>JAOTOL010001636.1:2700000-3407500 GCA_034440575.1 Imbricaverruca yamaguchii | reverse complement strand
TTCCCGGACGGACAGAGCAACGCACCTTCTCGGCGTGCCTGCGATGGGAGCGCCCAAACGCCACCTCCAACCGGGAACACCACGCCCGGCACAGCCGGCACACCACCCAAACGGCACCAATCAGCTAAAATTGAAAATCCGTCCGGCCGACCACCAAATGCAATGCGGCATAGTCAAATGGGTCAATGGGCGCGCCGGAGACGATAAGACGCGATTACCTGGGCGTAATTGGTGTACGCCGGGTGATTAGACACGAGCTATCAGGCGCTCCGGTGGAGCTCGGCCCCGGCCGGCCGCGTCACTAATCACTATTTGTCGGTGCAACACACCAGTGCCGGTGCCGGGCGTTCGGCTGCGGCGCACTCGGCGCCCGCTGCGACGGCGCACGGCGACCTGCAGAGAGGCTGCGGATGGCGGTCATGGCGGCGGCCACGGTACCAGGGACCGACGGCCACGAGACCAGGGATCTGCGGCCACGGGACCAGGGACCAGCGGCCACGAGACCAGGGACCGGCGGCCACGAGACCAGGGACCGGCGGCCACGGCGGCGGCCACGGGACCAGGGATCGGCGGCCACGAGACCAGGGACCGGCGGCCACGGGACCAGGGATCGGCGGCCACGAGACCAGGGACCGGCGGCCACGAGACCAGGGATCGGCGGCCACGGGGACGGCCAGCGGACCGGCGGCCACGAGACCAGGGATCCGGCGGCGGCCACAGATGACCAAGACGGCGGCCACAGACGGCACGGCGGCGGCCACGAGACCAGGGATCGGCGGCCACGAGACCAGGGACCGGCGGCCACGGGGCCAAGATGCACAGGGCGGCCACGGGGGCCAGGGACCGGCGGCCACGGACCAGAGACCGGCGGCCACGGGACCAGGGACCGGCGGCCACGAGACCAGGGATCGGCGGCCACGAGACCAGGGATCGGCGGCCACGAGACCAGGGACCGGCGGCCACCGACGGCCCAGCAGGAGGCCGAGCAGGCGCCCGCCGATCCCACCGCTCAAGACGCCCGCGAGCAATTAAGGTCATGGCGAGCCCGATGGGCGGCGCGACGCCGGCTCTCAGCTCCTGGCCGCCTGACTATGGCGCCGACAGTGCACTCAGCTCACAGCCCTGAGCCATGCCAGTTGGTGGCGGCCGCCGCCAGCACAGGACAGACGGCAGCACCTGGCCATAGCCGGCCCTGGTACAGAGCAGACGGCACCTGGCCATAGCCGGCCCTGGTACAGAGCAGACGGCAGCACCTGGCCATAGCCGGCCCTGGTACAGAGCAGACGGCACCTGGCCATAGCCGGCCCTGGTACAGAGCAGACGGCAGCACCTGGCCATAGCCGGCCCTGGTACAGAGCAGACGGCAGCACTGGCCATAGCCGGCCCTGGTACAGAGCAGACGGCACCTGGCCATAGCCGGCCCTGGTACAGAGCAGACGGCAGCATCTGGCCATAGCCGGCCCTGGTACAGAGCAGACGGCAGCACATAGCCGGCCCTGGTACAGAGCAGACGGCAGCCCTGGCCATAGCCGGCCCTGGTACAGAGCAGACGGCAGCACCTGGCCATAGCCGGCCCTGGTACAGAGCAGACGGCACCGCAGCCATAGCCGGCCCTGGTACAGAGCAGACGGCACCTGGCCATAGCCGGCCCTGGTACAGAGCAGACGGCACCCTGGCCATAGCCGGCCCTGGTACAGAGCAGACGGCACCTGGCCATAGCCGGCCCTGGTACAGAGCAGCAGCACCGGCCATAGCCGGCCCTGGTACAGAGCAGACGGCAGCACCTGGCCATAGCCGGCCCTGGTACAGAGCAGACGGCACCTGGCCATAGCCGGCCCTGGTACAGAGCAGACGGCAGCACCTGGCCATAGCCGGCCCTGGTACAGAGCAGACGGCACCTGGCCATAGCCGGCCCTGGTACAGAGCAGACGGCACCTGGCCATAGCCGGCCCTGGTACAGAGCAGACGGCACACCTGGCATAGCCGGCCTGGTACAGAGCAGACGGCACCTGGCCATAGCCGGCCCTGGTACAGAGCAGACGGCAGCACCTGGCCATAGCCGGCCCTGGTACAGAGCAGACGGCACCTGGCCATAGCCGGCCCTGGTACAGAGCAGACGGCACCTGGCCATAGCCGGCCCTGGTACAGAGCAGACGGCACCTGGCCATAGCCGGCCCTGGTACAGAGCAGACGGCACCTGGCCATAGCCACCCCTGGTACAGAGCAGACGCACCTGGCCATAGCCGGCCACAGAGCAGACGGCAGCACCTGGCCATAGCCGGCCCTGGTACAGAGCAGACAGCAGCACCCGGCCATAGCCGGCCCTGGTACAGAGCAGACGGCACCTGGCCATAGCCGGCCCTGGTACAGAGCAGACGGCAGCACCCGGCCATAGCCGGCCCTGGTACAGAGCAGACGGCAGCACCTGGCCATAGCCGGCCCTGGTACAGAGCAGACGGCAGCACCAAGCCATAGCCGGCCCTGGTACAGAGCAGACGGCACCAAGCCATAGCCGGCCCTGGTACAGAGCAGACGGCAGCACCTGGCCATAGCCGGCCCTGGTACAGAGCAGACGGCAGCACCTGGCCATAGCCGGCCCTGGTACAGAGCAGACGGCACCTGGCCATAGCCGGCCCTGGTACAGAGCAGACGGCAGCACCTGGCCATAGCCGGCCCTGGTACAGAGCAGACGGCAGCACTGGCCATAGCCGGCCCTGGTACAGAGCAGACGGCACCTGGCCATAGCCGGCCCTGGTACAGAGCAGACGGCACCCTGGCCATAGCCGGCCCTGGTACAGAGCAGACGGCACCTGGCCATAGCCGGCCCTGGTACAGAGCAGACGGCACCTGGCCATAGCCGGCCCTGGTACAGAGCAGACGGCACGGCCATAGCCGGCCCTGGTACAGAGCAGACGGCACCTGGCCATAGCCGGCCCTGGTACAGAGCAGACGGCACCTGGCCATAGCCGGCCCTGGTACAGAGCAGACGGCAGCACCCGGCCATAGCCGGCCCTGGTACAGAGCAGACGGCACCTGGCCATAGCCGGCCCTGGTACAGAGCAGACGGCACCTGGCCATAGCCGGCCCTGGTACAGAGCAGACGGCACCGGCCATAGCCGGCCCTGGTACAGAGCAGACGGCACCTAGCCATAGCCGGCCCTGGTACAGAGCAGACGGCACCTGGCCATAGCCGGCCCTGGTACAGAGCAGAGCACCTGGCCATAGCCGGCCCTGGTACAGAGCAGACGGCACCTAGCCATAGCCGGCCCTGGTACAGAGCAGACGGCACCTGGCCATAGCCGGCCCTGGTACAGAGCAGACGGCACTGGCCATAGCCGGCCCTGGTACAGAGCAGACAGGCACCTGGCCATAGCCGGCCCTGGTACAGAGCAGACGGCAACCTGGCCATAGCCGGCCCTGGTACAGAGCAGACGGCACCCCATAGCCGGCCCTGGTACAGAGCAGACGAGACAACAGCACCTGGCCATAGCCGGCCCTGGTACAGAGCAGACGGCAGCACCTGGCCATAGCCGGCCCTGGTACAGAGCAGACGGCACCTGGCCATAGCCGGCCCTGGTACAGAGCAGACGGCAGCACCTGGCAATAGCCGGCCCTGGTACAGAGCAGACGGCACCTGGCCATAGCCGGCCCTGGTACAGAGCAGACGGCAGCACCCACAAGCCGGCCCTGGTACAGACAGACCAACCAAGCCATAGCCGGCCCTGGTACAGAGCAGACGGCACCTGGCCATAGCCGGCCCTGGTACAGAGCAGACGGCCCTGGCCATAGCCGGCCCTGGTACAGAGCAGACGGCACCTGGCCATAGCCGGCCCTGGTACAGAGCAGACGGCAGCACCTGGCCATAGCCGGCCCTGGTACAGAGCAGACGGCAGCACCTGGCCATAGCCGGCCCTGGTACAGAGCAGACGCACACCTGGTAAGAGCAGACAGCAGCCATAGCCGGCCCTGGTACAGAGCAGACGGCACCTGGCCATAGCCGGCCCTGGTACAGAGCAGACAGCACCTGGCCATAGCCGGCCCTGGTACAGAGCAGACGGCACCTGGCCATAGCCAGCCCTGGTACAGAGCAGACAGCAGCCATAGCCGGCCCTGGTACAGAGCAGACGGCACCTGGCCATAGCCGGCCCTGGTACAGAGCAGACGGCACCTGGCCATAGCCGGCCCTGGTACAGAGCAGACAGCAACTGGCCATAGCCGGCCCTGGTACAGAGCAGACGGCAGCACCGGCCATAGCCGGCCCTGGTACAGAGCAGACGGCACCAGGCCATAGCCGGCCCTGGTACAGAGCAGACGGCACCTGGCCATAGCCGGCCCTGGTACAGAGCAGACGCACACTCCAGTGCCGGCCCTGGTACAGAGCAGACGGCCACTGGCCATAGCCGGCCCTGGTACAGAGCAGACAGCACCTGGCCATAGCCGGCCCTGGTACAGAGCAGACGGCACACAAGCCATAGCCGGCCCTGGTACAGAGCAGACGGCACCTGGCCATAGCCGGCCCTGGTACAGAGCAGACAGCACCTGGCCATAGCCGGCCCTGGTACAGAGCAGACAGCACCTGGCCATAGCCGGCCCTGGTACAGAGCAGACGGCAGCACCAAGCCATAGCCGGCCCTGGTACAGAGCAGACGGCACCTGGCCATAGCCGGCCCTGGTACAGAGCAGACGGCAGCACCAAGCCATAGCCGGCCCTGGTACAGAGCAGACGGCACCTGGCCATAGCCGGCCCTGGTACAGAGCAGACGGCACCTGGCCATAGCCGGCCCTGGTACAGAGCAGACGGCAGCACCTGGCCATAGCCGGCCCTGGTACAGAGCAGACGGCACCTGGCCATAGCCGGCCCTGGTACAGAGCAGACAGCACCTGGCCATAGCCGGCCCTGGTACAGAGCAGACGGCAGCACCTGGCCATAGCCGGCCCTGGTACAGAGCAGACGGCACCTGGCCATAGCCGGCCCTGGTACAGAGCAGACGGCACCAAGCCATAGCCGGCCCTGGTACAGAGCAGACAGCACCAGGCCATAGCCGGCCCTGGTACAGAGCAGACGGCAGCACCTGGCCATAGCCGGCCTGTGCCTTCTAATTTACATTTCCCCGCCTGATTTCCACGGCCTCCCTATCCTACAAACATCTCCTACAACATTTCAAAATTCAATCCCCAGCTTCCAGGCCAAACAATTTGACCTGCTTTTCATTAAAAACATCCTAAAAAATAGTACAGACTCGTGTAGCCGTTTGGCACACTCTCCGCTGTATGTTTCAATCCGATTGACCCGTATGCAGAATACAGAATTCATACCAAGAGTTCAAACTACATGTATTACCACTGTGCAATCGTGCAATTTACATACTTTCCAGGCTTGTATATGGTATGATATGATTGTAAATGATTGTAAATGAGTGAAAGCAATGGTTAGCTGCAAGTGCCGAAGGCACTTGCATCTACTTATTGCTGTATCTACCTATTACAGTATCTACCTATTACAAGTGCCTTCGGCACTTGCTCCGCTGCGTTAAGCGAAAAATTTGATGTTGGTTTCATGTGAATCGGCCTAGGGGTTCGGCGGCTATGCCAATCTTAGTGGAATTAATTTCCCTGCTCCCGAATATTTTTATTAAAAAACATCTCGCCCGCAGGGGTGTCGCCGCCACGGAATCACGCGCCGACGTCCTTTTTTCGACGGCTGGGACAGGATCTGACCGGAACCAGCCGCAACACAGAGCAGACGACAGAA
This sequence comes from Imbricaverruca yamaguchii, assembly GCA_034440575.1. Lineage (NCBI taxonomy): Eukaryota > Metazoa > Arthropoda > Thecostraca > Neoverrucidae > Imbricaverruca > Imbricaverruca yamaguchii. Next base: position 3,401,748 of record JAOTOL010001636.1, on the reverse strand, counting down.
CCTGACCGGAACTGGCCTTAACACAGACCAGATGACAGGACCTTTACCGGAACCAGTCCTGGTACAAAACAGACGGCAATATTAGCCGGCACCGTCAGAGAGCAGACGGCAGCATTAGCGGGCACCGCCAGAGAGCAGACGGCAGCATTAGCGGGCACCGCCAGAGAGCAGACGGCAGCATTAGCCGGCACCGCCAGAGAGCAGACGGCAGCATTAGCGGGCACCGTCAGAGAGCAGACGGCAGCATTAGCCGGCACCGCCAGAGAGCAGACGGCAGCATTAGCCGGCACCGCCAGAGAGCAGACGGCAGCATTAGCCGGCACCGTCAGAGAGCAGACGGCAGCATTAGCCGGCACCGTCAGAGAGCAGACGGCAGCACCCGGTGCAGGGACACAGCCGCCGCCATCCCCAGCGCAACGCGTCACGATCTGGCGGTCGAAGCCGCTCCGAAAAGGCTTACGAGCCGCCACGAGAGCTGGGAACCGTTCACAGTCAACTGTGACCAGCAGTCGGCTCCGGGCGGCGGCTCACGGGCGGAGAAAGCGCAGCCGGGAGAGCCTGACAATAGCCGGTCAACAATGAGCGGCGCGCGGATGTTGCGGTGAGCGGCGCGGCGGCACGATGGCCAGGGGAGCGGTGCTGGCCGCCCACGGACGCCCGCGGCCGCCGGCCGGTACAGTGAGCACGTCACCACGGCAGACCACGCCCCGGGCGGCGGCCGGTACAGTGAGCACGTCACCACGGCAGACCACGCCCCGGGCGGCTACAGTGAGCACGTCACCACGGCAGACCACGCCCCGGGCGGCTACAGTGAGCACGTCACCACGGCAGACCACGCCCCGGGCGGCGGCCGGTACAGTGAGCACGTCACCACGGCAGACCACGCCCCGGGCGGCTACAGTGAGCACGTCACCACGGCAGACCACGCCCCGGGCGGCTACAGTGAGCACGTCACCACGGCAGACCACGCCCACCAGGCAGACCACGCCCCGGCCGGTACAGTGAGCACGTCACCACGGCAGACCACGCCCCGGGCGGCTACAGTGAGCACGTCACCACGGCAGACCACGCCCCGGGCGGCCGCTACAGTGAGCACGTCACCACGGCAGACCACGCCCCGGGCGGCTACAGTGAGCACGTCACCACGGCAGACCACGCCCCGGCCGGTACAGTGAGCACGTCACCACGGCAGACCACGCCCCGGGCGGCTACAGTGAGCACGTCACCAAGTGAGCACGTCACCACGGCAGACCACGCCCCGGGCGGCTACAGTGAGCACGTCACCACGGCAGACCACGCCCCGGGCGGCGGCCGGTACAGTGAGCACGTCACCACGGCAGACCACGCCCCGGGCGGCTACAGTGAGCACGTCACCACGGCAGACCACGCCCCGGGCGGCTACAGTGAGCACGTCACCACGGCAGACCACGCCCCGGGCGGCTACAGTGAGCACGTCACCACGGCAGACCACGCCCCGGGCGGCTACAGTGAGCACGTCACCACGGCAGACCACGCCCCGGGCGGCGGCGGTAGTGAGCACGTCACCACGGCAGACCACGCCCCGGGCGGCTACAGTGAGCACGTCACCACGGCAGACCACGCCCCGGGCGGCCGGTACAGTGAGCACGTCACCACGGCAGACCACGCCCCGGGCGGCGGCCACGGAGAAGGGCAGGTCGGGCCGGGAGGGAGACGGGGTCGGGGGATGTCAGCGAGACGTTCAGTTGTCTCAGATGTGGCGACACTGCTGCAGGTCACTCAGGCGGTGCACTACAGGATACCGTTAGCTGCTGACCTGTGTTGACCATAAGGTGGAACCGCTTAGAGCTATGGAGGACAACCGAATCCATATCACATTCAGCATCAGCGATATCCTGTGTGGCACATTTGCATGAGAGAAAAAAATGATCAAGATTAGCTTGCGAGTTTCATCGTTTCTTCGAGCTTCTTCATAGTCATCACACTGACATTGATTGATGCTTCAATAAAAGCAGGCTCATTTCGTTTCAGGTAAGGGAGCCACACACAGACTGGCCGCAGCATAACAAGGCCTCCTCCACCCAGCAGGCGGTACAATTTGCCACTGCACTGGCTGCCATGGCACTAATCCACATATACTAAAACAGCCGCGTAAATTGGTGCACAAGATCGGCGCATTCTCGCTCTGAGCAATGATTGTTCGGTGTTGTTTAGCTGATAAAATGCCTGATTACTGGCTAAATCATCTCGGTCCGGAAGCCTTCATAATAACCTTGTTGATGATAACTATCTATGAAAAATCTATGATACTATAAAACGAAAGGTGCACTTAGCCGTCACCTGCTTTGTTCTTTATGCTTTTAATAGTGCATATGCGTATGCTAGAATATCTGAACTCCCATCTGTCTTAGCCAATTAACATATTATAACCTAATATTACGCTTCTCGTTTGTAAAACCTGGCGTCAACGGTTGACCTGTCCAATCTAGGCCCTATTGACCACTCGTCAGACCTTCTTCCTTCCTGCCTTATCTCCTCTTCCTTATTATAATTATCGCAATAGCACATGCATATTTCTAAACATCTATTTATCACAAGGCAGGGACGCAATCATTGCAATCACTGTAGTGGTGTGGGGTGTGGCTGTAGTTGCCACTGCGGTGATGTGAGGTGTGGCTGTACATTGCTGCCACTGCGGTGATGTGGGGTGTGGCTGTACATTGCTGCCACTGCGGTGATGTGGGGTGTGGCTGTACATTGCTGCCACTGCGGTGATGTGGGGTGTGGCTGTACATTGCTGCCACTGCGGTGATGTGGGGTGTGGCTGTACATTGCTGCCACTGTGGTGATGTGGGTGTATGATGTGGCTGTACATTGCTGCCACTGCGGTGATGTGGGGTGTGGCTGTACATTGCTGTCACTGCGGTGATGTGGGGTGTGGCTGTAGTTGCCACTGCGGTGATGTGGGGTGTGGCTGTACATTGCTGCCACTGTGGTGATGTGGGGTGTGGCTGTACATTGCTGCCACTGTGGTGATGTGGGGTGTGGCTGTACATGTTGCCACTGCGGTGATGTGGGGTGTGGCTGTACATTGCTGCCACTGTGGTGATGTGGGGTGTGGCTGTACATTGCTGCCACTGTGGTGATGTGGGGTGTGGCTGTACATTGCTGCCACTGTGGTGATGTGGGGTGTGGCTGTACATTGCTGCCACTGCGGTGATGTGGGGTGTGGCTGTACATTGCTGCCACTGTGGTGATGTGGGGTGTGGCTGTACATTGCTGCCACTGTGGTGATGTGGGGTGTGGCTGTACATTGCTGCCACTGCGGTGATGTGGGGTGTGGCTGTACATTGCTGCCACTGTGGTGATGTGGGGTGTGGCTGTACATTGCTGCCACTGCGGTGATGTGGGGTGTGGCTGTACATTGCTGCCACTGCGGTGATGTGGGGTGTGGCTGTACATTGCTGCCACTGCGGTGATGTGGGGTGTGGCTGTACATTGCTGCCACTGTGGTGATGTGGGGTGTGACTGTACATTGCTGCCACTGCGGTTATGTGGGGGGTGGCTGTACATTGCTGCCACTGCGGTGATGTGTGGTGTGGCTGTAGTTGCCACTGCGGTGATGTGGGGTGTGGCTGTACATTGCTGCCACTGCGGTGATGTGGGGTGTGGCTGTAGTTGCCACTGCGGTGATGTGGGGTGTGGCTGTAGTTGCCACTGCGGTGATGTGGGGTGTGGCTGCAGTTGCCACTGCGGTGATGTGGGGTGTGGCTGTACATTGCTGCCACTGTGGTGATGTGGGGTGTGGCTGTAGTTGCCAATGTGGTGATGTGGGGTGTGGCTGTACATTGCTGCCACTGCGGTGATGTGGGGTGTGGCTGTAGTTGCCACTGCGGTGATGTGGGGTGTGGCTGTACATTGCTGCCACTGCTGGTGGGGGTGGTGTGGCCACTGTGGTGATGTGGGGTGTGGCTGTACATTGCTGCCACTGCGGTGATGTGTGGTGTGGCTGTAGTTGCCACTGCGGTGATGTGGGGTGTGGCTGTAGTTGCCACTGCGGTGATGTGGGGTGTGGCTGTACATTGCTGCCACTGCGGTGATGTGGGGTGTGGCTGTACATTGCTGCCACTGCGGTGATGTGGGGTGTGGCTGTAGTTGCCACTGCGGTGATGTGGGGTGTGGCTGTACATTGCTGCCACTGCGGTGATGTGGGGTGTGGCTGTACATTGCTGCCACTGCGGTGATTTGGGGTGTGGCTGTAGTGCAAATGAAGTAAGGCGGCAAATGAAAATGGTCATTTGCTCGATACAATCTAGAGCGGGTCGCCCGTCCAATTAAAAATGAGGTACCACTGAGAGTATGGGACACAACCTACGTGGGCTACAAACAATGGTAACCCTGAATACGGGCTAGGGCAGTCTCGCGTGATAAAATGTTCCTGAAGGATTGATGGTCCTAATTAATTCTGCTTTAAGACTGCTCAACGAGGGAGCCCAAATTAGAGTCCCTTCCGTGACAAAAGTTATCCTGTATCTGTGCTCAACATAAACTGATTTCTGGTTCCGCACAGCCACAGAACATTCACCAGAAAGGTACGCCTAAGGAAGAGTATCCTAGAATATACTATGTGACGACGGCGATAGATCAAAGGTGTCGACCTGCCCTGCTGCCACCACACCGAACATCCTACACGGTGCCAATCTAGCCAAGCACGCTAGCCATAACCCTAAATTTTGGAGCGACTGCGGTTCTGGCGTTACAAAGGCTTGCACGGGCGCACGCATACGATCGATCACGATCCCCCTCCACTACCGGCACGACGAATGCGCCCGAGGCCGGTCGTGCGGCTCATCAGCCGCGAGCTCTCGCGAGGCGCCCGGCTGGCAACAGGCTGACTCGAGCAGACTCTGATGGGCAGCGAGGGCACGGCCGACCGGCCCGCCGCCGACACTATCCATCCCAACTGCGCCTGGGGGCAGTGAACCCGGCGCGGCTCCGGAGAGCATGCCAATGGCGCGCCGCGCCGCCACTGTAGGAGCCAGTCCAAGGCTGACGGCGCCCGCCGGTGGTGGCCACGTGCACGGCTGTGCCGCCGTGTTCACGGGCGTGGCACGACCGGGCCGCCGCCGCCGCCGCCGCCGCCGCCGCTGCTGGAGCCGGCCGACACATGCTGCCAGATCTGGGCAGTGTGGTCCGGCCGTCACAGGCTGCCAGATCTGGGCAGTGTGGTCCGGCCGTCACAGGCTGCCAGATCTGGGCAGTGTGGTCCGGCCGTCACAGGCTGCCAGATCTGGGCAGTGTGGTCCGGCCGACACATGCTGCCAGATCTGGGCAGTGTGGTCCGGCCGTCACAGGCTGCCAGATCTGGGCAGTGTGGTCCGGCCGTCACAGGCTGCCAGATCTGGGCAGTGTGGTCCGGCCGTCACAGGCTGCCAGATCTGGGCAGTGTGGTCCGGCCGACACAGCGCCAGATCTGGGCAGTGTGGTCCGGCCGACACAGGCTGCCAGATCTGGGCAGTGTGGTCCGGCCGTCACAGGCTGCCAGATCTGGGCAGTGTGGTCCGGCCGACACAGGCCTGCCAGATCTGGGCAGTGTGGTCCGGCCGCACAGTGCTGCCAGATCTGGGCAGTGTGGTCCGGCCGACACAGGGCTGCCAGATCTGGGCAGTGTGGTCCGGCCGTCACAGGCTGCCAGATCTGGGCAGTGTGGTCCGGCCGTCACAGGCTGCCAGATCTGGGCAGTGTGGTCCGGCCATCACATGCTGCGAGGCAGTGGCCAGTGCAGTCCTTGCGGGACCCACCCGCCACATACTGCGGGACTTCGGCCAGCGCGGAGCCAGGCACGGGCGGGCTCGCGCGGCGCGCATATGACGATGGCTACCGCCCGGAGATGTTCACTCACATCCCGTCCATGGTGAAGAAAAACACAACACAGCGTCAGCCCTGCGCGCTGCGGATCCCAGCCGGTGTGTGGTCTGCCCCAGCCGGTGTGTGGTCTGCCCCAGCGTGGTGTGTGGTCTGCCCCAGCCGGTGTGTGGTCTGCCCCAGCCGGTGTGTGGTCTGCCCCAGCCGGTGTGTGGTCTGCCCCAGCCGGTGTGTGGTCTGCCCCAGCCGGTGTGTGGTCTGCCCCAGCCGGTGTGTGGTCTGCCCCAGCCAGTGTGTGGTCTGCCCCAGCTGGTGTGTGGTCTGCCCCAGCCAGTGTGTGGTCTGCCCCAGCCGGTGTGTGATCTGCCCCAGCCGGTGTGTGGTCTTCCCCAGCTGGTTTGCCCCAGCCGGTGTGTGGTCTGCCCAGCCGGTGTGTGGTCTGCCCCAGCCAGTGTGTGGTCTGCCCCAGCCGGTGTGTGGTCTGCCCCAGCCGGTGTGTGGTCTGCCCCAGCCGGTGTGTGGTCTGCCCCAGCCGGTGTGTGGTCTGCCCCAGCTGGTGTGTGGTCTGCCCCTGTGTGACACAGTCGGCCGGCGGACGTCGGCAGAGGGCGTGAGCGGGCGCCCAGCGGGGAGCGGCCGTTATCTCTGTGTACCGCGCCGCACCCCCAGCGGACGCCTGTTGTCGGGGCTGGCAGAGGTGTCGCACCAGTCTGCTGCACCAATGATCTGCTGCAACAGTGGTCTGCTGCATCTGCTGCACCGCCGCACCCGGCTCCAGCCCCTAGTCACCGCTCTCCGGTCAGGACATTACAGGTCGGACTGATTCACTAAGGAGTAAATCATCCCTCGCTTTTCTCCGAACGACCATGAGCCGGATGGGGTAAACTGTTTGATCGGACACCATGAACCGAATAACTCCATCTCATCAACAGAAGGTGAATAGCTCGGCCTACCACCAGCGGTGACCACCGAGGCCAGCAGGTGACCAGCAACTCTGCACGGGGTGCTCATGTGCAGACGCTGGACTGAGGACGTGCTTGGGGTTTGGTGGATCGTATATAACTAAGCTGGGAAAGCTGGGGTATCCGTGGAAAGCTGGGACAGCTTCGGGCGGCCGCGGCAGAGTACGACCGGTATGACATTATAGCGTTCACTGAGACGTGGCTGGACGACTCTGTGTTGAATTCTGAACTGCAGGCTTTCTTGCCCAATCACACCTGGTTCCGCAGAGACCGATCGGATGGGCGTGTTGGTGGGGGTGTGGCATGTGCGGTCCGTGCCGCCCTGCTACCGACCCGACGTCTGCTGGCGATGCCGGACACTGAGTTGTTGTTGGTGGACCTCGGCAATCCGACCGTGACGGTAGCTGTGTGTTACAGGCCACCAGACGACGACAACGCCATTACACAAATCTTTCGACATTTAGGCGAGCTCCCACCCGGACGCCGGCTGATGGTCTTGGGCGACTTCAATATTCCGAGCTTGGCTGGGTACCGTCTGCGTCAGACTGGGCCAACCAAGTCAGGCAAACGACGACCAGGGCCAACCGCTTCCTGAAGCGTGTGATCTCCAAGGCCTGCGACAATACGTCACTCAATCTACAGAGCCAACAACATTTTAGACTTAGTGCTCACTATCGACATCGCAGCAGAAACCTTCGTTCGGAAGGGAATTATAGACTCGGACCATGACGAGATCCAGGCAAAGTTCTTCCTGCCGAGGCTATCACCACCAGTTGTGACAAGATCGACTGCTTACAACTACAAGAGAGCAGATTTTAATTCATTGCGACGCTGTCTGGAACTTTACCGTGGAACATGCTGGATGACTTAGATGTTGACAATGCTGTTGATGTGTTTTACTCGTTAATCGAAGCTGCTATTCGTGATCATGTGCCAGTCGTGACTCCTCGCCGTAGACTTCCACCCTGGTTTGACGTTGAGGCCAGGCGTGCACTAGCCGCGAAGGAATGTGCACATCGTCGAATGAAAAGGCACCCAGTGACAGTGTCATTCGGCGTGAATTTACAGACAAACGCGACTTCTTCAAACGTCTGATCGGACGAAGCTACTGCAGTTATCTGAGGGACTAGTGGAAGATTTTAAGACAAACCCAAAGCGATACTGGTCATTTTTGAAATGTTTTAAAAGGAGTGGTTCTGTTCCGTCTCTGCTAGACGGAAACAAGTTAATCAGCGATGACGTTGGACGAGCCAACCTGTTGAACAAAGCCTTTTCAGCCAAGTTCACAGCACGGGATATAGCCCAGTATCCGCCATTACAGGTCTATGGACTGTCTAATCTCACAGACTTTCGACCCTCATTAGAACAAATCCACACTATTCTCATTGGACTTGACCCGCATAAAGCATGTGGACCAGATAATATCAGTGCCCGAATCCTCCGTGAGTGTGCTGACCAATTATGCGTTCCGCTGTACAAAATTTGCATCCTTTCCATCAGGCAGGGATAAATTTCCCAACCAGTGGAAAAAGGCAAATATCACACCAATATACAAGAAAGGCAACCGGAAAAATCCGACGAACTACCGAGCCATTTCACTTCTTTGCCTATGTGGCAAGATTTTATAAAAAACCATCTACAATGCTTTGAGTGATCACATATTGCCAGCACTGACTAACACCCAGCACGGTTTTATTCCAAAAAGGTCATGTGCTTCAAACCTGGCAGTTTTCTTGAGACACGCCTGGGATTCCATCGCTGCTGGTTGCCAGACAGATGCAATCTATACGGACTACTCTTCGGCTTTCAAAGTGTCAACCATAAGCTGTTACTATACAAGCTCGAAAATGCATATCATGTTTCAGACAAAATGCTCTCTCTGATTCGGTCATATCTGACTGGTCGCCGGCAGCGGGTGATAGTTAACGGGGCGGTTTCTGACTGGGCTGACGTCACTTTGGTGTACCGGAAGGGAGCTTGCTGGCTCCTCTGTTATTTGCCCTATTTGTGAACGACCTGCCATCCAGTATTGATTCGGAATGTCTGATGTTTGCTGATGACGTCAAAATCTTTAGGAGGGTAGCGTCTGTGGATGACGCGACACGCTTGCAGAGGATATTGATTCCCTTTGTAAGTGGTCGGCAGACTGGATGCTATCCTTGAACCCTCTAAAATGTAAATCATTCACAATGACTCTTCGCCGTACTCTGTGCGCTTCGAATATAAAGTACACAATGCAACGCTGCAGCGTGAGACTGTGATGCGAGACCTGGGTGTGTACCTGGACAGCAAATTGACTTTCGCACAACATGTGGCAAAAACTGTGTCATCCGCGAACCGGGCTCTCGGACTTTTTATTCGATCAATGCAAGCAGGGGTGCGTGGCAGCAAATTCTCGAAAATTGCTCTGTTGGCGGCATATAACGCGAACATTAGGTCTCGCCTTGAGTATTGCTCCGTCATCTGGGCAGGCGCAGCTTCAACACATCTCACCAGGATTGATAGGGTAGAACATAAATTTTTAATGTGGCTTGCCCAACACTGTAGTGCCACACCTCGACCGGAATCTCTACAATATCAGGACCTTCTTCGCTTTTATAACATGACATCTGTGTCCACTCGTCGCATACAATCCGACATCATGTTCTTACGAAATGTTTTATGTGGCAGGACAGACTCATCAATTTTATTGCAAAACTTTGGATTAAGTGTCCCAGTCAGGAGAAATAGGCAACCTGTTTTATTCCATGTACCGTATGCACGTGTAGAAACCATTAGGTGCGGCTTGTTTAATAGATTATTGAGAGTAGCGAACGCATTTTTAGCGATGACACCGAGTGCGGACATCTTCACAGACTCGCTGAATACATTTAAGACACAGGTGGTGAGATACTGTGCTGCGTCACACGCTCACATCTGAGACGCGGAGCCATCTGACATCGACGAGTTCTGACAGCCGTTTGCCTGTTTTTAACTGAAAACTATTCACCTGTTCTGTGTACGTTTTTAACTACTGACTTCTCCGTAAAGGCACAATATGCTGTTGGAGATTGTGGACAATAAACAAACTATACATATCGTATATACATATATATATATATATATATATATATATATATATATATATATATATATATGTGTGTGTGTGTGTGTATGTGTGTGTGTTCGCTATATACATATAAGTATATAACGTGTGTCTACAATTCTGCATCCATAAGTTCAATTTCAATGAATTTTGTGCACATTCCTGGGGTGATTCAAAACCGTGACAAACTAGGCTACACGTCGGTTGAAACTTGTTAACGGTGCTTTGGGGTCAAACGTTTGATATTGCTAATATATGGAGAAATGTATGTATACAAGTATGTACTCCATAGCCATCCATGTGGAAATGGTTTTCCAGGATTATTACGTTATTGTACAACGACCATGTATGTGCCAGCATGCTATATACCATGCACATAATCTAACATCATTCGTAGTGGCGGCTCTTAAGCTGTCGTAGCTTTTAAGCCGGATATGAAGTGCCGTTCGACGTGCATGAAGCCACCACCGTGTCGGCAGACTGTTCCGCGCGCAGGCTGCCCTGTACGAGAAAGCCTGCCCTGGAGCACTGCAGCCTCCAGAAGCAGGGCGCCACGTCTGGAGTGACAAGTTTGGCGCGAGGAATGGAACACAAACTCGGACGAGCCTCTGATCACAAGCACAGCGAAAGCAAACGGTCACTATACTGGCGGTTGTACGGCAACCACCGGTCGCAGCGACATGAAGCTGAAACACCACTGATGTGAGGTGAACTGGTAATCGCCTCAGCTTCACTGCTGTCTTCTGCACGTGCCACGTCACTTCCTCAGTGGGCTGAAGGTGAAATTGGATGTTTTTACGATCTTCCCGATGAGGGCCGGACCTCGACAATCAGACGAGACAACAGTTTGAAACAAACATGTTACATTTAGTTCATGTACCGACTGTATTTTTACCCGCAAAGGTGCATGTGTGTGTCCCACATGTGCGGCGTTATTATGGCCGGAAGGTAGGGGGGGCAACGACACGCTTTTGAAAAAAACTTCCCTGATTACACACCGATTGTGACCAAACCGCTGCGAGATTAGCAATAAAGATGGCACATACGGATAGCCCACTTCATTATAGTCAACACCCTACCGTTAGATTTCAATTTGGAAAATACTGTTGGCACCATCAAACTTTAACGAATTGAAAAACACCTTTTTATCCTTGTCATTAAACAGCTCGTAAATACATCACCCAGTCGCCGCACCAGTAACATCGTTTGAACGGTTGAGAAGCTATAATGTGCACGCGCTGTCTTGTCAAGTGTACTGCGGATGCGTCAACTAAAGGAGTAAAGTATAAAACAAAGTAACAGCTGTGCCGCAGAGACCAGGTACATACTGGGGAACTGGAACAGGGAAGAGATAACATGACAGGGGAATTGTAGAATGTAGCAACGCACAGGATCCGGACCGGGGAACGGAATCGACAAACGGGACCGGGAGCCGGATAGGTCAGGTGGCTTGGAAACGGGCCAGGGGCGGGACCGGGTTATGGAAATATGTGCAATCATTTCGAATTCTGTTCAGTACGGACCTAGTGTCGAGCAATAACACGTGGATCATTTTCTAGAATCCCGATAAACTTATAAACTTGTTACTTAGCGAAGCACGTTCGCCTAGTTGACAAATGATACCAATAGCAGGGCCAGGGATTTGACCAATGATACCTAAAAGGAAAACAACAAAAGACAAATGTAATTTGCAGTGGTGTCTGAGTACCAGCAATGGATGACCATTACAACTCCACGAAAAAGCATAACTAGTGCTTGAACAAAACTTGTTACGCAAACCTGATTTCATTCTTCTCGGTTCTGTTCAATTAAAGGCCATAGCATTATGCAATCACAGGTGTCATACCTCGGCAAAAAGAAGCACGGGAGGTAGCAATTTATGTGCGAACTTAGCTGACTCAAATCAGGAAGCATCTTATTCGAGGGATGTTTGGGCATATGTCACATGCGATATTTTCCAACCCGTTAGGGCTGGCGTCACAAGCGCGAAATGGTCACGTGGGAGCCATGACGGTATCCGTGGAAACAAGCTATTCGGCAACGAACCAACCCGAGAAGCTTGCAGTTGCCGAAGGATGGCCCGGGGATGCGGGCAGAATATATCAAAGGCCTACCGAGTAGCAAGTACTGATAGCAAGTACCGATAGCAAGTAACATAGGGATTACTACGAATCCGTCGGAGATTTGTAAAGAAGTGATCAAAGATGGTGAGGGGCTGTGTGCTGACATGCTTGAGAAATTGCCGACATATGTGTAAGACTGACCACGAGACCATGAACATGCCACGGATGCACGCATAAATGAACTGGGATAGACCGGGTATGGATGCAAAATCCACTGCGTGACATGCATAATTGAACGGGAATAGAACGGGTATTTGGTGCAAGCTCCATCGCGGAGCATGCACACAGGATTAACCGAGAACATACCAGAGATATGTGCATGATTCACTGCAGGAGTATCGAGGATATACAAAGGATTGACAGAGCACGTACTCGGGATATGTGTGGAATGGGCCGATGGCGTGCTAGGTGTTAGTGGAAGACTGGCTGAGATCTTCCAGAGAAGAGTCCGACTTGCTGAGGAAACATTCTGTGTTCAGAAAAAAGGACAACCTGAGCTGTGAGGACACCCTGGGAGCAAGGCTGAGGGTTCGACCCTCATTGGTCGTTCGCGAGAATACGTAAGACTGACAGAGGAAGCGCCGGTGATATGCAATACTGACTAAGGACGAAGTGGTGCCCAAAATGGATCAGAGCTCGTGCAATGGCTTCAGGAGCCTCGTTCGTTGCAGAACCTCCGCTATGGGTTCTGCATCGCAAGTGAAGCATCAGTGGCAAATGAACAGCCACCAAGAACATCGTCACGGCAATGGTCCGCATACCCGCCAACAACTTGCTTTACGCACTTATCTAAAAGCCATAGCTTAAAGTTATGGCTAATGACACTAAATGCAGACTAATTCTGGCTGATTAATGGCAGGCCTAATTACTGGCGGTCTAAAAGTAAACACATTGATCCACTGGCGGCAGGCCGTTAGCCGCCCCACTTCATCTTTTCCTTTTGATCACGAGACATTTCAGTGGTACATGTAACCACTGTGTTTTGGCTTTAAGACATACTTCGAGGTAACAGATGTCAAAGCATGCAAGACTTGAAAAATGGAGGGGAAAGTAGGGTTCGTTCGACGGGTCGATTGGTCATTAACTGCTTCATTGTCCCAGGCACTGGTCATGTGTGAAATCACCACCACGGCTTCAAAGGTGCATTAAATAAAGGAAAAAGTGCAAGCCCGACCCAATTCATGACTCGGTCGGCAGCAGCATTGTTACGTGGTACGGCGTAGCATGTCGTGCTGCCGTGTAAAATGCTGGCCCGCTGGCTCAGCCGGCGCGCTTAAAATGACTGGCCGCCAGACACATGGTCCAATCATCACGCAATTACGATAACTGAAGCCCAACAGGTGTCGGCCAGCAGGGATCAAGCGTGGTGTCGGCCAACAGGGAGCAGGCGTGGTGCCGGCCAACAGAGAGCAAGCGTGGTGTCGGCGAGCAGGGGACAGGCGTGGTGCCGACGAGCAGGGGGCAGGGGTGATTGGCGTATTCCTGTGCCGTCCATCTGATGGATCTTCGTCAGCCGCGTATACGCCACGCTATGCCGCCGCCTCTGTTGCTACACGTGATTGACGCAGGGGTGGATCCTGAAATTTACACAGGGTGAGGGGAGGGGGGTACTCGGCTGAGGGGCACCATTTTATCGGAGGAGCGCCGCTTCCAGCGTTTTCCTCTCAGATGAAGGGGGTCTTTTCCCTTCAGAGGGGCGCATTTCACTGAAAGATACGGTGAGCAGTGGTAAGAGTGCGTTCGATGCTCACCAGAGTGGCGCTACTTTCCGGTCAGAGGGTGCCGTCTCTCCACAGGAAGAAGGGCATGTGACCAGTGCCGCCCCTGCCCGCCGTACCCGCCCCTGACCGCCGTACCCGCCCCTGACCGCCGTACCCACCCCTGACCGCCGTACCCGCCCCTGATAGCCGTACCCGCCCCTGATAGCCCCTACCCACCCCTGACGCCGTACTCGTCCCTGACCGCCGTACCCGCCCCTGACCGCCGTACCCGCCCCTGACCGCCGTACCCGCCCCTGACCGCCGTACCCGCCCCTGACCGCCGTACCCGCCCCTGACAGCCGTACCCGCCCCTGACCGCCGTACCCGCCCCTGACCGCCGTACCCGCCCCTGACCGCCGTACCCGCCCCTGACCGCCGTACCCGCCCCTGACCGCCGTACCCGCCCCTGACAGCCGTACCCGCCCCTGACCACCGTACTAGTCCCTGGCCGCCGCCACAGCAATGTCAGTGTCGTGCACCGCAGCCATTCAGGACATCTGGAGCAGCACCTGCCGCTCACATACCTGGAGCAGCGCCTGCCGCTCACACACCTGGAGCAGCACCTGCCGCTCACACACCTGGAGCAGCGCCTGCCGCTCACACACCTGGAGCAACGGCCGCTCAACACCTGGACAACACCGCCCTGGACACACTGGAGCAACCTAGGCGGGGCCGCTCACACACCTGGAGCAGCACCTGCCGCTCACACACCTGGAGCAGCGCCTGCCGCTCACACACCTGGAGCAGCACCTGCCGCTCACACACCTGGAGCAACGGGCGCCGCTCACACACCTGGAGCAACGGGCGCCGCTCACACACCTGGAGCAACACCTGCCGCTCACACACCTGGAGCAGCGGGCGCCGCTCACACACCTGGAGCAACGCCTGCCGCTCACACACCTGGAGCAACGCCAGCCGCTCACATACCTGGAGCAACGCCAGCCGCTCACATACCTGGAGCAACGCCAGCCGCTCACACACCTGGAGCAACGCCAGCCGTCACATACCTGGAGCAACGCCAGCCGCTCACATACCTGGAGCAACGCCGCCGCTCACACACCTGGAGCAACGGGCGCCGCTCACACACCTGGAGCAACGCCGCCGCTCACATACCTGGAGCAGCACCTGCCGCTCACACACCTGGAGCAACGCCTGCCGCTCACACACCTGGAGCAACGCCAGCCGCTCACACACCTGGAGCAACACCTGCCGCTCACACACCTGGAGCAACGCCAGCCGCTCACATACCTGGAGCAACGCCAGCCGCTCACACACCTGGAGCAACACCTGCCGCTCACATACCTGGAGCAGCACCTGCCGCTCACACACCTGGAGCAGCGGGCGCCGCTCACACACCTGGAGCAACGGGCGCCGCTCACACACCTGGAGCAGCACCTGCCGCTCACACACCTGGAGCAGCGGGCGCCGCTCACACACCTGGAGCAGCACCTGCCGCTCACACACCTGGAGCAGCACCTGCCGCTCACACACCTGGAGCAGCGCCCGCCGCTCACACACCTGGAGCAGCGGGCGCCGCTCACACACCTGGAGCAGCGGGCGCCGCTCACACACCTGGAGCAGCGCCTGCCGCTCACACACCTGGAGCAACGGGCGCCGCTCACACACCTGGAGCAACACCTGCCGCTCACACACCTGGAGCAGCGGGCGCCGCTCACACACCTGGAGCAGCGGGCGCCGCTCACACACCTGGAGCAGCGGGCGCCGCTCACACACGGCGCTGACGCCTACGGCATTCCCAAGATGTAAAGCAAGTTGTTGGCGGGTATGCGGACCATTGCCGTGACGATGTACTTGGTGGCTGTTCATTTGCCACTGATGCTTCACTTGCGGTGCAGAATCCATAGCGGAGGTTCTGCAACAAACGAGGCTCCTGAAGCCATTGCACGAGCTCTGATCCATCTTGGGCCCACAGTCCACCACGTCGCCCCGGATCTGGCTGGCCGCTGGTTAATCCAGCAACTGGTGCTGTCCAGCCGGCCAGGGGCCGCTGTAACTGGTGCTGGCCAGCCAGCTGGTGGCCACTGTTTACTTCACCAACTGGTACTGACCAGCCAGTCAAGGGCCACTGTTTACCACACACTTCACCACACAGGCCGTGTTTACCACTATGTTAAACACACTCTAACTGGTACTGACCAGCCAGTCAAGGGCCACTGTTTACTTCACCAACTGGTGCTGACCAGCCAGCCAAGGGCCGCTGTTTACCACACTACTGGTGCTGACCAGCCAGCCAAGGGCCGCTGTTTACTGCACCAACTGGTGCTGACCAGCCAGCTGATGGCCACTGTTTACTGCACCAACTGGTGCTGACCAGTCATCCAAGGGCCGTTGTTTACTTCACCAACTCGTGCCAACCAATCAGCCAAGGGCAGTTGTTTACTTCACCAACTGGTGCTAACCAATCAGCCAGGGATCGCTGGCGAGCTCACTAACTGGTGCTGCCCAACCGGCCAAATGCCGCTGGTGATCTCACTAAATGGTGCTCACCAGACAGCCAAAGGCCGCTAGCCAAATTCTGTCGGTGAAACGGTTTCGTAATTGGGTGTTGCGTAGCGCTGGGACAGGCAAGTATCCACCCATGTTCCCGTTCACCTCGCATTGAATACACTGACAAACAAATTATGTACCCAACCTGATGACAATTGATAACAATACGCGTTTATTAGTCAAGTGACTGACCAAATGATTAATCAATTTTCCGTTCATATGATCAATCGGTTTCATCAATCAGTTTACAATTCAGATGATACATCATTTACCGTGGCGCTGTGCTGCTTCCAGTGCTGCCCTACCACTGGACTACCAGTTCCACAGGTGGTCGTACGCAGGCACGTATACCATCACGCTATAGATTCCGAACGGTGCTTGCTTTTTTACACAACAACTTTGTGTCTTTGGATTGATGGCGGATATTTGTGTGTGACATCCGTCACTGACGCATAAACGTACCGAGTTGCCGTAAAAGCGGGCAACTACGCCGGGTATTTGCTAGTGTTCGTTATCAATCGATGGCATGCGTGCTCATTCGCTTCTTCACTGCGCGATGAACTACCAAGATATTCCAACTGCTGAGCTACGCTTTGAATCCTGGATACTTTTGCTAATATCGATTAGTTTTTGTTCTAGGTTCAGCTCGGACAAACACTCACTTTACAACATGAATCAGTGTTCCATTGAGATACACTCTATGACTGGCCATACATGCTGGATATTTCTGGTAGGAATGGGCGAGCGTCCATGGCGCATTGCCGTTTAAGGATGCTTGCATGAGGTACAGAAGAGTGCCCAGGGTACTATCCGGAAGGAAAGCAGGGTGTCCCAGGTACTCACTGTGAAGTAGAGGAAGGTGTCCTGGGCACTCATCGAGAGGTATAGGAGGGTGTTGAGAGTACTCACCGGGAGCTAGAGGAGGGTGTGCCGGGTACTTACCTGGAAGTACACGAGGGTGTCCCGGGTACTCACCGGGAGGTAGAGGAGGTGTCCAGGGTACTTACCTGGAAGTACAGGAGGGTGTCCCGGGTACTCACCGGGAGGTAGAGGAGGGTGTCCAGGGTACTCACTGGGGGCTAGAGGAGGGTTTGTCGGGTACTCACCTGGAGGTACAGGAGGGTGTTCCGGGTACTCACCGGGAGGTAGAGGAGGGTGTGCCGGGTACTCACCTGGAGGTACACGAGGGTGTCCCGGGTACTCACCGGGAGGTAGAGGAGGGTGTCCAGGGTACTCACCGGGAGGTAGAGGAGGGCGTCCAGGGTACTCACCTGGAGGTACAGGAGGGTGTCCCGGGTACTCACCGGGAGGTAGAGGAGGGCGTCCAGGGTACTCACCTGGAGGTACAGGAGGGTGTGCCGGGTACTCACCTGGAGGTACACGAGGGTGTCCCGGGTACTCACCGGGAGGTAGAGGAGGGCGTCCAGTGTGTGCCTGGCGGCGCCCCGCCTCAGCCCGCAGAACTCGACGAATTCCCTGTCGGTGGTCTGCTTGAGCTGGTAGAGACTGCCGACAGACGAGCGAGTGTCACGGCGAGCACGACCGGACATCGCGCCGGCCACTTTGAGGCGGCGCCAGTCGTGACGGTGCCGTTTCTGATGCAAGAGGCGACAAGTCACGCTGTTCAGACGTGGGCGCCCGCCGCCTGGGTGGCTGTTCAGCACCTCTCCGGTGCCGGCCCTTCTGCGAATTCCACGGCTGGTGACTTAACAAGAGTTCCGGCGGCACGATTGATTTTCCTCGACGACCGATGCACAACAGGGAAAACTAGGGTACCAGTACGCTGTCGTTGCGATCCGCTGGCGGCGGCTTCCCAGACAATAACCCGGCGGCAGTGTGTAAACGGTTCGGCCCACGCAATCAGCGGACAATTCGTGCAGTGGGACGCGGCTGGACGGGGAAGTGGAGCCGGCACGTTCCCCTGGCACCAGATCAGACGCCACCGCGCCTGTCATCAGACGAACACCGCCGGCCGATGGAGACGCACGCTGCGTCGACGGCGAGCGCGGCTCACTTCTCACTCGTGTTGGTGTGGAAACCGGAGCGAGCGTGATTCGGAGCCGTCGCACGTGGCGGCGCCGGGCAGTGGGCAGTCGTGGGACTAACCACGCCCACGGGACTACGTGCTCCACACAGTCGGCTGCTGTAAGCCGAGTGGATCGTGCATGCATAAGTGGCGGCGGCCGCGAGTGGCACACAGCGCATGGCGAATACAGTTCCAGTACCACCGCACCCGGCCTCAAGAAGTACACAGTACACATCGGATCATAAGCATTGCATGTTGGCGCGCGTGTCTAAACTTGTCAGTGCCTCCGGATGTGGTATTTGCCTGTGTACGTTGGCTCGGTGTACAAACGACTCAACGTGTCGTGGCCTCATTACCACACACTCATGCGATGACGGACGCCAACTGATTTTTTAACAACAATGTGAACAGCAGCTTACCGTTTGGCTGTGGTGTAGAACTCTTGATAATCTTCATATTGGCGGATTAGTTGCTTCGAGAAGAGACCGCCTGTAATCAGTCAAAGACCGCAATGTAGCGAATGGGAGTTTGCTCAAACACATGGTACATGACTGATATCTCCTCTAGGTATGTTCACCTCTTTTTGAAAAAAAATAGAGGGACGTTACGAATGAGCTGAAAAACCACAAGAAGTCGAATAAACTATGACATATAAAATGGGCCATACGAATGCTTTGCTTTGCTGATGATTTTCATGAAGATTGTGAGAAGCAAGAAAAGGACAAGCAGAGAATGGCAATGAAAAGGTGCTCAAAAGCTTTTAAAATGTTTGTGAATCAAGTATGAAAACGCAGCTTCAGGTGTTGTCAACTGACATCGCAAGAAGCTAAACCCAGGGAGATTGAAATCAAAATTCAATTTACGGCTCACTAGTTCCCGGTACGCGCTGGGCTGGATTTTGTTGTATTTAATTCAGCTATGTTAACCGGAACTATGCATAAAGCGGACTCCTTCTAATCCTTCAAGTTCTGAAACTGAGCACCCAATATTATCTCGTATTAGCGCATGCAAATTGTCGTAACCCATGCAGTTTAAATTAGCGTCTGAAGACCAACAACGCGGTAACGGTGGACTCGGCAGCTCAATTTGTGGTACAAATTTTGCCGTTCTCTCCAGTTTGCAGTATCAGAATCATATCATGATTCACATCAACTGGCTCGTGTAGCGATTTACGTTTTTATGCTGAAGGCTTATTCCAACGCGATAAAATGCCAAAGTCGTATTGCAATGGGAGGAAACTGGAGGCAACCAAATGGCCGTTCGTAGTTGCCTGCTAACTGCTATCTACCAGCTCACCAGTCACAACATTGAGTCACACGACACGAGCATATTTATGCTCGTGTCGTAGTACCAAGGAATTTCTGCATGCTATCTACACAGATAACGTACAGAATGCATGCAACCTTGGCGTATATTTTTATCTCCATCTGGAGAGGACGCGGCTAGACGAGAACATGCGGCATTCCAAATGCAGTCGATGCTTTTGGAATGTGTTCACAAGAATTCCCTCGACGATGCCTTCGAAAAAAACCAACATGGAGTCCTGCAGCAGGCCACCGTGGGACAGCGACTTATCGCAGTGCAGCCACGATGGCGCTATCGTGGCGACACGATTCGCGCCACAAGTGACTAAAATAAAACGCGCTACCACACGTGACCAAGTTAAAACGCGCCATCACATGTGACCAAGTCAAAACGGGTCATCACACGTGATCAAGGTGAAGCACGCCCCGACACGTGACCAAGGTAAAACCATCCACGTGATCAAACACGACAGTGAAGATAAAACCATCCACGACACGTGACTAAGGCAAAACCCGCCCCGGCACGTGGCCAAGGTAAAACGCGCCACCACACGTCATCAAGGTAAAGCACGGCACCACACGTGGCCAAGATATAACCATCCACGACACGTGACTAAGGCAAAACCCGCCCCGGCACGTGACTAAGGTGAAGTACGATCCGACATGTGACTAAGGCAAAACACAACCCCACTGGTGACCAAGGTAAAACAGGACTGGGCCGTCATATCACTACTACAAGTCGGAGATGTGCCGAATGTTGGCCGTCGTGTTATTATATGCTGCGCTACGGATATACCGACAGTTGGCAAGTGCGCCGGAGCGAGCTGTCCAGGTGCCGCTGCGGGAGGTCAGTCACCAATACGGGTCTGCTGGACATCCCAGGCGGCCCACTCACCAATACGCGTCTGCTCGGCATCCCAGGCGGCCCACTCACCAATACGCGTCTGCTGGGCATCCCAGGCGGCCCACTCACCAATACGCGTCTGCTCGGCATCCCAGGCGGCCCACTCACCAATACGCGTCTGCTCGGCATCCCAGGCGGCCCACTCACCAATACGCGTCTGCTCGGCATCCCAGGCGGCCCACTCACCAATACGCGTCTGCTCGGACATCCCAGGCGGCCCACTCACCAATACGCGTCTGCTCGGCATCCCAGGCGGTCCACTCACCAATACGGGTCTGCTCGGCATCCCAGGCGGGCCCACTCACCAATACGCGTCTGCTCGGCATCCCAGGCGGCCCACTCACCAATACGCGTCTGCTCGGACATCCCAGGCGGCCCACTCACCAATACGAGTCTGCTCGGCATCCCAGGCGGCCCACTCACCAATACGAGTCTGCTCGGCATCCCAGGCGGCCCACTCACCAATACGCGTCTGCTCGGCATCCCAGGCGGCCCACTCACCAATACGCGTCTGCTCGGCATCCCAGGCGGCCCACTCACCAATACGCGTCTGCTCGGCATCCCAGGCGGCCCACTCACCAATACGCGTCTGCTGGACATCCCAGGCGGCCCACTCACCAATACGCGTCTGCTCGGCATCCCAGGCGGCCCACTCACCAATACGCGTCTGCTCGGCATCCCAGGCGGCCCACTCACCAATACGCGTCTGCTCGGCATCCCAGGCGGCCCACTCACCAATACGCGTCTGCTCGGCATCCCAGGCGGCCCACTCACCAATACGCGTCTGCTGGCATCCCAGGCGGCCCACTCACCAATACGCGTCTGCTCGGCATCCCAGGCGGCCCACTCACCAATACGCGTCTGCTCGGCATCCCAGGCGGCCCACTCACCAATACGCGTCTGCTCGGCATCCCAGGCGGCCCACTCACCAATACGCGTCTGCTCGGCATCCCAGGCGGCCCACTCACCAATACGCGTCTGCTCGGCATCCCAGGCGGCCCACTCACCAATACGCGTCTGCTGGCATCCAGGCGGCCCATCAAATACGGTCTGCTCGGCATCCCAGGCGGCCCACTCACCAATACGCGTCTGCTCGGCATCCCAGGCGGCCCACTCACCAATACGCGTCTGCTCGGCATCCCAGGCGGCCCACTCACCAATACGCGTCTGCTCGGCATCCCAGGCGGCCCACTCACCAATACGCGTCTGCTCGGCATCCCAGGCGGCCCACTCACCAATACGCGTCTGCTCGGCATCCCAGGCGGCCCACTCACCAATACGCGTCTGCTCGGCATCCCAGGCGGCCCACTCACCAATACGCGTCTGCTCGGCATCCCAGGCGGCCCACTCACCAATACGCGTCTGCTCGGCATCCCAGGCGGCCCACTCACCAATACGCGTCTGCTGGACATAGCAGGCGGCCCACTCACCAATACGCGTCTGCTCGGCATCCCAGGCGGCCCACTCACCAATACGCGTCTGCTCGGCATCCCAGGCGGCCCACTCACCAATACGCGTCTGCTCGGCATCCCAGGCGGCCCACTCACCAATACGCGTCTGCTCGGCATCCCAGGCGGCCCACTCACCAATACGCGTCTGCTCGGCATCCCAGGCGGCCCACTCACCAATACGCGTCTGCTCGGCATCCCAGGCGGCCCACTCACCAATACGCGTCTGCTGGACATAGCAGGCGGCCCACTCACCAATACGCGTCTGCTCGGCATCCCAGGCGGCCCACTCACCAATACGCGTCTGCTCGGCATCCCAGGCGGCCCACTCACCAATACGAGTCTGCTCGGCATCCCAGGCGGCCCACTCACCAATACGCGTCTGCTCGGCATCCCAGGCGGCCCACTCACCAATACGCGCAGTGCTCGGCATCACAGGCCCACTCACCAATACGGTCTGCTCGGCATCCCAGGCGGCCACTCACCAAGGTGGTGGCGGTGCGGATCCCAGCGCCCCTCACCAATACGCTCAGCACACCAGGTGGTGGCATCACTACGCGTCTGCTCGGCACCCCAGGCAGGTGCGGGACGCTCCCACCCCACACACCAGGGTGGTGGGCAGGTGCGGGACGCTCCACCTCGTCAGCACACCAGGGTGGTGGGCAGGTGCGGGACGCTCCGCCTCGTCAGCACACCAGGGTGGTGGGCAGGTGCGGGACGCTCCCGCCTCGTCAGCACACCAGGGTGGTGGGCAGGTGCGGGACGCTCCCACCTCGTCAGCACACCAGGGTGGTGGGCAGGTGCGGGACGCTCCCGCCTCGTCAGCACACCAGGGTGGTGGGCAGGTGCGGGACGCTCCCGCCTCGTCAGCACACCAGGGTGGTGGACAGGTGCGGGACGCTCCCGCCTCGTCAGCACACCAGGGTGGTGGGCAGGTGCGGGACGCTCCCGCCTCGTCAACAAACCAGGGTGGTGGGCAGGTGCGGACGCTCCCACCTCGTCAGCACACCAGGGTGGTGGGCAGGTGCGGGACGCTCCCGCCTCGTCAGCACACCAGGGTGGTGGGCAGGTGCGGGACGCTCCCGCCTCGTCAGCACACCAGGGTGGTGGGCAGGTGCGGGACGCTCCCACCTCGTCAGCACACCAGGGTGGTGGGCAGGTGCGGACGCTCCCACCTCGTCAGCACACCAGGGTGGTGGGCAGGTGCGGGACGCTCCCGCCTCGTCAGCACACCAGGGTGGTGGGCAGTACGCTCCCCCTCGTCAGCACACCAGGGTGGTGGGCAGGTGCGGGACGCTCCCGCCTCGTCAGCACACCAGGGTGGTGGGCAGGTGCGGGACGCTCCCGCCTCGTCAGCACACCAGGGTGGTGGGCAGGTGCGGACGCTCCCGCCTCGTCAGCACACCAGGGTGGTGGGCAGGTGCGGACGCTCCCACCTCGTCAGCACACCAGGGTGGTGGGCAGGTGCACCAGGGAGGCGGGACGCTCGCCTCGTCAGCACAAGGGTGGTGGGCAGGTGGGGACGCCCCGCCTCTCAGCACACCAGGGTGGTGGGCAGGTGCGGGACGCTCCCGCCTCGTCAGCACACCAGGGTGGTGGGCAGGTGCGGGACGCTCCCACCTCGTCAGCACACCAGGGTGGTGGGCAGGTGCGGGACGCTCCCGCCTCGTCAGCACACCAGGACCCGCAGCACACCAGGGTGGTGGGCAGGTGCGGGACGCTCCCGCCTCGTCAGCACACCAGGGTGGTGGACAGGTGCGGGACGCTCCCACCTCGTCAGCACACCAGGGTGGTGGGCAGGTGCGGGACGCTCCCGCCTCGTCAGCACACCAGGGTGGTGGGCAGGTGCGGACGCTCCCACCTCGTCAGCACACCAGGGTGGTGGGCAGGTGCGGGACGCTCCCACCTCGTCAGCACACCAGGGTGGTGGACAGGTGCGGGACGCCCCACCTCGTCAACACACCAGGGTGGTGGACAGGTGCGGGACGCCCCCACCTCGTCAGCACACCAGGGTGGTGGGCAGGTGCGGGACGCCCGCCCGTCAGCACACCAGGGTGGTGGACAGGTGGGGACGCCCACCTCGTCAGCAACCAGGTGGTGGCAGGTGGGACGCCCCACCTCGTCAGCACACCAGGGTGGTGGACAGGTGGGGACGCTCCCACCTCGTCAGCACACCAGGGTGGTGGGCAGGTGCGGGACGCTCCCACCTCGTCAGCACACCAGGGTGGTGGGCAGGTGCGGACGCTCCGCCCGTCAGCACACCAGGGTGGTGGCAGGTGCGGGACGCTCCTGCCTCGTCAGCACACCAGGGTGGTGGGCAGGTGCGGACGCCCCACCTCGTCAGCACACCAGGGTGGTGGGCAGGTGCGGGACGCTCCCACCTCGTCAGCACACCAGAGTGGTGGGCAGGTGCGGCGCTCCGCCTCGTCAGCACACCAGGGTGGTGGGCAGGTGCGGACGCTCCCACCTCGTCAGCACACCAGGGTGGTGGGCAGGTGCGGGACGCCCCACCTCGTCAGCACACCAGAGTGGTGGGCAGGTGCGGCGCTCCCGCCTCGTCAGCACACCAGGGTGGTGGCAGGTGCGGACGCCCCACTCGTCAGCACACCAGGGTGGTGGGCAGGTGTGGGTAGCTCCACCTCGTCAGCACACCAGGGTGGTGGGCAGGTGCGGGACGCCCCGCCCGTCACACACCAGGGTGGTGGGCAGGTGCGGGACGCTCCCGCCTCGTCAGCACACCAGGGTGGTGGGCAGGTGCGGGACGCTCCCACCTCGTCAGCACACCAGGGTGGTGGCAGGTGCGGACGCTCCCACCTCGTCAGCACACCAGGGTGGTGGGCAGGTGCGGGACGCTCCCACCTCGTCACACACCAGGGTGGTGGGCAGGTGCGGGACGCTCCCGCCTCGTCAGCACACCAGGGTGGTGGGCAGGTGCGGGACGCTCCCACCTCGTCAGCACACCAGGGTGGTGGGCAGGTGCGGGACGCTCCCACCTCGTCAGCACACCAGGGTGGTGGGCAGGTGCGGACGCTCCCGCCTCGTCAGCACACCAGGGTGGTGGGCAGGTGCGGGACGCTCCCACCTCGTCAGCACACCAGGGTGGTGGGCAGGTGCGGACGCTCCCGCCTCGTCAGCACACCAGGGTGGTGGGCAGGTGCGGGACGCTCCCACCTCGTCAACACACCAGGGTGGTGGGCAGGTGCGGGACGCCCCCCTCGTCAGCACACCAGGGTGGTGGGCAGGTGCGGGACGCTCCCGCCTCGTCAGCACACCAGGGTGGTGGGCAGGTGCGGGACGCTCCCACCTCGTCAGCACACCAGGGTGGTGGGCAGGTGCGGGACGCTCCCACCTCGTCAGCACACCAGGGTGGTGGGCAGGTGCGGAACGCTCCCACCTCGTCAGCACACCAGGGTGGTGGGCAGGTGCGGGACGCTCCCACCTCGTCAGCACACCAGGGTGGTGGGCAGGTGCGGGACGCCCCCCACACCAGGGTGGTGGGCAGGTGTGGGACGCTCCCGCCTCGTCAGCACACCAGGGTGGTGGGCAGGTGCGGGACGCTCCCGCCTCGTCAGCACACCAGGGTGGTGGGCAGGTGCGGGACGCTCCCGCCTCGTCAACACACCAGGGTGGTGGGCAGGTGCGGGACGCTCCCGCCTCGTCAGCACACCAGGGTGGTGGGCAGGTGCGGGACGCTCCCGCCTCGTCAGCACACCAGGGTGGTGGGCAGGTGCGGGACGCTCCCGCCTCGTCAGCACACCAGGGTGGTGGGCAGGTGCGGGACGCTCCCGCCTCGTCAGCACACCAGGGTGGTGGGCAGGTGCGGGACGCTCCCGCCTCGTCAGCACACCAGGGTGGTGGGCAGGTGCGGGACGCTCCCGACACGTCAGCACACCAGTCACCAGCCATGCTAGGCCGACTCCAACCTGGCAGCTTAGGCCTGGACGGCACGGCCAAACGGACAGTACAGGAACTGCTGACGTGATAGGCAGATAGATGCAATGGTGTGTACATGCAGTTAATACCTGCGTATGATGCACTCTGAATAGCTGTGCACGCATCAGCATTAACAGTTGGTTGATACAGCGGTTCACGTACGGGAAACCATCGGTAGCATCAGCATCACGAATAATGATGCTCATAAAATTATGGTGGATGCAGTGGAAGGATGGAATATATTTTATATATATTCCTTGCGCCACTTATTGTAGATTGGTAGTTTGTAGGGGGCGGATTCCACCACATACATATCTAAGCAATTACACGTCAGATTATCTCGCGGAAAAGGCATTATATTCATCATAATTGGATGTACATCACTGAAAAGAGACAAGTACCATCCATTTTGGACGTCCTGGAACCGCCTCTGATTTTTAGTTTCTTTTTAAACATCAAGTCATGTCTATTTCACATCGAATTGCCAGTTGCTCGTCTGATCGGGCGAAATTAATGGAAATTGAATCTGGCAGAAACGCCAGCGTTCGCCAAACTAACTCAGAAAAGACATGTGCCTACACCCCGAATATTGTTTTTATTTTATTTTAATATAAGACGCACAACAGCATATCAGGAAAAGTCTCGAAGTTTCAGGTCGCTTGAGGCACAGTGGGAAAGGGTTTAAATCTATGCTTTCCTGCAAGGAGCATATAGGGTTAACGGCTAGGAAATTGTTGGCAAGCTTGATGGAGTGAGTAATCGGTGGTTCATTCCTAGTTGTTAGCAAAATCAGTCCTATCTCATGCTGGTTAAATATAAACTTTGGAACTTCTAGATAATTTTAGGGACATGTCATATGTCTTTTAGACATATTCTAGTATAAAAGTAGAGCTATAAGAGACCCATCGCACATATATTCCTCCGGGGATAAAGTAAATCTTGTCTTTTTTAATGGTGCGCGGTTCATGTGTACTCAGCATCGCTTTTCGGCATCTCTACGAAATGAAACAGAAAAAAGTAAAAGGGAAAGCAGCCATATATTCACAGAATGTTGACCTCTGTACGCAATCAGTCCCAACTCCAGGATGTTCCTGACATCATGCCCATACCTTCTGGGTTCTTCGGCAACGGTCTGCCCGTTGCGCACCGTGATAATCGCGGCTAGGTACTTGTAGATTATGCATGGGCCTCATCCTATCAGAAGGTGAGGGTGATGCAACTCTCCCTTCAAGTTGCATGCATATTGGCACACGACGGCTAAATATTACCAGCTCCTTCTCCACAAGACATGGGACAAATGTGCAGTCAAAGCAGTTTGTTGAATCATAAAGACAAAAAGACATCAAAGATCAGTGCAACTATGAGCCACAAGGGCCCTTCTTGATTGCACTCTGGACACTCAACCAGCTGCCCACCAAATCCGTGATCAGCCCTCCCTGGAATGCTGAAAAGCAAGCCCTCTATATTTATATAATTTATTGATTGTCTATGCTGCTTTTTAAAGATGTTCAATGCATCGCTGCTGACAATGGTTTGTGGCAGCTGGTTACAGAGTTCTATTACCCTGTTGGTGAAGAAAACTGCCTTAGGTTTGTCTTGCTTTGGCTAACTTTAATGTTGAATTGATGACCTCTAGTTGCATCATTTCTCATAAATTAAACATTTCACTGAGATATCCGTTCCCAAGACCATGGGCAAATTTAAAGACCTTGATGAGATCTCCTCTCAGCTTTCTATACTAGGCATTCATTCCATGGTAACTCAACCGGTGGGTGCCGTCCGACCATTTTTTTATTTCCGAAAAGTTGTGTACCGGGGCTTTCAAGGGCGAACAATTCATTTATGATAGAAAAAAAATTCCCAAAAACATACTTCCCAAGATACAGCATTGGCAAATTTCCCAAGGTCAGCGAGGAGGCCTAACTTTGACGACCTATAACTCCGAGGCTAAAGAGAGCTATTTCATTGACCTGTTTTTGGCTGAATTGTGATGCACCAAGGAACAAGTTGGCTATCTCAGATTTTCGACTTTCAATTTACTAGGTCACGTGACCTCGTTACCAATCTTTTACGGCGTGACCTTGACCTTTTGGATGCTGAAATTATAACTTTCGTCTGATGACGACTTGAGCCCCATTCAGGTCATTTCAAATAAATAAATAAAAAACGTGTGGTTCGACCTGTAAAAAGTACTTCTGGGCATCGCAATGCCGACACAACACCTGGTTGGGCCCCCTGTCCGTCGATTACTTCGCATCTATTTGGCATACGGTTTCGAAATGGTCCAGAGTGGCTCCCGACGACGAAATCTGTCGGCTGGTGCCTGTTATACTGCCATCAGCTCATAAGGTGACATTGACATTAGGTGTTCAAGGTTCAGTGATCTGCGGTCACGAATTTATTTCTGGCTAAAACTGTATCCATAAATGAACTAAACACTGAACTCAATGCTATTGTGTTCGTCACATCGAGCGGTTACAGTGATACGTGGGATGACCCGATGGTCAAGTTAGGTCACGTGGCCTGAGGTCAGGTCACCAATACAATTACAGGTGCCTATTGACATATACATATACTTATCGATAGAACAACACGACACCAGCGCACCAACATATCACTTCAACACCTCAACATGCTTGCCAGTCTTGTCTTCTGAGAGGACGTGGATCAGCATTATTTTCTGACTCACAGGGCAGAACCTGTGGTGCTTTCTTGTTCCCTTGATGCACGGCTTTGGTGAAGCGGTCATTCAGCTCCTGCTCAGCCTTCTGCACTTCCTCTTTGTGACATAGAAAAGCTTGATCTTTGTCACAAGCTGTCCGGCGAAAATCGGTACATGTCCTCTGGTGTGAGGATTTGATCTTTTACCGGCGCCGCAGGCTTCAGGTACGTGGCGCGTTTCACGGTGCCGCCTATACCATCACACGCTCCCTTCCCGTGGGACGTGGCGAAAAAGTGCCACTCACATGTCACCGGGGAAGTCGATGTATAATAGCACACATTCGCGAAGCTGTACTTGTGTTTGTATTGCGCAGCGCATCCGTCCTTGAAGCAATGATTTCCATGAGCCCGGGAACCTCTTCATTGCGGTACCAGTTGGCGCAGAAGGCGTGCACAATGCTAGTTGGATGCTTTGTGGCGTAGATATCAGCAGAAGCTCTGGTGTCGCCCTACACGCATGATTTGCACTTTTCAAAATCTAATTATAATTTGCCCATTTTTCCGGTCCCTTCACAAGTTCGTGTAAGTCTTTCTGCAGCAAGATATGCTTATTGTGGCATGTTATTTCCCTAAAGACCTTCAAATCATCCTGCCCAAATTTCAAAACCTCCTGTTTAGAAAAGCAACTTTCTTATAATTTGTTTTTTCTTTTTTTTTTGTTTAGAAACACATGAACTGTAGTGGCCCCAGTTCTGACCTCTGGACTCATTAAGAATATTTGCCACGATGACTTTGTACCATTTAGCATCCCTCTCTGCTGTCTATCTGAAAGCCACAACTCTATCCTTTTTGATCTCTGCAATATCATGCGACCAAGCTGATCATTATCCCTTATGTGGCTACATTGTCAGTTTATTGGTTTTACCAAGTCAATGGCTATGCTACATCAACCTGTTTCTTGGTCAAATTGTTCTGTTGTGATTTGAGCTAAAAGTCCAAGATATTTGTGGTCACGATCGCCCTTTTTTAAGCCCATGTTGAGTATCTTGAATCAATCTTTCCTTCCAGATAACTAACTATTCTATCCTTGATAAATGATTTGGTACCTTGCAACTGGTTGTAGGCTTCTGGCCCCTTTGGTTTTCACTTTCCCCTCTCTTCTTCCAATGAATCAACTATGCCGCCTGCGGTGCCAGGCGATTCCAGCATTCACTGTGTTGCATTTAAACAGATGAGTTCACTGTCATTTGATCACTTCAACGACCACGAGAACATTCCATGCTATGGCTACTGACTTATTACAAATACTTGTCTTACGAACACGGCAACAGATCGAATTAGGCTTTCTTCACCGATAAAAAAAACGGATCGTCCTTGTCGGCCACAACGCTCCCAGAAGACCTCTAACATTGCAACTATGTACTACAGAAGCATGGAATATACACGAACATGTAGCTTCATTCGCTGCGGATGTTGGGGTTTAGCTAGCATTGCATTCTACATTTTCTTCCACATAATTTTACCGCGGTTGGTTGCGTAGCTCCCAGGCAGTGTGGCAATCGAAATAGCCAACGATTTACACATCTGAACAACTTACGGTAGTATGCGAAAAACGATCATGATTCACTGCAGTACATGTTACGCTGCATATACACAAAATATTGCTTATCTGATAGTACGTTTCCACAGCACTTTGGCTATGCTGCATTCGACCCTCACCGGTCCAGTGGTGATTGTGGGTCCTCAACGGTCACCGCCCTCTCACCTCATCGGTGAGAGGGCGCTTTCGAGGTCCCTCCCGGTTTTTCTGGGGTAGCTGCCGAATGCGCACATGGAATGACATGGCACCTTCAGCACCTTCATAAAGTGCATCTGTTTGTTCCTGCGTACAAAATTAAAGCCATGATCATGAAAGTGCGTTGGCCATTGGGAGGAGTCAAAAATGGCAATGTTCAAAATGTTCAGAGTGCCACTATTCGGGGTAAGCCAAACATATCAGCGCAAAACTGCGAGAATGTTCTTAGTTAACCAAGACGAGCATCCTTGCTATCTCAAACGTGAATTAATTTTAAGCTTAATTACCGGACATTGGATCAATCTCCACGTTTATTTAATCGGAATGGGTGGGGAAATATAATTTGGGGTCAATATTATGTAATAACATTTACCCAAAATTCACGCAATAAGTAATACAATCCGACGATACTTCTCAATTTTTGCGAAACAAGGCTGATATGTTCCCACATATGACGAACTTCGTCATGTATGGCGCATTATGTATGCCACATGTCATGCATACGTCCTGTATGGCGCATGCCATGCTACGAACTTCGACCTGTATGGCACATCAGTCATGCTATGAACTAAAGAACCAGGCGGCTTTTGACGACACCTATGTTGACATCTACCGGACACCGTACGCTACCACGGTGCGTCAGCAATGAAACCCGTGCGGTACAGGGATTTCCTGGCAGCCCACCTAGAGCGAGCCGGAGTCGGGCGTAGAAGGGGTGTCGTCTCTCTATTGTCTCACCAGTTGGTGGCCGGTGACGTGACCGGAAATATTCATGGCCCCACCGGCAGCCACAGGCGCCTCGGCGGGTATAGCACGGGGTAGCCGCCACGCTCCATCCCGGAGCTACACAAACGAGACCAGAACATCGGCTATGTGACTGCGCTTGGATCTACCCGGAACCACTTGTCCACATACGTTAGAGAAATATAGAGCTTGCGATTAATCAGTTGAATAATACTTTCGGAGTGATGAACTGTAAGTTTTCAGAGTGCCACCATTCGGGGTAAGCTCAGCATATCGAAGTAATTTGATTTATTGTAATCCAGTGTATGTTTTAAGTACGTTAGTCAAGTTTTATAATTGATGCGTCCATGTCTAACCAGAACTACGACGAAGTGCATGTATTTATTCCTCGCTCTATCTCGCGCTCGTGTTGCCGCTCTATCTCGCGCTCTATCTCGTCTAACCAGAACTAGCGAACACAGCTTACTTGCCGCGTGATCACAAATGTACTATGCAACTCACACGCGATGCGCCGACTAAACTCACCGGTCACTTGGCGTACACAGCACACGTACAAGAAGTAGGAACTGGAGAGGAGGAGGAGGCCGACTGGTGGTGAAGTAGGGACTGGGGAGGAAAAGGGCGACTGGTGGTGATGTAGGGACTGGGGAGGAGGAGGAGGCCGACTGGTGGTGAAGTAGGGACTGGGGAGGAAAAGGCCGACTGGTGGTGAAGCAGGGACTGGGGGAGGAGGAGGAGGCCGACTGGTGGTGAAGTAGGGACTGGGGAGGAAAAGGCCGACTGGTGGTGAAGTAGGGACTAGGGAGGAGGAGGAGGCCGACTGGTGGTGAAGTAGGGACTGGGAGGAAAAGGCCGACTGGTGGTGAAGTAGGGACTGGGGAGGAGGAGGAGGCCGACTGGTGGTGAAGTAGGGACTGGGGAGGAAAAGGCCGACTGGTGGTGAAGTAGGGACTGGGGAGGAGGAGGAGGCCGACTGGTGGTGAAGTAGGGACTGGGGAGGAAGAGGAGGCCGACTGGTGGTGAAGTAGGGACTGGGGAGGAAAAGGCCGACT
Organism: Imbricaverruca yamaguchii; assembly: GCA_034440575.1. Lineage (NCBI taxonomy): Eukaryota > Metazoa > Arthropoda > Thecostraca > Neoverrucidae > Imbricaverruca > Imbricaverruca yamaguchii. The sequence goes on along the minus strand of JAOTOL010001636.1, from coordinate 3,369,599 downwards.
GGTGGTGAAGTAGGGACTGGGGAGGAAAAGGCCGACTGGTGGTGAAGTAGGGACTGGGGAGGAGGAGGAGGCCGACTGGTGGTGAAGTAGGGACTGGGGAGGAAAAGGCCGACTGGTGGTGAAGTAGGGACTGGGGAGGAGGAGGCCGACTGGTGGTGAAGTAGGGACTGGGGAGGAAAAGGCCGACTGGTGGTGAAGTAGGGACTGGGGAGGAAAAGGCCAACGTGTAGCGAAGGATGGCCACACACTAAGAAAAGGTCCATACACCTGTTTATACGGAGCAGACCGTCTGCGAAGCATTGCCAGAACATCGGCGTGGCAGTTCCTGTGTGGGATCGTTGTACGCAAGTGGACTTTCGATTTGGGTAGAGTTTAATTTTCATCTACCTCATAATATAAAGTCGAGTCTCAAGTTTAGCTGACCATGCGCAAAGGCGAACTGATACACCCATGTGGAGACTCGCTCTTCTAATTCGTGCATGCACCAGATTTATCAACAGCCGCCTTTGTCCTTTACAGCGGTACACATCTCACATTGTGAGAAGCTTCTCTCCATCGTCGTCCCTTCCGCCCGAAAGCAATACCATCATTTCATCCGCCGAAATAAACTTCAACCTCTCGGGATCAAGTAGTGTATTATCAATCTCCAGGTTGAAACGAATGTCTAGGTTATGGCGAATAATTAGCATACCCAGATCGTAACCTTGTAATGAAAATGACTGGTGGAGCGCAAACGTGGGTTCCTTTAGGAGGCGTTCATGGTACTCATCACGGGCTGCACTTTCTTGCTACCTGTTGCGGGTAAGCGATTCCCAGAACGACCAAAAATACGAGCGATGTGTGACTCACAGACATCTGGTGGCAAGCGTTGTAACTACTGTTTCGGACGAGAGAACATAGGCGAGGAAGCCGCCACGATATGCCATTATCGCACAGTAGGCAGCGTACGGCTTGAATGCTGAAGTCATACAGTGTCTACTAACACCGCATTATATTCCAACCGTTCAGGGTCCGCCTCCTTTCCCAAGTGATGACTTTGGCGGCCATCGGTGCTGTGTGGAGATGGCGACAGAGCGCAAAATGGAAGGTCGATGATGACAGTGAAAACGCCGATGTTGAACGCTGCCGTGATCTTACTATTCGGTACTTAGGAAAATGTAGACATTTCAGACATGCCATGACCTTGAATGTATGTGATGGCTTGCATGAACATGATTCAGATAAAAGCACTCCATAATGATCAGAGTTAGAAGAATGATTGGGTTAGGCTGCTCCTGCACTTTTGGCATCCAGAACTCTATATTTAAAAAAAATACCCAGTCCTTTTTCAGTTAGAGGTCGGATGATACTGCTTGACAATACACTGCTCGGTGGTAATGTACTCAAGATGTACTGGAAAGTGCAAACTAAGATTTTGGTGTCACATGTTTCAAGAAAAACATCCTTTCCGTATTCGCTTAACCCCAAATTTCCTCTTCACGTTCAAAATTACAAAGACAAATCAAACGCTGGCTTAATGGATTATCATGAATTCGACTGGGAACTTTGTTAGGGCACTTATTTTCAAAAGACCAAGAAGAACTATTTCAACCAACCGCCATGACGAAACCGGAGCGAGACTTAACACGCGCCCCGGGGGGGGGGGCAAATCCGCCCACCGCTCCGGCTTTTCGTAGATAACTCCAAATTTTACCGGCCGATATACGCCATTGTTTGCGTACCTGCTTATAAACGACCGCCGCGTTGTTTAAAGGAAGAAAAATGAAAATCGACCGAAAATTTTTCGAGTTAGAGGTCGCTAAAATACAAAAAATTTCCGAACGCCAGACCACAAATATCGGCGCTGATGTGCTCCCCGTATATTGACAAAAATAAAGTGTTCTTGGAAAAAGTACCGACTTGTTTTATGTACATTGTCATGCTATATTGTTTCAAAGTCATGTCAGGTCACCAAGGTCAAGTCACGTCAAGTTCATGACAGGTTAACACACGCCCTAGAGGGCGTATGGCGAAATCCGCCAATCCTTCCGATTTTTCGTAGATAACTCCATATTGTACCGGCCAATATACGCCATTTTGTATGTGCCTGCTTACTTAGAAAGACCGGCGCACTATTTAAAGCAAGAAAAATGAAAATAGGCCGACAATTTTATAAGTTAGGGACCGTGAAAGTAAAATCAATTTGCATCGCCAGACCACAAAAATCGGCGCTGATGCGCTTCCAGTATATTGGCAAAAGGAAAGTGTTATTGACAACACTAGCGACTTGTTTGATGCATATTGTTATGCTACATAATTTAAAAGTCATGTTACGTCGTCGAAGTCAAGTCAGGCCAAGTTCTTGACACGATAATGGAACCAAACTTGGTCAACTGGAATGTTGTCATAAATGCAAATGACTGGCATGCGATTGACGTCACTTTGCATGTTACTCCCTGTACATAAAGACATAAAGACATAAAAGGTTAGTACAACTATGAGCCACAAGGGCCCTTCTTGGTTGTACTCTGTACACTGAACCAGTTGCCCACCAAATCTGTCAATCAGCCCTCCCTGTAATACTGAAAAGCAAGCCCTCTATTCTTATAATGATTGTCTATGCTGTTTTTAAAGATGTTCAATGTGCTGCTACTGACAATTCAATACATACATTTCAATACATTCAATTCAATACACAGTACAGACAATTCAATACATTCAATACATTCAATACATATACATCCCGAAATCTACTGTTTGCCATTGTGTGCCTGAGCATTTCCATATTTTATTCATGTATTTCACTCCTTTCTTTGCGAAGCCGATTGTGCTGAGCCGCCCAACGGAGCAGTCGGGTGGGCAGCCCGGTTCCGGTAACTGGAGCAGGTAATGACCTGATAAAGTGCTCCTATATAGGTGACCTGAGGCCAAAGGGCGGATCTGGCATCTGCATTGCATCGTTAGTAATGTCCAAAACATCATTAATGCCAACTTTGGAACATTTAAACACAATTGCAGCAATCCATAACAATGATAAGTCAAGCCACGCAAAACTAGAAAAGTTTGTTATTTTGACCTCACTGGACCTTGAAGATATTGACCTAAGGTCATTAAATTTGCACACCATAGAGGTTACCATCGTGCCCATCCACCCTGCAAATTGCGTTGCTCTAGCTTTGATAGGAGCAGAGATCTTAGGGGGCGGATTCCGGCCCCGTCCTGGTGCTTAATTTTCAGAGGCCCTCCAGGGCACGTGTTAATGGCATTTCGTTTCGACTTATCATTCATCCGTATGAATACAGTGTACGATGCTTACTTTACTGTTTTATATATATATATAGGTCTCTGAGTCATATTCGTATTTCTAGCATCCTACGACAGAGAACAGAAAACATGGAACAGTTAGCTCGATTTCCCCATCTGCGTGCTAGAAGGGCATTGAGATAGCTGTCTCTCGTTTCCTGGCGGCTCTCCCCGAAGTATATTAAATGATACGATGCTTGTGGATAAAATGAATCGAAGCGTGTACTTCGGTATTGACCCATCTCCAGCTTCACTTTTGGCTCGGTCTCCACTATGAACCAAGGCACACCATTTCTGGTTGAAAACATATGTACGGTAGATTGCACTATGGCACGAACGAACACACTTACCATTCTCGATCCCGCTCGAGAACCGATAACGCTGGCCTGGATTGGGCTTAACAGCCACCAGGTAAACACCAACCGATGACACGGCACACCCACACTCGCGCGCGTGTCATGGTGTGTGCATGCCGTAGGCCGTAGGTCGCGTCCTGCTGCTAGTCCGGCAGCAGGATGCGCCGACGGTGGCGCCGCCACTCACCTTGCTGACCAGCATGGCGCTGACGGAGCAGACGGGCTGGATGCCGGTGAAGAGCTGCCGGTGCTGCGCGGCGCTGATGGAGCTGAGCTTGCGCAGCGGCGAGCCGTAGATCAGCTCCACGGCGCGCACCGACGTCAGGTAGCGTGCCTCGGCCTCCAGCAACGCCGCCGTCAGTCGATACCGGGCGTCACACGCTGAAACACGGCGTCACACGGCATCACGGAGCGTCACGGAGCGTGACGAAGACGTCGGACACTGACACGTGGTACCACAGGACGTCAGTCGGACACTGACACGTGGTACCACAGGAGGTCAGTCGGACACCGACACGTGGTACCACAGGACGTCAGTCGGACACTGACACGTGGTACCACAGGAGGTCAGTCGGACACTGACACGTGGTACCACAGGAGGGGTCAGTCGGACACTGACACGTGGTACCACAGGAGGTCAGTCGGACACTGACACGTGGTACCACAGGAGGTCAGTCGGACACTGACACGTGGTACCACAGGAGGTCAGTCGGACACCGACACGTGGTACCACAGGACGTCAGTCGGACACTGACACGTGGTACCACAGGAGGTCAGTCGGACACCGACACGTGGTACCACAGGAGGTCAGTCGGACACTGACACGTGGTACCACAGGAGGTCAGTCGGACACTGACACGTGGTACCACAGGAGGTCAGTCGGACACTGACACGTGGTACCACAGGACGTCAGTCGGACACTGACACGTGGTACCACAGGAGGTCAGTCGGACACTGACACGTGGTACCACAGGAGGTCAGTCGGACACTGACACGTGGTACCACAGGAGGTCAGTCGGACACTGACACGTGGTACCACAGGAGGTCAGTCGGACACTGACACGTGGTACCACAGGAGGTCAGTCGGACACTGACACGTGGTACCACAGGAGGTCAGTCGGACACCGACACGTGGTACCACAGGAGGTCAGTCGGACACCGACACGTGGTACCACAGGACGTCAGTCGGACACTGACACGTGGTACCACAGGACGTCAGTCGGACACTGACACGTGGTACCACAGGACGTCAGTCGGACACCGACACGTGGTACCACAGGAGGTCAGTCGGACACGACACGTTACCACAGGACAGTCGGACACACACGTGGTACCACAGGAGGTCAGTCGGACACCGACACGTGGTACCACAGGACGTCAGTCGGACACCGACACGTGGTACCACAGGACGTCAGTCGGACACTGACACGTGGTACCACAGGAGGTCAGTCGGACACCGACACGTGGTACCACAGGACGTCAGTCGGACACTGACACGTGGTACCACAGGAGGTCAGTCGGACACTGACACGTGGTACCACAGGAGGTCAGTCGGACACCGACACGTGGTACCACAGGAGGTCAGTCGGACACCGACACGTGGTACCACAGGACGTCAGTCGGACACCGACACGTGGTACCACAGGACGTCAGTCGGACACTGACACATGGTACCACAGGAGGTCAGTCGGACACTGACACGTGGTACCACAGGAGGTCAGTCGGACACTGACACGTGGTACCACAGGAGGTCAGTCGGACACCGACACGTGGTACCACAGGACGTCACAGAAGAATCCACGCCAGCCGAGAGGTGGACAAAGACACCCACCGAAGAAGCGAAATAGGTGGCGCCACACGTCGTGTCCGAGACAAGTCGAGGTCCACAAACCGTACCAGAGAAAGGACGAGACACACTTCATCAAACAATAGAGTGAATTGCACAATGTACCCGCAAAGTAGAGGGAGCGGTTCATGGTTCCAGATGAACAGAGTAAACCACGCATCGTAGAAAATTCGAAAAGAGCCTCACACCGTACACCGGATCAGTTAAACATGTATCCACGTGGGAGGGGAGCAGGCAAAACTGTCATCAGCCGGGGCATTCTCAATATTCTCGAGTGGTAGCTTGTCTAAATGCTATTGGTGAGATGTTTCTGCATGTTATGCTAATGCGACAGTTACTCGTCTTGTTCTCGAAATGCGTTGAATGTACACATCGCTTGAGCCAATGGCGTCTGTGGACGTTGTCATGAGCCTTACCGTTGGATAAGTATAGTAATTGGTGTCATAATGTACATGTCGGAAACATATTCACGTCGGAAGCATATTGTCATAATGTACATGTCGGAAGCATATTCACGCCCTCAGGATTCCATCCGGCCTTCAGATGACACCGCTACAGCGGAACCATTTCGTCTGTTTACGGACGGTTATCTCACGCATACATTAGCCCGTTCCACAAGGGCCACTAGCAAGAAGTAATCGTCATAACATCCCAATCGCGAAGTCGGGCCATATAAAGGACGTTGGCGTGAACATGTTTAAATAACATAAGTGACCAAGACAATTTGTAAATAGACGAACAGAGCATGCCCACTTACCCAAAATGTCATGTTTTTGGTTCAGTGACAGCATGCTCACTTACCCAAAATGTCATGTTTTTGGTTCAGTGACAGCTTGTTTACGTACAAAGCCTGAACGTATCTGGATCCGCGCCTGGGATGTTGTCTAGCAGGAATTCTTGAATACAAAGGCCACTAGCGGGAGGTAATCGTCATGACATCCCAATAACGGGCTCCGTTCATGCCAATTACGTTAATTTGGAAACGTTTAAATTGCATCAGCGGCGAAGGTAACCTATAAATAAACAGAGAATACTCACTGATCTAAAACGATCAGTGTTTGGTCCCGCAATAGCCTGCTTATTCACAAACCTTGAAAATGTTTATCTAGATCCGAGCCTGCAATGTCTAGTCCGAGACTTGGGAAGTCAGACCACACAAGCCTGACCTTCGAAGTAAACGCGATGTCAACAGCTGTTTGCGAATTTAGTGGTCTTCAAATGTCAAGCCTTGCGAGCAGGTTGCCGCTTTAGTCAATAGCGCCAACCAGCTTCGACTACGATAAATGATTGGCTCCATACAGGAGCTGTAATCATATATAATTCGCGCTTGAAAAAAAATGACATGGTTTGTGCTCTCATCATTGATGAAGTTTAGATCTGCCCTAAGGGTGGGACATCTCGAATTTTGGTGCCCCCAGACTTCAAGGCCCTTAGCATGATTTCTTGTGTTGCGGGGGGAGTCTGCTCCGAAAATATTGGAGCTTGCAGGTAACATCGTGCCATAGTGTTAGGCTTCTTGCATTTTGTTGCGTCGGACAGTTTGTAGCGCACAATGGGCAGCAGTAAGAAACACGTCCACCTCCTTACTTCGGATAATAGCATCCGAGAGGAAAAACGTTTTCGATGAAAATAAATTCACAATACAACAACCGCCCAAAGGTCGAGTTCGATCTTTCAATACGAACAGAACTGGTTAAGAAGGTGGAGAGGCCAATGGAATCTAAATGGCCATTCGAGATCTGACGTAACCCTTGCCCCACTTGAGAGCTGGCCGTTGTAGTGAGCTGGAGGGGCCCTGAGAGCTCCAGAGCCTGGAATGGTCAGTAGAGGCCAGGTGCCGATGTGAAGTGCCTCCGGGCCGATGTGAGTGGCCCCAGGTTGATGCGAAAGCCCCGGGCTGACGTAGACTACGTATGGTCCTGGGAAGATGAATAGTATCTCAGAGTTTATTTTCAGAGTGCTCACGGACCGACGCTGAGGGCCTCGGTCCGGGCCAACGTGAAGGCCCCCGAGCCTGACGGAGGGACCCGGAGTCGGTGGAAGGCCCCCGAGCTTGACGGAGGGACCCAGGGTCGGTGGAAGGCCCCCGAGCCGGACGGAGGGGCCAGGGTCGGTGGAAGGCCCCCGTGCTGGCGGAGAATCCGCCACAGCATAAAAAGAATGTATCCGAGTCAACGGAGACGGTCCCCGTCCGAAAGAGGGCATAGTCACTTCTCACGTCATCGGATATGGTCCCGAGCCGACAGGTAGGGCCCCTAGACCGACAGAGGGCTTCAAGAAGGGGCCTGAACTGATGAAGGGGATCTCGACCTGACGGAGAGGGTCACGGTCAGTGTAGGAGAGCCCCGGGGCCAACGGAGACGGCTTCTCAGTAGCCAAGAGGTCCATATCATTCAAAGGTGACCCAGTCTACCAGGGGACCTCCAAAATCGTGTGTGGCACCTTATGAGAATCATATGTGCGTGTCTCAGTACAGTGGCTCCCCATGTCGGCTCGGGAGTATCTCCCAAGCCGATACGAGGCTCGAGCCATCTCCGTCGGCTCAGTGTCATCCCACATCGGTTCAGGACCCTCTCATGTACTCAAAGGTCCTGGCTAACTTCATGCACGCATCACATTTAATCACAATTACCACTCGTATATATGTGGTAGCAGAGTCACACGAAAACTGCAGGCAACTCGATTTCCTCCACGACTCATCCGATGTCGACTACATCCACTTTATCTGACGCTTCGATCGACCTTCTCATTGTTTGCAGCTACGTCAGACCGGTTGGCAGACTGGGGGTCACGTGACGGCGGCCCGACACAGCGTGCCCCCTAACCTCATTCATCTCAGCCCAATCCGATGCATCTGGTGCGCCCAGATCTGATCCATCTCAGCCCAGATCTGGTGCGGCGGCACCGCGGCGCAGATCAGAGCCGGCGTCTGTGCGGCCCACGCCTGTCGCGGCTCCTCACTCGGCGCCTGACCTGACCCGCGCACGACCTACACGTATCGCGGCTTCTGACTCGGTGCCTGCCCTGACCCGGGCGCGACCTACACGTATCGCGGCTTCTGACTCGGTGCCTAGCCTGACCCGGTGTGTGTTGTGCAACATCGTGTCATGTGCGGCTCCTCTTTGCGCGCGTCACTGACGGGAGCGCTTTCCGTCAGCCTCCTGTGCCGACCCATCGCAAAAATGACAAAAGCAAGCGCCTGTTGAGGATCGAACCCGCGACAGTCCCTGTCGCAGAATGCTTCCGCTGAACATAGCGTGCTATTGTCACGTCACGACTCACAGACAGCGGCGACATATTCTTACCCTGTTGTGATCCATCCACGCCCATCAGCCGTGAGACATCTTCCGGCGTGTGTCTCGCTCGCCCGCTGTGGCTCGCGCTCACGTGGTGCAGTGCACACATGGTGATCTCAGCCAGAGCCGAACTCAATCATCACGCAAATCCGGCCCCTACTCTTCACACCGATCCAGCCGTACGCCTCGACCTATAGCTCACCTACGTGCGCACGGTCACCGTCTGTTAACATCACTACTGATCACATCACCAGTGCCTCAAAATGTCCAAATTGGGGTGGACAATGACATCAAGCTGGGAATAAGCTTCAGCTCCTATATCTCCCCAGATCATCAAAGTTTCCTCACTCCCATATCTTCCTGCACGCATGAATACAGAGGTTTTTTGTGGAAAGCAAAATACGACATTAACACAATAATATATAGCACCATATATACCAATTATAATAGCAATAATAGCAAAAATACATAGCAACATTTAGCAATAGTAGCACAATACGACATTAGTAGGCCAATACGACATACGACATTAGCTCTCTGTTAACTTCCAGGATGAGCTAGTATTAACGCGATGACTTTGAGTGCCAGTAGATGTCCACTGCTCCGGTTAAAAACCGCACGTGGGCGTCATCAGTGAGCCGTAGACGAGCTTCATCAGACACCGTGATAAGCATACAGACAGGTGTCGCCTGACCAGCACGTGGTCCACAGACGGGTGTCATCAGGTCACACACGTGACCCACAGACGGATGTCACTAGGTCACACACGTGACCTACAGACGGTGTCGGCGGTGCCACCGCCACCCCACATACGACGACGGGTCTCACTCAAGCCTGGCGACAGTTGGCGATTTACGTGCGAACCCGACGTCGCTGCGTCCGCCACTCTGCTGTGGATGCCGTCGCCACTGGCGTCGCCGACGCTGCCGGCAGGCAGTGCGATAGATGTGGGGCGTCGCCACATCCGTCACACTGCCCGAGTGACGGCGCAGTGACGGCGCAGTGATGGCGCAGTGACAGCGCAGTGATGCCGGTGCTGTCCCCCGATTCAAGGCTAACTGCGCACCGCGCAGACACGGTAACCGTTACAACACCGCAGCGATTTTCAGAACACCGCGGAGACACGATATCCGCCACAACACTGCTGAGATACGATATCCGCCACAACACTGCGGAGACACGATATCCGCCACAACACTGCGGAGACACGATATCCGCCACAACACTGCGGAGACACGATATCCGCCACAACACTGCGGAGACACGATATCCGCCACAACACTGCGGAGACACGATATCCGCCACAACACTGCGGAGACACGATATCCGCCACAACACTGCGGAGACACGATATCCGCCACAACACTGCGGAGACACGATATCCGCCACAACACTGCGGAGACACGATATCCGCCACAACACTGCGGAGACACGATATCCGCCACAACACTGCGGAGACACGATATCCGCCACAACACTGCGGAACACGATATCCGCCACAACACTGCGGAGACACGATATCCGCCACAACACTGCGGAGACACGATATCCGCCACAACACTGCGGAGACACGATATCCGCCACAACACTGCGGAGACACGATATCCGCCACAACACTGCGGAGACACGATATCCGAACACGATATCCGCCACAACACTGCGGAGACACGATATCCGCCACAACACTGCGGAGACACGATATCCGCCACAACACTGCGGAGACACGATATCCGCCACAACACTGCGGAGACACGATATCCGCCACAACACTGCGGAGACACGATATCCGCCACAACACTGCGGAGACACGATATCCGCCACAACACTGCGGAGACACGATATCCGCCACAACACTGCGGAGACACGATATCCGCCACAACACTGCGGAGACACGATATCCGCCACAACACTGCGGAGACACGATATCCGCCACAACACTGCGGAGACACGATATCCGCCACAACACTGCGGAGACACGATATCCGCCACAACACTGCGGAGACACGATATCCGCACAACACTGCGGAGACACGATATCCGCCACAACACTGCGGAGACACGATATCCGCCACAACACTGCGGAGACACGATATCCGCCACAACACTGCGGAGACACGATATCCGCCACAACACTGCGGAGACACGATATCCGCCACAACACTGCGGAGACATGATATCCGGCACAACACTGCGGAGACACGATGAGACACGGTATCCGCCACAACACTGCGGAGACACGATATCCGCCACAACACTGCGGAGACACGATATCCGCCACAACACTGCGGAGACACGATATCCGCCACAACATCGCCGGGACACGGCAGTCGTCCTAAGTAGCCGTGTGCAAACGGGTTTCTTCATCCACCTCCCGAGGAAAAGGCATCAGCAATAATGTAGCTATCACACTTGAGCTGTAGACATCCTCGACCGACAACGATTCACCGCAGACTCGAGTAATTGCATCCTGGTGGCAGTAGAGGCACGGCCAACGCGCATCTACAGGTGGGGCGTCGGCAAAAATAACGACATGAAATAGCCGCACAATGCACAGGTGAAGCATATTGTTGGCCGTTTACAGCACTAATAACAACACCCAGGCAACTGCTGGCATGGGTGCAGATTGACCTGTCAGTCGTAAACTGTTACCTCTGATACATGAGCGTAGGAACACGGGGAAGAGCAGGGTGCGTTGCGCCTCCCCTTCCCATTTTTCTCGGTTCTGAACCACTAGCCCCACGGCGTTGTCTGGACATAATTATTCTAAAAAATCGGCAATGGCCTCTCACGTTGTATACCGCTCCTGTGCCCTTGTTCTGGTGAGCCGTTTTGTGCTGATTGTTCGGTACTCAGCACAGCACGAAGCAACTGGCGATGACTTCTCTGCAGCAGAAGCAGCCATTTCGACCCGGAGACTATTGAGCTTGTCGGACAGCAGTAGACGGGGGCGGAAGAAGCTGCAGGACGCTTGGACGTCGCACCGTTAAAAGCAGTAGTATGCTAGTTTACCAAGTAAGGGAGTTTTTGTGTTTTGTTCAGTGTTTTTTATTGTCCCTTACATGGAAAAATATAACATTAACGTCATGGCGTTGGTTGTCATTGGTTTTACGACACGTCGACCCTTCAGTCTGTAGCGCCGCCAATCTCTCACGCCGATTGGTCGCGGGCGAAGAATAGCAACAGGTGAGACTCGAACCAACAATTTTTTTTCGATTGTGAGACGGGCAACTTACCCCTAGACTACTCGTCCCCTGGCTCCATGGCGTTGACTGTAACTAGAAGGCTTTATATGCGACCGGTGTCCCTGCATCCCCACCCCCATTACACCCGGACGTTTCGCCGCTGTTGGTTGCAGCGCAGTAGCACATCTGGACGATGTCTTGTTTGGCAATTGTGAGAGTTCGTGTGTATTACACGACGTCGAGTGTTTCTGTGGTGGCGGATAAACCCATCAAAGACAGGACCAATCTCCGCCTTGTGCGGAGCATAATTTTTCCTCAAGTTAGGCTAAGTGTGACGGATTTTAGATATCCTAAAAATTTCTCTTTTTTCGTTCTTTTTACACTTGGAAGCGACAAAAATGGTCACTTGGGCGCCGGCGACCGGCTGACCGGCTGACCGGCAGCCCGTGGAACAACTGATACCGCCGGCTCTACGCCGTACACTGCTGCTGCTGTCGCCTGCTCTATGCCGTACACTGCTGCTGTCGCCGGCTCTATGCCGTACACTGCTGCTGCTGTCGCCTGCTCTATGCCGTACACTGCTCGTCGCCTCTCTATGCCTACACTCTCCGCCTGTGCCTCTATGCCGTACACTGCTGCTGCTGTCGCCTGCTCTATGCCGTACACTGCTGCTGTCACCGGCTCTATGCCCTACACTGCTGCTGCTGTCGCCTGCTCTATGCCGTACACTGCTGCTGTCGCCGGCTCTATGCCGTACACTGTCGCCGACTCTATACCGTACACTGCTGCTGTCGCCGGCTCTATGCGTACACTCCCTCTATACCGTACACTGCTGCTGTCGCCGGCTCTATGCCGTACACTGTCGCCGACTCTATACTGTACACTGCTGCTGTCGCCGGCTCTATGCCGTACACTGCTGCTGTTATCGCCTGCTCTATGCCGTACACTGCTGCTGTTATCGGCTCTATGCCGTACACTGCTGCTGTCACCGGCTCTATGCCGTACACTGCTGCTGTCACCGGCTCTATACCGTACACTGCTGCTGTCGCCGGCTCTATGCCGTACACTGCTGCTGTCGCCGGCTCTATACCGTACACTGCGCGGCCACCGACACTGCGCTGTCGCCGGCTCTATCCGTACACTGCTGCTGTCGCCGGCTCTATGCCGTACACTGCTGCTGTCGCCGACTCCATACCGTACACTGCTGCAGTCGCCGACTCTATACCGTACACTGCTGCCGTCACCGGCTCTATGCCGTACACTGCTGCTGTTGTCACCGGCTCTATGCCGTACACTGTCGCCGCCTATACCGTCACTGCTGCTGTCACCGGCTCTATGCCGTACACTGCTGCTGTTATCGGCTCTATGCCGTACACTGCTGCTGTCACCGGCTCTATGCCGTACACTGCTGCTGTCGCCGGCTCTATGCCGTACACTGCTGCTCTACCTCCTATGCCGTACACTGCTGCTGTTATCGGCTCTATGCCGTACACTGCTGCTGTCGCCGGCTCTATGCCGTACACTGCTGCTGTCACCGGCTCTATGCCTTACACCGCTGCTGTCAAACACGTTCTGGCCTCTCTCGACGTTTGATTCCGCGGTAACGGTCTCAAAGTAAATGCGGATAAAAACTAGCTTATGATTTTTGGCAGCCAACACAAATTGCGCAATCTACACAACTTCACTGTAACGATTCACGATCAACAATTTCTCCCCTGTTAGGAAGTAATTAATATATGGCTCACTTTTGATCGCACCCTCAGCTGAGACTCGTATGTTTCCACCATTGCCAGACGATGTTTCGGGACTCTATCGCGTCTCAGAGGCCACCTGCCACATCTATCATCTCGGTGCTCATCAATGCCTTGGCACTCTCCCAGATCCTGTAATGCATTTCGGTGTACAGAAATAGCATCCAAAAGAATATGTTTCGGATAAAAATAATACTCAATTATCGAGTAGAAGTTATTTTCGGACGATCTAAATTTGGCCAGGTCACGGATCTGTTAGAACGTTTTGAATGTATGAGCGCTGAGAACTTGGCTTCATACCACACGCTGTGACTACTTCACAAGGTGCGCCGACTGCAGGAGCCAGCTTCATTAGCCGGCAACATCTCAACAGTCGCCGAGCACCGTGACCGCCACACAGGGCAGGACCGGGACCTATACGTCCCCAGGTCCCGAACTTAGATGGGCAGGCGCCGTTTTTGTTCCAGAGGTCCTGCCCTGTATAATGAGCTGTAGCAACTGCCAGTACCCACGTTTGGTCGCCGCCTGAGGCGGCATTTGTGCATGGGACCGGTCAGATTGACTTGATCTGCTACCTGACTTCTTATCATACTCGACCTCTTTCATACTCGCTGTGTCATCTTCATACCTGCTGACGTCTCAGTATACTTACCGTATTTCGTGACTCTTTCCGTGCCGCTGTAATTGTTATATGTTTTATGTGTATCTGTGACAGCCCTTTTTCCTGTGACATTTATTTTAAAACTCGACAATAGGCTGCAATAGCCACGGGTTTATTGTGGATGGCCTGAATATACGTCCTTGTCTTTGTTTTGGTTCAATGTGAAAATGTCCGCCTTCGGCTCTTACAGCACACGGTTTCCGCTCCGTGTCTAGGAGAGTACCACATCGCTCTGTCGGCTCTATCTAGCTCTCTGGTGAGGCTGGCTAAGCACTTGAAGCCGAGGCGCACGTCGCACTTCAGGCAGTTCCTGGTTCGCCTGAACCTGCGGCCCTGCAGCTGACGACGCCAGCGGCGACCGGGGACGGTGAGCAGGCGCCCGACGCCGGCCTGTCCGGGACTGTCCGGGAAGCGTGTCACTGGCCGCATCGCACTGCCCACCTCTGCCCCGTCGCCACTAAAGGCACTGGCAGCCAGCGTGGGTACGTAGCCGCGATTTTACGGCGAAGCTGGAGCAGTGTCGCGGCTGCTGCCGGGCCTGCTGCCGGGCCTGCTGCCGGGCCTGCTGTCAGACCTGCTGCCGGGTCTGCTGACGGACCTGCTGCCGGACCTGCTGACGGGCCTGCTGCCGGGCCTGCTGTCAGACCTGCTGCCGGGCCTGCTGTCAGACCTGCTGCCGGGGCACGGCAGTGTCAGCGGCTGCTGCCGGGCCTGCTGCCGGGCCTGCTGTCAGACCTGCTGCCGGGCCTGCTGTCAGACCTGCTGCCGGGCCTGCTGCCGGGCCTGCTGCCGGGCCTGCTGCCGGGCCTGCTGCCGGGCCTGCTGTCAGACCTGCTGCCGGCGCCGGACACGGCAGTGTCAGCGGCTGCTGCCGGGCCTGCTGCCGGGCCTGCTGCCGGGCCTGCTGTCAGACCTGCTGCCGGGCCTGCTGTCAGACCTGCTGCCGGGCCTGCTGCCGGGCCTGCTGCCGGGCCTGCTGCCGGGCTGCTGCCGGGCCTGCTGCCGGGCCTGCTGTCAGACCTGCTGCCAAGGCACGGCAGTGCCGTGCGGCAGCCGGCTGTTCACCATCTTCAGGTCACGTGTGATAAGGCACCAGTAGCACTTTTTTACCACGGATTTATTTGTTAGTAACGCCTTGTAGTGACCCAGTAGCCAGTCATGCAGGTTCACCTCATTCCGGCGTTGCACGGTCAGTTTCAGCAGCTTTTGTTGCGATACTTCTATCCGCTTCTTTGCATTTCTGCTAGACTCTTCTGAGTCGAATTGGTCATCACGTTCACCCCTCAGCCTTCCACCTTACTAGCTGCACTTGAGCAGTTGTGTGGAAGCATTCTCGGTGTGACCCTCTCTTTTCTCAACCGTGATCCTCAGAGGAGTGACAGCACACTTGTCCAGCCGGTCCTCACGTGCCGTGCCGGTGGCGCGCAGACGACGCCTCTTCAGCTCAGTCAGCAACGCTCTGGAGGTGAACAAAGAACAGTCTTCGGGCACCGATGTCGCTGGCCGTGTTGATCATGTCCAGCACCGCACAACTCCCATAGGCAGATTCTGCAGCTCAGGTCGCCGCTCCTTGCCACAGCGTATGTCGAATGTGTGGCGGTGGCTGTCACGGCCGCACAGCTCCCACAGTGTATATCCAAAGGGTGTTCCGTGGACAAACTGCTTCAAGCCGTGGTGCCCGTGTGCCCATGGTGCCCTGCCATCACGTCCAGCGCCAGATCATCTTGAATCACAACGAACTGCTAGAAGGGCGTTATGAAGGGATCCAGAAGTGTGCCACCATCGCACCCTCCGTCTTTGTTATCACGCAGCATGGAGTCGGCGATCACATGACGATGAGACTTTGTCTTCCAGTACCGACACAGAGGCATGGCGTTTCGATGATAGCGTGCTGCATATCCACGGTCTCGTACCAGTACATCCGATTGCTGGATATTCGACAGCATCCAAAATACAGCATCCAGTTCCAGTTGCAGGCCGTCCGTTTCCAGCTGGAACTGTTGGTAGTTTTTTTCACGTAAAGGCCGTACCGGAGCGCCCCGGTAAATACATACTGGGTTAGGTATCCGGGAACACGTGTCCGAATATCTCCACGGCAGTTTTTTTATCCCAAGTGGTGGGAGAATGCTTGTCGATTGTGTATTGCAGTTTTCGACATATCCGTCCATCCAGAATACTCCGGCTTTCCCCGCTTCCAGATCTGAGCTGATTTTTCGAACTATCATACCTTGCTAATTGGAACGGCTGATTCGGCCCCCTTCCTCACGGCTGAAATGCACTTCCACTGTACCA
Organism: Imbricaverruca yamaguchii; assembly: GCA_034440575.1. Classification (NCBI taxonomy): domain Eukaryota; kingdom Metazoa; phylum Arthropoda; class Thecostraca; family Neoverrucidae; genus Imbricaverruca; species Imbricaverruca yamaguchii. Next base: position 3,352,933 of record JAOTOL010001636.1, on the reverse strand, counting down.
GGCACATCTTGTGTGGTGTCTGGCTCGGCCCCATCGTGACTGTTCTCATCCTCATCCCTCAGATCATCGGCCACGGCCGGGGGAATATTCACAAGCTCAACGTCGACATCACCAACTTCATCGCCCCTCGTGATCACACCTGGCGCTTCCTGTGTAGTGACCTACTGTAGACACGGCATTATGACTTAATCTGCAGGTCACGCAACAATCACACCGGCACGTGTCACACACCCACGGTCACAATCACTGAACACACGGCATTATGGCCATGCAGGCCACGGAACGACCACATCGACACGCGTTGCATCCACGGTTACAATCGCTGAGCACTAATAGGTTGTCAGCGTCCGTTCCCCCACCACTCCGACCGACATCTGCTTCCGGCGCCCACCGCGTCTCCCCTTCACATTCCTCAGCCGGTGGAATGTGCACGCGCACCCACCCTACCTGTGATCGCTGTCAGCCGCGGGGCACGCTGACGCGCAAGGAATCAAAATTGGTCCATCAAACTTTTACTTTCACTGTGCGACAAGCATACATAGCGATGCTAGTGTCCCATAGGCCATGTTATTCCAACGCCCAAGTACGTTTACTACACCGGCGTGTTGGTTGTGGTGGAAACATATCCATTCGATACCTAAATAAGCGCGCATAAATCCGGCAGTGAAAAAACGTCCATGGCTCTTGCTTTCATCTTCCAAGCTCACAGGACACTGTGTGCATCATTTCGCGATATTTCTGAACTATTTCCAACCTGTTGTAATCTTTCTTACCTGGAGTACAAATTCCAGCATCTACAGCACTTTAAAATGACCGTCCGAAAATGAGCCCCTACGCTAATACGGGCTGACCAGCTGGCTGTGACGTCACGGCCGCCGTGCGTGACGTCACACCCGGTGTGACACTGTCGCGGGTTTGGCGGCTATACGGTGCGGCTGAATGAAGCCATTGCCGCAATCAGGACCGTATTTAGCCGGTGTGGAGCTGGCGTCTCGGCGTGGCTGCACCGTCAGCAGCTGCGGGACGGACGGGACACGGGAGGGGGGGGGAGGGGGGGGGGGGCCGGGGGGGGGCGGGGGGGGGGGGGGGGGATGGGAGGGGGGGGGGGGGGGGGGGGGGGGCCCTCGGCAGGGGGGGGGGGGGGGGGGGACCGTCAGCAGCTGCGGGACGGACGGGATACCAGGCCGGTGCAGGCCGGCCGATGGTTGCGAGTCGCGCCAGCCGGCACGTGCGCCTGCCGCCCCGACAATGACCGGGGAGATCCACCGCTGCCGGCGCCGGCCACTCTAGAGTATCACCGGATGTGTGCCTCTCGGACGTGGCAGCTACTACGGACAGGCGCCCCTAGGACGTGGCTACTATTGCAGACATGTGTCCATAGGACGTGGCTGCTACCGCAGACAGGCGCCCCTAGGACGTGGCAGCTATTGTAGACAGGCGCCCCTAGGACGTGGCTGTTACTGCAGTACAGAGATAGATCAGACGATAGGCTGCAGTGCAGTTCCATACCGATCGGTCGGCCGTGGGGAGCAACTTCCGTCCGTTCGTGCGGCTCACTTTCACTTTCGCGTCTGGACTGGTGAATTCATCACATGGCGTCGGCTCAATTTCACGGCGTTGTTGAGCTCATAAGCATCGTCATATATACGGTTTCTATTGCACCTCTCCATGAACTGATTAACTTATGATAAAGCTGTCCTCCAGTATCGAAGTGTAAGAGTGTAATCTGAATTAGCGCAAGACAGTTTCCGTCTAGGTGTACAGAATGTACGGTAACAGTGTCCGTAAAGTAGACGTGGATCACCAGATGTAGAAATAGACGGAAGGAACGCAATAAATTAACTGAAATGCGAGTGTGTATTCAGCATATCGTCTCGCGTTGAGAACAGCAGATGATACAAATAAAGGTATAGATGATACAAGATGATTGAGATGATACAGTATGAGATGGGAGATGATAAGCATGAGAGAAGATCCTGTGCCTTTAATGGGATGATACAGTTTGACACAGGATCACTGACTGAATGCCTCTTCGGCCATGCTCACTAGCCAAGGCATTTACATAAATCCGCTATATATTTATTCAGCCTTATGCTGTTCGCAAGCCAATAGACGTATATAAATTGACACAATCGGACGGTGGTCTGTTACTCGTTTATATGCACATTTGTCACGTCAGCTCGCCTTTCTGTCATTTTCTCAAATCTCCAGGACGCCCCGGACCGAAGCTTCATTTTACTGAATTCTGACAAATGACTGTTTCACACTTGCCTTCCTTAACAGCCCGATCATCACCACAATTCATTCACAGCAAGCATGGATGGCACATATCAAAGCACTGGCTTTGTGCCAGCTAGGAGAGAGCCCAGGCCTGGACAATAAAAATCAGCTGTCGTTTAGCGACATATATGACGCGTGCGACGATTGTGATTGAAAGTGGTTTTTTATCTGTGCGCGCGCCAAGCTAGCCAATTACAGAACGGATCTCTTATGGCGATAGAATGTAGTTCGTGGAACACAACTCTATATAGCACAATTGCATTTATATTCACATATAAAATCCCTCCCACGGGAACTTGACTGGCATGGCAGCACGTGCGTCTACATCATTTTCAATCGGTGATTTTGGCTGAAACAAGCAATAAGGCGAGTGATCGATGGATTTCGAAGCCGCTGCGACGAAAGCTATTATAGCTATAAACAAACAAAAAGATGTTGGGTATTAAATCCATTCATACCCATCGGATACATCATTAAGCTATATATGATTAAATTATCTTATAAAAGTGATACCAGTTTAATTGTTTTACATGTAGTCAAAAGGTATTTCAATATGCTCACCCATTTAAATATGCACTACTTTCTGAGTACTAATATATTGAAATTGGTGAAATTCACTTAGCTCCCGCGAGAGGACTGAATCCCACCCTGTTTGCTTCAAGCTCCATAGGTTCCATCGCCAATGCTTCAATTTTCTTTTCCAAGCCACATCTGACGCTACGCTACAGCCACACCTGATTCCAGACGAGAGCCTGACAACCCGAGCTGCCAGACGAGACTCGGCGCATCTCAGTGGGAATGGGTCGGCGATCGGAGCGCAGTTGGTAATCGGTTGATGTGGTGGTGGTGGTGGTGGATTGGAGTTTAAAGGCGCGTCGACATCTAGGGTCATTTTGCGCCCATTCGGTTGGTGTGCGGCGGCGGACGGATGCGGAGCCGCTTCCGTCCGCTTCAGTCCGCTCCGTCCCGACCCCGTATCTGATGAGAGTGCCCGCTGCCCTGCATCGCTGCGGCCAGGCGGGCGACCTCTCACCGCCAGACATTTACATTGCACTGGGTCTCTGCGGACGTCATTAGTCTGCACAGATCTGGCGATAGCGCGCCACCAGGCGCGGCTGATGGCGCGCAAAAAGTGGACCAGCTCCGAAATCGACGTTCGAACGAAATTGACGAGCACGGAGTTGTGGGCGTGTGGATACGATTTCGGCTTGCGATCATTTTTTCGAAGCTATCGAGTCAAAACATGTGTACTAACTGCGCTAATACTGATGCCATTGGCATAGTTGTCACAAGTGATGGAGCCAGAAGACAAAAAATCGTTTGGGAGAAACTTTTGGTACGATTATAGCGTTGCTTATGTTCGATAAAACTGTACAAAATCGCAATTTGTGGCTTCACGCAAACGAGCTCGTGGCTACCAAAGAATTTGAAACATAAAAATCATATATGTACAAGCTCGCATGAAAGAAAAATCGGAGACAAACAAGCAGAGCGCAATTCACATTCACAATCCACATTCCCAATCCACATGCACATCCTCACCGGCACATCATCGATAATGCAATTCATTCATTCAAACAGTAGTGACCGCGTAATATGGAATTTGAGAAAAGCGACAAAAAAGATAACACCACTGGTACTCCCGTGTCCTCAAGTTCTATGTTCGTTTATGGTACAGCTTAAAGCATCTAAGTTTCTGTTTTGTAAGTCCTCCTTGCGACAATTTACTTTGCCTGAATACGACCAGTCACGAGGGCCATGCAGCAGCACACCGACCCCTATTCTGCCCTATCTGCAGCTGGTTATGCCACTCCAGGGCGGCGTTGGTCTCCGTCATGTGCACTCCCACTGGTGGGTGGGGGGAGGCTCCGAGTGAGTGGATTTTTTCCCGGGGGGGGGGAAAGAGGTAGCCCGGTACAGCGGCTCGTCTATCTCTGAACTGGTGGGTGGGGTAGCTCCGAGTGACTGGATCTTCTGACCGGTGGTGACAGCTGTAGCTCGGTACAGCGGCTCGTCTGTCTCTGAACTGGTGGGTGGGGGTAGCCACGAGTGACTGGATCTTCTGACCGGTGGTGACAGCTGTAGCCGGTACAGCGGCTCGTCTGTCTCTGAACTGGTGGGTGGGGTAGCCACGAGTGACTGGATCTTCTGACCGGTGGTGACAGCTGTAGCCCGACACAGCGGCTCGCCTGTCTCTGAACTGGTGGGTGGGGGTAGCTACGAGTGACTGGATCTTCTGACCGGTGGTGACAGCTGTAGCCCGGCACAGCGGCTTGCCTGTCTCTGAACTGGTGGGTGGGGTCAGCTACGAGTGACTGGATCTTCTGACCGGTGGTGACGGCTGTAGCCCGGTACAGCGGCTCGTGTGTCTCTGAACTGGTGGGTGGGGTTAGCTCCGAGTGACTGGATCTTCTGACCCCGTCCAATTGGTGACGTCAACAACGAATGTTGGTGATTTCAGTTGCGAGTGACTATACGTCGTGGCCCCGTTTAATTGGTGACGTCACCGGCGATTGTTGGCGAGTTCAGTTGCGAGTGGCTGGATCTGCTGGTGCCGGCTAGCCGGTGACCTGCCGGCCCGAGGGTCAGCGTGCTGACAGCCGTCCTTGGACCAGTGCTCTGGAGATCACGACTCGGCGCACTAATGGCCACCGGGTGCCATTTCCCCGGGCGTCCGACGCCTAAATCATCGGCCAGCGCCAGCCAATTAACGCCGCTTCAGCAGGAGCTACGAGCCGACCTCTCGGCTTCAAAACAACAGCTGCTCTCTTCAAACAACGCCTTGCACTTGTAAAACACGAGCTGCACTCACTGCGTATAGTTAGTCTCCCCTCTGAAAACTCCTTTTCTGGAGCGCACCCGTGCCCTCTGAAAAACGTGCACCACATCCAAAAGTGCAGAGATCCATTCCCTGAAAAGGACATATGATTTGGAACATAGTCTTCGCTACTCAGACCGGCACGAAATGCGGCCCCCGACGTCGGACGTGAGCAGAAGCAAAATATGGATGATGTGGCAGCTGTGGCAGCTCAGTCCATGTAAACGACGGAGTGTGCCGGGGGTAGGTACACAGTAGCTACGCCGGAGGCAAAACCTGCCGCCTGGTCGGGTCACTGGCGAAGGCTGGCGCCTAGTCAAAGGCTGCGTGCGAATCGAATTAAATGTATGAACTTACATACACAAATGGCACAGTAAGGTCAAATTTATCCAGTATCCCATAAAAAATGAACACCAGTTCATGTTGTAATTGGAGGGTCGTGGAAGTGAATCGCAGACCTTGTTCAACTTAGCAGTAATTGTATTCAAGTGCTCAAGTTCCCTACGTTCAAGCTTCCAACGTAGCTACGCATCAGGTCTTATGTTGGGCATGTCGACAGCATTAAATTCATATTCCAGAAACACAGTTTAGGCGACCTTCCCGGGAAACACCAAAGACCGAACTCAGCCAAATCTTTCGAGCACAATGGACGGTGGATAAAAATCGTCTCCGGCACCCTGCCCTCATTGTTGTTCGGTGCTGCATTGTCCGGCGATGTATTGGAACTTCCTGCCCGAGGCGTGTCAACGGCGCGGGTCATCTACGCACGACAGACACCGGTTTTACTTGTGTCGCTGCCTGTGACGCGCCGACCGGAAGCTACTCTGCGGGACCCGACCATGAGAGTTGTCATGCAGGTGTCGGCGGCCTTGCCGCCGACAAAAAGCCGCACAGTGTTTTGCTGGTGGCAGTGTGTGCAATACTCTCACCGTGTTGTTGGCGCCTGCACAATGCGCTCTTGTTCACACGAAGAGAACGTAAGCAGGTGAACATAGCTCGGAGGCTGGGTGCAAACAACATGGATGTAAGGCGAAACAAATCGTCAAGTGGCGTAGTGCAGGCACAGGATATCAGCAGCTCAAACATCACAGTGGGCAAGCTCAAGCCAGCGGCTAGTTTTGGCCAATTAAAATCGGGATCAGGCCAACTGTCTTAAACCAGTTTTGGCCAATTTGTAGGATTTATTTTGGACTGTGTTGATATATATATATATAAAATATATATATATATATATATATATATATATATATATATATATACACACACACACATATATATATATATACATCAGCCCATTCCAAGCATTGCATGTTGATTCGACACCAAGCATTCTCTTCTTTCACAACATAGACTTTTCCCACCCCTGATCGAGGAATTCCATGCATGAACAGAATTTCAGCCGAGAGCTAAACCCTAAAAGTACGGAAGGGGAAGGGGCCAATTCCCCCTCCCGTCATTATTTTTGGGGGGACAGCCGTCATACGCCTAGCGCATTAATGCGCAAATTTGACATAACTTCTGGTAATTGAATAGTGGTCTTTCAACGTTCAAATGTTTGTCTGAGCACACAGGGTCATCGAGCTAGACAAGCTTAAAATCAGGTCAACGATTTCGAGACGTGTCATGTTTATAGTAGTACTTCAAGAGTTGTTACAAATCGGGTTTCGAAGACATTTAATTGGGCCGTCAATGTGTAGGCACTTACCAAAAACAAACACACAAATAACTTGAACGACTTCAGGTCAGACTACGAAGTTAGGTCTAGGTCAAAGTTAAACTTGTGTTTCTACGCTTAGAATATCCCGCCAAACAATCGTAGCGCAAAAATCGGAACAAATGTGGCAGCGTGCATTATCGTCTATGTGCATGCAAAGCTGCATGTATACCTATACCCCTATCGGCAAAAAATGACGATGTATTGAAGTGCCATTGGTTCTCTGTAGGCAGCTAAGCGATATCACATTATCTTATTGCAAGAGGCGACGTGTCCTATACGTGTACTTCAATATTTGCTCCCTTTCGAGAGCATAGTAAACCATTGACCAGTGATTCGCGCTGGCCGAAGTTGATCCTCTTTTTGAAGACAACCGATAACTAGCGTAATCTTTAACTCGATTCAATTTCAGCACTCTTTTTCGCCACGTGCCAACATTTTAGTAATATGGCATCCTAGATCAATGACCCAGGTGACCTGGTGTGGCCCAAGCTGACCTTGCAATAAATTGTTTCTAGAGTAGTTTTCTATGCAGAATTCGAATTCACCTCTCGTTTCGATTCCGTGAATGCACACATCGCAACCGATAACGTGCGAGCATCTTGCCCTTGAGGCTAAGTTGGTGACTGCCCGGTCACATGTTCGGACATGATCTTTCGTCAAGTCTTTGGGCACCGTGTGTTGCGGCGCATCTTCCCATGTCTGTCTGCATGTTGTCACGTCTGTATCCCATGTCCGTCCCATGGCCGTGTTGTATCGCGTTATCGTTCGCAGTTTGGAATTTATTGCACGCGGGAAACTGATGTTGTTTCCCCCACACCTACGCGTGACCATGGCCTTCAATTTGCATTTTGATCGTAGCGCGGTTTGTGACAGAAGATCAGTTAGCTTCTGTCGCAAGTCAGTTGACGTCAATTTATGCCCCAAAAAATGTGATTTGGTTAGTGGCTATCAGTCGAAAACCGAGAAAATAGACCGATCAGATGTCAACCTGGATCTCTTTGACCCGCGGACCAGGAGAATCAACGTAAAGAGGTATACGAAATTCAATGAAACAGCCGAATAGATGAAGGAATGCGTTACGTGAAACCCGCATTTCTATATGTGGTTCAGGAATAAAAGTTTGAAGAGGGGCAAATGTTTCCTCTCACCCAGTGGAAGCAAGGGCGTAGTATGTGGGCGACAGTTTACGGTTTGGCATGCTTCTCCCGCTCAGACACCACCCCTTGCCGCTGGGTACCCGGTATTGTCGGGCCAACTGCCAGCTCACTCTTCCAGCCGGAGGTAGATATGTGCCTGTGGGCCACTCGAAACCTGTTCTGTCTTGTCAACAGACCAAAGGTTGGCGCTATACTGGGTTACTGACGCGCCACTTATGCACTATGATGTCGTGTACTTAATGTTATTGATTTTTTTTTAACTTTCGCCTACAGATAATCAAGCATGACGTTTTCAATGTCAGAACACACCAGCACGGGCATAGTGTGGTGTATTATGGCATTGAAAAACGGGAATAGTGCGGATAACCGATTGGCTTCCCGGCTATCATCAAATGTAGAAACACCAGACACGAGGCTTCTAGAGCAGAATCCAGGTATCGATAAAACAAAGAAGGTCGAAATTAAGCAAGTATTGATAAAACAATTTAAGCAATTTCGCAGATTGGAGTTGGACTTGTCCAACTTTTATGATGGTGGAAGGTGTTGGAAGGTGTTGGAATTAATTGCCATAGGATAATCAAAACTTGTCACGCAAAATTAAGTGCAAAAATGTTTTCGCAATTAACCTAAAGGCTGTCAAAGTGGTTTCTGAAGAAATGCAATTTCCAAGCTGTTTTCAAGAATGCATCTCGCCAGTACCAGAACCTACAAGAAAAGTGTTCAACATGAACAGCACACCGAGAGGTGCTAGTGTTAGCCGCGAACAGCAGCTGTACATCTCGTGAACAAACCAGTCTGCTGCCGGCTGCCAGACCGTGGAACACGAGTGAGGAAGCCCCCAGCACGTGCCGGACACCACCACCATCTGACCACGCTGGTGGAGACTCCCAGCACGCGCCGGACACCACCACCATCTGACCACGCTGGTGGAGACTCCCAGCACGCGCCGGACACCACCACCATCTGACCACGCTGGTGGAGACTCCCAGCACGCGCCGGACACCACCACCACCAATTGACCACGCTGGTGGAGACTCCCAGCACGCGCCGGACCACCACCACCATCTGACCACGCTGGTGGAGACTCCCAGCACGCGCCGGACACCACCACCATCTGACCACGCTGGTGGAGACTCCCAGCACGCGCCGGACACCACCACCATCTGACCACGCTGGTGGAGACTCCCAGCACGCGCCGGACACCACCACCATCTGACCACGCTGGTGGAGACTCCCAGCACGCGCCGGACACCACCACCATCTGACCACGCTGGTGGAGACTCCCAGCACGCGCCGGACACCACCACCATCTGACCACGCTGGTGGAGACTCCCAGACGCGCCGGACACCACCACCATCTGACCACGCTGGTGGAGACTCCCAGCACGCGCCGGACACCACCACCATCTGACCACGCTGGTGGAGACTCCCAGCACGTGCCGGACACCACCACCATCTGACCACGCTGGTGGAGACTCCCAGCACGCGCCGGACACCACCACCATCCGACCACGCTGGTGGAGACTCCCAGCACGCGCTGGACACCACCACCATCTGACCACGCTGGTGGAGACTCCCAGCACGCGCCGGACACCACCACCATCTGACCACGCTGGTGGAGACTACCAGCACGTGCCGGACACCGCCACCACCATCATCTGGCCACGCTGGTGGAGACTCCCAGCACGAGCCGGACACCACCACCGCCTGACCACGCTGGTGGAGACTCCCAGCACGCGCCGGACACCATCACCATCTGACCACGCCGGTGGAGACTCCCAGCACGAGCCGGACACCACCACCATCCGGCCACGCTGGTGGAGACTCCCAGCACGCGCCGGACACCACCACCATCTGACCACGCTGGTGGAGACTCCCAGCACGCGCCGGACACCACCAGCATCTGACCACGCTGGTGGAGACTCCCAGCACGCGCCGGACACCACCACCATCTGACCACGCTGGTGGAGACTCCCAGCACGGCCGGACACCACCACCAATCTACCACGACGCTGGTGGAGACTCCCAGCACGCGCCGGACACCACCACCATCTGACCACGCTGGTGGAGACTCCCAGCACGGCCGGACACCACCACCATCTGACCACGCTGGTGGAGACTCCCAGCACGCGCCGGACACCACCACCATCTGACCACGCTGGTGGAGACTCCCAGCACGCGCCGGACACCACCACCATCTGACCACGCTGGTGGAGACTCCCAGCACGCGCCGGACACCACCACCATCTGACCACGCTGGTGGAGACTCCCAGCACGCGCCGGACACCACCACCATCTGACCACGCTGGTGGAGACTCCCAGAACCAGACGCGCCGGACACCACCACCATCTGACCACGCTGGTGGAGACTCCCAGCACGCGCCGGACACCACCACCATCTGACCACGCTGGTGGAGACTCCCACCCCCCCATCTGACCACGCTGGTGGAGACTCCCAGCACGCGCCGGACACCACCACCATCTGACCACGCTGGTGGAGACTCCCAGCACGCGCCGGACACCACCACCATCTGACCACGCTGGTGGAGACTCCCAGCACGCGCCGGACACCACCACCATCTGACCACGCTGGTGGAGACTCCCAGCACGCGCCGGACACCACCACCATCTGACCACGCTGGTGGAGACTCCCAGCACGTGCCGGACACCACCACCATCTGACCACGCTGGTGGAGACTCCCAGCACGTGCCGGACACCACCACCATCTGACCACGCTGGTGGAGACTCCCAGCACGCGCCGGACACCACCACCATCTGACCACGCTGGTGGAGACTCCCAGCACGCGCCGGACACCACCACCATCTGACCACGCTGGTGGAGACTCCCAGCACGCGCCGGACACCACCACCATCTGACCACGCTGGTGGAGACTCCCAGCACGCGCCGGACACCACCACCATCTGACCACGCTGTGGCCCCAGACCACGCTGGTGGAGACTCCCAGCACGCGCCGGACACCACCACCATCTGACCACGCTGGTGGAGACTCCCAGCACGCGCCGGACACCACCACCATCTGACCACGCTGGTGGAGACTCCCAGCACGCGCCGGACACCACCACCATCTGACCACGCTGGTGGAGACTCCCAGCACGCGCCGGACACCACCACCATCTGACCACGCTGGTGGAGACTCCCAGCACGCGCCGGACACCACCACCATCTGACCACGCTGGTGGAGACTCCCAGCACGCGCCGGACACCACCACCATCTGACCACGCTGGTGGAGACTCCCAGCACGTGCCGGACACCACCACCATCTGACCACGCTGGTGGAGACTCCCAGCACGCGCCGGACACCACCACCATCTGACCACGCTGGTGGAGACTCCCAGCACGTGCCGGACACCACCACCATCTGACCACGCTGGTGGAGACTCCCAGCACGCGCTGGACACCACCACCATCTGACCACGCTGGTGGAGACTCCCAGCACGCGCTGGACACCACCACCATCTGACCACGCTGGTGGAGACTCCCAGCACGCGCCGGACACCACCACCACCATCTGACCACGCTGGTGGAGACTCCCAGCACGCGCTGGACACCACCAGCATCCGGCCACGCTGGTGAGCCAGCTCCCACCAGACACCCGCCGCCGTAGTGATAACGTCCGCGCTGCACTTCACCAACTACCCGCCGGATCACGTGGCGCATCCCGGCCGCACTACACGGTGGGAACAGTGTACACCTGGGAGCGGCACGGGGCACAGTCGAGACACTAAATCACACGTCCTGGCAGGGGAGCGAGCGCGGCGTCGGGACACAAAGAGGTTTCGAGAACCGCCGGAGGCGTGGCGAGCTCGGAGGGTAATGCTCGAGTAAAGATCGCTATCCCGCCATCAAAATTAATGCAAAGGGCAAGGTAGAACATCGCTCTGGACGGGCGAACGTTTTCGCCGGATAAAGTAGGACGCAAAGAGGGAATTAACTAGAGACGATTCTTGGGACATGCATGCAGTGTAATGTTATGAAGACGTCCATAATTAGCATGCTGTTTCAGGATTCATAGAAGTCGGCAAAGACCGTGCCGTAAATCAAAAGCTTCGGAATGCTGGATAACTTCGCAGTAGAGCATACCACGAATTGCCATCACTACGGATATCCGTTTGCTACAGATAACGGAGCGGATCGGATAGAGCTGGGTGAAGATAAACAGATACGGACTGGATAACGGAACTACTCTCCAACATTTACGTCGTGGAAACGAAAATATAACCCATATGATCATATTTTTCGATGTTTTCGAACTTTACATCATAATATGTTGGAATCGCCTCATGGTGTAATATATTTTAATTGTTTGAAAAATAGGTGATGTCCCTAATCAGTAACCACATTATCATACTCATTTTCACAGGTACTCTTGGGTAATGCCAAACACATGCAGAAGTAGCATGGGCTGGATTCCCTCCATCATTCTATCAATTTTAAGTCTTCATCAAACTTGTATGCAATCTAGGTAACTGCAATCATCCTATTATAAAGGAGCTTATCGATATACTACCCGTAATCACGTTCAGAAATCCACCTATCCCGCCGGTAGCTTCATTCTTTTCCGGGCACGTAGACATCTGTATACCAATTACGCATATTTGGCGCATCCTAATCCCACCCCACAGGTAGTGAACCAAATAGATTGGTTAGCTCACGATCTGAATGCAGAATGCACTTAGCAGCACTCGCCATACAATACATTTGTTGGTCAAAGGAACAATACTCGTGTCCTCTCTGGCCACGCGAAACGAACTAACAACATAAATGCAGCAGGCATCTAGAAGGGATTCCACCGTTTCCAGGTGGGCAATGTCAGCGAAACTGACGCATATGTTGTTTGTAAACAGATCGTGATGAAAGTGTCTCGTACGTCATGCCGGCTTCTGAAGACGTACAAGTTTAAACAGAAGATCTGCACACTCGTGCAAGTGAACTTTATCTGCTTCTGAATAAATGCATCAATGAAATATATACACGTGATAAAAGGTGCGCAACTCGCATGTAAGAGAAGACTAGCTAAAGCCGACACATATAATCTGGGTATTTCTTTATACTCATCCGAATTAGCATGTGCGCATAACGTCATTCTACTTCAATTGAAAATAACATGATTGCCAATTATATTAAATTGTACAACTTTAGAGAGGAGAATACTGGTAGTGCCAACCCAATTCTATAGTTAGATAACTAACGTTCACATCACAACAGGAGCCAGAGCTGCTGAGCTTAGTTGGTAGCTTCGCTAACTCACGCTTTCGTTTGCTTCATCTTTGTTTCATTAGCACCAACTAAAAATACAATCACGAAATATTAATGAGATGGAAACGATTCGCTTTAGTTCTTACTCCCAAACATAACGTTTTCCCTTGTTGAAAATAAAGTAACTGTACAGATACAAGCAGGGGTGTAGATTTTTGGAAAACATTGGGGGGCCGAAGTGTGCTGGACCCCCCCACCAAGAAATTATCGGATTTCGCCCACTATATTTTCAGACCTCAATAATTTTTATTTTTATTTGACGATGTGTGTGTTTATGTTTGTTCAGCATCCTCGCCAACGGGAAAAATCGTCCAGTAGCAGGTGAAGTCACAATAGCAAAAGAGCAGTGCACTGTACATGTCAACATACAAACTTTGTCTAGCATGCGACTAGAGTGTCATACAGCGTACTCGGGTCCATCGTCATCGTCATCGTCATCGTCATCGTCATTGTCATCGTCATCGTCATCGTCATCGTCATCGTCATCGTCATCGTCATCGTCATCGTCATCGTCATCGTCATCGTCATCGTCATCGTCAACGTTACCGTCACCCTCCCCTCACTCTTAAACACCAGCAAACACACAACAGCTTAAATAAAATCATCGAAGCACAGCCGGCCTAAGCTGTGATGACGATGGGTGAAGTCATTTCCTTGGTGCCAAACATTAGGGAGGGAGGAAGCCAACGTTTTGGTGGGGCGAGCTCAGGTTCGGGGGAAGTCCACTATCTAAACCTATTGTTTCTTCACATTATAAAATATGCTGGTTAACATCAACTCATGTTTATATGTAGCATGGTGCTTTTCTTTTTTCTTCCTTTAGCTTTCTTATCAGCATAAAAACAGCATAGGTTATTGGGGGGGGCAAAACCAACATTGTGGGAGCCAAGATCAACATTGGTGGGGCCATAGCCCCCACAAAAGGATACAAATCCACACCCCTGGATACACGCATACATAACGTCGTAAAATATGCGTCGAACTGCACGCCAGCATAAAGTTGTACCAAGCGTTTCCACCAAATAACGGTAGACATCTATTTAAGGTAATATAGGAAGAATGATAATACCGAGATGTAGTGATCCGGACATGGGAAGCCGACGTCATCATCACCAAAGCGAGTATGCAAGTAGTAATGCTGCAAACCAATGTATCCGACGGCAGTACCAATTGATTTGCTTCTGCCTTTTCTCACTAAAAGCAAATCAGAAACAAAAATACGCTGCTATAAGTGAAATATATACGTACATACATATACATATATATATATATATATATATATATATATATATATATATATATATATATATATATATATATATTCAGATACCCATGGCAGTTTCGATAACGGAATAGTTTTGACTATCGACGCTGCTGAAATATATATGAAATTAAACTTACGATCATTTGCAAATAACAACACGCTTGTTTATTTTTGTCGAGACTGCACTGAGCTCTACGTATTTTGAAGCCTACATATGACTGGCAGATGACAAATTGGCGCTATGGATAAATTGGTGAAGGCTACGGTAATAAATCAATTTCCTGAGTAACAGTAGATAAATTGACAACAAAGGTTCCTTCAATTGATACCAACCATGTTCATCCATCCATACCTGATACTCCCGACATGCTCACTCCCCGCATATGATGAATAATCACAACACAATTCACGAATAGGACGCCCGTGTAGCGACTGATCTGGATATTGTGGTATGGGTTTTGGAATATCAAATGGTGTATTCAACTTATACCAAAGACACTGATGAATTGGGGTTTAGGGGCGCGTCGACTGCCATGGTCATTCTGCGCTACCAAAGACACTCCGACTAAAGCTGTTTTCTTTCCACCGCCAAACAATAATTATTGTAAGTAAAAAATGCCATAATTGATTCAAGCAAATTCTGTAGGGCATTAAATGGTATGTGTTATGTCTTTAGTGCATATTCGGAATATTTTAGTTCAAGCCGAAAATCGCTTGGAAGGATCTAAAGCGACTAGACGGAAGAGCAAATTCCCGCTGTAAAACCGTCTAGAGTACGCGACGCTGAACACACTGACCACCGTGTACTCACCGGCGCTGTCCTGGACGATCATGTTAGGGAAGATTTCCACTCAGCGACGGGGTGTTGCCGTCGTGAAAACAGCGCGCGCAGTACCGCACAAACTCGGCGACGGCATCGTCGAAAGTCGACGAGCCACGTGACGCCAGAGTGCGGCGACGGGGCGCCGCGTCGATACTCCGTTCACAACGCAACCCAGTCAACAACCGACGCACAAACCTCGCCGCCACACTCCACCCAGTCTCCAGCGGAGTCACCGGAGTGGCACGTGGCTGTTCCCCGACGCACCTCAGAACCACGACGGTTCGCACCACACACTGCGGCCGCCGCACGCCCAGCAGAGCCGCCGCCCCGGCCTGCGCAGGCGCGTCGCCGCACGTGCTGGGCACCTCCGGCAGGGAGACGCGGCTCAACGGCACGGCGGTGCCCGGGATAACCCGAACTGCCATGGGGCTGCGTAACAACATTGGCCCCATGGCAGTTTGTGATTGGTTTTCAGACTTTAAGACCATGGCAAGGGCGGGCCCAGCAATTTTGATCGAGGAGGTTGGGCATTCGTCTGAAGAGGCATCATTTTCCCGAAGGGCCGCACTCAACTGTCCTTATATGGACATCTTTTGTACTCAGAGGGGCTCCTTTGAGAGGGTGTACACAATTCAAGAGGGGTGTACCCGATCATTCTTGGTGGTCGCTTTTTCCGTGCAGAGGGGACCCGGGTGCTTTTCCATGGTGGCATATGCCTTCGTGACCCTTGGATTCGCCGCCGACCTAGGGAGGTTTGCTCTCCCATGCTGTGACTGGGAAAGATGGATTTGGATGTTCTATCACACACATATCAGCGCAAATTGTCTCCAAAACCAAACACGTTGGACAATCGACCTTCGATGATGAAGTGGCACTTATTTTCATGTCATGAAGAGCTGTACATTTTCCTCAAAGAGAAAATGTAAGTCTTTTTTCTTTCTTTTCTTTTTTTTCCTAATGTCGACCCCTGTTTCGTATGCAGCAGCATACCCTATTTGGCTACACGCACTGTTACAGGTTCGATTGCTATTGGGCTTTCCTATCACCAACTATTCAAAAGTTAGGACGGCCAGCTTAGGAATGTCTCAGGATGCCAATACACATGTCATCTCATTCTTCATACCTACAGTTCACTATAACTATTAGCATCTTTTTATTTGTCTTTTTTTGCAGATAGGCCACCACCAGTTATTAGTAGAAGTAGCCCCAGGAGCACCTCAGCTAGGTAGCAAGCTAGTAACGCAAAGGAACTCCTGGGGCCACAAAGTGAAAAGTGTTATGAGGGGAAAAGTGTACATACATGTGCACTATCACACAAATCTGCATATGCACACACATGAAACATGTACACCCACACTTACTTCACATACATAAACACATGCACTCACACATCATGAAAACATGAATAATATAAAACATGAAAACAGTCTTTAAGGCCATTTTCATCCACATACAACATCCCGCACAAAATTACCTGCATTAAATATTTCCGAGACATATTAAAGGTTCTATAAAAAAGATAATGATAAATCCGGGATCGCCTTATTTCGCCCATGGTCAGCCGCTGGACAAGCGCCTGAAGGAACACCGGGACGCTCTCTCCAAGGCCAAACGGGAAAAGTCGGCAGTTGCTGAACACGCTGCATACACTCGGCACGATCTCCACTGGAACGACGGGGAGGTTCTGGGACGTGAAGCACAGTTTAGGAGAAGGAAGCTGCTATAGTCTTATCATATTAGAAAGTCGCGATCGGAGCTGAATCGGGATATGGGCTGAGAATGGTCGATCATCTGGAGAGTAGCTAATATTGGCAAACGCCTGAAGGAACAGTAGTCTTGGGGAGGGATTGGATATAATTAGGGAAGTGTCAATTGTGATGTTTTACAGTCTCCGCTGTTATTACCGCACTGAAGTGCCGCACTGCTCATAGCTTGTCCCTGAAATTTTGCTTTAAAAACCTTAATTTTCTTCTCTTTGAATATACCAACTGACGACAGAGCCGCCAGGAGCTCCGAAACTCTTGAATTGCCTGAAAAGGCTAATCAAACTTATACAACTGTCTGCATTGCCTCTGGATGGAAACAACCTGCCTCCATTGTCATTGGCAAACACGTCCAATATAAAACATGACATTGAAATAGACACAACTTTCGGTTGGTTCTTTCAGTTTTATGGCGTCTCGACTTCGCGCGGTCATTTAGCACCCACTGACTCAACATTCGCACAATCGTCACTTGCATAGCGTGCTGGTACATGATAACACTTGAGCCTGTGGCGCGTCTTTCGACATTGCTCTTCACACAGTACACACGTCATTCTCCGCATGTCCATGGGAGTCAGCGGTTGACACGTCGTCGGCGTGTCCAATTCGCATAGCAGAAGACCCACCAACTTTGGCCTCTGCAGACCGGCCAAATTCCAGCTATCGAGATGCGGTAGAATGGCGTTGGCTGCCGCCTCGTTTACATTAGTTCGCCTTCAAAGCGTGTCCTCAATCAGCAGACCGCTATGCATGCCACGCTGGCCGCCGTTCCGGAGATCGCTCCGCCGAGCCGGAGCATCACGAGATAGTGAGATCGAACAGCAGATCCGGTCCACTTCCCTCTGTGGAAACTGATTTGGTAAACAACCGCCGAGTGCAGAGCGCATTCGAGTGACTCGAAACGAGTGGATCCGTGCGGCTGAAGTGCCGATATAAACTCCACAAGGCAGATGCTGCGATAACCAGCCAACTGCAGGCTCGCTTTTATCTTCAACTAATTTTCATAGCTCATATCATCTTTACGACATCATTTAGTGGCAGGCAGCGGAAGTGAGAACTCATGATGCATGAGCCTTTTGAAGGGTGCTGGAGCATCCTCTTCAGAGCATATAGCGACCCCTCCGTCAGTTTTCGTAACAAACCGACTCCAATCACGCCACCCTCCCCCAGCTGGTTGGCCTCCTCTCTGCGGTGCACACACGGTGCGGTGGTGTTAGCCGGTGATACTTGACGTGTGCAGTGCGCTGTGGGTTAGTCGGTGATACTTGACGTGTGTACGTTGCGGTGGTGTTAGCCGGTGATACCTGACACGTGCAGCGTGCGGTGGGTTAGCCGGTGATACCTGACATGTGCAGGGCGCTGTGGGTTAGTCTGTGATACTTGACGTGTGCAGGGCGCGGTGGGTTAGCCGGTGATACCTGACGTGTGCAGGGCGCGGTGGGTTAGCCGGTGATACCTGACGTGTGCAGGGCGCGGTGGGTTAGCCGGTGATACTTGACGTGTGTACGTCGCGGTGGTGTTAGCCGGTGATACCTGACGTGTGCAGGGCGCTGTGGGTTAGCCGGTGATACTTGACGTGTGCACGTCGCGGTGGTGTTAGCCGGTGATACCTGACGTGTGCAGGGCGCTGTGGGTTAGTCGGTGATACTTGACGTGTGCAGGCGCGGTGGGTTAGCCGGTGATACCTGACGTGTGTACGTCGCGGTGGTGTTAGCCGGTGATACCTGACGTGTGCAGGGCGCTGTGGGTTAGTCGGTGATACTTGACGTGTGCAGGGCGCGGTGGGTTAGCCGGTGATACCTGACGTGTGCAGGGCGCTGTGGGTTAGTCGGTGATACCTGACGTGTGCAGGGCGCGGTGGGTTAGCCGGTGATACCTGACGTGTGCAGTCGCGGTGGGTTAGCCGGTGATACCTGACGTGCACGCGGTTAGCCGGTGATACCGACGTGCAGGGCGCTGTGGGTTAGCCGGTGATACCTGATGTCTGCAGCACGCAGTGGGTTAGTCGGTGATACCTGCCGGTGATAGGCCACAGAAGCTGGCTGGCAATGGTCAAGGCTCTCGTGAGCACAATGGCAGACATTTCGGCACTGGGTCCCGCTCACTGCCCGTGACAAAACTAGCAGCAGTCTCCAGAAGCTGGTGCGCTCCCGTGTTTCCGTTCCAGTGGAATCGCTGTTACATCACACGAAAAGCAGCGACACACTGATCTTGCATCATCAGGCCAAATATGTAAATGTAACAGGCAATAACATTGCGATAACTTGGCGTATCCACATCTGGCAACTGGGACACCTGGGGCGGGTCTGATAACTGGAACACTTGAGGCGGGTCTGACAACTGGGACACCTGGGGCGGGTCTGACAACTGACACCTAAACTGCACCTGGGCGGCGGGCGACACTGGCAGGCGGGTCTGACAACTGGGACACCTGGGGCGGGTCCCCCTACAACTGACAGTTCTGACACCTGGGGCGGGTCTGACAACTGGGACACCCCTAGGCGGGTCTGACAACTGGGACACCTGGGGCGGGTCTGACAACTGGACAACTGGGACACCTGGGGCGGGTCTGACAACTGGGCACCTGAGGCCCAACTACCTGGGGCGGGTCTGACAACTGGGACACCTGGGGCGGGTCTGACAACTGGGACCAACTGGAAGGCGGGTCTGACAACTGGGACACCTGGGGCGGGTCTGACAACTGGGACACCTGGGGCGGGTCTGACAACTGAACTGGGGTAACACCTGGCGGGTCTGACAACTGGGACACCTGGGGCGGGTCTGACAACTGGGACACCTGGGGCGGGTCTGACAACTGGGACACCTGGGGCGGGTCTGACAACTGGGACACCTGGGGCGGGTCTGACAACTGGGACACCTGAGGCGGGTCTGACAACTGGGACACCTGGGGCGGGTCTGACAACTGGGACACCTGGGGCACACTGGGCTACAACTGGGCCCTGGGCGCGTCTGACAACTGGGCGCCTGAGGCTGACCGGGACCTGGGACACATTGGTCGGGTCTGACAACTGGGACACCTGGGGCGGGTCTGACAACTGGGACACCTGAGGCGGGTCTGACAACTGGGACACCTGGGGCGGGTCTGACAACTGGGACACCTGGGGCGGGTCTGACAACTGGGACAACTGGGACACATGGGGCGGGTCTGACAACTGGGACAACTGGGACACATTGGTCGGGTCTGACAACTGGGACACATGGGGTGTCACCCGTGTCACACAATAAAACAGACACACCAGTATCACGCAGCCAACACCGCATTGGTGGGGCAAAGCGCCCGCTCAAGGCTATTCGATCAGAGGTCCAGTGGTGATGCTCGCAATTGTCGGCATGACTATGGGGACAAAATTTCACCTGGCTTGTGGCACCTGCGGCGTCTCCTACACTCCACGTCTCCTTGCTTGCTATGAAGTGATCAGACACGACCCTCATGCGACACGCATTAACGCCAGCGCACGTTCCGGGCCCACATTTCGCCCGGCTAGATGCGGCCGCGTGGCCGGCGCGAGCTGCCAGTTCCGGCTCACGTGCCGCAGACACGTGACCGCACTGCTGATACCCGACACACGACACCGGCGAAACGGTGTCGAAGCTCGCAGCGCAAGGGTCAGACGCACCAAAACCACACATTCAACCCGCAGTCTGGACCCCAAGTATTCCGCCCGTTCTACCCTCAGTATCCGCGATCACCATGACCGTATGTCCCCGGACTCAACTATAGACCTTCTCCGCCGTAACCCCTGTTGGCCCCAGAATTTGGAGGCCACAACAGCCAAATCCGCCCAGTACATCGCTCCAATGGACCGCCGATGGTCGGCCGATCTGCATTAAATGCGCGAAGACAGGACACATAGGTCGGCAGTGCCGTTCCTGCCCAAATCCCCTAGACAAGTGGAAACTAAAAAGCTCCTTTGTGAATGATCACCACAATGGAGCTGAAAGTAAGCAGAAACAGAAACAGTAACCAGAGAGGAAGGAATGGGAAAATATTAGAAGGAAACGAGATCTCGAGAAAGGTGCCCAATAGGTGGTCATCTGGGCCGTAGGTGGTCCTCTGGGCCGTAGGTGGTCCTCTGGGCCGTAGGTGGTCCTCTGGGCCGTAGGTGGTCCCCTGGGCCGTAGGTGGTCCCCTGGGCCGTAGGTGGTCCTCTGGGCCGTAGGTGGTCCTCTGGGCCTTAGATGGTCCTCTGGGCCGCAGGTGGTCCCCTGGGCCGTAGGTGGTCCTCTGGGCCGTAGGTGGTCCCCTGGGCCGTAGGTGATCTTCTGGGCCGCAGGTGTCCTGGGTCGCAGATGGTCCTTTGGGGCATGGCAGCCTGGAACGCAGATGGTCCACTGGAACGTATATGTCCCGATATTTTGGCAAGTTTGGACGTATATGCCCGGGTACGTAGGTGTTCTGGTACGTAGGTGTCGTGGTACGTAGGTGTCATTGGACGTGTGTATTCTAGGACGTAGGTGACCAAAGACGTGAATGTTATGTGACGTGGGTGTCCTGGGACGTGGGTGTCACGGGATCTACGTGATCTCTCGAACATAGGCGACTCCAAGGACATATATGCTCCCTCGGACATACGTGGTCCACTGGGACATGGATGGTCAGTTGGCAAGAAGGTGCTTAAGAGAAGGCGATCATGGAGCGTGGAATATCATTGGGACGTGAGGTCGCTGGAACACAAAAGTTTCATGGAGGTCCGGTGGGGGTGTTGAGACGCAATTCGCCCGCCGTACACATATGGAGGGTCGCCAGAATGTCAGTCATCTCTTGGATCTCCGCCAAATATCTGAGGATGAAAGCACGGACTTATTCCGCGTCATTATTGAACTGGACGCGCTAAACATCTTGCAGGCTTTTGATGAATGTCATCGTCCGTAGTAGATACCCCGGACCACGATTCTCCATCACTTGCGATCCCAAAATGGCAGCCTCCACGCCGGGCTCGAATGGTAAGACCTCAGCAGGGCACCAGCCAGGTCGACGCTCGGGCGTGTAGTGAGTCGGGCGGCTCGACCCAGCCGCAGCACTCCCTCCAGGGTAACGGCAGAAAAACGGCGCCGGAATGCGGCGGCAAGCGGCGTCGAACCCTCCCTGTCCCGAATTGCCGCCCAGATCCGTGTGAACCCGCGCGCGACAGCTTTTTTTCTTCCCATCGTGTCGAATTTGGGTCGCTTAACGCGCGAATTGAACGTCGCGCGTCGTAACTCATGTTCGCTGTCACTCCGGCTGTGTTTCGGCTGTTGCGGCACGGGTCTCCACTACACCATCCCGAGGCACTGACGCGCCAGCGTCGCGAGCTCAGCGGAAGGTCTTCAGTCTTGATGCCGGTGGAGAGTCTCTGATCCCTGACCCGTACTGGAGGGGAGGGTGGAGTGGATCCCCAAGGACTCGTAAACTAGTACAACCAGCGGCACAAGAAATAAGAGTAGGTAGGGGCTGAGATAAATTCCTTAGCGGCAGGTCGATAAGGTTATAAGCAAGTAAAGCTACGGCGATCACAATTGCACAACCCACGAGAGCACTTATTTAGACCGTTTTCACCTGGTCAAATTGATGTGCGTAAACTGATCTTGAACAATTTTATGCATGGCGACAATTAAGATGACCTACTTTATGAAGTTAGAAGATTACTGCCAACACTCCTATAAGTTAGAGCGATGAAGCTATCATGAACGGGACGGCTATCATATCATGAACGGGACTTTATAATATATAATAATCGCAACACGAACTTTCTAAGTTCACCTTCTAATCCAGTAAACCGACACGTAGTTAACTTTGCCTGCCACCGAGATCCGGCAAACCAAACTAAACAAGCTTGGTAGCCCTATAAGCACACCATGTAGCTGGAACACATCACACTGCCACGTGACAGATTACACCATCACAACAAAAACCACCCCGCTATGCTGCTATTTCGGACACCTTCCTTTCCCTGATACAGATAGGCTTACATATCCCCTGCTAGCATGGTCTTTCGCCGTTTGCAAAATCTGTGTGCCTGGAGGATCAGCATCAGTTCAGTGGTTGACACGATCGGTCATGATCACCAACTCTGGTGCACCGACTGCTCTGTTGGAGAAGCCACGCAAGTGTTCAATGACCGGTATTGCCGTACAGGCCACTTACTCTCTCCTACATAAGTGGCACCACATAACTTACGAGCCATCTCGCGCACAATATTTGTACGTCTTTGTCCAGGGTTTCATGCACGCAACTCACAGCCTCGTCTATTCACTCACGACATCAATACTGAAAACATGGCATGATCAAGAACTTTATTACCGTACAGAACTGGTTCAGCCAATGAAGGAAGTGGTTAGTGGTCGCAAATTTCAAAAGCTCACTAAGCACCTTTTCTGGAAATCAGGATGTTTTTGTTGGTTCCCACATGTCGTGCTCCTGGGCGGAGTGGGGCGGTCGGCTTGTGGTCCTTGGGTGGTCCGTAGAACACTAGAGCTCTAATATGTCTTGGAGTCAGGTCTTCGATAATGCTACTCGCTAGGATACCCTGGAATGATTGACTGAAGATCCCTTTGGTCTACGCTATTATTTTCCTGATGAAATTATTCTTTAGTTTCTGGTACTCACATTAATCACCTAATGTGTCCCCAGCCTTGTAAATATAATCTGGTTTGTTCAATAACTCACCTTTACATTTTCGATAGTTTTAACTACTATGTTATTTTGCAATATGGCCGAAAAACAGAAGGGGTGGGCGGATTCCCACCCCCATCAGTGTGCGTGCTTAGCTTACTAAGATGTTTTAGCTGAGTAGTGATAATATTTGAAGCCGGTCTTTTGGCAGACTAAAAAAAATCGGCACGGTAGTTCTCAAACGCAATAATTCTTCCCCTACGTCTGCCCCTGCTCTAAAAGGCTGCCTCTTGCTTACATTAGGGAATCATGCCACCCCCTCGTCCCTGAACGGACTTGAACCGCAGCTCTGTGGTCACTCTCCTCAGTGAGGGCATTCGCATATTCCAATTGCGCACTATGCTGCCAGGAGCCGAGTGCGTGCACGTTAGTGCACTGTGCTTAGCTATCTGACGCCAATTGCACTTAAATCTCAAGCTTTTTGTTCACCCAGAATTTGGTGTGAATACACCTTTAGGTTATCCTCAACCGTTACCCCTCACACTTGCTTTATATGAACAAGGTGCTTAAGTGGCTGTCTGCTGACCGCCAGTGATCTGTTGGTGGTTTAAACATAAAATAAGACCAAATATAATTAATCAAACAAGGCTTATTAAATGAAATGTCATTATATATACCTAAAGATGTATTCACACCAAATTCGGTGTAGATACACAGCTTGTCATGTTAGTGAAATTGGCCTCTGGTGTCACGCTCACATGTTTGTTGATGGGACTGTTCAAACTTGCACATGTATTATTCCATCTCTTACCATCAGCTGCCCGATCGGAGGCCCTCTTCACAACGCCTGAGTAACGCCCATTTATCTTTGAACGGACAGCATACTTAGGATCCTTAAAGAGTGTGGAGCTACTCCACAAAGTTGCAAACAGCTCTGATTACAGTGGGAATCTAGACACATTGGAAGCAGGTAGCTCATCCGTACCGCTGCGACGGCACAGAGGCTTTCCGTGTTCCCCAGCGGCCGCGGCTCCTGACGTAGACCGGTGGCGGGGGCTGGGCGTGCCGTGACGTTGAGGCGGCACTGGAAACACCCGGGTGCCTCGTCGGCCTCGACGGCTCCCAAGCCGATGGGAGTCGGCGGCCGGGCCGTCGACTGGCGCTGCTGCGACTCTGGAGGAGCGCCCGCCCGCCAGTGTCCCCGCGCGCTCCGCGACCCGAGGACAACGTTGGCTGTTGCGTAAGTTGAAGACACGCAAATTTCAACAGTCAGGCGACCAGGCCGACAAATGTCAATGGTTGAATAGCACGGTTCCAGGTGCCTTTGAGTCAGGAGCCAACTAACTCACTAAGCTGAAGAGAGCCTAGTCTTTTTTGCAGTCTTCTCTCTTCCCGTAGGTTTCTCGGAAGGCGTTCGCTCATTTGCAAAAGTATGAGAAAAGTTGTAGCTTCGATACGGCTATCCAATTATCTGAGCCATATGGAGACCATTTGCACCAAGATGTACAAAAAAAATCGTCTAGGGGTCGTGCACAGAACCAAAAATAAGCTTTTATACTTGAGATTAATTCGCATCTTGAAAATTAATTATCTACCAACTTGCACCATTTTTGAATAGTCTTGATGACTGATGTCGCTTAAAGTCGAAATTAAACAAGGCACGATCCGTTTAAAACGTTGTGCTCATTTTGAACCTAAGCATTTCTTACATTATTGATATTGACGTTCATTACAGCCCTTTAATCAAGTTCATATAACTGTTCATGAAAATGCAATCTTACACACATTGTGCACAATGTACAATCACGAAGTGTTATGATAGCCATTTAAAAGTGAATGCAAAAACATAGCATAAACGAGTTACTCGGAGTTCCGCTTCATTTCCGGCCAATCTCACTGGTGTGGTCTATACTTCCAACTGTATTTTTCATGCCAGTTATGTTTCGGACGTGTAATTTATATGAAGGATTTATATAAATAGTTGCAGTGGTTGCCACATTTGTTGCTGCTCACTTATTACTGGCCGCAGACGCTATGCAATCAGCATAGCCGGTAAGGCCAAGGACCAAGTAACCAACTTGCTACTGGCCTGTACACTTTATCATGTCCATAAACGCGACACTGCCATTGGTCCTTTGCAGATTCATGGCCGGCCGTCGTGCAACAAATTCGAAGTGATGTAACCTCTCCAACCGTCCACAGTCCACCAGAAATGAAGGCAAGGCAGATGACTCCACGTAGCGGTAAAACATTAGGGGATACAACTTGTACCCCAAATGCTAAAGTGCAGTCATCCTGGCCACTGGGCTCGCATGTATCGACTGACGTATGCTGCATTGGCCAATATCCCCGGATCATTGGAGGACGCGAGCCTCCAGCCGTACGGCAGGTAATAAAACACTTGTTTTCACGAACATTAATGCAAAAAGCAAGGAAAGGGGAGCATAAGCGACTGCAATGAACACTTTGTGTGAGGGCATTTGGCCATATCAAGACTGTGACACGATCCCTCTGAAAAAGCTGGATATGTTGCGGAATGAATGACCGGCGATGGCTCTATCAGCTTGATCGGCGCATGTAGATATGCATAGATGAAAAATTTGTGTTCCTACGTTGTCATACAATATTTATGAGTGAAATGGCAATCCTGACCGAAAACCGCACTCAATCTACCGTAATATGCATATTTTAAACATGACCATGATATTGCATTTTCCCTTTTGCATGATTACATGATTACAACTACACCGGCGACCGTACATTATATGCACGATTAGCTTTCGTGCACGATTCTTTGTGTGTCTGTGTTAAAGAGCCGTAAGGTACACTAATACCCATATGCTGAAAAAGGCTAGCATACGTAGTTATAGAACGAACATGGCCTTCAGACCATGGATTGTATGTCACATAACGTTGAGTGCAAATGGCTTGTTTCACCGAGATCATTCATAAGAAGCGCACGTTGATCTAGTTATCTTCATTAGTTCTAGAGATATAAAAATAGCCAAACTTATCAAAAACTGAAATTTTAAAGCTAAATATGCGACACGTAGAAAATCAAACTATAAAATGTTCGTACCAAAGGACTGCATATTGTTCAAATAATTGGATAAGTCTGCGGAAGCTAAAACTTTTACACTTGACACCAAGTGTAAAAGTTTTACCACTTGACACGATGGCAAAATGATGACACCAAATACTAGAGCACGAAATCACATTTGCTTCATGACCACTGTCTGAAAATACGACGGGCACCGGGTGACTGACCACACCACCGATGCTGACCCGCGTGACCTGACCAGGAAGGTCGACTAAAAAGGAGTTACAACAAAATTGCAAATAACTCTGAAATGGAGCTATATCATGCAGTTCATGGCATTCTTCTATGTTCACCGCTCGTATCAAGTTTCCAGCCCCTAATTCCAGCTAATGAAATTAAATCAAATGCTAAAGTGCAGTCATCCTGGCCACTGGGCTCGCATGTATCGACTGACGTATGCTGCATTGGCCAATATCCCCGGATCATTGGAGGACGCGAGCCTCCAGCCGTACGGCAGGTAATAAAACACTTGTTTTCACGAACATTAATGCAAAAAGCAAGGAAAGGGGAGCATAAGCGACTGCAATTAACACTTTGTGTGAGGGCATTTGGCCATATCAAGACTGTGACACGATCCCTCTGAAAAAGCTGGATATGTTGCGGAATGAATGATCGACGATGGCTCTATCAGCTTGATCGGCGCATGTAACTATGCATAGATTAAAAATGTGTGTTCCTACGTTGTCATACAATATTTATGAGTGAAATGGCAATCCTGACCGAAAACCGCACTCAATCTACCGTAATATGCATATTTTAAACATGACCATGATATTGCATTTTCCCTTTTGCATGATTACATGATTACAACTACACCGGCGACCGTACATTATATGCACGATTAGCTTTCGTGCACGATTCTTTGTGTGCTGTGTTAAAGAGCCGTAAGGTACACTAAAACCCATATGCTGAAAAAGGCTAGCATACGTAGTTATAGAACGAACATAGCCTTCAGACCATGGATTGTATGTCACATAACGTTGAGTGCAAATGGCTTGTTTCACCGAGATCATTCATAAGAAGCGCACGTTGATCTAGTTATCTTCATTAGTTCTAGAGATATAAAAATAGCCAAACTTATCAAAAACTGAAATTTTAAAGCTAAATATGCGACACGTAGAAAATCAAACTACAAAATGTTCGTACCAAAGGACTGCATATTGTTCAAATAATTGGATAAGTCTGCGGAAGCTAAAACTTTTACACTTGACACCAAGTGTAAAAGTTTTACCACTTGACACGATGGCAAAATGATGACACCAAATACTAGAGCACGAAATCACATTTGCTTCATGACCACTGTCTGAAAATACGACGGGCACCGGGTGACTGACCACACCACCGATGCTGACCCACGTGACCTGACCAGGAAGGTCGACTAAAATGGAGTTACAACAAAATTGCAAATAACTCTGAAATGGAGCTATATCATGCAGTTCATGGCATTCTTCTATGTTCACCGCTCGTATCAAGTTTCCAGCCCCTAATTCCAGCTAATGAAATTAAATTAATGGATATGCTTATGCTTAAATATTTATAATTGATGCATAAAGCAATGTAAATAGACATACAAATATTTTTGTCCTCACAATATTCAGTTATTTCGAGAATAGGAGAGAGATAAAGGCAAGCAATATCACATAAAATAGTAGATGGATCCCGTATTTGAAAATGTGTAATTCATGTCACATTTAAATTTTCTGGAATTGCAATGCAACATCAAATAATGGGAGTTGCATGCCGTAAACTTATATGTGCTGACAACTACAAGACGAGCTTGCTTCCTATATCAGATGGTATACGACGCAGCTTACTGGCAGATCGTACTGCCTGAGAGGAGGCTCACTCCCAGTCTCGCGTGGTGCCACGATCACCTGGTAAAGCATCTACCAGTGTATTACACTTGCCTAAGCATGAATGGTTGGTATCGACTCGGCAAATACGTGTATCATAAATTTTCATTTTTATATCTGTGAAAATATTGTTATGTCAATAAGGAAGTATGGAATTTTACACCAGCGGATCCCGAGGAACATTGGATCCATGAGTCTGGCAAAACAATGTGGATTAGTGGCTCAATGGGATCTGTGGGTGGATCAGGTTGTACCAGCGGATCAGGGTGGATCGGTCAGGGACTGAGTGTACTACTGTGGACCACTGAGTGTACTTGTGTGGACCACTGAGTGTACTTGTGTGGACCAGTGAGTCGGTGTGGCCCGGTGGTGGTCAGTGCATCAGTGGAGTCCAGTTGCTTCAATGGGCCTCGGTGGTGAGCGTGGTCCGGTGGGTCAGTGCACCGGTGGGGGACAGGGGTACGCAGCTCTGCGGGCTCACCTGCTCGCTGGTGGTACCGGACGAGTCCCTCCTCCACGATCGGCGTTCCTCCGTCCAGCAGGGCTGCTAGGGCGCACGGGTCCACCTCGGCGAAGGACTCGCCGAGTCGCAACAGCAGCTCCTGCACTCCGCACTCGAGCAGCACGTGCGAAACGAGGTCCTCCACCGTCTGACGGGATTCCCCAATCAGCTGAAACAGGCCGGATCAGGTCAAATCGATGAGTGATTTGGTCATCTCAGGGCAAGCTCAACACGAATCTACGACGTAGCCTGTCAGTACAACTTGAAAAATCGCGCACGGGATAGAGTCGATGAGCTGAACTGAGCTTTCGATCTAGCCAGCACGAGCATACGTGTTCCTGACAGCTATTGCCATCTGGTGGGAATGTTTAGAAACAGAAGTTTCGAGTGCACATCGTAGGGCAGCTTCTTGCTGCCAACATGATCATAAGCAGCGATTGTGTCCGCTTGACAGCCAGATCTTACAACTGACAAAAAAATATAGTAAAGTTATTACTAAGATAAGGTCACAAATCAGGATGAGACGCTGGCCCAGAAAGTCATCTGCAAAGGGAAATCAAGTAGTCACGAGGAAAGCAAACACCGATTTCGTCGTCCTCACAATCAAACTGTGGATAACGCCCAACTTCTCAACAAGGTTCACCGGATATGGAGCTAGTAAAACTAAGCATTTCCCACGGCAGGGGCGGTGCCGAACCCTCACAGTAAAACATCGCGCGTCAACGGCAAGAACATTTCGAGGCTTTGAAGGCGGAGTTTCCGCGTGTATTTGACATGAAGGCGAAGCTGCGGAAGATGAAGGGGAACCCCATGAAGATAGAACTGACGGACAACGCTGTCCCCTACACCTTGACGACGGCCCGCATCATACCGTTTTGCTGGAGGGAGGATGTTCGGAGTTAGCTGGACGAGCTGCTGGACAAGGACGTAATAGAGCCTGTTGAGCATCCCACGCCCTGGTGCCATGCTCTCGTCCCAGTTCCGAAGAGAACTCCAGACGGCGCAGTATCCGGTTGTCGCCTCACAGTCGACTTCACCAAGCTGAACCGCTTCGTGAAGAGACCCGTGCATCCCGCTCGCATACCCCACGATGCGGTAGCATCGATCCCGCCGGGAGCCACCTTCTTCACCAAGCTTGACTGCAAGGCCGGGTACCATCAGGTGAAAATCCGCGACGAGGATCGTGACCTCACGTGTTTTATCACACCGTGGGGGCGCTACCGCTACAAGAGGGCACCCATGGGCATCAACTGCTCTGGAGACGTGTACAACAACCGCGGTGACGTTGGGATGGGCAACATCCCCAACACGGTACACGTGGTGGATGACTGGTTGGCGCATGACTCCGACTACGCTGCACACGTGCGCCACGTCTGGGAAATAATCAAGAAGTGTGACGAGCTGGGCATCACTTTGAACCCGGATAAATGTGTGTTTGCAGAAGAGAAAGTTGAGTTCTGCGGCTTCTCCGTCAGCTCAGCCGGCTACACCGTCGATGGCAAGAAGTTGCGCGCCATCAAGGATTACCCTCAGCCCAGCAGTATCACAGATCTGCGATCGTTTCTGGGCTTGGTCAACCAGCTCGGAGCTTTCTCCGACCAGATAGCGGCGGCCGCTGAGCCGCTGAGACAGCTGCTCCGGCCCCGCAACGTCTGGATGTGGACGTCTGCCCACTCGGAGGCGTTCACCAAAGTCAAGGCTGCGCTGGTGTCCCCGCCCGTGCTCGATTTCTTCGACCCGCGGCGGCGGACGGTGCTGGAGACCGACGCGGCACGCATCGGCGGACTGGGCTTCTGCCTGCGACAGCGAGACGATGCTGGACGGTGGCGACTGATCCAGTGTGGTTCACGATTTCTGACGGACACAGAATCTCGATACGCCGTGATTGAGCTGGAGCTCCTCGCCCTGTCCTGGGCGTGCAGCAAGTGTTCTGTCTACCTGAAAGGTATGCAACATTTCGAGGTAGTGATCGATCATCGGCCTCTGGTCCCGGTGTTGAACGCCAAGACGTTGGCCGACATCGAGAACCCTCGTCTGCAACGACTGCGGGAGCGTCTCATCCCATACAACATTACTGCCACCTGGCGGCAGGGAAAACTACACGCCGTCCCGGACGCGCTCTCTCGTGCGCCAGTGGACGACCCGACGCCCGAGGACGAGGAAGCTGAGCTGGACATTCTTCACCAGATCTCCAGCTTGATCAACCGCATCACGGCTGACGCGTCGGACGGCGACGTCAGCCCCTTCAAAGACTCGGCTCTGGAGGAAGTGCGAGCTGCTACTGACACGGATCCGGAAATTATATCGCTGAAGGAGGCGATCCTGACAGGATTTCCTGATCACCGAAGTCAGCTGGACCCCCTGCTCCGACCGTACTGGGGCTGCAGAGACCGCCTCACAGTCGACGACAGCCTGGTGGTCTGCGGCCAGCGATTGGTGATACCGAAGAGTCTTCGGCGGGCGACGCTGGAACGGCTCCACGCCAGCCACCAAGGTGTGGAACGCACCAAACGACGCGCGCGGCAGGTGGTTTACTGGCCACACCTAGATAAGGACATCGCAAACTTTGTAGGAGCATGTGACCTCTGTGCGCGCCACCTGCCCAGCCTCCAGAAAGAGCCGCTGATGCCGGAGGAGACGCCGTCTCGTGCCTTTCAGTCAGTTTCTGCGGACTACTTCTCGTGGGCGGGCCGCTCGTACTTGGTGTACGTAGACAGGCTGTCGGGCTGGCCGTTTGTCTGTCTCGTTTCGGGAGCAGCGTCCGCTCAGGACCTGACACGGCGCCTGCGCAAATTGTTCGCGGCCACCGGCGTACCCCAGACGCTGAGGACCGATGGAGGGGGGCAGTTCTCGGCACGACACACACGCGACTTCCTTCAACAGTGGGGTGTGCAACACCAGATTTCAACCCCGCACTACCCTCAGTCAAATGGACACAGTGAGGCGGCAGTGAAGAGCGTGAAACGACTTGTGCAGAAGACGACTAGCAGAGGTGAACTCGACACGGATGTGTTCGCGCGAGGCCTCCTGGAGCTTCGCAACACGCCGCGAGCGGACGGGCGCTCACCGGCGCAGATTCTGTACGGACACCCTCTGAGGTCGGCAGTTCCTGCTCACCACCGTGCTTTCGCTAAGCGCTGGCAGCTGGCGGCAGACCGGTGCGACGCCCGTGCTGAGTCCCTGAAACTGCAAACGAAAGAGCGATACGACATGTCGGCGCGGACTCATCGGCCGCTGCGCGTCGGGCAGCGTGTTCTGGTGCAGAACCCGAAAACCGGTGTGTGGGATCGCGCCGGAATCGTCACTGTTGTCGGCCAGCGGCGCGACTACATCGTCAAACAGCCGAGCGGCCGGATACTCTGGCGGAACCGAAGATACCTCCGTCCGCAGAGGCCGTTCTTCGCCACGCTGGCTGCGCCTCCTGCGACGTCTGCAGCTGGCGGAGCTCAGCACTACCCGCAGCAGTTCGTCACCAGCACGCAGACAGCGCCATCAGACTCCCTACCGGGAGGCCTGACAGCTGCTGTGCCACCGGCCGCATCAGCGCTCCCTATGTCGACCGGTACGGCTCACAACTCAGCGACTCGTGCCGGCGATATAGATGGCGCTGCTGGAGATGCGGACCCTGTACCCAGGCGCAGCACGCGGCAACGGCAGAAGACGAAACAGCTGACAATCAGCTGGGGAGACACCAGATACCGTTATATCTGACCACTCTCATGGACTTGTAGTGATGCTAGGAACACTCAATGAACTGTTTGTGCGTGAACTTTCAGTGATTCCCTCGATTTGTGTCAACACTGTTCGTTGCAAACTGTGAGAGTGAACGGAGTGCCGGTGCCGTTCTAGGGCACTGAAGTACTGGTGGGGATAGTTTGTTTTGCTATGCTTTTTTTCGTCTGTGGTTTACTTTCAGATCTCCACATTCTCGTTGCATCAGATGAACTACCTTTTATTTTGCACACATGCTCGTGTTTTTCGTTCCTTGTCAGACGCACTCACATAGAAGTTTGCATCTTGGAGGGGGAGATGGTGTGGTGTGAGCCATTTGGCATCACACGCATAGTTGGTGCCAGTCTTACCAGAATTGGCACCTCTACCCTCAGGCAGTGTGCGGCCGTGACCCGGCCGCCCTCCCGGGATTAGGTCCGGTGAGCCAACCCGGGCATATACCAATAGAGTGACTCGGCAACAGCCTGTGTGTTCGGACGTGCGCTCCTCACAGACGCGAACCAGAAATCGTAGACTCCCACGCATAACACCTAGCTCTTCGTCAGCCTGTCCAAGGAGCTTCGCTGCACACATTTCCCCGAGTTGAGAACACGTGTATGATACGTGCCTTGCTGTCTACACGTCTTCATAGTCATACCACAGCCTAGCTTCAAGTGTAGGTAAATGTTTAAATGATTAGATGGAGCTTC
This sequence comes from Imbricaverruca yamaguchii, assembly GCA_034440575.1. Classification (NCBI taxonomy): domain Eukaryota; kingdom Metazoa; phylum Arthropoda; class Thecostraca; family Neoverrucidae; genus Imbricaverruca; species Imbricaverruca yamaguchii. Next base: position 3,319,342 of record JAOTOL010001636.1, on the reverse strand, counting down.
ACTCACTACAATGCATATTTATCTTAATTTCATTTCAATTGCATTCAATTAAATGCAAGAATTATCGACGAATAACTATCGAGGTCTTTACGTATCGGTGCTATGGATGGATGCTTAAGTTTGCTAATCGTGGCTGGCTTAAGAGCGCAAAGGAACAGGTCGCCTGGCCATGGATGACGGAGCGCGGTGGAACATTCCTGGTCGCCCGATCATCGATGATGGCGAACACGGATGACGGAGGACACGGGTGACGGATGACGGGGAACAGTCCTGTCATCTAATCATGGATGACAGACCATACCAAGCATTTGCCACTGCCCAGGAGTGACGCGACAAGTCGCCTGGTCGCAGCCAGTGTTTTTTTTGGGCACGACTAATACACAAATACAAATGTATCATTTTGTTAGACATTTCATTTAAAATTTGAATTAGGAATAGCATGAAGGTATATAGTGTAGGTACTAATTATGAAACATTCCATGGAAAAAAACATTTTTTTCAAGTTCTCAATGTATGTTCCCCTCGCACCCTAGGAGTGGTTAAAATAGAGTTTTCCTAATATAGTTAAGTGTTCGAACTAGGTGCTAAAAGCACCAAGTTCGGATACTTCTTTGCTTCTTTGTACATTAGTGAGCCATCCAACGTGGTTTTGTGAGGTAGTCTGGATATTTTTTGGTACTTTCGCAAGACCAATCATTACACCATAGAATGGCGATTATGCCTATTTTATGTAGACATTTTGAAAGTGATGCATTTCGCGCCACCGTTCAAAAATAAATATTTGACCGAGCCGTTCACTTGTCGGAATCATTTCAGAATTGGAGCAAGCTGAATAATAAAAACTTCGAATCGGTTGATCATTTGATACCGATTATTGCTTCTCACTGTTTATCACTACCGAATGTTCCAGTTTATTAACACCACTGATATAGCTGAAGTCTCGATTCATCTTTGCTGGGATCCGAACAAGTTGATATTGTTTATTGTTTCGCAAATCGACCGAAGCACGACCACGACGCAGCACGTATTTCGCCAAGAATGCTACGCAACGCCTCCTATAAAACTTCCTGCCTAGTCTCGTCATCAGCTGTTCTGAGTTTAAAAAAAACCTGAAGGCTCATCTGCATCGTGGCCATTTTTTAGCGTTTGTTTTCGCCGTTCTTATATTTCCTCGTTTTCACATTGATCATGAAAAACAAACCTTTGAGGTTTTACGACACACCCCGCTGAACTGCTGCACTCGCCGCCACTGCCCGCGCTGCCATTCACTCGCGGTCGGTGGCTGCGGGCAGCCGAAAGTCCGCGCGGTAAGTGGGCCTCGAACTGGCGACCTTCCGATACGAGGTCGATCGCCTCCCCAACACGATGAGTGCCTGTTTTTCCATCGACAATTTGGTTACCCATGCCGCGAGTAAAGTCGGACACCGTCAAACAAGAATTTATGTCTCAGCAGCGGAAAACGAACAACATACGAGCAATGCCCAAAAGAGAAGGGTATCCGCGACGAAACAGTCCATCGTGCCGTCACAGACGTTACAGTCGTCACAGTCGTCACATGCCAGACCGAAGCCATCCTTCAATCTCATTCTCATCTCCACGAAAACAAGCCGACATGGCTTCACTTCGAGCACACCGCCGTACATCGAGTGAAATAAAGTGCAGCATGAATGCGAAACACATCGAGGACCAGAATCGCAGTGAGGTGTTCCGAGTGACCCACAATTGCGGCAGGAGCAACAACAGCGCAAACCAGGCCTACGTATCGTGATGCAGAGCTGAAAGTGTGGGAGTCAAGGTTACGCGATTGCGAACAGCAGGACATCAGCAGAACACCAGCAGAGCACCAGCAGACCACCAGCATGACACCACGCTACAACAGCGTCGCAGAACTGAAGCACAGTCACGGATTAATACGGCGTACGAGTGGTACGCCCGCCAGAGAGTGTTCACGTGACAAGATCACTCGCTGACACAATGTAGGGGCGGGTGTGAGCACATCGCCTAGCACAGCATCCACCAACTTGTAACAATTCATCGTCTACCGCACTCTGTAAAAGATTACAAACTAGCTTATCCATTTTCCCCATTGCTCTTTCATCCCTGCATTCCTACCTTCCGTTTTAGCTAAAATATATCAACATGTTTCTTCAGGTCACGTTACGATCACAATTGTGAGCAAGGCCATACCTGTACTAACCGGTCCATTTCTTGCCCTCGACCAAGAAGCGATTCCGAGGAAGTTTTCTCGGCACGAAAACAATGGTTCCACGAGCAAAACTAAACCGCAGCACAGTACAATGTTTGATGCTTGTCAGAACATCGCAGAAACGATCACTCAGAACGCAAATCAGGCATTCAGGTAGCATTCCAGAAGCGTTTCAGTGGCGCTGTGCTTAGCAGTAACAGCAGGACAAATGATATCCGACGAAACAACGACGGGATATATAACGCCGCACATCTTCCAATAAAGCGCATGTTCCACGACTCACGTAACAAAGCTAGACGGCGCAATGTTTGTGATGATCAATAGAGTTGTCCTGCGTTGTCTAACAGCGGAGAAAATAGGATTTCAAGGACTGGATTAAAACGGAACCGAATAATTCGTGCTGTGTGATGTGAGGTGTGTCGGGTCGAGAGGAGGCTCAACAATACGTTTCATGTTCCATGCCAATGGCGCTGACATCTCCATTCAACTAGCAACCATCAGAAAATGGATTGACGCACACGCAACAGTTGTCGCCTTTTTAATCGGGAACTTTCGCATACTTAGATTTAAATTCACAGCACAGCAACCGCAGCTTGCGAATCACGCGAACGTTGAAGTTCTCGAGCTCATCGAGGTACGACAATACGACAGTGAACACTTCATGAGCAATGGCGCGGTTTCATATCTTTGTGGGTGTTAGAGCACCCACGACAATGCTGATGGACCTGCAAAATAAGCAAACTTGCCATCATACCTAGCGCTCACAACTTTTACTAAATCAAACCGACATGAAACTTGTTTTACCAAACGCAATAACTTGCTACGAGCAGCACTCTGCTCACGAGTCGTCGGGATATGCAGCAAGTAGGAACTTAGAACGGAGGATGAACGGAACCGACATCCGCGGCAGGACCTCGGGCACGCTCAGGTTCTGTTGTCGGGCATAGTTGCTGCAAATCTGTTTTCAGCCGGTTTCTCGCCACAGCCCTAAATAGAAAACGAACGCCGGTGGCGAGGTGGATGCCAGGAGGCGTCTATAACGGAAAACGTCCATTGCAAATGTCGGCCAATTGTACACCAGGCTGGCAATAGTGCTTAAGCTTTAAACCCGGCATCGACCTGGCGACACCGCGTGTCTGCCGTGATGACGTGGGGTGTGTACAGCCAGCCAGCAATGCCCTCCAGCGATGCTGACGCTAGTGACGTGGCTCATTGGCTAGTCTAGCTCTGGGCCGCCCGACGTCCTCCTATGCATCGGTGGCGCCACCTATACGAGAAACCACATTGGCCATCATGGGGCACCATACACGCAATGACAAACACACGCATCTAAAACTACCCGAGACAAATAGACTTCACGCCCAGTTTCCCTCACGCTAGAACTTGTGGCCAGCTTCGAGCTTGAGGATACCGTAATACCTTCGTCTGGCAGTCAAAGCTGTGTGGTTCCTGTCTTTTGAAGCGCACGACTCGCGTCGCCTGGCGACCTGCTTCTGCACCGCACCACGGCGTGCAGAACGGACTTCGGCGAACCTCACTGAGTCCAACTCACCCCGTCCAACCACGCAATGGACCCAGTTCACGTCTTCCCAATGGAGCCGTAGGACGCAGCTGTGCTGCAGAGCGTTGCCGCGGCACAGCTACGACGGTGCTCTCGCCGTCAGTGAGAGTGAGCGACAGACCAGCCGGGGACAGACGATCCGCGCTGCAGGCGCGCCGCTCCCTCCGCGAGCCGCTGCTACGTCACCCAGGTCTACGAGACGCGCGCACGCTTGTGGAGCGGCCCCGGTCCACAGTCGGGCACCGCTCCACCCGGAGGGCTGTGGCACGGCCCGATCGGCGCCGTCCTGGCCGCCAGACGCGACACATCTGTGGATGTGGGGCAGCGGGTCAGTGTTGGATACTACAGACACGTCTGTGGACGTGGAGCAGCGGGTCCGTGTTCGATACTACCGGCACATCCGTGGACGGGGAGCGGCGGGTCAGTGTTGGATACTACCGACACATCTGTGGGTGTGGAGAATCGAGTCCGTGATCGATACTACAGACACATCTGTGGACGTGGAACAGTGGGTCAGTGTGGTATACTACCGACACATCTGTGGACGTAGAGCAGCGGGTCAGTGTTGGATACAACCGATACATCTGTGGACGTAGAGCAGCGGGTCAGTGTTGGATACAACCGATACATCTGTGGACGTGGAGCAGCGGGTCGATTAGCTCAATTGCGGACTTATACCAAGTAATCTATTAAGTATTGCCTTTGATGAGGCGTATCAAATTTGATTCTGAGATCGAAGAGCATTGAAGGGATAGCGATGTCCCAAAAGAACTCGAAAAAGCGACGGATGAATTCACGCCAAACCAGGTAAAGAAGAACGTGAGCCAGAAGAAGAGAAATGTAGCGTCGAAGTCGCTATAACTGGGCCGCCAAAATTACTTGCGTGATGAGTAGGTGTTGGAAATCACGGAATAAAAATATAATATATACATTATTTCCTTACGTGTCCCCCTCCACCTAGATCCGCTAGTGCATGTACGTATATACGTGTATATGGGCGCCAAATGAACCTGTAGTCGGCGCGCACTTCAACCCAAATAATCAGTCAATGCCTGTACGTATATTTTGTTCGCATCGTCTGCTGGGCATGTTGACATTGCACGACGTACTTTGGATTCCTACGCCGTAAACAGAGTTACACAATTTACAAAGTATGATACCGATCTTAGGTCAGTGTCAGATGACTGCCGCCAGTGCCACCTGACACCAGCAAGTTAAGTGTCAGATGACTGCCGACAGTACCGCCTGACCCAAACCTAGGCCAGTGTCAGATGACTACCGACAGGTCCGTCTGACACCGACCTATGCTAGCGCTAAATGACCGTCAACAGTACCATCTGATACTGACGTGGGTCGGTATCAGATGGCTGCCGACAGTACCGCCTGACACCGACCTAGGTCAGCGCTAGCTGACCGTTGACAGTGCCGCCTGACACCGACCTAGGTCAGCACTAGAAGATTGTCGACAGTACCGCCTGACACTTAGGTCAGTGTCAGACAGCTGTCGACAGCACCACCACACCGGACACCGACCTAGGTCAGCACCAGATGATTGTCGACAGTACCGCCTGACACCTAGGCCAGTGTCAGACAGCTGCCGACAGGTGCACCCGACACCGACCCAGGTCAGAGCTGCACCGACCTGGCGGCAGGCGGCCGGCGGGGTCGGTCGGCTGCAGCTGCTGGTGGCCGCAGATCGCGTGCGGGTCCGGCACCAGGGAGAACATCCGCTCGCCCTTGATGGCGGACAGCGGCAGCGAGCCGAGCGCGGCCGACGAGAGGACGCCAAGGCCGGACAGGTGAGGCGCACTGCGACACGGTCAGGTCAGGTCAGCCGGTCACCGCCGACCGCCGGCGGCACTCAAATCAGGTCACGGACACACACAATGCAAGCTTCGACTAGGGCTCAGGTGCTTGGCTAGGTTGGGAAAGGCCGGAATCACTATGCTCCATCCATACCAGGCCAAACCGCACGCACCGATCCAGAGAGGACCCGCATGCACGGATCCAAATATTGTATGCATATATGTATGTTTCTGTACAACGTGGCCGGGTATAATGCCAATGATCAGATCTAAACTTAGTTCCGATGGTGCAAGGTTTTCGCATCAAATACAGCGTCTGGAATTGCTGGTATATATATAGCTATGTTCTAATAGGTAGAACATCCTACAATGCACCTTATGATCATGCGGATTGGAATATCATAATGAGGATGAACTTCCTCAAATAAACGATTCCATTTGGCTTATTGTTGTATTTGATGCGCGGATTTGTATCGACTGCTACTAAATTCTGATCCAATTTGCACTATTGTATGTGCCGAAGCGATAAAAATGATTCCATATATATATATATATGGAATACTTCGACATTCCCAGAGACGGCGTACAATTGTGTACACATAGAGCGTATTTCCTTTATTTAGCTATTTTTCATGTTAAACATTCCTTTCAGAACAATCTCTCGTACATTGCGGTCTATGGAAAGATCTGGTGGAAATGCGGCGTGAGGCCACAAAGCGTCATGACACGACTCGCCCGCTCATGAAGGCCAATCGTCACGGCTGAGCGTGCCATTCTCCATGGGGAATTCAGTTAAAATTGTTGCTTGAACCTTTCTCGTCTTACCTGAACAAGGATTTCTCTCCATGTCCACTTAGTTTCATACACTTTTTAATATTAGTCATCCTGCGGAAATATGTGTGTGGCATTGGCATCATCACTTAACTGTCCAAACTGGAATCTTTTCACATACTTCAGCTCTTTTTACTTTGACAAATGGGGAAAATCGGTGAGGGTTATTGTGTCGGTCTGTGTTTCGGAACATTCTTTATTGGGTAGTTCACGACTCACTTTCTGCACATTCACGGCTAATGGCGCCGCCCACACTGTTTCGCCGGTGGGTAGCGGGATTGGGAAATGTTCCGAGCGGTGCTAGTGTTGAACCCAGGACCTTTGGTACCCAGAGCCCAACACCTTAACCACTCAGCCATCCTCGCCCCCGTGTTTCGGAAAAGGCATGCAGTTATGACTCCCAGCCTTACAACACTGCTTGGCAAGATTAGAGGGCATACTATCGCAAATGTAGGGTATCACTCAGTATGGTATTATGGTGCTGATGCATTGTATGCAGACTTCAAGAACAATCAATCACGGAGCCAGAGTAGATTAGGACCATCGCACGATACACAGTGCATTTCATGAAGCCCATTGTGTCGTGATAAATGGCTTCCACGGCGTCCCAATGAGATTGTCACAGACTGGCGGAGCAGCGAAAACCTGCATACTAGATTCTAGATTGGCCGGAAATTGTATATCTTTTTCGTGATGCTTTAGCCGGAAGTCTACTACCAGGAGTGCACAGGCGCAAAGTGAATACCGGATATGCAGGCAATCCTGACATACGCATAACACAGCCCGGGTGAGAAAAAAAACATATACATATCACAGCCCGCGTACGGGCGCAATGGTGCCACGAAGTCCTGGTAAAATCGACTATGACCTGTCACAGGTTATAGGCAGGAGCGTAGACGGGAATCGATTACGACCTGTCGCAGATCATAAGTAGAAACGCAGACGGGATATCCTTTGTGCATGAACTCAACTAAAAGCGCTTTCTCTTTCCCTGTATATTTTTATTTTTGCAATTGGACTTGTACTTGGCAAGCACTGTCTGCTTACACAAAACTATTGTCGGTTTACCGTTCATTACGCAGAACCAACGTATTCCAGTTCCGGAATTCATGATTTACTATAATGGCTCTCTTCTTGCAAGTAGGTTATCTCCCTTTATGGACTTTTGGAGTTATATCTTTCCATCATAACAGCTCCTAGCCAGCAGGTGCTGCGAAACATTTTTTTGGTCAATGCTCGGACTAGTTTTTCTTGACCAGTTTGAAGCTTGGTCTGCCAGCATTACCTTTGCTAACACGCTAGCGTTTACCCTAGTATCTAGCTTCATGAGTTAGTGATAAATGGTCGTTCTCGGTATATTCCATAGACCATGAAGTTGCAAATGGCGACTGACCTATTTTTGAGTGTTGGTGTTTCGCGTACATTTTTCGATGGAACCTTGGATAATACATGATTAACGTCCATGTTAACTAAGTACAATTATCTGTATTGTATTTAGTAAATACATATAAATCATGGACAAAAGCGTAAGCCAGTCGGCGATTGGCTTGCGTTTTTTAAACACACGCGCACAATGTTCGGTTCCTCGTGCACAACATGCTTCAATGTGCTAATCCTATTTTTGCCGACGTTACGGATCCATTAGTGACCACCCACCCGTTAATACAGTTATTCCATCACGAGGTGACATTCCACAAGTTTTACTTCTAGCTGACTCATCTAATGTCAACGCACCTCTCCAAAAGAGTGCACGAAAGACTCAGCTTTGCATCGAAGCACACAAACCATATACATAAATGCCAGAAGATCAACACACACTCGTGCCCGATATGGCACGGCACGTCGCGGTAAGCATACCAATGCTGCTTCCTTGCCAGCCAAACACGCCACACCTTGACATTGAGAATGACTAGTTGCTGTGAGTGTCTCACCCGTACTCAGTGGGCAGCTGGTGCCCCTCCAGGCCCAGTCCGCCGCCTCTTGTTCGCCATGACCTCGACACGCTCACGCCCGTGGCCCTGCAGTCGCCGCTGACCCCGGTCGGCCTTGACACGCTCACGCCCGTGACCAGCTGCCGGCAGTCGCCGCTGACCCCGGCCGGAGGGTAGCCGTACCCGACCGCCGAAGGACCACCGATACTGACCGCGTTGTGCGACATCTACCAGACAAATATGCATCATTGACGACTAGATCAGGTCGGAAAACCAGTCGCAGCTTTTGTAAGAATTGTCACGGAAGATGAATAATTCACCGTGCATCTTCTACAGCGTACTGCAATATCACGACACATCGGCTAGATCTGCACGTTGTGCTGATCTGGATGCATTCATCATTGCAGATGCACTTATTCACCGAACGGTGGCACAACCGTTGAAAGTATACATAAATCGAATCGGCTGGGCCCTGTGATGAGCACGGCATTGTGGTCCATAACCAACGCACTTATAGCAAGCAGTCAGTAAGCCTGCCCGATAGGCTCAGCAGGTAATGCCATCCATCAAGAAAAACTGTGACACAGTGTGGAAGTGTCACAGTGTCTTGGAACCGTGATCCGTGACATTTGGATATATGCTAGAGGAACCACGCTGTGAGAAAGGTGGGCGCACACCGTACACAAGAATAGGACAGTGGGCCGAAGAATAGGCCGGGCCAGTCTCCGCAAGAATAGGTCAGTGTACACCTATATACACCCCATGAGTATGAACAGTCTCGGAACCATGGCGCATCAGCATGCGTCGCCGCAGACCCGTGTCAATGCAGCAGGTGTGGACACAGAGCTGCCCCAGCCGGATGTGGTGTGAACACAGAGCTGCCCCAGCCGGATGTGGTGTGAACACAGAGCTGCCCCAGCCGGATGTGGTGTGAACACAAGGCTGCCCCAGCCGGATGTGGTGTGAACACAACGCTGTCCCAGCCGGATGTGGTGTGAACACAAGGCTGTCCCAGCCGGATGTGGTGTGAACACAAGGCTGTCCCAGCCGGATGTGGTGTGAACACAGAGCTGCCCCAGCCGGATGTGGTGTGAACACAAGGCTGCCCCAGCCGGATGTGGTGTAGACACAGAGCTGCCCCAGCCGGATGTGGTGTGAACACAAGGCTGTCCCAGCCGGATGTGGTGTGAACACAAGGCTGTACCAGCCGGATGTGGTGTGAGCCCAGAGCTGTCCCAGGCGGATGTGGTGTGAGCACAGAGCTGTCCCAGCCGGATGTGGTGTGAGCACAGAGCTGTCCCAGCCGGATGTGGTGTAGACACAGAGCTGTCCCAGCCGGATGTGGTGTAGACACAGAGCTGTCCCAGCCGGATGTGGTGTGAACATTGAGCAGCCCCAACCGGATGTGGTGTGAACAAAAGGCTGTCCCAGCCGGATGTGGTGTGAACATAACGCTGTCCCAGTCGGATGTGGTGTGAGCACAGAGCTGTCCCAGCCGGATGTGGTGTAGACACAGAGCTGTCCCAGCCGGATGTGGTGTAGATACAGCTGTCCCAGCCGGATGTGGTGTGAACATTGAGCTGCCCAGCCGGATGTGGTGTGAGCCCAGAGCTGTCCCAGCCGGATGTGGTGTAAGACAAACCTGTCCCAGTCGGATGTGGTGTGAGCACAGAGCTGTCCCAGCCGGATGTGGTGTAGACACAGAGCTGTCCCAGCCGGATGTGGTGTAGATACAGCTGTCACAGCCGGATGTGGTGTGAGCCCAGAGCTGTCCCAGGCGGATGTGGTGTAAGCACAGAGCTGTCCCAGCCGGATGTGGTGTGAGCACAGAGCTGTCCCAGCCGGATGTGGTGTGAGCACAGAGCTGTCCCAGCCGGATGTGGTGTGAGCACAGAGCTGTCCCGTCCGAAAGTCGGGGCACGAACTTGTGTGGCGGCAGAGACGGCCTTGCCGGACAGGAACCGGCCGGCCGACTGCAGAACCGGTGATGTGGATGGCGGCAGCGGCGACACGGCCACTGGGTACGAGGCGTCGAGCATGCCTGCAAAACGACACCAACATCGGTGGATTTTTGTTTCCACACGGACTATTAATTCTGGTCCTTTGTCTGAAGTGTCATAATCCCCATCTGGTCTTGCTGGAATGTCGTGTTATGGACTGCGGATTAGAAACGGAACGAGTGTCTATAGACTGCGCAGTATTTATTAATCAGATATCTAATTATGCTTCATTTCAAACACGATGGCACGACTAAACTTGACAGTACGGTGTGTCATCAGTAACAATGACAGTGATTCATCATCTTTAATCCCTCTCTCCCTCTCAAGTCCATGTCCATTTCTCATGTCCCGTGCCACATCTGCATCTCCTGCTCTGTAGTAGTTTTAAAATACTATAGCTTTACTAGAGCAAATGCTGCCTGACGCTCAACACTGCTCACATCTTTCGAATGTGAGCAAATCAATGGATGTCGGGGCAACGACTGAACCTGCTGGTATGCATCACCCATCAAAATCACAAGGCTTCACCACTGCCTATAATTATTTCCAATACCGCTCACATGCACACCACTCAGGAACAAGAAGCGTACCTTGCGATGAGCCGGGTCGTGGGCTGAGCGAGTGTTGCATGGGCTGTGGGCTGAGCGAGTGTTGCATGGGCTGTGGGCTGAGCGTGTGTTGTATGGGCTGTGGGCTGAGCGTGTGTTGCATGGGTTGTGGGCTGAACGAGTGTTGCATGGGTTGTGGGCTGAGTGAGTGTTGTATGGGCTGTGGGCTGAGCGAATGTTGCGTGGGCTGGGGGCTGAGCGAGTGCTGAGTGGGCCGTTCGCTGCGAGTGTGTTGGGCGGTTCGTGGACTTAATGTTTGTTGGGTGGGCTGTGAACTGAGCGAATGAGGTGTGTGCTGTGGACTCAGCAAGTATTGTGTAGGCTGTGGGCTGAGCGAGTGTTGCGTGGGCTGTGGGCTGAGCGAGTGTTGCGTGGGCCGTGGGCTGAGCGAGTGTTGTAAAGGCCGTGGGCTTCGGTGCTGAGCTTGAGATGAGTGGTGCATCACTGCGACGGAAGTAGAGTCAGAGTTAATGCCCGTGCCAGAACTGATGCTGGAGGCGATGCCTGAACCGAACACGGCGCTGACGCCCGAGTCGATGCCGGAGCTGATGCCGGCACTCGCCCTCTTCCCCGAGTCGTCCGGGTACTGGCCGCTAATCCTGGCTTCGTCTGCACTCAGAGCATAACCAGCCTGACCGACCTCCTCCTGTAGGGACAGCGGCAACAACACGGTCAGCAGGTCAGGCTATACCAGCAGCGGTGTCACAGCTTCTTCCACGAGGTACTGATACCGATTGGCACGGACTCGAGGCTACTATGCTGGCAGGCAGAACAAGTGTGAGCTATGCCGGTTTATATCAGATCACAACTTAGTACACCTAAACATCCGTCACAACCCATCCTTATGAAATTCTGACAGGTGTACCGAGTTAACGTACTGCTCCCAACGATTAAGCTCACTATTTGATTGGTCAGCTTCAGACGGCCCTGGGATGAACGACCACTACTTAATCACAATTAGGCTTAGCACGGACACTATCCACCACACCAAATATTCAGCACATATTGGAGCTTGAAGAGTGGACTGGACGCAATTCGAGGATAAGGTGAACCTTAACCTTACGAGTTCCAAGAACAGCGAATTCGAAACGATGTGCAGGGCCATCAGTTCAGCAGAACGAGACTCAGTCACGAAAAGTAGGTAATAAACCTCGAAAAGGGCATAGCGTTATGGTGGACCTCGGATTTTACAAGGGCAATCGCCGCCCGACGCCACCCGAACAAACAGCACAAAATATCCGAATGAGAAGCACACACATATCAGCATACAGACAGTCCCAAAAACACTGCCGGTACGCAATTCGAACAGCACGCCAAAACTCTCCGCAGTCCTTCGCGTCCAAATTGAATAGCTTTGCCCCAGCTAGCAGAATCTGAGACATGATGGAGTGTTTCAACCTGACAAGCCCAGCATCAGATCCCTTTTCCCAGCTGACTGTGAAAGGACAGCACATTACTGACCAATAAGTGGTAAACCATTTTAGGCTACATTACGTCAGCGTCTTTCGCAACACCTACGACACTATAGTAAACTCTCCGAATGCCCTCCCCTCCATTATAACTTTCAACTCCAATAACACAGAAAATGGCATCAAAACATTCACTATACAGGAGTGCATCTCGCACTCACCAAATGTTGAAACACGTTGGTTGGGTCGGACGACATTATCAGTTCTCCAAACATCTCAGCAAAATTATTTAACGTACTTACTAGCGGCCATTGACAATTTGCAGCCTAAATAACACCTTTCCTGCGGCATGACAGGCAAGTGTGGTAATTCGATTACCAAAGCCGCCCAAAGAGGGTTCCACCTCGAAAGTGTGGTAATCCGATTACCAAAGCCGCTCAAAGAGCGTTCCACTTCAAAAGGGAGTAGGCTCATCTCACTTACTATCTGCGCTAGTAAGTTGGTCAGACATATGGTCACACACGATTGCGTCACTTTCTCGAAAGCAATGTCCCACTCGACAAATTTCAGTGCGTTTTCCAGCGTTAAAAATAATCTACAGACAATCGCGTTGGCCAAGTGAACGACATTAAAAGTGGTCTACAAATCAAGCACACAACAATAGCTGCATATTTAGACGTCACTGCCGCATTCGATCGAGTGTACAAGTCCGCACTAACACACAAACCGCAGAACTAGGCCTACGCGGATGCATGACACACTAAATTTTCTACTTCCTCTGAGATAGGACCCTGAAGGCCAGATTCGACAGCGTCACATCAAACAACACACATCAGGGTCAGGGTCTGGCGCAGGGGAGCGTGCTCTCCCCGAGCCTCTTCCTCATCATTAGTATCACATCCTTACTGATCGCACGGACACATCGCTTCAATATTCACTTCTCGCAGACGACATAGTCATTTGTACAACAGCAAGATGTATTATAAAAGCCGAGAAAACCATACCAACAGCTCTACACAACATAGCGAAGTGGTGCAAGACTATGGGCTTTACCCAGTTCGTAGAAATATCGGCCACAATCACATATAGTCGCATCAGTCCGAAACTCACAACTTTTCATAATGTCAATAGCAAAGCCATCGAATAGGTGAGGTTTTAAATTTTAAGAACGACATTTGTGCTAAAACCGTGGTTTTAACACACTTGTCACCACCATATCGAAGACATGCGCGAAGCCCGTCAACCCACTCTGTGCACAAGCACGCACAGACTGGGGCGGAGACAGGAAAACACTCCTGCAACTCTGCAAATCAACAATACGCCCCATCCTAGAATAGGACGGGTCGTATTATTGATCTTGAGCATCTTTGCAATCATTTTGCTAATATGAAGGAAAAAGTTGGAATCCATCGAAAACAACTGCATCACAGCAGCCAAATAAGCTCTCAGAACCACACTGATATCCAGTCTTTCAGTAGACTCAGACATGCTCCCCCACTTCCGCTTCATTAGGACACAATAGCTGTGCCGCCACCGCAGTAAAATTAAATTAATTGAAAGTTAACCTCACGGTGATGCGGTAAGCCTGATAGATGCAAAAGCCGGCTTGGGTGCAAACTTCCATCATATAGTGCTCAAAATGCAAAGGCTCTTTAAGATCTTAACCTCGCAATATCCAACACTGCAGCTCGATCAACTACTGGGCCATTCTAGTCCTAAAGTGGACCAAAGCTCAAGTACTTGCTCTCGGAAAAGGAATTGGATATCACATCGGCGGCAATTTTTTACCCCTTCACCAAATTCGCTGATGTGAGCAATCACAAATCAGTCGTATTCACGATGGATCGAAACACGAGGTGAAGATAGGCATCGGCATCGTTGGACCAGGTCTTAGGCTTTCCAAACATTTGCCGGATAACTTTTTCATCTATACCACTGAAGCACTGGCTATTCTGGCCCCTATCTCCATTCTCAAGAGGTTCATAACGAGAACTGTAGTAACTTGTTAAGGTTCGAAATCACCTCTTCACTCAATTAGCAACACACACGACTGCTCACACCTGGTGATAGATCGAATCCGACATGCAGTGGCCCGCAACGTAAACAACTTTTCCTTTCTCTGGATTCTGGGCCACGTCAGCATTCCAGGAAACAAACAAGCAGACGAGCTGGCAAAGCAAGCCTAGCTTTGACAACTGATCCTGATATGAAATATTCGGCAGATAATTACAAAGCACTCCTACAACGCCACATGCGAAAGCATGGCCACAACAACACATGGACACAGCACAACTCCACACATCACCTTTCCAGCCACACCCACGACACCAAACAACATCAAACCACCGCCAGGCACATGGAACACATCACACCAATTACACAACCAAAAGGAAGTCATTCTCACTAAATTTAGAACTGGTTGCATGCAGCTAACACATCCCCAATTAGAGGATGACCATTATACAACACCTTACTGCGACACATGCAACACTAAGTTAAGCATAGGCCACATCCGGCTGGACTGTAGTAGACTGGACGCTCAATGACAACCGCTTCAGGTCTTCTGCCAAAAAGAGGGACCCACCCTCTTTCTTCCATTGCTTCTGGGTGAAAGACCCATAAAACGCCTCCAGTTGCAATTTGGCTACCTCCGGGAGCTGGCTGGTGTATCATACCGCAAAACGATTACCCAGAGGTGACATCACACTTAGAACAACTGATATGCCTTGCAATTCAATACGTGAAACGGTCACCCCGAGTTATGATGGACGTAGATGGTCCAACCGACTTGCAATTCACGCTAAATGGCTACTCAGAGGTACCACGGTCGCAGATGAGCCGAATTGCAAAACATCGTACTAACCACACGCACAAACATGCATGAAAGCATGCTGCTATTGGGTGACTTTTCCACTAGTAACAACTTTCACGCGTAACCTAATAGCACTAGTAACAACCTTCACGCGGCAGCCGGCGCGATAGGCGGTGTGGACTTCTCGTCGCCCGACAAAGATCCCTCGGTGCTCCCCGGCAAGTGTATGCTACACGGCAAAACCAACCGTCTCGCCAACCGCCGTCACCCCAACTACAAATTATCCTGCGGAGGAACAAAGTGACCTAAAACCGTTACACATCGGAGGATGTCCCCCGCCCTGCCCCCGCCTTCAGCACCTTAACGTCACATCCAACGTAGAACGTCCTCAGCAAAAAGTATATGATGATTTTTATGATATAGTCTGATATGGTCTCTATGATATAGTCTTATGATATAGTCCTACATTTCCCTTTGAATTTCTTGCAAAATCGACTCGCTTTAAAGGCGCACATATATCTTCTCTAGTCTTGAACATCTCTAAACTCACACCTCCCCCCCCCCCCGGTACCATGTTTTTCTCCTTCCTTCACACCACGCTATCCCCCAAGGGACCAAACTGGTCAGTTAAACAAACTGTTATGCTTGAGCTTCTGCTTCTGCTTTTGGATTCGTCGCGAAATGTTTAACCATGCCATGAACTTCAAACTCTGTCTTACCCAGTGTAAAGCCGGATTTGACACACACACACACACGGTATGCGCCGCTCCTTGAAATGGGCGTCTTCTTCGCAGAAATTCGCCGCCATAGCATGGCCAAGTCATAACTTAGCAGGTCCTATGAGTACAGAACTGTTCCGGTGACATCATGCTGGGCTTGGAGCCGACAGCGCACGAGAGGCTCTGTTTACAGACGGACGATGATCGTGAACCCGATACCGCCGGCTCTGGTCCGTTAGTTGTAATCCCGCTGCGCGACGAACGCTCCTCAGCTACTGCCATCTGGTGGGCAAATGCCGCGACCAAGGCAACGTCTGCCGGGCGTCGGACGGAAGCCACCAATGAGGCAGTGCTCCTGCTTCAACCAAGGGCCCCTCACACTCACAGACGGGCGGATCACTCAACTGCGTCACTGACACGGTCAACCAACAACTATTAATGTATGGCGTGTGCCCCGCATGGCTGGTGCTTTCAATGTCACCGCTTTCCACGTCTGCACCCTATACAGGTTTTCATATTTATCGGCCGATACGGAGACCTGGACATTTCATGTGTGTGGAAATATTTCAACTCGTGGTGGGCGATGTGATGTACGTGTGAATATTTGTGTGTCATGGTAGCAGAACAAATTGGGTCAGTTTTGGCGATGGTCACTAAGTAAAGAAAGAAACGAAAACAAGTACTAATGTAGTACGTCGATATCGTCATGTGGATAACGTTCAAGAATATTGAAGTAAAATTTGCCTGGATTATCAGGTACCATCACTAAGCACACACACACATAGTGCATAGTGGTCGTGTCGAACAATATAGATGCAATCAACACGCCTCAGTACATTTCAAGCAGACAACTGACATGAGGACTAGTCTATGCATTTGGCGACTGTGGTTCTACATGTCCGGGTTTCAGGCTAGAAGAACGAATCGTGTATAATAATGAGCCAGGTAATATGACGAGAAGAAGCTTGATCTTATCCTGCCCTGTTTCAGGGCAGGTTAAGATCTCGCGGCTTTTAACGCTCCTGCCCATCCCCTCTTCAGGCTTTTTCACGGATAGTGAAAAAATGGCGCGCGGCAGCACCCACAATTTGGAATACCTTTTCTCCCGCCAATTTCACATATTGTGTGCACATTTTTAGGTCAAGTCATTTATGCTCACCGAGTTAGTCAAGATCAAATGAGGTCACCTCCAAAAACGTTAGGCCAGTCATCACGATTTAATCAGTAAAGATATTTGAATGAAACATTCCGTGATTGCATATCTTACGGAACGCAACAAAATGCAGCAGATAAATTGCTAAATTTCTTCGTTGTTGATCACGTTTTTTGCATGCTTGCCCATTAAGGCCAAACTCGAATATTCCAGCGGAGGTAACCACTTTTTATGAGGTTAAGTTGACCTAAACCAGCGTTTCTTGGTGAGCTGTACTCATTAAAAAATAGCATGTAAAAAGCTAGAAAACAAGATTTTGAACATATTCCCTGATGTAAGTTATTATTTTTGGATGGGCAAGTATTTTGGGGCCATGGCCAATTTGGTGTTCCTTTTCTGATTCCAAAACAGCTTTTCCTTTTTAAATCACCCCTATAATGCACCATAGATACAAAACAAAACATAACGTCAATCATGTTCTCAAGCCCCCTAGTGACGTCACTTTCTGAGGGAAGAAAATGTTTGGGTTAGTTTCGAGCCCTACTCATCGAGCTCTATTTCATGAGATCCTTTCACTTTCATGCAACGCTTAGTTTGGAAATTACAGCGAGCGTAAAAGGACCTCCCGAGGCGGAGTATGAGAATCTGTTTTTTACGCTCCTTAAGGTTGTCCGCGTATAGTGAAAAACGGCAGGCGGTAACGCGCCGAAATTTGGTGCACCCTATTCTACACCAATGACATGCGTCAAAATGGTGAGTTAATCCACCAACCAAAAGTTGTGGTTCCATAAAAATCCACGGTCACTGTGTTAGTCAAGGTAAAGTGATATCACCTTCAAAAAGTTCAACGAGTCATCACGCATGAACGGGTACAGATATTTTAATGAAACTTTCATCGCTTACTTACCTTTAGAGACGCAACAAAACGCATTACAGGAATATCTTAATTGTTTTTGTATTTCTAATTACTTATTTATTGTGCATATTTGCTTATTGAGGCTAAAATCGATCATTCTAACTAATATACACACTTTGTGTGCGGCTAAGTTGACTTAAGGCAACGTTTCCCAGTGCGTTCCACCCATTATTCAAATATAAACTTCAGAAAAAAAAATGCAACCTAAAAAATTGTGCTTTGTGTAGGCAAACATTTTGGAGCCATGGTCCATAACGCCTTCTTTTTTCGCTTCCAACTAAACTTTGTTATTTTCTACTCCAAAATTAGTTCCCCAGGTAAAAACATGCGTCAGTCGTGTTACCGATTGTGCCACAGTAGCCAATATCGCCGATTGTGCCACAATAGACAGTGTCACCGATTGTGTCGCAGTAGCCAGTATACTCGATTGTGCCACAGTAGCCAGTGTCACCGATTGTGTCAAAGTAGCCAGTGTCACCGATTGTGCCACGGTAACCAATATCGCCGATTGTGCCACAGTAGCCAGTGTCACCGATTGTGCCACGGTAACCAATATCGCCGATTGTGCCGCAATAGACAGTGTAATCGATTGTGCCAAAGTAGCCAGTGTCACCGATTGTGCCACGGTAGCCAATATCGCCGATTGTGCCACAGTAGCCAGTGTAATCGATGGTGCCACAGTAGTCAGTGTAATCGATTATGCCACAGTAGTCAGTGCCACTGACTGCAACCACGGCGATGTCGTACTTATCCCCACACAAATGCCGGTCTTTCAACTGGTGTTCGTGGCTAGATTTGACCTTGCATTCTGGGAATTACAGTAAGCCTGTCTCCGCGGACGACATGAGGGTCATTCCGTCTGAAAGGCATCAAATCTGCGTCTTAAAATAGATACCGAGGACACGAATACATTGTGCAAAACCGGCAGCTAACAGCTTTCTTTTAAGCGGCTTTTAAAGAGACGCAAAACCACCTATCGTCAGTGTCTACGTACGTGTTTCTAATGCGAAGGATGGCAGCTCGGCCGGATTGGCATCGTCTCGCATCGCCTAGCATCGCCTAGCATCGCCTGGCATCGCCTGGCATCTCTGTGCACTGCGATGTGACAGACCCTGCCCAACAGTCTTTATACAAACCGTACACAATGAGTCAGGTTCGCGCTGGGCTGTTCTTTGCCGGACCAATTACACAAAGGAGTCATTTGAACGCAATGAGATGACACCGCTGATGGCCGGCCAAACAGTCAACTGAAGCTTCGAAAAGGCCGAGTGCAGAGCAAACTCCGGTCTCCAAGTTTATGTTAGGAATCGGAATGTTGATATTGCGCCAGAATGTTCGAACTGAGAAGCTGAGAAGACTTCTCATGTCGGAAGGGGCACGATTAAATGCTATGAATAACTTGGGTCCAGTCCAAACAGCAGACACTGACCTCGAGTTCAATCATAACAAGACATCTAAATTGATATGAAAGGAAGGTCATGAAACGTCCATATTTATTGATGTCAGAGATGCCAGTGCATTTGTACACGAGAAGGCATGCGGCCTGTTCAATTGACAGTCCTATCCTGCTAGAAGCTCCACGAAGCTCCACTTCTCGGCTCTATTAGCATCACAATCCTGCCCAAACCTCCAAGAAACTGTTCCAAACGCTTTGATCTTGTGGTGTGGTTTAGGCGAAGAACTACAAAGCTTGAACACTATTGGCCATATAAATTCCAGGAAACGATGCGGGTTTCCCGGGATTCAGGCTGGTTTGGGATTGATAATCCATACGAATACGTGGTTTATACATTATATTTTTCACATGTTCATAAACGCTTAAGACATATTAAGCGTGTCGTGTTGCCTGTACAAAAGCCGATCAGTGTACGACGAAAACGAGCACATGTTCGGCAAACAGCTGACATATCCTCAAGTATCCACCGGTCGTTCCATCTGTGTGCTGTTCGAATCTCACCGAAAATATCCTATCACGTTCTCCGTTGTCGACCAATGGAACAGACTCACCCATACACCGGTGCGTAAGGTCGTCACAATGCGAATATCATGACCCCGAAATTTGCGATTTCTACACTGACGCGTACATGGGCTTAACCGCCAGACGTCTCCCAAATTTTCCTGGCTGGTTGGTAGGGGATTTCGGACGCACTCGGCAGCTGAGGCCATTTGGCGTCGCCTGCCTTTCACCCTGGCAGGAACGGCAGGAACCGCGGGGAGTCAAACCTTGTACCTATGGCATCCGACCAGACCCCACCCCCACCCCCACCCCAACACACACAGCAACACAATATTTTGGAGATATTATTTAAAATCGAAGATACACATATGAATACGCAATACGGATATTCGGCAAGCAGTAACAGTTTTATGATGTCGAACTGCTCGTGCGAGTGAGGCGATCCAAAGTTGTTCACAGCTCAAACGACAGCAATTTTCCATCTTTGGGTGACAGTGAAAATGAGGTATCTCGTCAAGTCAAAGAGGCATCGGCTCTTTTTCCCATACCAACACGACCGGAGTTCATTTTGTTCAGCATTTGAGACAGTGTCCGTGATAAGCACGTATATTTTGACACCATTCTGTTGAAGTGGGTGTTCGATGACGCCGAGGGCGATTTCATCGCTGTCAGCAACATCCAAGCCCATCGATATGCGCTATAGGTTACCCCATGGTATCAACATTAAATAATTTACTGACTTCTGCGAGCCACTGGCTGGCACTTCACCGGCAGCCTGTGTTGGAGGTATTTACAGCGCTCCACCGCCAGTCTGTGTCGGCGGTATTTACACCGCTCCACCGCCAGTCTGTGTCGGCGGTATTTACACCGCTCCACCGCCAGTCTGTGTCGGCGGTATTTACACCGCTCCACCGCCAGTCTGTGTCGGCGGTATTTACACCGCTCCACCGCCAGTCTGTGTCGGCGGTATTTACACCGCTCCACCGCCAGTCTGTGTCGGCGTATTTACACCGCTCCACCGCCAGTCTGTGTCGGCGGTATTTACACCGCTCCACCGCCAGTCTGTGTCGGCGGTATTTACACCGCTCCACCGCCAGTCTGTGTCGGCGGCGCAGCGGCAGACGACACAGACGGCGTGACCAGCACATCGGAAGCAGCTTAGTCAGCAGACTCGCACGCCGTCGGCGCGCCGCACGTCATGCTGTACTGGTGCAGTCACGAAACGCGGCCGGTAGAACAGAGCAGACGGCATGTTGAGTGTTGACGGTGTGTGGTGACAGACATGTTGAGTGGTGACGGTGTGTGGTGACAGACATGTTGATACGGTTGTGGTGACAGAGGTGGTGACGAAGACATGTTGAGTGGTGACGGTGTGTGGTGACAGACATTTGTGTGCTGACGGTGTGTGGCGACAGACATGTTGTGTGCTGACGGTGTGTGGTGACAGACATGTTGAGTGGTGACGGTGTGTGGTGACGGACATGTTGTGTGCTGACGGTGTGTGGTGACGGACATGTTGTGTGCTGACGGTGTGTGGTGACAGACATGTTGAGTGGTGACGGTGTGTGGTGACAGACATGTTGAGTGGTGACGGTGTGTGGTGACAGACATGTTGTGTGCTGACGGTGTGTGGTGACAGACATGTTGAGTGGTGACGGTGTGTGGTGACAGACATGTTGAGTGGTGACGGTGTGTGGTGACAGACATGTTGAGTGGTGACGGTGTGTGGTGACAGACATGTTGTGTGCTGACGGTGTGTGGTGACAGACATGTTGTGTGGTGACGGTGTGTGGTGACAGACATGTTGAGTGGTGACGGTGTGTGGTGACGGACATGTTGTGTGCTGACGGTGTGTGGCGACAGACATGTAGTGTTTTGACGGTGTGTGGCTATTTGACGCTAATTGAGTAGTTATTTTTGGTGTCGGGTTTCGTCCACAGCGATGGTCATAAAGCGCTCACCAAGACCTGGGCACGGACAAATGAGGATAGCAGCCAATATCAGGTCTGTTATAATAGGCAATAATAGAGCGCCGTCCCCTTGCAGACATAATTGAGATGAAACACCACGTGTTTCTGTCCCATCTGCAGCTCAGGATCCGACAAGCGCATGGGCGGAGGACGTCATGCGTAGGCGTAGCCTGCACCACATCGATGTGGCATCGACTTGAAAGAACGGTATGAAAACGCCATTCGTCACACCATCTTCGACTGCGATCCGCCACCGATGTACGCACGACAGCTCGGCCAAATAACGAGACTAGACGGGTGTTGTGCACACCTCTGGTGGTGGTGATGCGCGACTAAACATTGATGGGCGCACGACAAGCTCGGCCAAATAACGAGACTAGACGGGTGTTGTGCACACCTCTGGTGGTGCTGATGCGCGACTAAACATTGATGGGCGCACGACAAAGCTCGGCCAAATAAGGAGATATGACGGGTGTTGTGCACACCTCTGGTGGTGCTGATGCGCGATTAAGCATTGATGGACGCACCACAAAGCTCCGCCAAATAAGGAGACTAGACGGGTGTTGCGCACACCTCTGGTGGTGGTGATGCGCGACTAAACATTGCTGAAGCTATACCAAGTCGATTGTTGCTCAACCACAGCCAACCAGCTAACGTGGTCAGCAATTTATTATGACGAAACAATATTTATAGTTGGTAATCTTAGCCAAAGTCTAGTGGGAGGAGGCACATACTTTCCCAAAACATTTCAGAAAATTTCCCGTCCAATTAACACACAAGATGGCGAGAGCAAATCGTCGTGGTGTAGTATATCAATTTATTTGTTAAAGTTTCGAGGTATTGACAGCGGCAGAGTCGAGAATCCACGATGGGAAAATTGTACACGTTACTTTTTTCTGTTTTCTGTTTCATGTATGAGCTCTTAACCTATTAGTTTATGTAAACCAAACATATATTTTAGTGGAAGACCATGATCAAGAACTACAAAATGAGCGATTTTTGGCGATCCACCGACTTCTTGCATTGAGTGAACTAATACTCACATTTTCTCTTATGATAGCTCATGAAACTCTTTGTAGCTTGTGCTATTAACCTGGGAGTTAGCATAAGTAAGAAAAAATTAATAAAAAGAAGTAATTGAGAAGCTACAAGGACGAATTAATGTATCCGACATTATGGGTTTTCGGATGTTACAATTTTCAATGTCCGTTTAATGCCATCTGCTGCACGTTGACCAATAGCATATCACATGCTACCCTTGATAAACATTTTACTTCTCGAAAGCATCCGAAAGCGGACATCGACCGTTGTCGGGAAGACAAATCGGGATGAATGCATATGCTGGCTACCAATAAAACGCAGATACTACATCGCCAGATTGTCTCCCCTGAAATATGCCTACCTGTGAATGACGAAATCAGGCATTAAAGTTACGTGCAGCTGCTGTGCGAAACTGCGTCAAAGCGTACAAGGGTCGGGTGTAGTTCGGCATAGTTCGATACCTGATCACGTCCGGAACTTGCTGTCCTGACATTTCCAATTATTATAATCATACAACAAGATTTAATTTGCCAATTGCATCTCTTACAGACGAGGCAGACATGATGTATACCGGTACCAAATTGTAGATCTCACGCGACTACAAAATGTCGCCAGTGTCCCATAAAACTCCACACTGGAGCAGCCATGTATAATAAGAATATTTCAGAAATTCTTAATGAAGCATTTCTTTTTCCTCATTTGAAGAAAATGTACATGTATTTCGCTATATGTAATGTTTCAAAGTTGTTATCACATTTTAAATCCATGAACTAAAACACTCCCCCTAAAACATTACATCAACAAATAAAAACATTAAAAAACGAAACGCAGAGCCCTTTCGTACATCACCTTCCGTGTGTCACATATCCCCCCATCCACTCCCCTTACCCCACCCCACCCTTCAATCGATTTGGGTCCACCAATTTCTTCAATGCATTGCACTGACCCCCAACAATGTTCATAAATCAAGGCTCCTGGGCAGGGGTACAACCAGGGCACATGTTCGCTTTGTGCGCCGAAATTTTATGGTTTTACGTGATCAAAATCTCAAGTTCTTGTTTGATTTCGTGCACCTTCAGTTCCTAAGGGGACGTGCCCCCGCTCCCCTCCTTTAGAGGCGTCCCTGCCATGTTGTTCGTGTCCAGTTCAGCACGCTTCTGCGGTCCTGTTTCCCGTGTCCAGTTCAGCACGATTCTGCGGTCCTGTTGCCCGTGTCCAGTCCAGCACGCTTCTGCAGTTCTGTTGCCCGTGTCCAGTCCAGCACGCTTCTGCAGTTGTGTTGCCCGTGTCCAGTTCAGCACGCTTCTGCGGTCCTATTGCCCGTGTCCAGTTCAGCACGCTTCTGCGGTCCTGTTGCCCGTGTCCAGTCCAGCACGCTTCTGCAGTCCTGTTGTTCGTGTCCAGTCCAGCTGACTTCACACCAGGAGTTCCGGACTTCACGCACCAGCAGCTCTAATGCGAATCACCCGACGTGACACTCAACAGGTGGACTTGCTCTATGCAGCAACCGGATCAGCATCCGGCAGCAATGCAATGCCAAAGTTAGGCGATGGGGATGGAATGGAGCCCGCGCAGAGAGCAGACGACGGAGCGCTTAAAATGTGAACGATTCTGCGGATTCTGACCGATTACGTCAGCATGGGAGTGCCGTAGAGTGGAATGGATATGAGAACCGCGTTCTTGCTCAGCGATAAAATAAGCAATGGTCTAAACGTAAACCGTATTAGCGGCAAATCCGTGATTGCTTAACTGCTCCTGACGTCATTTCTATATAGTTTTGAGATGCGAGTTCCCTATGCTGCATGGGCATGATTGGGGGCGGGGCGGGGAGGGAGCAAAATATATTTTTCAGAGCCAAAGCTGCCCCGGAAAATGGTATTATCTTTTGGCATGATTGGGGGCAGGGCGGGGAGGGAACAAAATAATTTTTTTTAGAGCCAAAGCTGCCCCGGAAAATGGTATTATCTTGTGTACTCCCATATACCCAATGGTTAAGCTTCGGTCTGATTGACAGCGTACACAAAGTGACATGTCTGCTACGCTGGTTCATCTCCAGAACGGGGTCTCCCGCCGTGTCGCGCAGAACGCAAGGTGCGGACTGCAGCACGGTCTGAGCAGCACACACAGCCGTGCTCAACAGTTCATATCGGGCCGATTGTAGTTCTGCGAAGTTATCAGCGACCTGTTTGTAATGCTGACTGCCGATGTTAGTGCAGTCGTACTCCTGGTGCTGCACTATGTCGCTTATGGTGACCCTGGTGATATGCGGCTGCGACGGTCGGAAAATATCGCCAGGCTGCCATCCTCAGCAGAGGTAGTTTGATCGAAATGGGACGCCGATACTTGACCGCTCCGTTGTTTCGCAGTCGATGCGGCACTTCCGCTGATTAAACAGTCATCCACGCACGCGACAAAATGAGCAATTTATCGCCTTCAGAATGAAGGGCAACGATGGACTGGAGACAGGTACCAGTGAATGACACAGAGAGGAAGGCACAATGGGGTGAGTTATCGAGTGCGTTAATAATGGACGTTCACGAGTGGAAGAAGACCACTCAAGAGACTACGCCAGCTGGATGATGGTGACCAACGAGGAGTGGTGCTGGATATACGACAATGACGGCGGAGATAGTAGCAAGCAAAAATGAGGGCGAATTGAAGACGGTGGTGGATGGTGGACTGCGACTGGTGGAGGAAGGTGGTGAGCACAGTCTGAGCATCAATGAAGGGCAGATGTTTAGGTTGTGGAGGATGAAGATGGACGTAGGATAACAATGGATGGAAAAGTTTGTTTGTTTGTTTGTTTATTGGTTGGTTCACGACGCACTTTATGCACATTCACGGCCAATGGCGCCGCCCACACTGTTTCGCCGGTGGGCCGCGGATGGACGGAAAAGTCTGACTGAAAATAAAAATATAATAAAAGGCGGGTCTGAAGGTGGTCTGGCGCACAGTGCAGCTTGGCCACAGCCGTGTTGGAAGTGCCCTGCAGTGTTCGGTGCCCGCGGGCCGTGCCCGGACCCAGCCTCACGGGTCGGTGCCGCGCCGGACCGGGCCGGACGGCGTGTGCAAGATCGGCACCACTAACACCGCCAGTCGAAACGCCGGCTTATCGAACGACAAACCGGTTGCAATGCTCAGCGGACGGCGGACGAGATGGAGCTTAGCCATGTGCTGTGCCTTGTGTGCCTCCATCTACCGGTCACGTCAGCATCAGAAGCAAGGTCAATCAAGGGAGATGAGGTGTACTATTACTGACCCCGTCAGCACGATGTGCATAGATACTTGGTCAGTCTGCAATGGACTCGTCGTGATGTACCTCGGGGTGGGCAGCCAGGAGCTATGGAACTTCAAGATCTGCCCATAAACATAGCGGGAATTGATATAGACAGCATCACTATATTGCAATGGGTTGGTCATGTCGGCATTAGTGTGCACTAGCAATGATTATCATTAAATGCCGATGAATAAATTAGCCTTAGAAAGTAAATGAATTGCGTTGAAAGACTACAGAAAACACAATGTGCTCGCTTCATTGACAGCCAGAGATATTGCAGGCATTCTTTGTCACACAACACGCGGGGCTGCGATTGTATGACGACATAAAAAGCACAATACGTGAGTGATAAGGATTAAGCTCCCAGGCCACTCTATCAGTTCCAGTACGAAAACAATAGCATGAGTACAGGCCCTGGTTTGGGTGGTATTGTATCTAGCCGAGTACGCTCGGTAGGTTTGGAATGGACGCTTTCTCAGTGCAGAGACAAATGTATGCATGGTGCAAACATTTGTTATGGTAAAGGGCACCAGACCGAGCCGGAACTTTATAGACGTGCCGCCAACTCGGTAAAACGCTTCTGGGCTAATGCCATCGTCGACAACATTGCCTGGGCGCTACATGACCAATGTAGTCGATGCGCCCTAAAGCCCTAATAACTAACTAACTGACAGCATTGCCGACTCCATAAGAAACGTGCACCAAGAGTCCCGGAACTACCGAGACGGATGACGAGCTACTAAGCGAGCTACTTAAACTTAAGACCACGTCGAATTTGTCACACCATGTAGCATTCCTCAAAGGACCTCAAGAGACCTCAAAGGGCATGGCCTCAGCGCTTTTGAGGCCATGGAGGCAGGTATCGAGGACGTCGACAGCTGACCCACCACTGGTGTCTGGCGGGGAGCTGGAATCACAGACAGTAGCACTGAGCCAGCAACAGTGATTCTGAGTATCCGAAGGTGGCGCCAAGCCATCAATGGTGGTGTCACCGACGATGGTTTGGAACCATGGGCAATACGATACGACTGTCAACAATATCGTCTCGACTATTAACAATGGTGCTGGACCACAGGAAATGGTGCGGAACGCCGAACAGTGACATCAGACCACCAGCCGGTGGTGATGGACGATTATTGCAGACGATGCGCCGCCAGAAGTGTGCTGAAACAGCGGCACGAGGTGTTGCTGAACGTCCAGCAGCATGGCCGGGTCAGCAACAGCAGCGCAAAACTACCAAAAGTGCCGCCCAACCCCCCACAAAGTCGGCCACCATGGCTAGCACGATGGTTACAATGGCGCCTGCGATGCTGTAGACAGCACCACCAGCGTGGGCCGGCCGCCGCCCGTCGCCGACAGCCAAAGGGCACTAGACAGGATGCCGGGGGGGGGGGCAGGCGTCATGACATGACGTCTTGTGCCGCCGTACTGCGTACTTGGCCGGCTGGGACGGCCCCGGCGGCGCGCTGCGGTGTCTCCGGTCGGCGCGACGGCGCCGCATCGGACACGGCCGGCTCGGGTACACAGGTGTGACGTCACGGCCGCACTGCCGCACATCCTGTGACGCGCTGTCGGCCGACGACCGGATGGCGGGTGTGACGGCCGCGCCGGCGGTGGCTGCGGTCGGACGCGCCGGCCGGCCGCGTCGGGCGCCAGTGTGGAACATGACTTGCGCTCCGGTGGCGCCCGTGTTTCAGAAGACTGCGCGCGCATTTCAGCGCTGGGCTGGGCTGGACGTGCACGGTTGTGCGCAGTGGCCCAATTGAGCGTAAACTTTGTCAGACGTGTTTCCATCTTCACTACCTTGCACCTTGCATGTCAATTTCCGCAGAATTGTGACGGGTGATTGAGTACGCCACTTGTCCATTTGTCATGGAATCCCCCAAGCACCAGTGTGGGCTGAAGCATTGTAGTGTTCTATCAGCTGTCCCATAATGTCCCCTACAACAGCAGTGTGTGTGTGTATGTGTGTGTGTGGAGGGGGGATGCGTCAGAGATATCTCACCGTGTTTGTCGGCAGCGGGTCGCCTGGGGAGAATCGCTGGAAATCCTGCTTGATCTGACGGTATCTGGTGGCCAGTGTGTTCTCACGACTAACCGACTGGAAGTCCTCGCACTCGGGGCTCCGTACTCCTCCTGGAGGGTCGCCCTTTTGTTCCTTCCTGCTCAGCGCCTGTCGGAAGGTCGTCAGCTATGTCACCGAATCTTCCGACTACTGCGCAGTAGAATGGTCAGTGGTAGGGGATAAGCATTGCATTGCATTGCATTCCTACATATGCATTCCTACGCATGCATATGTTCTGGTGCCTGTCGCAATGAGCGAGATGGAAAAAGTGCAAAATTGGATGCGACACGTGATGGAATGCTGGGAATGTCTGCTGCAACCGATGCAACTGCCGCCTGGCACTTTTATCACCTGGCGCAAAAATGATGTTTGGAAAGTTTCCGAAATTAACCCGAAGAGGATCGAAAATGGGACGCGAAAAAAAACTTCACGGGAACAGCAGTGCAATTGAGATGGAGCGATGTACCAGACAGCAGAAGTGCATCAGCGGCTATGGTTGGAAAAGCGAATAAGGTAGTTACATGGGAGTGAAGCTCACTTGACACACATGTCACGCTGTCCTGCTGAACTACGTCAGAAGCACATCGAGTGCATGCAAATCATATAATTAAGAACATTACACCTGATCAGTTAAATTATTACATCAAATTAATTACTAGTTCATTTAGCTCAGCTTACTTCATTTCATTATGTTTTGCTTCATTATGTACAATGCTGGGGTCTTGGCACCACAATTGAACTGTCAGAAAACCATGAGTCAGTGATGATGATAGGCTTGGTCATGTTCAACCGACTGCACGCGGCGTCCGACCGCAACTCCTCCGAAAGGAAGTGTGCAGGCTGTGATGGGCCGCACCCCGCCACCGACCCCGATTGCCCCAAGTGGGCATACGAGAGGGAGGTGTGCCGGTGTGCGGCAACCCACCGGGTGCCACATGCAACAGCACGACATCATCTACACCGCACCACCACTGACACTCACGCAGCCACAACAGCACCTCTCCACACCCCACCCACCGCTGGGCGAAACTACGCAGCGACGCTCTCTACACATAAACCCACACCCACTCCAGCACCAGCTCCCACCTTCCCTACCATCCCACCTGCAGCAGGCTCCCGGAGCCCGGCACACCTCCCTGCTCAACGCTCCTCCGACCCTCGCTTCAACCGCCCCACCGATGCCCGACCTCCGCGGCCCATAATGAGCCGGTACCAGATACCCGACCTCGACCTCACCGATCATCACTCCTTCCCATCCCACCCCACCCAGGACCTGGCCTCTTCCCACATCCACTCCACTTCAGACCTGGCCCTTATCCGCATCTCTTCACCCCCGACCCGACCCCCTCCCACGCCCTTTCCACCGATATAAGAGCCGATTTGTGCGTAAACTTCCACCATATAGCATTCAAATTGCCACGGTTCTCTCAGATCTCAGATCTCAGATCAATACCCATATGCCACAAAACTAGCAGGAGCACTATAGGCACCACACCACCAACGCTCACATCAACTCGCAATGCATGGCTGCGAAACACTCGTAGGAAACACGTGTATAGCCATCCCCGCATGGCGTCGGACGTACATGAGCAGATTTACTTCCCAATTAGAAATAAATGGTTGCCTAGTGGTGCCGTAGGGAGTAGATGAGCCGACTGCCGTAAGAAAACATAAAACTAAAAATAAAAATTAGCATAACGTAAAACGACTACCCAGAGGAGCAGGTAGTCGCTAGTAGATGATCCGATTTGCCTTGTAACTCATAACGTAAGTGGCTACTCAGAGGAACAGCGGACATAGCAGAGCCAAACTGCAAAACATCGTACTAACCCAACTGACAACCTTGTATGGCATGCTTAGACTAACCCGGTACTAACAATTAACATGCGGCGGCTGGCGTGATAGGCGGTGTGGACAATTACCACCTTGTTCGCACGGTAAAGATCCTTCGGTGCTCTTCGATAAGAGTAGGTAGATAAGAGTAGGTGCTCTTCGATAAGAGTAGGCTAAAGCCGGCACCCTGGCAAAATAAACTTCTCGCCACTCTCAAAACACCCCACCCAACCCAAATTATATATTATTTTGTGGAATAAAGTAAAATGAAAACCATTTAGACATCAGGGAGATGTCCCCGTCTTCAGCACCTAATAACACACAAACTATAACGTAAAATTCCCTTAACGTAAATGTCCATTTGCCTGCACCTTGATCGCAAACACTAGCTTTTATAGACAGGCATGTAACGTGCTCCTTTAAAGGCGGCGCAAATGACCTTTATGATCGGGCACGCCTAAAAAATCCCTCCTCCCCGTTCAACCGATGGCCGTTCTTTGGCGTCGTGAGCAGCATTATGTCATATATCATTGAAATATAAGTATGCTTAAGCGCTGCTAATTTCAGTGTCTGGATAATGAGCTCTGGCTAATATTGGCCATAGCTCTGGCTCTGGCCATGGACCATAATATTTTTAGGGCAACTTAATAAGCATGAAGAGTGCAGATAAAATAACTATGCGCTCTCGTAGCATGGCGGTTCGCCGCTTATGCTCCTTGCGGTCATTCGATTTGACAGATTTTAGTTTTCGC
Source organism: Imbricaverruca yamaguchii (assembly GCA_034440575.1). NCBI lineage: Eukaryota > Metazoa > Arthropoda > Thecostraca > Neoverrucidae > Imbricaverruca > Imbricaverruca yamaguchii. Next base: position 3,288,496 of record JAOTOL010001636.1, on the reverse strand, counting down.
AGGATGATATCCAGGGACCCTATAGCTGAACATCACTGACTCGCCCTCAGGCCACGGCTGTATGGGACAGATGATCACTACATTCCAAGTGGGCGCTGCCGCAGCAGAACACTCCGAGTAACCGCCCTGACATTCATCGGAGGAAAACCTGATCCACACCCCCGACCTTGAACAAAAATATGAATTTTTGTTTGGATATTAACATTTATAAAGTGTGCTTTTCACATAACGTGCACACGTTCGTGATCTGATGGCATGTGTGGTGGAGAAGTTGCAAAGTCATTGGTGGGATCCAATGCATGGAGGCAAAGAGTGCTCCCAATTGTGTTGGTGCACCAACCAGGAGCTGGCCCCCATGGGGCTCACCTCACAGGATATCATGCTACGATCAAAACGTTGGTTGGGCCGAGGCAGAGGTGGTTGGGCCATGTTCCACCAAAAGCTCGGAAAGCTGGCGGATACGTTGGTGGAGAAGCTATAAGTGAAAACACAATGAAACTCCCCGCCATGCCCGGACTTTAGCATGATTATCAGCCGCATCAATCATGATTTCTGTTGATGACAAACTAGCACGATTAATGAGCCTGTGTAGATATGCATTGAGCAACATTGTTGTATATCAATATCAAGTGCAACAGCATGCTCAAAATGTAGCTAATTTTCGGCATGCATTCAACCTTGACGTCGGATATACCGATATGCTCCGGTAGTTGTTCAGCGCCGCCGTTTTCCTTCGTGGAATGACTGTGTGCAAGTCAAAATTCCAAGCACAAGTCGGAATTGAGTCGTCGCCAGAAAAAGACTATGAAGTAAAATAAAACAAACAAACAAAAAAACAGAGCTATTCGATCATACTCTTCACTGTATGTCGCAACCACAGGCAGCACACGGTACTGGGGCGATATCCTCCTTAACCGCAGCCCATGACCTTGTGAGTAATGGACGTGGTATAACAACATGCTCGGTACCCGTGTGACTACGCGATGCCATCGTGCAACGTTCGTGCCATCATCAACTAGCCCCGCTGATGGCAGTGTCAACAGCGGATTTCACTCCGAAGACGCGCTGAATGCGCATATCAGCACCGGAAAACATCTTTCGGACCAAGTACTTCGCTGAAGGAGAAAACCAATTCGCGTTGCAGATGCTAATGCAGCGGAGGTCCATGTCCAGGTTATGGTGGATGTAGGAGGTCGAAGGAGACTTGTTATTCATTATATGTATGAGCAAACAGGTTGATCGGCCCGTGACCCTTCCATATCGTAAACGTAGCAGTGTTGCAGGATCGACCCGTAGCACGACGTTCTAAATGCAGAAGTATTCTGGTGTTCGCGAAGGGCTGAGATGCCCTGCCGTGCAATACGACTGGACGTGTGTCGTATACCGTACACGTCGCTCGTGCTGTCGGCGTAGAACAATCATGGCGTTGATATTTCGTTAGTGGATTCGCGGGCATGCATGCACGCTGCAACGGTTGACAGACTGGTGGCAGCAGAAGTAAATTTTGTGACGCGCAGCGTACATAAAACATTCGGACCATACTAATGCACTCAAGAGCACGTTTTCCAGCATAGAGTACCCCGTGCTTCTGGAGGGCCTGCAACGTGTGAAAGCCTCCCAGCCAACACAGGCCAGCCGGCCTGATCTGTTCATGCAAGTCTAGCCATGCCCTCAGGCGGCTTCGTGTGATGGGGTGTGGACAGCCATGCCCTCAGGCGGCTTCGTGTGATGGGGTGTGGACAGCCATGCCTTCAGGCGGTCTCGATGGGGTGTGAATAGCCATGCCTTCGGGCGGACTCGATGGGGTGTGAATAGCCATGCCTTCAGACGGCCTGGTGTGATGGGGTGTGGACAGCCATGGCCTCAGGCGGCTTCGTGTGATGGGGTGTGGACAGCCATGCCCTCAGGCGGCCTCGTGTGATGGGATGTGGACAGCCATGCCCTCAGGCGGCCTTGTGTGATAGGGTGTGGACAGCTATGCCCTCAGGCGGCCTCGTGTGATGGGATGTGGACAGCCATGCCTTCAGGCGGTCTGGTGTGATGGGGTGTGGACAGCCATGCCCTCAGGCGGCCTCGTGTGATGGGGTGTGGACAGCTATGCCCTCAGGCGGCCTCGTGTGATGGGGTGTGGACAGCTATGCCCTCAGGCGGCCTCGTGTGATGGGGTGTGGACAGCTATGCCCTCAGGCGGCCTCGTGTGATGGGGTGTGGACAGCCATGCCCTCAGGCGGCCTCGTGTGATGGGGTGTGGACAGCCATGCCCTCAGGCGGCCTGGTGTGATGGGATGTGGACAGCTATGTCTTCAGGCGGCCTCGATGGGATGTGGACAGCTATGCCTTCAGACGGCCTGGTGTGATGGGATGTAGGAGCCATGCTTTCAGGCGGCCTCGTGTGGTGGGATGTGGACAGCCATGCCTTCAGGCGGCCTCGTGTGATGGGATGTGGACAGCCATGCCTTCAGGCGGCCTCGTGTGATGGGATGTGGACAGCCATGCCTTCAGGCGGCCTGGTGTGATGGGATGTGGACAGCCATGCCTTCAGGCGGCCTCGTGTGATGGGATGTGGACAGCCATGCCTTCAGGCGGCCTCGTGTGGTGGGATGTGGACAGCTATGCCTTCAGGCGGCCTGGTGTGATGGGATGTGGACAGCCATGCCTTCAGGCGGCCTCGTGTGGTGGGATGTGGACAGCCATGCCTTCAGGCGGCCTCGTGTGATTGGATGTGGACAGCTATGCCTTCAGGCGGCCTCGTGTGATGGGATGTGGACAGCCATGCCTTCAGGCGGCCTCGTGTGGTGGGATGTGGACAGCCATGCCTTCAGATGGCTCGGTTGGCTCGGCATTTATCAGTTGGCTCGGCGCTGGAAGCAAGTGAGCCCCCGCACAGTATCGGAGGTCAGAACCAAAAACCGCACTGTGAATACACCACGGGAGTTATTTAGTGTTCACTGATTTTTGTTTGTAATAGAGGGTTGTACGATAAAAACTGCCTGCGACGATGTGCCAAAAATGCGTCTTGCAAATATTATATTAAATCGTAGAATAGTATTGGTAAGCGAAGGAAGAAGAGCGAGGTACGGTTTCTCAACGGCCTACTAGAGTGAAAAGCGAGAAACACGTCGAGCACAAAGAAACTTGGTAGTGTCACCATGTGGGAGTGGGACCTGGGGCCTGTTATTTCGGTGCGCCTCTGTGCCATTGAGCAGTGATACAGAGACGCTGAATAATTAATAGTACTAGGAATATGATCCACACTTCTAAAGTTATTTTCGCCTTTCTGCTAATTGTTGTTGCTAATTCCAAAACCTATCGCCACTGTCTGATAGCGATCGAATTATCCATGCTTGATACGCATTGCTAGCACAAACAAACAGCGTGGACTTGATGAGGTACGAAGTGGGCTATTGAAAGTGGTTAATCGAGGTCATCCGTAGTGTTATCTCCTTGTAGCGCCACAGGTGCGAAATGCCAAATAGCAATACAGGTGTTGCTATTTTGGTGGGGTGTTGTTTGTACCGCCGGGCTGTGCCGTGGGAGGTTGTTTCTAAGCGTACGTGGCGAATAGACCTATCTGCCAGGTTCGCCTAGAAACAACATCCCACGGCACAGTTGCAGCACATCCGACAGCGGTTTCGCCTTTGTATATAGCCATCCACAAATTCGAAATTAAGGATGGTGCTGGAAGTGCGTCGAAAGTCGTCGCGACAGCGCGTCGAAGGTGAAGTCGCGACGCGACAACTCACGAGGCGCGGAGTGCAAGCACAAAACAGCGCGCAGTCGGTGACGTACCTGCTGAATGTCTTTGTTGGTCCTCGACTCGTGGGGCTCGTGGTACTCGGTGTACTTGAGCAGCACCTTGTCCATGTCGGTGCTGGCGTACTGGAACAGCTTGTTGGCCGAGTTGAACATGATTAGCGATATTTCGCAATCGCACAGCACGCTCAGCTCGTACGCCTTCTTCATCAGACCGAACTTCCGCTTGGTGAAAGTCACCTGAAGCACACAACCGGAACAGTCAAATAACACGCGGGTAGCTGAAGACTAGGTAAATAGTATGCGGGCACCCGAAGAACGGGTAAATAACATGCGAGTGCCTGAAGAACAGGCAAATAGCATGCGGGTGCCTGAATAAGTCGGACGCTGAAACATGGGTGGCATTCATAGAGCACGAACAGTCAGGCTGAAGGTAGACAAGCATGCACATTCCCCAGCAGGACGCGCCACATCCGACGACGATCATTGCTAAACGGACTAAATAGCGTTCCTCGTAACATGGTGTAGCATAACTGCTACACCATTCAGTGCATGCGGGCACTTGGAAAAAATAATCGGCCAGCCAATGTAGTACACATGCTGCGATTTATCGTCGGCAGCTCACTGTTAAGTGATGCTGTCAGGTTGAACATAATTATTACAAGTTTGTGGAGAACTGCAGAATATGATGTATAATACCTACAATAATTTGTTCCTATTTTAATGCAAATCTGTACATATCTGAACGGGCTGGACTTCGTAGTAGTTCAGACAGTGGGCAAGGTCCAGGACAGTGGACAAGCTCCAGGACAGTCATAGGATGGACATGCTCCAGGGCAGTGGGCGAGCTCCAAGCGGTGGACAAGCTCCAGGACAGTGGACAGCTCCAGGACAGTGGACAAGCTCCAGGACAGTGGACAGCTCCAGGGCAGTGGACATGCTCCAGGGCAGTGGGCGAGCTCCAAGACGGTGGACAAACTCCAGGACAGTGGACACGCTCCAGGGCAGTGGGCGAGCTCCAGGACAGTGGACAAGCTCCAGGACAGTGGACAAGCTCCAGGACAGTGGACAAGCTCCAGGACAGTGGACAAGCTCCAGGACAGTGGACATGCTCCAGGGCAGTGGGCGAGCTCCAAGACGGTGGACAAACTCCAGGACAGTGGACACGCTCCAGGACAGTGGACACGCTCCAGGGCAGTGGACATGCTCCAGGACAGTGGACGAGCTCCAGGACAGTGGACGAGCTCCAGGACAGTGGACAAGCTCCAGGGCAGTGGACATGCTCCAGGACAGTGGACGAACTCCAGGACAGTGGACAAGCTCCAGGGCAGTGGACATGCTCCAGGACAGTGGACAAACTCAGGACAGTGGACAAGCTCCAGGACAGTGGACAAGCTCCAGGACAGTGGACAGCTCCAGGACAGTGGACAAGCTCCAGGACAGTGGACGAGCTCCAGGACAGTGGACACTTCCAGGACAGTGGACGAGCTCCAGGACAGTGGACGAAGCTCCAGGACAGTGGACGAGCTCCAGGACAGTGGACAAGCTCCAGGGCAGTGGACATGCTCCAGGACAGTGGACGAACTCCAGGACAGTGGACAAGCTCCAGGACAGTGGACAAGCTCCAGGACAGTGGACAAGCTCCAGGACAGTGGACACGCTCCAGGGCAGTGGAAATGCTCCAGGACAGTGGACACGCTTCAGGACAGTGGACACGCTCCAGGGTATTGGGCAAGCTCCAAGATAGTGGACGAGCCCCATGACGTCACATCCGTTGGCTCGTCTACAAATATGTCATCAGGCTGGCACTCCAAGCTTCCCGTCACGCTCCAGTTCGGGAAACCGAAGGCTGGTTTTCGTGTTTCATGCACTGGATATTCGACCCTGACCTTTGCACAGGGTTCAATCCATAATGGCCGTTACACTTGAGCCGGCCGGTGTCGCCCCAGGCTTGTCGTGACGCGTCTGCAGACGGAAAATGTCGTGGAAACCAGTCATTCGGCGTGTGCAACTACAGCGCACGGATACAATGAATTCACCACATGTACGAACTGTTCACTAAAATTGATGGTGGTCATTAGTATGTCTGAAAGAAACGTTTCATCGCAAAGAGCAGCAGACAGGGGCACACCCAGGAACTTTTTGGAGCTTCCCGATTTTCTTTTTGTTTGGTATCGTGGATGAAAAGTCCGCGACTAAAGAGGAAGCTGCCGTGGTCGTAGTTGAGCAGTCTGGGCGCCACTACCTCGACCACGTGAAACCACCTCGACGAGGAGCAGCTGGCAATGACGCGAAGCAGCAGCTAGTAATGACGTAAAACAGCTGGCAATGACGCACAGGAGCAGCTGGCAATGGCGCGCGACATCAGCTAGCAGTGATGAGCAGCGGCAGCTGGAAATGACGCGCAGGAGCTAGCAATGACGTACAGGAGCACCTAGCAACGATGAGCAGCAGCAGCTGGAAATGACGCACAACAGCTGGCGATGACGCACAGGAGCAGCTGGCAATGGTGCACAACATCAGCTAGCAATGATGAGCAGCGGCAGCTGGAAATGACGCGCAGGAGCGGGCAATGACGAGCAGCAGCAGCTAGCAATGATGAGCAGCGGCAGCTGAAAATGACGCGCAGGAGCTGGCAATGGCGTACAGGAGCAGCTGCAAATGACGAGCAGCAGCAGCTCACAATGAAGCGCGGTAGCTCACGCGCGTCATTGGTGAGAACGACGGCGGGCCGACGGCAGTTAGCAATAGCGGCACTGCACTAAACACCGGCTACGTCAACCGTGCGAGTCGTCGTTTGAAGCTAGCACCCAATAAAACACCGCAGTTTGCCACATGTGGCGTTCACATCAGTGGGCTGCCAATTAGGCCGAAGTGCTGATGTATTCCGAGGTGCTGATGATCCAATGGCCTCACTGAGAATTTTAACATCTTTAGTGTTAAAATTATCATCACACATGGGTGGCTGATTATTTGTCATATCATCCAGAATCGCGTCAAACTGTGGATGATGTGCATAACATTTCATCACAAGAGATAGAGATTCAGCCATGTTGTTTGTTTCACATAAAACGTGCATAAATATATCAGGATACTGCATCCATACTTCTAAAGCAACAACGTAATGTGTATGGTGTATTTCTGTTTAGTACCTAAATCTAAAAGCTTTATTACATCTTGGCTGACATTACCAAATATGTTTATAAAATAGCTGTGTTACTTGCATCACAAAATAGTGCTGTTTTTCCTTTTATAAGTATTTAATGCGATTAATTAGCACTGATATCGATAGGTTATATACATCTACATTCACGATGTCAATCGTCTAGTTGATGCAATCATTGTGCGTAGGTGGCTTCTATCTATGGATCAATTATTGAACTAAAGCTTACATAATGTTTTCATTCGCATGACGAATGTGTCCCTATTAATGCATTATTGAACTGCAGGTTACAAAATTGACTGGTAGTGGTACTTTCATCTTCTTCCGCAACGTGTGAGAACCATTCATCTCCTGGTGCTTTTCTTGATATAGGTGGCCAGTGTATCATATACATGCGCTATATTTTATGCTGTGCATCAAGCACCTTTCAAAAATGTCACAGACAATCCGATGCACGTTGATTTGTGCACGGAAAAACCGTCATAATCACGTTCGCGTGGCCAATTTACTGTGATGCCACCGATAGACAAATTGCTCCATCACGAGCAAAGCCGTCGTGGTTCCCGTCCTGGTGTGACCGGACCACTGTATCAAATGAATAAAAAGAAACTGCCATGCATTTTAAGTGGCCATTAATGTTTATTCCACGATTTGTAGTACCAACATATCTACATATCCTGTTGCAGAAAGCAACGTTTGGAAGCAACATTGAAAGAAAAACAGCAATGGCGCGGCGAATTCTCGATGTTTAAAAAGAAATTTACATCAACGGTGATTCATTCAAACTCAGCACACCCGCCTATGTTCATGGATGTCCGGAAGTCCGAATCAAGTATCCCAGATAAAAATGTCAGAAGGGGTCACACTAATGCGATGGTGTGGTTGGAACCGTTCAGCTCGAGGTGGTAAAAAGCTTCAGACGTCCTTATGATCAGCGGATTCTGACGGCAACTGAAGCATCCGACCTCCTGACGATGGACTTTTTGCTCGTATCTTATTTGTTGTCAGCTGACAGGACGTGGCTGAAGCGACCGAAAAACTGAAATTATCGTTCTCTGGGATGCTTATTCTCAAAGTGACGCAATCGTTTCATACGTTTTTGACTGTAGATGTGTTCAGTATGTCGATCAGCTGTTCGCCAGGAAAGCCCGCACGGCAGGCGCGAACACCAAGAAAAAAGAGACTCAGCATGTGCTCAGCATACTGTGGCCTGGTGCTACTTAACTTCGAGGCAAAGGCAAGGCAAATTGTTATGACTTGGATGTCACAAACGCTTTTGGAACCGCTCTGGTCCGCGCGCAGTTACCCCCAATATCCAATGATCAGCTTGTGATATTTAGGAGCTATGTCAACTAATGTGTCATCGTATTGAATGTCTGATTGCCAGGCGCACAAAAAAAATAAACGTGAGGAAAAATCACACGTTTTCCAGAATCAAGTGATTGACATATGAGCATTCGGTTCGGCACAATATCAGATTTAAGCGTTCATGGGAAAGAGCCATATGTGCTCTAGGAAATAATGGCACTTGCCTCCTTGTCTGAAATGCATCTCGTGGCAACCTGAATGCAAACTGCACGGCGCGTGTAATCAACTCAAATCAACTATAGCTTCAAATACTAGCAACTACAGATAGCAGTTTGCATCATGAGCTAAGACTCTTATCAGCGTCAGCCGTGACAGCGCTAGCAGCAAAGGGGCAGGGGTGGCGGCAACAGCAGCACACTTAGCGACGGCAGAGCCAATGGTGGCAGCGGGAGCGGCAGTACACTTAGCGACGGCAGAGTCAATGGTAGCAGCGGGAGTGGCAGAACACTTAGCGACGGCAGAGCCAATGGTGGCAGCGGGAGCGGCAGTACACTTAGCGACGACAGCGGGAGCGGCAGTACACTTAGCGATGGCAGAGCCAATGGTGGCAGCGGGAGCGGCAATGCATTAAGTGACAGCAGACCCAATGGTGGCAGCGGCAGCGGCAGTACACTTAGCGACGCAGTGGGAGCGGCAGCACACTTAGCGACAGCAAGCCAATTGGCAGCGGCAGACAACAAGCCAATGACGACAGCGGAGCGGCAGTACACTAGCGACGGCAGAGGGTGGCAGTGGCAGCGACACTTAGCGACGGCAGAGTCAATGATGGCAGCGGGAGCGGCAGTACACTTAGCGACGGCAGAGTCAATGATGGCAGCGGGAGTGTCAGTACACTTAGCGATAGCAGAGCCAATGGTGGCAGCGGGAGCGGCAGTACACTTAGCGATGGCAGTGGGAGCGGGGTGGGTCTACTCTGTTCCCCAGGGCTGTTGCCGTGACCATATTCAGAAACTATCGAACCAAATTCCACCAAACCTTCACCAATCGATTCAGTTGGGTCGATTTATGTGGGACTTTTGAATATATCTTACCATTACGCAAAGCTATAAAATTACCCCTCAAACTTGGAGCGGCCATTCTGAAATTATTTTGAAAGGGTTGCCGTGCCCATGCTCATAAACCGCTGCACCGAATTGAATGAAACTTTCACTATTCGATGCAGCATAGTCGATTTACTTGGGACTTTAAAATATGGTGACCTTGACCTTGACCTAAGGTCTCTGATTAAGAACATCTTTATTTTGATTTGTTGCCGTGACCATGCTGCTAAACTATTAAACCAAATTTCGTGAAACCTTCACCAATAGACGTGACATGGTCGATATACTTGGGACTTTTGAATATGGTGACCTTGGCCTTAGGTCAAGGTCATCAAAAAAGCACAAAACCATTTTTAAGACTTTTAACCACCCCCATACTCTGAAACTACCCAATACAATTTCTTGAAACCTTCACCAATCGACGTAACGTGTTTGGAATACGTGGGGCTTTGAGTATCGTGACCTTGGCTTTAGGTCAAGGTCACCAAAATACACAAAATCGTTTTATTGCCTATTTGACACGCCCATGCTCCCAAAGTACCGAACCGAATTTGATGAAACATTCACCAGTCGACGTGGAATGGGCGATATATTCTGGAGTTTAAATATGGTGACCTTGGTCGTCGGTTAAGGTCATCAAAAATGCATAAAACTCATTTTAAGTGTTGTTGCGCCGCCCATGCTCCGAAAGTACCGAACCGAATTTCATGAAACCTTTTCCAATCGACGTACCGTAGTCGATATACTTGGGACTTTTCAATATGGTGACCTCGGCCCTAGGTCAAGGTCATCAAAAATGCATAAAACTCACTTTAAGGGTTGTTGTGCCGCCCATACTCAGAAAGTACGAAACCGAATTTCATGAAACCTTCACCAATCGACGTGCCGTGGTCGACAGACTTGGGACGTTTCAATATGGTGACATCGGCCCCAGGTCAAGGTCATCAAAAATGCATAAAACTCATTTTAAGGGTCGCTGCTCCGCCCATGCACAGAAAGTACGAAACCGAATTTCATGAAACCTTCACCAATCGACGTGCCGTGGTCGACATACTTGGGACTTTTCAATATGGTGACCTCGGCCCTAGGTCAAGGTCATCAAATATGCATAATACTCATTTTAAGGGTCGCTGCTCCGCCCATGCTCAGAAAGTACGAAACCAAATTTCATGAAACCTTCGCCAGTCGGAGAATGGCCTGATCTGTCATTGTTTAACGGGCGATCATATTTACCGAAGAGGTGGAGTGGGTTCTGCACACATCAATTTCAATCTGCATTGCAAAAGGCAGTTTCAGTGCATTGGATTCAGCACCGGCCCATCTGTCATTGGTGTGTGGTGGTTGTGTGGTTGGCCATTGTTGGCCATTCTCACCAGTATCACATGCCAATGGGCCGGTGCTGGATCCAATGCACTGAAACTGCCTTTTGCAATGCAGATTGAAATTGATGTGTGCAGAAAGCCACTCCGCCACTTCGGTAAATAGGATCGCCCGTTAAACAATGACAGATCAGGCCACTCTCACCAAGTATCACATGCCAATGCGCCGGTGCTGGATCAAATGCACTCAAACTGCCTTTTGCAATGCAGATTGAAGCTGATGTGTGCAGAACCCACTCCACCTCTTCGGTAAATAGGATCGCCCGTTAAACAATGACAGATCAGGCCATTCTCCGACTGGCGAAGGTTTCATGAAATTCGGTTTCGTACTTCCGGAGTATGGGCGGCACAACAACCCTTAAAGTGAGTTTTATGCATTTTTGATGACCTTGACCTAGGGCCGAGGTCACCATATTGAAAAGTCCCAAATATATCAACCACGGTACGTCGATTGGCGAAGGTTTCATGAAATTCGGTTTCGTACTTTCGGAGCATGGGCGGCGCAACCACCCTTAAAATGAGTTTTATGCGTTTTTGATGACCTTAACCGACGACCAAGGCCACCATATTTGAACTCCAGAATATATCGCCCATTCTACGTCGACTGGTGAATGTTTCATCAAATTCAGTTCGGTACTTTGGGAGCATGGGCGTGTCAAATAGGCAAGAAAACAATTTTGTGTATTTTCGTGGCCTTGACCTAAAGCCAAGGTCACGATACTCAAAGCCCCACGTATTCCGAACACGTTACGTCGATTGGTGAAGGTCTTAAGAAATTGTATTGGGTAGTTTCAGAGTATGGGGGTGGTTAAAGGTCTTAAAAATGGTTTTGTGCCTTTTTGATGACCTTGACCTAAGGCCAAGGTCACCATATTCAAAAGTCCCAAGTATATCGGCCATGTCACGTCTATTGGTGAAGGTTTCACGAAATTCGGTCCAGTAGTTTAGGAGCATGGTCACGGCAACAAATCAAAATAAAGATGTACTTAATCAGAGACCTTAGGTCAAGGTCAAGGTCACCATATTTTAAAGTCCCAAGTAAATCGACTATGCTGCATCGAATAGTGAAAGTTTCATTCAATTCAGTGCAGCGGTTTATGAGCATGGGCACGGCAACACTTTCAAAATGATTTCAAAATGGCCGCTCCAAGTTTGAGGGGTAACTTTATAGATTTGCGTAATGGTAAGAGTCCCCATATTCAAATGTCCCACATAAATCGACCCAACTGAATCGATTGGTGAAGGTTTGGTGGAATTCGGTTCGGTAGTTTCTGAATATGGTCACGGCAACAGCCCTGGGCAACAGAGTAGACCCACCCGTGGGAGCGGCAGTACATGCCGCCAAGAGATGCAAGATGACGTAATGATTGAGATCAGCCTTGGCGGCAAAAACAACTAGATTTGAACCAAAAAAAAGCAGCTGGCCGTGTGCCGATTAGAATTGAAGTTAGATAAACCCAAAACTAAGCAAAAAAATGTCCTCGAAATAAGTATTTTGTAATAAGTATTACCTTAACTCCATTGAATTCACTTTAGTATCTGTACCGTTATGAAATGAGTACGCTAGGCTTTGTCGATATAAGACAATACATTTGTCCCTCTGTTGCGAAACCTCCTTCGAGTTATTCACGTTGTCTAGAAGCATAGTTGCTCTAGAAGATGTCTGGTAGCATATTTTTTCTTAATTCTGCTCGATCCTACAGCAACGGAACAGTTACAAAAATACGCCTGCTATCCGGATACATCGAAAGCAGAGGACTTCGAAATAATTAATTGGTGGTGGAAAATCCCAACATCACGAAAATCCCTTTTCCGAAAAAGAGACTTCTGGTTTGGTGCTGTATTTTGCTATATAACAAGGCCAGGTGCGCTGCATCAGGTCCGTTGGATGATGGGTGATGTCGACCAGCTGCTGTCTGCGACTCGTGATGGTGCCGACCAGCTGCTGTCTGCGACTCGTGGTGGTGTCGACCAGCTGCTGTCTGCGACTCGTGGTGGTGCCGACCAGCTGGGCGCTGCATGACCTCTGCTGTCGATGCGCCCCTAAACCCTAATAACCAGCCAACCAGCTGCTGTCTACGACCTGTGTCTCCACATCCAGCTCCCACAGCCACAGCGCGGGTCCAAAGGTTCATTCTGAATCAGTGTGTACCCAGTCGGCTCAGATTTAGCGCCAACCTGGCAAGATCAGTGACAACCCGACTAGATCAGTAACAACCAAGCTAGATCAGTGACAACCCGGCTAGATCAGTGACGGATCATGAAACTTTCACTCGTGCAGTACTCGATGAAGTTGGCTGCCGTATATCGATAGACCATTCGGAGGCTACTACAAACGAGCCGGTTCTGTGTCCATGACCATGGTCTCTTGGAGCTACCTCAATCACGGCGCTGTTGGGCTGCGAGTGAGATTTATCAATCAGCCGTGAAGCAAATCATCCGCCAATGCCGCCGCGGCGCGAGACAAGCTTCAGATGTCAGTTTCAGATGTCCGAGAACACCGCCAAGGACAATGGAGTTAAAAATAGCCACATTGCCACGTGATAACATCGTGGCGCAGCAGGTGATGACGTGAAAAAAAACAGGATGCAATAACGATGGACAGGTTTGGCAATTACTGGGCTAACTCCCCCATTAACAGCCGAATGCCACATGGAACAGCCCAATTAAGTGAAGCTCACTTTCTTCACTGCACACGGCCCATGGGGACTGGCGGGGCGGATGAATTTGGCGCGTATTTTCCTCTGCTACACGAGTGTTCGCGGCTAGTTTCGCGCGACTGGCGCCCTGCTGCACGGAGCGAGTGCTCGCACGTAGCGTTCAGGGAGTGCTCGGACTTCCCGTCCAAGTGGAGGTCGTGCCTGCCGGCGGCGCAACACTCGAGTCCGATCGACAACACATACATCGTGTTCACCCGGACCGCCAGCTGCTGGCATACGTTCATGTTCAGCCAAACCTACAGCGCCTTAGATAACGCCAGCTGTTGGCTGTCTCAGACAGCGCCGGCTGTTGGCCTATGTTCAGCCTAACCTACGACGTTTTAGTTCCGGCTGTTGACCTATATTCGACCTAACCTACCGCGTGTTACCGCCAGTGGTTGGCCTATGTTCATGCTGAGCCTAATCTACAGCGTTTTACAAACCTCATATAGGATTTGGTATAACTTCATGCAAGTCGAGGTGCTAATGTAAGTTGGTATAGGATACATTGGAGTAAAAATGGTTAGCGGTAATACAAATAATCGCATAAAATTAAATGACGCAACGCCTTTAGCTTCCACAGTTCACTTGGAAATTCGTGAAGTGCAGGTGGCGTTAATTACAAGAATAAATTAAGGTACAATCAAACACTCCGAGCGAATGCAAAGCCCAAGCCAGTCCTTTGTCGTGCATATGCGAAGCAGGCTGACGGAAGTGTTCCAATAGTCCAGCTTTTCGAACCGTTGTATTTATTTTGCTTTACTTTTGTTTTGCCTTATAATGAAATGAAAGGCAGGATAATCTAGCGTTGCACATTTATCGTGACATACGTGTGAAATTGACATGTATTGTAACATAAATAGCGTGACATTGCTAGAATGCAGGTTTGTGTGTTTTCATCACGAGCTTGATGAAACCTTCCATATAATTTTCATAAGGCCTTTGCTTCGCATCTTTAGCACAATTGTGAACAAAACAACGTTTGTTGGGTAATTACCCTCTCCCGTTCTCCATCGTGACAAATAAGACGGCGGTATGTGAATGAGCTGAGTAAACCCTGTCTGGTTATGAGTAGGACTTTATGATACTAATTTGTTCTTCTAACGCGTAATTTGAGAAGCACGTCTCGCGTGCAGAAGGCCCATACAAATAGCGGTGACCTCGTATAACCACATTTCAATATGACATGACCATATTTCAATCTGACATGACATAATCACATGGATGTGACATTTTCTAGTGTCGGATTCTACCCCTGTTAGACGTTCATGCACGTGTGCGAACCCTTTGTAAACACATTTACGCGTATGTTACAGAAATATTTTAACTATTTTACTTCACATGACTAGTGACGTTATTGCTCAGCTAGTGGGCAACTAAATTAAATTCAAGCGATTAATTGTGTTGCTATTATTGCACTAAACGACGACTAAGCTAAAAAGCCTCGACCTGCCCTTAGTGACTCGTGTATGTGAAAACAAGCCAGTGACGGCCGAACTAAAATGGACGATGACCTCCAGCGTTAGGTCAGCGCAAGCCCGCAATGCGCATATTTTATCAGGGACGGCGATGGTCAGAGGTCAACGAAGGAGCAGGGAGTCAGTCCATAAAGCATTCTCAGGGAGCAGAAGTCAGTCCGTAAAGCATTGCAAATGCCAGATTATTAGCATCACAATGCAATGAAGAGCGTGCGGTGCCCGTTTACTCGCGTGCATGCCCTGCAGAAGTAGGAAATATGATCTGGCGATCCACAGCACCGTTTCCTGCTCTCTGCAGACATGCAAGATTCACATATCATGCATGTATGCATGCTCATGCAGGTGTGGCAAATTCTAGCACCGGGTTTTCTGTTTCGTGGAACAGTCATCGTATGGTCATCTTTAGAAGCCTTTAGAAGCCTTTAGAACCACCCATTCGTTAATAGAGTAATAATATATAATCTGGTCTACTGGCTTGCGAGTTAGCTTCCATATTTGAAATTGCGTTCAATTAAGTATGAGGTAGTTAACTAATTACGGGCGACCACAAGCGAAAACTGTCACGAGCGAGAACTGGTTACAAGCGAAAGCTTGAACGAGAACACAAGTGAGAAGTCTGAAGTGAAGTGCTCTTTTAATTTCTATTGTCATTATTTCATATCCAAATGATTTCGATGAAGTGTTCGTCTTTGTTCTAAGATGCCTCTGGGACACATTCACCCACGAGTAAAATCTCAACGGCTCTTCAGTTTGCAATGCAACATTTCACGTTATAATTTTTTTTCACTGAGCTAGCACCTGCAATTTTCATTTTGAAATCTACCAACTTTGATCGCAATAATGTCCCTAAAGTACTCGCAATCGTTGTTTAAGAAAGACCTTTGTGGCGACATTACTGAGAGGCGTCATTTCACCAGAGAACTTGCGCCGCGTCCTGCACCTCTTTTTTCTTTTTTTTAATAAATTTAATCATCAGAGTTGTTGCTGGGGTGGCTTGAGGAACCAGGGTTCTATTGCTAAGCAGAGCTTGTTGCGTGAACCCTGGCCCCACCACCCGATCCATGAACTCCAGTTCAACGGCACAATTTAGGCCGAAAGTTTAACGTGCCGCCAATGCACCGTCACGGCCGCCCGGTAGCTCGTCCCCGGCCTTATCGGGCCAGCTGCCAACTGGCACTCCCGGCCGGGGGCTAAATGCGAGCGTGCGAAGCGACCCGAACCCTGCGTTGCCAGTACAGGGGAGGCCAGTGCAGGCCAGCGCTCTAACCAACTGAGCTACCGGGGCGGCGCTTCCGCTCCGTCGACGGTGGCGAAGAGGTAACGTGCCTGACTTGTGCGCCGAGGTATCGAGGTCGATCCCGGGGAGGGGAAGGGATCCCAATTATGTATGTCCTCAGTCATGCAATTTGTTTGACGTATGGCAAGCTCGTGACCGTTGCAAACGCCCCAGGCAATGCGCCTACGGTCGACATGTACGGTATTTCGATTATACTGCCGTCTTAGCAATTCCCCTGGCCTGTTCAGTACTGCTATAGGCACCTTATGCCCGTTACACGAGGGTGAAGCCCGACTGAGCCTACTTCAGTGCATATGGTGCAGAGGTATGGTACAGGGGTTCATCGCACCGATACGGCCAGACGCCACGCTTTTGAAACCTTAATCACTGTATTACTGGAGCGTTTTGGGTCCTGATTACCCTTCTCAGAGATAGACTTGCTCTTGTGATTTGGATTCCCAACAATTATTATTTCACTTTCTTTCGTGAAGTTACCTTATCCTTTGTCCAAAGGAACATCTCGTTATGGTACTTCCGGTCCCGAGAAACTTTCTGCCGTGCTTCATGTTGTTAGAGAACATTTTAAGTTGCAATTTCATTACTAAAATCAGATTTAACATTTTAATTTGATATCCTCGACTAAGCCACAATATTTTTCCTGAAACACTCAATATTTATTCACATAAAGGGGTTTGCGGCTGCTTTTGCTCGCGAGGGCAGCTGTTGTTCCAGATATGGTATTGCAATAGGGCAATGTATGGTAAGTGGCTTGACATACACCCCGAACTGCAGCCGGTACTTCTTATCCGCCCAGGATAGCAAGCGGCTAGTGCTCAGTTTGTATTGCAGGCTACACTTTAGGCGCCTTACGCTGGTTAGAACGCTGGTCCTCTTTCCAACTGTGCCGAGGAGCTTCACCAGTCTTGGAGATGTTCCTCAAACGTCACCTACCTGACGATTCCGTTCGTCTGTGATGCGCGAGATCTGGATTTTTCGTCGCCCCATGGCTGCCAGCCGGTGGTTTTGAAGTAGCTACGGTCCGGTTCCGAGCCAGTGTGACCCAGGTCCAGGTTCCAGCTGTAATCACATACCAACGTCCAGTGTAAGTTGCGCCAGCACGAATCCGAAGTGAGCATCAGAATGGCACAGTTCCGTAGCGAAACAAAACAAGAAAGTGTGTCCATCAATACAGAGTGGTGTATAAACTTGAGGGCAGAACAGCAATCCGTTCTTGCTTCTTGTTGATCGATACATATTTAGCAATAGGATGATGGTCTGGATAATTATACTGCTGGCCAGCGGCACGCACCCATCTTGGAGTCCATTCCCGCCCTGGTGGTCTGCCCGGTGGCAGTTCCATCAGGCGCCTTGCCAGTTCCCCTGGCGCTCGTGCCTACTCGTTGATTGTCACCCATCCAGTGTCATGCCATCACATGTCGGAACACGTATATGGAGATGTCGTGCAGTGTTGAACAGCTTTCAGACTAGTACATATCGTCCCCTGGTCACTGCCGGCAGTGTGGTACCGGTCATTAGCGTCAAACCGTCTGGTGGATATACATGTTAGCCTATTTTTGGCGGATTCCGCTTTTTGTGTTGTAGTCGTGACCGATTCTCAGCGATCTGAACGCCAAACAGAACACTGGCCGTGAGGAAGTAAAATATCGTACTGGGAATGGCTGTTTATTTGCAATATGAAACAGACCTGGCAATATGATACCTTCTCTAGATCAGCTGAAATCAGTCATACATTGGCAGTTAGCACACAACTACTAGCCAGGGCAAAGCTGGAGCCAGTCTACGCCCGTGCATATATGGTAAAAAGATGATCTGAGCGACTGAACCTGGGCTGACTGTCACGCTCCATAACTGAGAACTGAGAGAAAGAACCCTTCATAACTGTAGCTGTGATGGCGAATAACTCCTACTTCCTTCACACACAGCCGGATCTCTCTTGATTTCGATGTTTGGGAGCTACCACCGCAAAATCTGTGTTGAAGTGTGCACATTTTGTGAAGTGTGAACAACGCGCCCCGTATCGGTGCGGTGTCAGTTGTCGGCTGTCACATCAGGAGGCCACGTGACCTGTGCACAGCGTGCCCGGGCGGTGTCACAGTTGTCAACTCTTCGCTGGCGGTGGTCAGGTGTTATGCGGCACAGACTGAGCGAGACGGCTGGCTGACGCAAAAGTTGTGACACAGCCTAGTACCTCTGCTAGTCCGCAACGCTGTGCATGGTGTATTATGCATGAGGTCGTACGTCGATTACAATCGGTGGATATCGCCTGCTTCACCTCCGGTAGCAACGTTGCTCTCTCGCGTTTATCCACTCCGGCTGATTACGAATTCGTGCGTATTTACGTGTGGCTTCTCTTGCAAATGTGACGACTTCCGCTGAACCATTTAGAAAAAAGCGGACGACCTGGAAGAAACGATTCTATATTTTATAAGTCCGGAAGAACAGCAATGTGGCAGTGTGAATGAAAAGCCAGCAATGAGAGAGCCTTTCGAGCAGGTTATGAAGGATTACTTGGGGAGTTCCAGTCGAATAGAATAAGAGTGCCTGCTTTCAACATAGCTCCAAGCAAAAAGAGATTTGCTCCTCCTATTAATATGATAACTCAATCATTACACACACGCACACGCACACGCACACGCACACGCACACGCACACGCACACGCACACGCACACGCACTCGCACACACAGGACCTTCGACACCTTCGAAATTATTTATATTTCTCAACTTTCTGATACCGTGCAGAGAGCCACGTCGAATGGCATCCACTTGATAAAAATTGAAGCCATAGAGAGGAAACGAGTGGTTTACCAAGAATTCAGTCAAATATTTGACCTTGGGTTTGACTAAAAATATCCCGATTTTAAATTACTCGAGGGTTGACCCCGGGCAATCGCTTGATGCCAAATTTTGGTAGCTTTGAGAGAAAACGAAGAATCGAGAGGCGACCGAAGAAATGAGCTCGACCTACCTTGAAAATTAATCTTCTTTCTGAACAATCTGCAAGAATGCATCACGGTACGTCGAAGGACACCCACTTTTTAGAAATTGAAGCCATATCGATGAAGTATGAGGAATGAAATGTCTTTGAAAAAAATGTCCTTGGCAATGCACTCTACATACATACATGAATGAGCTTGAATGTATAAAGACGCCCATGGGGCGATGGCAAGAGTAAAATGTATGATCCCCTTGAGCAATGTATCTGCCTTGCTCTTCCGAGTGCATTTCCTCCGGGCTGATGAAGGGTGAATTTCAACACGAAAATAACACTGAAAATCAGCTTCCATTGGTGATAGATGAGTTCTGAAAGACAAAACATCTGTCAAATATGCCATTGCGTGTTGTGCAAGCTTTTCTTTTTGCTCAACAAAATGGCTATCCATGCTTTACCGCTCCTCCTCTGCCAGTCAAACATCTAGATGCGATCCCGAACACGAACGGTATCATCTATGAACCTTATCCCGACCTTTTTTCTGTATTCCAACCAACTCGAATATCGAGGGGCACTGGGGGCATGTGCCCATGAAAAGGTGACGTCCCTCCAACAGGGAAAGGCGCTCCGTCAGAAAGGCTCGAGTGCAACCCCACCCTCCTCAACGAATTTGGTTTTGCGCCAAAACACCCTCCAGAGGAAATATACCCCTTTCCATGGATTCCTTAACCCGCCCCTGCTTGGTCATAGTTATAAGTGAAGACCAAGGACGCAGACAGTGAAAGGCTACGAGAAGCTGGCAATCTTCCAACTCCTGTTGGAGGAGCGCGACTGAAGCTGTATCAAACGCGGGGCACCACCTCCCGCGTACAGGCTCTGTTCCTCAGCTCGCCCCGTGTCCGGACGCCAGTGCACGTGGTGCTCAGCTATGTGCACGGTATTCACGGTGTTCGGGGTGTCATTCACGTCCATTGGCCTTGAGGAGCGCGTGAGACCCATTGACCTTGAGGAGCGGCATTATCGCTCATTGCGCCTGAACGTGAGCCGAGCACTGCAACCGACATATTGCGAGGACTCCCAGGTCATGGCATGGCGACTCTGTAGCCGCCCGGGGCAAAAGAAGCTGGGTAGTATGCGGATGATACACACCCTTGTTTATAGCGTGGTGTCAGGGGCGGATCTAGAAATTGTCATCAGGGGAACTTCTCTGGAGGGAACCATTTTTCGGAGGGGCGCCTCGGAGAAAATGTCTGAAGGGGCGCTCCCGGCTGAAAATCCGTTCAGCGGGGTGGGGGATGCATTCGAGCACACTGTAGGGACGCCTTTTTCCTTACAAGGGGCGCCTACTCACCTCTGAAAGAGGAGGGGGCACTCCGGCCTCCCTGGGGGGCGCCTTTTCTCAACCGGAAGGTAGTCATCTTCCGCGTGGGGTGCACATGCCTCCAGTGGCCTCTAGTATTCGCCGTTGGGTGGCTCAATCCCAATCAAATATTGCAAGAACTTGGTAATGCTTGGAAATGCTGATGTGCCATTCGAAGTTAGCCACTATGTAGATCGTGAAATAGTTTGTAGCAGGAAGTTGGCAGCACTGATTTGCCGACGTCGGGTTTCGGAGGAAACATGTCAAAAGCTCTTAATTGTTCAACCAAGATATCTGGTCTGGCTGTGTGTGAAGGAAGAAAGAGTCCAATGTTCTAACAAATAAACAACGGTTGTTGGGACTTCAAAAGTGCAACTGCCTGGCCAGGCTAAATCATGCAGGCACACTTTTGAGTGTCGTATCATATGCACAGGGTAGACCCGCTCGTAGTTAAAGCCTCGTGCCTATTCCAGCTATGGACGATTTTCAGAACATATTCCAGGGCGTATTTCAGGCCCGAGATTATCGTTTGATGACAATATTATGTACATTTGGAGTCTCAGATATCAGTAACTCACGTATCTGGTTGTATTTATCAATAGTTCACTTGGTATCGATACTGATGCCCACGATGATTCAGGACTACAGCGGACAGGATATCCAGCTGAACATGGTGATCTGCTGACGACTATGCGATAATCAAGAAAAAGGCAGCAGATGCCAAATAATTCAGAGGCATCTCACATATATTTTGACGTCCTACTCATATATCAATATTCATATAGATATTCCACAGGTCAACCGAGGATGTCGCATGTAGCAGAACAACAAAGAGCCCAGAGCGGTATTCGATGTGCACCACCGACGCTGTTGGACGCCTCCATGAGAACGTACTGCTGTGTGGTGAGAAGAATTCGTCGAAAGCCGATTGGCTGACGCTAACAATACTGAAGAAAGATTGTGGTACTGAGCAGTGAACTTAGTAGCCCAACAAGAATCTTGATACCATCAGAGATAACTGGGGCAAGCAAATTGTGAGGGAACGAGATAGAGCTGGTAGCAAAAAACGTACAGTTTAAGACCTCAACTTCCTCTACAGATCAGCATATTGAGCTCGAGTTTGACCACACAACTGTGACAGTGTATTTAGTGAGTAATAACTCTCATTGTATGATTGATTTCAGTTGATCTACAGAACGCATTGGATTGCTAAGTCAGTTTATCAGTGCAAATAAACAACCATTCCTGCAGTTCGTCCACGTGTAGTGCAGAGGTGCCAGCTTGGCACATGAACACCTGTGAACACAACCTCACCCGGTGACGTAATACCGGATCGTGTACTAGGCAGACACCTTTCCGCCTGCCCACTATCGCTGCAACAACCAGCGACCCTCCGTGCACCATAATTTCCACCATGTGGCGGCGCAGCTGCACATCCTGCACCCACGTTCGTACCCACGTAAGTGAAGGTGTGGTGTTGGGCGGGGGAGAAGTCCGTTAGTTCCTGAACGCTGCACTGAAATTTGGAGTCTCCGCCCATGCCCCCGATGGCCGCGATAGTGCATGAGCACGCAACAGCTCGGAAATTGTGTCGAGATCAATGGCGTACCGCTCGGACTCTGGAGTGGGGTGAGTGGTGCGGACATCAGTTTACGGTATGAGCAGTGGCGCACACGCTAGTTTAGAGTATGAGCAGTGACGTGCGGACCAGATGACGGTACGTGCTGTGACATATGTATCAGGCTGAGTATGAGCAGCAGCGAATGTGCCCGGTCAGAGTATGAGGAGTGGTGCGTGCATCAGGCTGGGGTAGGAAGTGTGAGATGGGCAGAGGCGGTGTACAAGATAATGGTGTAAGCTTACAAGTAGCACATGCACAAGGTCACAACAGGGACACAGAACAAAGACGTATGCATCAGGCTACGGTAGAACAGGCGGCGAACGCATGAGGGATGGGAGGGACAAGCGGCGAATGCATCCACCATCCACCATGTGCATGGTGGATGGCACATGGATCAGGTTAAGGTGTGGGCAGTGGCGTGTGCACCAGGTTCGGCTGTGAGGAGCGGCTGATGGGCTGGCGCCTGAAGAGAAGTGACGCACGCATCTGTGGGGCTGTCAGCGGCGGCAATGCTTCGGTTCAGGACGTGATCGTAGTGTGGCGTGTGTGACGCGTTACCAGCTGAAAGCATCGCCACCGAGCGATGGCGTCGGTATCAGGAAATGGCATTGGTGCCGATGCGCGCGTCAGATTGAAGTATGAACAGTTATCCATGCATCAAGTTGGCCATCAGCAGTGGCGTGTGCATCAGGTTAGGACATGAGCAGTGGCGTGTGCATCGGGTTAGGACATGAGCAGTGGTGTGTGCATCGGGTTAGGACAAGAGCAGTGGCGTGTGCATCGAGTTAGGACAAGAGCCGTGGCGTGTACATCGGGTTAGGACATGAGCAGTGGCGTGTGCATCGAGTTAGGACAAGAGCCGTGGCGTGTACATTGGGTTAGGACAAGAGCAGTGGTGTGTGCATCGGGTTAGGACATGAGCAGTGGCATGGGCATCGGGTTAGGACATGAGCAGTAGCGTGTAGGGGAATTTGCAGTAAGGGGTGTTGCAAAATGAAGCTAGCATTCCATGCTGTCGCTCGTAGATATACGAAAGATATAATTTTAAGAATATTTGTTTTTCACAGTTGTTGCAAGACACGTAGAGGATTAGCATAACATTTCAACTATCCCAGATACAAGAGTTAGCAAGAACCTCGAGTGCATGTCATCCTGCTTTTGATAACGATTTTGAATAGGTTTACTTAGCAGGCGTCGGGCGCCCTTCGAAATCAGAAATAACGGGTAACGGTCGTACTTGCTCTGTGGTTGCTCAACGAAATGTCAGTGCGATCGCATTGACGTTGACCTGATGACGTGACGTGGGGAGGGGTGCAAGTTCCCCCACACAGTCCCTGAGCTGGGGTGGGTGGACTGAGGCACTCTCCCCTTCCCACCGATTTGTGCCGCACTGGGCATGCGCCTCTGGCGAACTGCATCGCTTCACACGACCCTTCGAAGCGGGTAGCTCGTGAGGTGAACTGGTCTCGTTAGAAGAGAAGCCCAAGTGAGTCTGCTCCCGGATGCTTGGTCCATCTGAGAGGCCCGGCCGAGCTCGATCCGACCGTCGAGCTCTTGGGACCGAAATAACCTGTTTTTGTACAACGTTTAATGTTCTAATCTCTTCAGTTTGAGTCTCGTGGGCCGTTATAATTTCGAATGTTGCCGATGTTCCCAGCATTATTTACCACGTGCTTTTAATCGGTGCACAAAGAAAAAGGCTGACGGCGACTTTTCCGGTCGCGGGAAGCTAACCATGAATCTGATACGCCAACCGGTGCATCAGACACACTATGCATCAAATACCGGCTGCGGTATGCTGTATCCGATTGACTGCTGTGGTATCAAATGCATAGTGTATCTGATGCACCGGTTGCAGTATCAGATTCATACTGTATCTGAGGCACCGACTGCTGTATTAGTTGCATAGTGAGCTGCGGGAATCCTGGAAAATCGCCGTCAGCCTCTTTATTTGTACAAGGATTAAAAGTACTTGATGAATAATATTTGGATTAACATGAGTAAGACTCGAAATTAAAACAGCCCACGGTACTCCGATTGAAGAGATTACAACACGAAACGCTGTACAAAAACAAGTTATTTCAGTTACAAGAGCGCGACGATCGGATCTAGCCAGGCCGGGCCTCTCAGATGAGAGCTGTTGTATGTGCAACCATGCATCGGGGAGCAGACTCTATATTCATATATTCAATGATTATATGCAATGATTATTTGGAATACCTTCATTAACTTCGCATGCTTTTGGACAATATCAGCCAACACACTTCTGATGCTTCACGTCGATATACGGCCACAACGGAGCTTCAGCTGAAATCCTTGCTATGAAAATGGCGAGCCGACAAATGGCTTAGTTGATGGTGCATGGCCAGAACGATGGTTCATGATTGCGTTTTGTGGTTGGTCCATGACCAGAATAATAGCCTTTGAGACGGCAGTGAATTGATCCGACATCGTCGTCTGGAAATGGTCAGTGAAAATGGCCAAGTGCAAGCAAGTAAGCGAAAACTAAATATTCTTAGGAAAGTAATTTCACAGCAATACGATGTGATACATTAGATATCATCGCTCTACTAAAAATATATAAAGACAATAAAATGTGACGATTAGTTTATTTCGACCTTCTTGTTGACGATCATTCGTGAGCCGTTCACCATTCTTGAGCTGGCGACCATTCGCGTCCTAAGCAGCTTTGAACAATGCTAATGATGACACGATAGCCTGACGTTCAACCTCCCTCCACCTACAAGCGACATGCATTCATATTCTTGCAAATACGAACACACTTCCACTCTCCATATGTGGTAAGTTGTCATTTATCGCTCAATTTCTGATCTAATTTCTGAAAATGATTGGGGCGAATACATGAGGGCAATGGGCAGGCCCAAATAGATTGTGTGGGCACACTCCATAGGGCTCCAGGTCAAAAGCAGACATTGTGGAAAGCCAACTTATGCTCCCTCAAAAGTATATAAAACAACACCCCTGGTTGTGGCCATCCAATTGTTCGAACGCGTCCACACTTCTATTTTAGGATGGCAGACGTCATATTATATCGCTAATCTCAATGAACTTTAACAAACAGGAGGAAGGGGAAAGAGGGCGAAATCTGTGGAACGCACATTGGTTTTAAACTACTTTCAAAGCAAACTGCCCATAGCGTGATCGCGACTTTGATTTTTGAGTGGGTAGCTTGAGTCGTTGTCTCAGCGCGTGGGCTTAGTTCGTCACACAGTGCAGGACATGGAGGCGGCTGCGGCTACTGCACGCCCTAACGGCAGGGTGGCCGCAGCGGATGTCGCACCAGTCACGCTAAGCACGCGGCGTGAGAGCGCGGCGCTGTTCGCACACGTTCACCAGACGATCGGATGGTGGCCGGCAGAGGCGCAGCTAAGGGGGCCCGCACCCTCCCCCGCCTCATAGTAACCAAAATACACTAGATGAATCAAGACATTTTTACATTTTCACCACGCAAAACCAAGAATTTTACGCGCGCTTTGCGCGCCGAAGGTGTTCTGTTTCATAGCATTTTTCCCCACCCTTGGGAAAATCCTGGTTGCGCCACTGTTTGCCGGCGCCGACCACAAGGTCACGCGCTGTTCAGGTTGTAAGGTCGATCGGCCATGGAGAGCCTACGTACCAAACAGCGCCAGGAGCCGCCGGCGACAGCACCGTCACACGAACTGCCAGACACGCGTCACACGAGCTGCCAGACTGGTCACGCCAGCTGCCAGACTGGTGTCACGCCACCCGAACGGCTGCCGTGTGGTCACGTGGTGGTCCCCGTGGCGCACCACGTCACCGTCTGTCGCCACGGCACAGACGGACGGCTGTACACGTCGCCACGGCACAGACACGGACGGCTGTACACGTCGCCACGGCACAGACGGACGGCTGTACACGTCGCCACGGCACAGACGGACGGCTGTACACGTCGCCACGGCACAGACGGACGGCTGTACACGTCGCCACGGCACAGACGGACGGCTGTACACGTCGCCACGGCACAGACGGACGGCTGTACACGTCGCCACGGCACAGACGGACGGCTGTACACGTCGCCACGGCACAGACGGACGGCTGTACACGTCGCCACGGCACAGACACGGACGGCTGTACACGTCGCCACGGCACAGACGGACGGCTGTACACGTCGCCACGGCACAGGACGGACGGCTGTACACGTCGCCACGGCACAGACGGACGGCTGTACACGTCGCCACGGCACAGACGGACGGCTGTACACGTCGCCACGGCACAGACGGACGGCTGTACACGTCGCCACGGCACAGGCGGACGGCTGTACACGTCGCCACAGCACTGGGACGGACCGCTGTACACGTCGCCACGGCACAGGCGGACGGCTGTACACGTCGCCACGGCACAGCGGACGGCTGTACACGTCGCCACAGCACTGGGACGGACCGCTGTACACGTCGCCACGGCACTGGGACGGACCGCTGTACCAGGCACAGGCGGACGGCTGTACACGTCGCCACGGCACTGGGACGGACGGCTGTACACGTCGCCACGGCAACGGACGGCTGTACACGTCGCCACGGCACAGGCGGACGGCTGTACACGTCGCCACAGCACTGGGACGGACCGGTACACGTCGCCACGGCACTGGACGGACGCTGTACACGTCGCCACAGCACTGGGACGGACGGCTGTACACGTCGCCACGGCACAGACGGACGGCTGTACACGTCGCCACGGCACAGACGGACGGCTGTACACGTCCACGGCTGTACACGTCGCCACAGCACTGGGACGGACGGCTGTACACGTCGCCACGGCACAGACGGACGGCTGTACACGTCGCCACGGCACAGACGGACGGCTGTACACGTCGCCACGGCACAGGACGGACGGCTGTACACGTCGCCACGGCACAGGACGGACGGCTGTACACGTCGCCACAGCACTGGGACGGACGGCTGTACACGTCGCCACGGCACAGACGGACGGCTGTACACGTCGCCACGGCACAGACGGACGGCTGTACACGTCGCCACAGCACTGGACGGACCGCTGTACACGTCGCCACGGCACAGACGGACGGCTGTACACGTCGCCACAGCACTGGACGGACGGCTGTACACGTCGCCACAGCACTGGGACGGACCGCTGTACACGTCGCCACAGCACTGGGACGGACCGCTGTACACGTCGCCACAGCACTGACGGACCGCTGTACACGTCGCCACGGCACAGGACGGACGGCTGTACACGTCGCCACGGCACTGGCGGACGCTGTACACGTCGCCACAGCACTGGGACGGACCGCTGTACACGTCGCCACGGCACAGGCACGGACGGCTGTACACGTCGCCACGGCACAGACGGACGGCTGTACACGTCGCCACGGCACAGGCGGACGGCTGTACACGTCGCCACAGCACTGGGACGGACCGCTGTACACTCCGAGGCGAGGCACGACCGCACACCACTGAGTCTGACAGCCCGACCGCCGCTTTGGCTCTGCAGCGGCGAATCGACCCGCGTCTGACGTCACACCAAATGTCCGCACCCGCCAATCAGCGCACTGCTTGCTGCATGCATCGGCATGCGTCACGGCCGCCGACACGCGGACTCCAGAGTGCAGACCGCGGCAGAAGCGCGCCATTGCACAACCAGCCCAGGCCGGAGCTTCCCAGCGAACGCGCAGCGCAGTGGCGGACTCAGAACCCAGAGACGCGAGGCGTCTTCACCGTACCGGGTCAAATATTATCGCGACGTTACCGGGTGGAATAGCATCGCTACGCTACCGGGCAAAGCATCGCTACAGCACCGAGTGAAACGTTATCGCTACGTTGCCTGATGCAACATTACCGTTACGTTACCGGGTGAAAAATTGGCGTTGCGTTACCTGGTGAAGCATCCTTCAAGTGCCGAAATATTATCGTTGCGTTACCGGGCGACAGCACGATGTCCTTGAACTTCAGTGAGTGACAATGGACGATAGCACGTCAATGGCGTGTTCAGTTCAGATCAGACGGAGGCGGTTTGAGGAAATCCTTGGATATAATGTTTGCGATCAACGCTTCAGGTCGACAAGGGGACAACAGGGAAGAGGTCCAATGTCTCCTTCAGTAGTCGCATGTATTGCAGTACATGCGACGTGCCCATGGGAGTGTCATCTGATAGATATCCGATTATGTTGCGCCAGTGTAGGTTAGACGATGTTGCGCCAGAAAGTTCGAGAAAGAAAAACGTGTATACAAATATGAAGAATTTCTTAAATAAAAAAATGTGTCTTATTATGAAAGGGCACCCAACAAACTAGCAATCCACGATTAATTCGAAGCAGTCACAATGCCTCATTCGACCTTAAAAGAGCATATTATAACAAAAGACTACAAATCCGCAGTGCAAATGTGAGTCGCATGATTCCAAGCCCTGCACAACTTTGCCTTTGCCAGGCACATTGGGATTTACAGCGTACCGGACTGGATGAACCGAAACGTTGCTGATGGGTCCCGAGGCTACCAGATTCAGCACGCATGAAGAAAATGCTTCATAAACAATGGCAACTGAAAGATACATATATTTATGATCATAGAAAATTCCCTGATGATGGTAAAGGCAATATGGAATTGTAAGCAGTAAGACAAATGGTATTGATCTTGGGCGACTTGTTGTGGACTAAAAATACTATTTCGGATTAGTATTATTTCGCCTATCAACAGGGTTGCCAAATGCGTGACCCATGCAATCCTCCGGCTACTGCAGTGATGCCCAGAGATCAGGCAAATGTTGCACAGGAGCTATCGGCAATCCTCTAGTGGTGACGATTAATGGAATCATGTTTTTCATTTTCATTTTCCATACGACATGGTCTGGACATTTTCAACACAGCAGAGGAGCACCGTGTTACTATGCACGGTGGTAGAGGGGCGCCTTCGGTTAGACATTCGTTGATGGGGCAGGGGGCACTCGAGTACACTAGTGGTGTGTGTTTTCCTCTCAAGAGGACACCTATTCCTTCCAGTGGGACACTGGATTTTCAGTGGGATAAGTTGGATCCAGTGGGACACTTCATTTGTGTCTATATTTCTCTCCGACGGGCGCCTCTAGCTGCAAAATCAGTTGATGGAGGTGTAAGAAAGGGGTGCATTCGAACCTTTCCGGGGCGCCTTTTCCCGGCCGGATGGTGCCACCTTCCGTGGGAAGGGGGCACATAGCACCAGTGCCCCGTGTATCCGCCTCTGGGTAAGTACTGAGGTCTGGAATATAGTGAATAACTGACTTCGTCATTTCATGGCTCACGGCCTTTTTTACCAAATGCACCCGGCACACGCTCTCACACTATATCAATGATTAGAGCATATGAGTATCCGGCTCAAAGTTGGGAGAGTAACGCAATCATAATTCGTCCAGCTTGCTTACATTAATAGCACGCACATGAATGTCAAAGCACATTCCGTCCCGCCGTGGAGATTGGCGCGCTGATGCTGGTTACGCCTTCCATCGGATCATTAAAACAATTATTTGTTCGTTTTTAGCACGTTCTCCGTGTGCTTTCTAGATAAGTACTTGTGCTACTAATTTTAGCCCGTAAAACGCAGCTGACATTCAGCCCGAAATGTTCGCAATTATTTAGGTTGCACTGCTTGCGTTTCGATGTACCATATGTTGCATGCATTTGGTAAGCTGAACTTCTAATTTATCAGTAAGATTAGTGGCGGTTCCAAGGCCACTGATATGCTAATTTGCACCATGCTAATCTACATCGTGCGCGCACTCTTGGTGTGGGATTTTGTCGGAAATGTTGTCGGAAATGTATTTTCGCTTTTCTAATTCATTTTCATGTAATACATTTCAGCTACTTATTAGCACCACCGAAGACATTGTCATAAGTCAGAAATTGAACTCGATGGTATACACACGTGAGGTTAACTTTCGTGACCTTTTGACCTAGTGAGTATTACGGGGTATATAGATTGTTGCAAATGATTCATCTCTGACTGTACCTGATTGTGCCATTCACTAGGTAACGAAGAGGAGATGGTCTAGAATGCAATTTTACGTGAGAATTTGCTAGAAAAGCTCATGAAAATATTGGCACCACGCACGTTCTCTTCGCGAACGGGCTAAAACAATCGGGGGGTACGTCTCCGTCCCCAGCCGGGCGAGGTTGATTCTTATGACATTGTCATGATATTGCACCAAATACAAAAGGCCATCTGCTTCGACTTTTTCCTTCGGGGTGCGTTTCATAGTCATGAAATCTATACCATATATAAATAGCTTAGCGGGGTGGAAATATTCACGCTACCACAACCAGGCTTCCATCGAGGGAAGCGTGTTCAGCGTCGCCGGCCCGGAAATGACTGCAATAGGGCCTCCAAAATGGCCATCGGAAATGGTTTCTGAGTAGCCTGGTGACTCCACGAACGGTTTTACTGCCGACGACTTGTTTTGTACTGGGTGAATAGAATATAAACGGAATAAACAAAAGGCTAAATTCGTATCGAATATGAGCATCACCACGAATCGCGGATTTCCTTAACGTTCTAAGTATTTGAGGAAAGGTAGGCAATCGTAAGGAGAAATAATACAGGCAATAGCAAGAGATAGCCTGAAAGCAGTCAATGGAGAATAAATCATGTATTTAAAAAGAAGCACCAAATAGCTGACAAACAGTGCGTGCTGTTCTAACGGCGAAGCTTAACAGGCACTGGACTGCGGCGTCCGCTCCACGTATGGATGCATTTCAATTGGAACTCTCCTCATAAGGAACCGAGGAAAAAGATATCCCGCCTGCGGAAATCCTGAACGCACCGCTGATCCGTCAGGTGTAGCGCGACGCGGCATGCAACACGTTCGCGTCGGACACGGCGTGCGGTGTTGCGGACCTCTTCTCCCGGGCCAGCTGCGGCCACGTCACGCCCGACGATGTCCGACTTCCGTCCGACGCCGACGGTTGAAGGGCTGTCGTGGCCGTCGGGCGGTCTCCGCAGCTCAGCGCGGCACCATCGATCGCCCAGTCGGTGCCCACTGGCCGAATGACGTCACCAAGGTCAGACGGACTCCCGGCGGGGTCTAGTGAGACCGGTGCTAGTTATATTACGCTCAGGTAATTTTGGACATCGACCATCCAAAGGGTGCGCAAGGCGTTCCACGCCGGGAAAATGACTGGATCAATAGACCAACTCGAATGGCCTGATCAGGGCTATCGAAGTTATCACGTTGTTGGAAAGGAACGGAGGGCGAACTAGCCATGATAAGTGCAGCTACACTTCAGCATCAGTCACGAAGGGCCATCGAAATGAGTTGCCGACGAACATTGCAAGTATTATAAATCCCTACGTCCTGGAGGAATCGTTTATCAGAATGTGGACGGATGGTGGACGATTAACTGGATAAACAAGGCTTGTGGCAATGTACCCACCCGTCCAACAACCTGGTGGTTATTGCGTGTGCGTTTCGAAGTTCCGGTGTGTCCCGGTCAAAACAGATGGACCACATTACAGCTACTTGGTGCACAATTATCCGACGACATGCAAAATGGTGTCTCCGGGTATGACACACAGAAAGGTGCATCCGGGTACGAGGCACAAAATGGTGCCTCTGGGCACGACACACAAAACGGCGTTTCCGGGTACGACATACAAGGCGGTGTCTCCGGGTACGACATACAAAAAGGTGCGTCCGAGTACGACACATAAAACGGTGTTTGCAGTTGCAACACACAAATCGGTGTCTCCGAGTACGACACACAAGAAGGTGTTTTCGGGTACGGTACACAAAAAAGTGCCTCCGGGTACGGCACACAAAGCGGTGGTCTCTGGGTACAACACACAAAACGGTACCTACGGGTACGACACACAAAACGGTGTCTCCAGGTACGACTACTGTAAGCATAAAGCATGTATCCTTCAAACGGATAAACAAGGGTCATCCATATGTAGAATATTTCATTTAAATTTCATTGTATCACCTTACGCCATTGTCAACAACTTACCCCATGGCGGGGCAAGTTGCTGAACTGGTAGTTGTGCGATGTTTTGCCATTGGGTGGAAGACCCAGAGAATGCGATGAAAACCAGTAATTTTATCGGGACAGATGCCAGTAGGTTTAGGCTTGGCCTAAGTGTAACACTCTTTGCTACCCTTCAAAGGTGATGAGTTGCCTTGAGTTTCACCAAAATTGTATCAGCCAGAACGGGTCTCCAATATATTTTAGGGCCTGTCACTTGTTGCGATGCCCGATGCGATTTGGAGAACCCCGGTACGTTTTCAACACTCCGATGTCCTTTTAGGGCCCCACTGTGTTCCACTCAGGTACCGTCGCAATGTTTTGGCCCAGGTGCGATTTTTCGAGGTTTCGGCGCGTTTTTCTAGGTCTAACGTGAATTTTCGGGGCCCGGATCGATTTTTCTGATCCAGACGCCAGGATCCGCGGCCCAACACAAGTTTTTCTGCGCTCGTTGCGATTCTTCGAGACGAATTCTGAGTTTTTCCGAATCCCGGCGTAATTTGTCAGTTTCTGGCGTCATTTTTGTGTGCCCCGATGCGGTTTTTCCAGGCCCTGTACGTTCTTTTGACGGGCCATACACGATTTGTCATATTTTTCGAACCCCGCTGTGGTTTTTCTGGTACCCGACGCCAGTTTTTTGGTGCCCCGGCACGATGTTCTAGCTCCGACGCTATTTTTTCCGGGACCTCGTCGAAATTTTCCTAAATCTGGGTAATTTTTTCGGGAACCGGCATGATTTTTTGGTAACCGGCCTCCGACGCAATATTTTTGGGGCCCGACGCGATTCGCGGGGCATAGAGCGATTTTAGGTTTTTTAAAGCAATTGCTCGTAGCCAGATTGACTTTACGTGACCACTGCTTTTTTTTAAGGATGGGGCCGCCTCGGCTTCATTCTTTTAGGTCCCGGTGTAAGTTTTTGGCCTCGGTGTACTTATTTTGGCCCATGACGGAGATATTTGGGGCTCAGTGCGATTTTTGAGAATCAGGTGCCGTTTTTGGAACCTCGGCGCCAGTTTTGGGTGACCCGATGTCTTTAATTAGGGCCCGTCACGATTTGTGGTGGCCCCAACGGAAACCTCGTTCTCCAGCGGAATATTCTTACACTGTTGCACAACTTTTTGTGGCCCACTTAATCTATCTGGGACCCCCTGACGCGAATCGCTCGGGGCCAAACGTGATTTTTCGAGCAACACAGCAAGTTTTCAAAGCCCCGCTATATTTGGAATTGGGTCCTGAAGCGAATTTGTTTGGTGCAAAATTTGTGGGCCCTCGCTTCGATTTTGGGGCCAATCGTGATTTTTATGGGGCCCGTTCAATTCCTTCGCGCCCAAGCGCGATTCTTAGGGGCCCACCACCTGTCAAATGAGAGGAATTGTCCTCTTTGATCCCCTCATGGGTCGCCACTGGTGCGTACGTGTTCAAAAGGACCATTCACACCAGAACAACACCAAATTCCCTGGGTCCACGTGCGTACGTGTTCAAAAGGACCATTCGCTATCCAGAGGGGCATCTCCGTAGCTAAGGAGTGCACTTTTCTAGTCCTTTCTAGTTCAGAGGGGCGCTTTTTTGTTCGTTATCGAGACGAACGTCTTCGTTATCCAGAAGCGCGCCTTTGTCATCGAGAGAGGATGGAGCCTCCGCGTTATTTGCGAGGGTTCCCGTGTTACCCAGATGAACACCGTCGTTATCCGGACGGGGGCCTCCGTTCTCCAAGTTGTACAGAGGGGGACGCTTATGTTGTACAGAGGGGGGCCTTCCTAGCTTCGAAGGCGCCTTCCTAGTTGGCAAGGGGGCCTGCTTAATCTAAATGGGTTCCTGTGTTAAATATGTGGTTATGCTCTCGCCGATCTGTTGTGGAATGGACCGCCTTCGTTGCAAAGAGAGGCGCCTGAATAGTCCAAAGGGGAGTTTTATCCGTCCATGGAGCGCCTGTCTGGCCCAAATGGTTTCTTGTCGTTTCTTCATTTTCCAGACTGGCAAATTCACTTAATGTGCCCCTCTAAGCTTAAAATTAAATTGTAAAAATGTGTCTAGAAGAATGCCTGTCGACCAGGGACATCGATTTGTATCCTTTTGTGGGGGCCATGGCCCCATCAATGTTGATCTTGGCTCCTCCCCCAATGTTGATTTGCCCCCCCCCCCCAATAAGCCATGCTGTTTTTCTGTTCATAAGAAAGTTAAAGAAAAAAAGAAGAAGACATCCCGTGTTGTATAGAAAACTTAGTTGATGTTAACCAGCATATCTTGTACTGTAAAGAAATAGATTAGGTTTAGATAGTGGACTGACTCTCCACCTTCTACTGCAAAATTGAAAATTGTACAAAAGAACAACAAAACAACTGGATTTCCCTCCGCTGTGGAAATACAACTTGCATCATAAAATTCTGAGATTAGCAGATGCTGATGGATTATAAATCAGATTTCCTTTAAAAAAATTACTATGCCACTAAACAACAATTCCATTGTCATACTGATGTTTGTACACACCACCGATCACACTTGTGCTCAGCTCAAGTTGAATCAAGAATCAACTCATGAATCAATCATTTTTGTATGAGTCACGAGTTGAATCAGTTCTTTTCCCCAAAATATATATTGAGTAATGAGTTGTATCACATCTTGAATTAGTCGAATCATAAGTCAATCATTTAAATCTCAATGAGTCACTTGAGTCCTGTGACTCAAATGCAAGATATAAAAATGATATAAAGCATGTATCTTTGTGAATAGTATACCATGGCACGAAGTAAGGAGCAAAACACAGCACAATTATTCATGTTTAGTATTACAATTGTTAAATTGTCAGCTGCCAGTGAGTAAAGAATCAGTGGTACTGAAGTTGTTCACCACAAACCAATGACAGTAACCACAAATAAGTACCTATTAATGTTAGGCTTGGTATTCATAATGAATATCATGCATGAGGCAATCCTATTGCCAGGAACACAAAACACAGAAATGGGTTGTGATTGTGAAAAAAAATAATATGGAACCGAAACAGTCCTGGAATGCAATAGGCATCTGCACCGAATGAAATAGCGTTGACTTGTTATTTACCACACGCGACCCTGATCCGCCTCAGTAGATGATGTACTCCGCGGTCGTGATCCGCCGCAGTGGACGCTACGCTTCACGGCCTTAGTCCGTCATAGTAGGTGTGCCAAACGGTCCCAGTCCACCACAGTTGATGATGTACTCCGCGGCCTGGTCCGGCGCAGTGGGCGGTGTACTCCGCGACTCCGGTCCGTTACAGTGCTATGCGGCACTGGTCGCCAATGACGGTGTGCTTTCGGTCATAGCAGAAGGTGTGCTCCACAGCCCCGGTCCGCCACAGTGGACGGTATGTTCTGCGACATTGGCAGAGCATACCGTCAGAGCATACCGCCACAGTGGACGTCAGGGTCTAAAAACGACCTATTCCTGTATTTTTCCTTTCACAGCATAATCCTCTTCGCAAAATTATCCTCCATGTGTTTTCAATTTGGACGTCTGATGGCGTTGTTCGACATGGTACCCTGTGCCCTGTGGTAGTGCTCAAGATTCACTTTAAACTTCAAAGTGCGATTCTGATGCAAATGTTTGAAGAAAACATCCTCTCCGTATTCCATCACTCAGAAATTGTCCTCTCATCATCCAGGATTGAAAAGTATAAATCCAACCCTGGTAGACGGTACGTACCCATGACCCTGGTCAGTCATGGTGAACGGCGTGGGATTAGTCACGGCTTTGCATCATCTTTCCGAGCAGTTTTGTGTGCATTAGTCGTCACTTTCTTCGTATTCTTCCTTTCATCTTATCATTAATAGGTACCAATGTCACCCATGTAGTAACATTTTCCACTTCCTCAGAGCCATTGAATCTGCTTGAGACACAGCAGGTCTTGTGCATTTCGATCAATGGATATTGATGACATCAGAAAAGCAAATTCTGTTAGCAGCGATACTGATTTTACTTCCACTAGGGTAATGATTGCAGGTACTGACAACAGCGCGACGAGAAAGGCTTTTGGGTGCGGCACCCTTGTGGCTTTATTCGTGTCCCCCGCACCTATATGAAGACTCCTTACGTCTGCCGTGTGTTTCTACTGTCCGACATTTTGCACCTCTTCATACTTGTTCTTTATATGCCTTATATTTGCTTTATATAAGGTTCAGTCACACAAAACCGGGTCATCTCTGATCATTGTTTGTTCACACAATGTCCTGGTGTCCTTTAGGGGCTCTAAAACCGAAATAAAATTTTAATTCATAAGGAACAGTAGCATTCGGCATAAGGCGACATTGTGGGCGCAATGTCGCCAAGGCAGCTGACGCGCACAAATATCTCAACTCCACACAAAAGATGGCAGTGTAAAATGTGCATAATACTTGACCTGACCTAGCATCATTAACCTTCCCACTTATTTGGAAGCAGAATGTCCACATCATTATTTTATCAAGTTCTGCACGGAATGTTTTCCCCGTACTGTGATAAGAAGGGATGCTTTGACCTAACCTCTGTTTAATAACCTTGACTTTGGTTAAAATTTGCAAAGGCAGAGTTACTTGATTTGATGAAAGAACAGTATCCTCTGGATTTGGTGTTGCTATGCTGCAACTACTGCGAATGGTGGCATTGTGGAGATTTTGGAATATTATCCGCCTTGATTCGTGCGAAGTTAATTTCAAGGCAATTAGAAATCAAATTGGTGA
Organism: Imbricaverruca yamaguchii; assembly: GCA_034440575.1. Lineage (NCBI taxonomy): Eukaryota > Metazoa > Arthropoda > Thecostraca > Neoverrucidae > Imbricaverruca > Imbricaverruca yamaguchii. The sequence continues at coordinate 3,251,734 of JAOTOL010001636.1, read as the reverse complement.
ATGAGATCAAGAAGGCGAATGTGGTGGGTCCAAACGCCACCAAAGGTATAGAAAAGTCCGCACTTAACATTTTGGAGGGAAAGGATTACTAGTATTAACAGACTGCAGTAAATATTGCCCCTGTTGCAACACACCTGGTGGGTGGACTATTCCAATTCAAACGATTTGAACACTGTTTTGATTTCTGACATTATTCCCAATTTCCGGAGTTTTGTACTTTTTATTTCCGACTCCAGAGCAAAAAAAAAGTCATTCGAGCCGACATATCCATTTCAAAACCGTGAGATGGTACTTCCGGGAATCTCCAGGGCTGACCTTTTCGAATTCCTTTGCCGTGACCGGAGAGGCATGTACCCAGTGTTTCCAACTCTTGCTCTTGGCTGCGCCATTGGGTACGGGTGAAATTTATAAACTGTTGTGAAACAAATAGTAAGACGATTGATGATTATGATGATTAATTGATGCATATGATTCGTTGTGCATTTTAGTTTGATTGGTGTGGTGTGTGGTGACTGACTAGACTCGGCGATCAAAATGACAACATCAGTGCACATATTTGATCAGAGGACATTATTTTCGATTCCTATGATTTTGTGGAAGCTGTGCCCCTTTCCCGACCCTGAACTCGCCAAACCAAAACCTTTGCTTCGTCCCTCCTTAGTGTTAGGCACCAAGGAAATAACTTCACCCATCGTCATCACAGTTCAGGCCTGCTGTGCTCCGATGCTCCATCAAGGCCGGTGTGTTTTAGCCTGCAATCTGGAGGGGAGAGCGACGGCGATGTTGAAGATTACGATGACAATGACGATAACGTTGACGATGACGATGTACCTGAGTACACTGTATGACACTATAGTAGCATGATATGACTCAGTTTGTATTGACATGCACTGTGCACTGCTCTTTTGCTTATGTTACTTCACCTGCTACTGGACGATTTTCTCGTTGGCGAGGGTGCTGAAAAAGCATAAGCATATGCATCGTGAAACAATCCGAATTATTGAGGTCTGAAAATGTAGTGTGCGAAATCCAATGAGTTTTTGGTTGGGGGATCGGGGGGGGGTCTAGTACACTTCGCTCCCCCCCCCACCAAAGTTTTTTTATTAATCGACACCCCTGCTGTCGACTGTTCAGAGAACGCCTTCGTTGTCCAGAGATGTATCTGTCTAGCCAAGAGGGGCGCTTTCGCTGTCCAGAGGAACATCTTTCTAGTTTACAGAGGCACATATTTAGTCCAGGTGGTATGTCTGTCCAATTCAAAGAACGCCTTCGTTGTCTTGGGGGGTCTGCCTATCCTAAAGAGCCGCCTTTATTTTCGAGAATGGAGTGTGCAGACTCCCCTCTCGACTGGACATGTCTACTCCAAATGGTTGCTTTTGTTAGCGAAGGGGTGCGTGATTTTGTGAAGCAGCAGAAGCGGCACCACAAGACGGCTACCTGGGTAGCGTCCGGAGGATGGTGCATATTCGACCTCAATCCTCGACCGGGAGGGGCACATGACCATACATTCCCCTTTCTCCGTTCCTCCCCCCCCCCCCTGGAGCCACCACTGAATAATGGTGATGGTGTGTGAAAGCGAGCACCTCAACTTCCCATTCCTATGACACCTCACGGATTCGAAAACTTGAGCGGACAGAGCGAAAGATCTATAAAAAGAAAGTTAGGTACATAAATTATTTTTTATTCTTGTTTTATTCCGTGCCAGAACTGACCGGCGTCTCGAAGACATCAGAGGGCTGCAAGGCGTGACGACATAGGCAAATTTCACATATGGCCGCTGAAGTATGACACTACCTGAATTTTGTACAAATACCAAGTGATTGATTCCTTGTGAACCTTGTAAAAATGCTCGCGACGAATACGAAAGTAATATAGTAGGATTTTTGATGTGAATGGGGCGGTTATTGTGGGCATTTTTGGGTGTTTCCTTTCTTGAGTTTAATGATTATATTATAACGACCATTTGCTTGTTTAATTTCAGGCGTGTGTTGTCGCTCGAAATCGTTATCAGGAAAATCAGAATAGATAGAAACAACGCTGAACAAAGTATTCAGCGTTGTTTCAATGTTTATCATGCTCATGTTGAGTTCGCAAAGTTCTCATTTGGATACGGTCTGATACAGATCAATAGCTTGTCTGATTGGAGGCCAGAATTTCAACACATTTGATTATTGTTTGAGAAAATAGCTGCAACAATGCATTTTCTTTAAGAATGTTGAAATTTCATGAAGTAGAGACATTGAAATCATTGCATCAAATCCTTCATGCTGATATGGCCGGCATGGTGTGAATGGACATAATGTCAGGCAAACTGTATCTTATTCATGTTTCACAAGTGATTTTTTATTTTAAAGATGATGGTAGCATTAGTTTGTTTAAAAAAGTGATCAAAGCACTTCCATAATTAAAAAACCTCTTAAGAATGTCTCACTTTGTGATTGGTCAAAATATATATGGCATCATGTATGTCGAGGGTAGTGGAGGTTGACTGCCAGTCATTCAATTTTGTGTGTTGGACACTGCCAAGTTTGGGTTAATCATGAATGCTTTAGCTTAAATGGTATCCAACTGCCAGGTGCCTATGGGCTGATTGGGCATCTTACACCATCAGCTTCATCAAAATGTTACTAGAAGATGTTAGATGACATTGTCCTACATCTACTGATCATGGATTATGTTGATCTACACCTATTCATGATTGATCATATGAACATGGTCCATACAATCAATCATGAATAGGTGTATGGCTACCTTTTCATATGGCTAGACTTGTACTGAACCCAACAATAAAAGGAAATATATTGCTCCTGTGGGTTATGAGAGATGAAGCTGTGCTGATTATCATGATGCCCTGTCAGCAGAGTGGAAACTTACTTTCCAGGTTTGGAGTCGAAGTGCAAACAGATTTCTTCTGGAGTACATTTTCATGGATATATTATTTTTTGCATGGAATCTATTTACTGGTAGCCAATTGCAAAATCATATGTACCTAGTCAGTATCTACCTATGTAATATCCATAAGTAGTACACATTGTCATTTTTGGTCACATCAAAGCATAGTAACAAAAAAGTGAACAGTGAATGGCACAGCAAGACAGGGAGTTGTGATGATCAGCTCAGCTTCATCTCTCATAACTCACAGGAGCAATGTGCTTTCCTTTCACTGTTGATCCCAGTATGAGGCTAACTGAATGAAAAACAAACAAATAATTCACACTTCACCCTCAGCTCAGGGCACACACATATCTACCTGCACATCCTACGTGATACAGACCCAACACCACTACCTCACACTCCAGTCAGATGCGATAGCAGAGTGCAAAGCAAAGGATCAGCCAAGGTCTTGTGTTTGTGGTATGACTGCTAAGCATGTGTTCAAAGTTGCTAATGGTAATGGCATTTCAAAAATATCTTGCACCAATTGGTTGAAAGACAGTGTTCAGAACAGAAAATGCTAATGAAGCAAATTCTGATTGGTGGCCTCTGGGACTCCAGAAGACGTCTCTTAAAACTGTCAATTTTTCCCACTACAGGGTAGCTCAAGGCAGGTTTCTGGAGATGCATCAGCCGAATTCGTAGTGACTGGATGCCACTGTTCAGCGTGCAGTGTGAGGTTTGGCAAGTTGTCAGCATTTCCGTTGGTTGTGGTTTGACGTGGTGTGTGTTTGGATGTTGTTTGTGTGCTTGATGGTACAAAAAGTGGCTAGTTTATTTGGTAATCATGGTGTAGAATAACATGTTTGTTGGATGTTTTCTTTAATCTTGTATTTGTTCTTTTGTGGTATTTTTGTTCCTTCTGCATGTTTGTGTTGGAGTACATGTGGAGTCCATTCTATCCAGTGTGAACCCAGAGTGCAAAAATGTTTTAAGAGATGAAATCTCTAAAGGAGTGCTTAATTCCCACCCTACCTATCAGGGTGGTGCCATCCATTGTTTCTTCTTTGTTCCTATGCTTTGACATTTGATTTGACCACAAATGACAGTGGATATTACATACCTATTATGTAGACTTTTGATCAGTTATCAGTTAGTTTTATGCATTAAAAATAATATTTCCATGAAAATGTACTCTGGATGAAATCAGTATGCACTCAGACTCCCAACCTTGAAAGTAAATGTCCTACTCTGGTGGCAGGTACATGTATCTTCATCTCATCTTGACCTAAGCATTGTAGACCATTGATGCAGGTTGATTTTGCATGTCATAAAGTTCATAGTGTTAAGGCTTAATAAGGGCCACAGGAGTCCATCTAGGCCATTAAGCCTATCTAGAAAAGATACTAGAAGGTACATGCTCACACCCCAATCAATCCATTATCTCAAGTTCCATGGGAACTATATATCCCAGCCTATCTAGCACCATTCACCTGATGTTGTAGCACATCTGAGTTTTGTCAACAAATTTGTTAAGAAACTTCATCTTATCACTTCCATCTCATTGCAAAATTGTTGGCTGTAAAACTCCACTAATATTTCTGCTCCTCACTGCAAGTACTATGTGTGTAAAAGCTAGAACAAAATGTGTAACTGAAGCATTGCTGGATAAAAGCATGACACCAGAAGTAGTGGTATGAGGAGGAGTGGATATGCTGGACATTTCACAATTGAAATGCCTGGTACATGGAATGTGAAGACACATGTTTGTACCTATGACATAATTGTGAGGTGCATCATAATCACAAACAATGACAAACAATACAAGTTCCTACAGTTGTATGTATACAGTTTCATTGAAAATATGTTGTGAAGTCAGAACTCTGTCTGCAGCTGGTTAAAATATTTTTCTGATTGGTGTTGTTTTCTGCTTAAATTTCTGAATTTCAGTACATTGTGTCCAACCCACATTACCACAGTGGGTTTAGCCTAGCACTGTGTCAACCACACAGAACAATATTTTGATGCAACTACCTTTTTTGGTCAACCCACTTGGGAGGCCGATTTTCTTGAGATTCCCACATATAAAGGAGTGCAATTGGCAGAAATGAATGGCAGTATTGAGCATCAAGAAAAGGCAATGCTATATTGTATTTCTATTTTACTTGGTGCTGACTGTGGGCAGCATACTTTTCATACACCACTGTCCTTCCCATCTCAGATAAAGGCTACATAACTAGTTGCACAAGTTCAGAAACTCCATGCAATTGTACCACCTGTCACCACGAATGGTTTCGTGATGACATGCAATCGTCTTATCTCTCACCACGGGTGTTTTCATAATAACATGCGTTTACCCTATCTCTCACCATGGATGTTTTTGTGATAATATGCAATTGCCCTGTTTCTTGCCACAGATGTTTCCTTGATAACATGCAATTGCCCTATCTCTAACCATGGATGCTTCTGTGATACCTCAAAATGACTTAGGTGGGATTACTGAAAGTGACCACCTGGAAGAACATGGTGTTATTTCAGGTGGTCTTGAAAATGCATGATATATCTGAAGTACTTCGTAACTTGAAAACCATTCCCATTTAGCCTCTTTCTCAAGTAATTCCCATGTTCGTGAAACATGAGATCCTCCAAAGCCTCCGGAAAACGGAGGTTGTGTGCAGAAAACGGAGGATGTGCATGGATTATTACACTTTTGTAATCGTTTATCATCCTTGTACTTACCCTTGATTCAATAAATCCCTCGGGGGAATAATATATTGCCTTATTGTGAGATTCCGGGACAACGGTTTCATAATCTCTCGCCCTTTCCGCTGCGTTTCCGTTGCCGGGGGATTATTGAGTGTTTCACGACGCACTGTATGCATGATCATGGCTCTTGGCACCACCCACGCTCTTTCAACGGTAGGTCGCAGGATTAGACAATGATATTATGCTTATAGTCTTATTATTATTATTATTATTGTGATTAGTGTTTTTGGGCGACGCGCCCAAAAACCTAGTCCCGTCATCCTGTGGCATGATCCCGTGAAGTTCCAGTAGTATGCACACTCACAAGTGCTCATAGATATCAAAATCTACCATAGACAAACTGAGATAATGGCGTTTATGTGCAATTTGGGTGTAGCCATGGCTGTTTTTTTAACGTGGAACGCGATTTGAAGCTCCTTTTTCTGATGCTAACATTGATGTTCTTCAACAGAATTCAGAAATCCGAAGTCATCATGGTACAAATCAAGCATCCACTTTATGTTTTCCACACACTGAATGGAAGAGACCATGGAGGTGCATCCATGTGAGCCATCATTCCTGGTGAGTTCCAATCATGGCAGCACGTCTGGTGCTACCCATGGTTTGCGCCCTCAAAACGTGCAGATATCGCTGGGAAACAAGCCCCATACAAGTATAGTCATTCACCAAGATGTTCTCCGTGTGGGGCAAGGTCACTCTGCTGATGGGAGCGCTCATGACACACCCCAAGGGCGTGTGGGAGAGCAAGGCCAAGGGCGAGCTGTGGGTGCGTCACGACGCCAGGTGGCTGCCGGAGGCCGGCGGCTGGACGCGGAGGGATGGCCTGTGGACGCGCGAGCGCGGCGCCTGGACACGCAAGGGCCAGTGCTGGCGCAAACAGGAGGAGGGCCACTGGAGCCGCGACGTGGAGACGTTCAGGAAGCTGGGGGACGCGGGGCCGTAGCCGGCCGGGCAGCGGCCGGCTCGAGACCGTGGCGGTCCGAGTCGGACCTCGCCTTGCCCGAGGGGACGCCAGTCCGCCCACAGCCCGGCGGCCGCGCCACGCCGTCCGACAGCAGCATGAGCAGCGAGTCCGGCTCTGAGCGCGGCAGTCGCCAGCCGTGGCGCAGCGAGAGCCATCTGTCGGCGACCGTGGAAAAGACGCTTTCGCAGCGCCACCGCAGCCAGCCGTGCCTGCTGTCGACCAAGATGGACTACAGCGGCGTGCCCAGCCGGGTGGCGGCGTACATCGAGCGGCGGCGGCAGCAGGACCGCGACGATCGGGCTCGCCGACGCGCCTCGCACTCGCCCGAGCCGGCGTCGAGCGTGCCGCCGAGCTGCGTCGTCGAGGCGGCCGACTGTCACACGCTGGCGACGCGGCTGGCGCTCGAACAGACAGAACGGCGAGAGCGCGAGCGGCAGCTGGAGCAGCTGCGCACCGACTACTACCAGCTGGTCACCAAGTACGCAAAGGCGAAAACCTATATCGATCGGATGCGCTTCCAGCCGCCGGGTGAGCCGACGAGTGGTGCCGCATTGAGTGGCTGTCGATCCCGGCACGGTCTGCAAGCCCGAGCCGGAGATTTGGATACATCACCGACTGAATCACAAGATGGCCAAAGTGCGTCGTTATTGCGACAGAGAAGTGCCAAAGAATCCATTTGCAGGGCAGGTAGTGCACAACCAGATATTAGTGTGTTTTACCAAGATAAATGTTTTCGTGAGTTAGATTCTCCTCAAGATGTCAACCCGGTGGATGATGAAACTGATGCATTTAAGGAAAATGGCTCGCACCTAGAAAACGATTCAAGTGATCAACTCTGTTCCAAGGTGAGCACACTAAATTGTAATCACAAGGGAACGTGCTGGCTTAGCAAGTTCTAACAAGCCTGTTGCCTGGTAACAAGCCTGTTGTTTGAAGCCTAAGTGTTTTATTCACGGTAGTTCTTACTAATTGATTAATATCCATAAGTTTGATAATGATATCATCGATCTTTGATTGACGTGGAAGATGAATATTATGATGCGTAATCTGTTGTGCCTGTTAATATGATTTGCTGATATAGCTTCTATTTGACTGTTGGTTGTAGTCGCACTGCTGGTATCTCCCATGTTACTTTGACTTCTGAGGCCTCTTAATTAATATTTCACTGGTCAGAAGTCCTCTTATGGCCATTGACACCAAAACTATGCGACACGGACTTATGTCGCCGAGGGGCACTTGGACTTGGTGTGTGCTGTCCTTGCACTGAATATGTGTGCTAAAATTTCATGTAAGCCATTGATAGAAACTTGTTTCGACTTTTCGGGAAGAAGTCCAAACCATGAATCTGCCAAGAAACACTAAGCTGTGGGCACAGTTAGAAGGTTTATAATTTTTCAGCATGGCACATATGCACGCTATCATCAACATTTTGTTCGGATACCGTCAAAATACTAACAGTCCATTATGTCGTCTATAATTTGGAGTCATTTCAGATTTCTATGTTTTTTAGTTAATGCTCTCCACCGCACGAAAAAAATCAACTTCCAGGCATTATTCCGCCGGGTTTTCTGGTCAGGTATGACTGCGCATTGCTCGCAGTCCGGTGCTGGCGTCGCTGATCCACCGCCGATGGTGACAACACGGACGCTGACTGGTCCGTTCCAGATTTCCGAGCAGGAGGAGGTGTCGGGGTGTCTCAGCACGGGCGGCGAGAGCGCCAGGTCCGGCCTCATCTCTGAGCCGCCGCTTTTGACGGTGACCGAGTCGACACCGGACCGGTCGCCGTCCGGCGGCTCCGCCGACGCGGACTCGCCACCCGCACACGCGACGGCCGACACGTCTGCCGCACTTCTACATGCGACAGCTGACGGGTCAGGTGCCACTGACGGGTCAGCTGGGGCTGACGGGTCAGGTGGCGCTGACGGGTCAGGTGGCGCTGACGGGTCAGGTGGCGCTGACGGGTCAGATGGCGCTGACGGGTCAGGTGGCGCTGACGGGTCAGGTGGCGCTGACGGGTCAGGTGGCGCTGACGGGTCAGGTGGCGCTGACGGGTCAGGTGGCGCTGACGGGTCAGGTGGCGCTGACGGGTCAGATGGCTCCGGCGAGTCAAGTCGCACTGACGAGCCGCCCACGCTGTCCGCCGCTCCGTATGACCGGCATTCGACGCCGTCTCGCCGACGCCGGTCACGTGACTCGGATCAGCAGAGCCGGTGCGAGCCACGTGATTGCAGCTCGATCGCTCGAGTGGTTTTACGTGATACGGGTGGAAAATGTCTGCCGGACACGCGTGACCTGAGCCAGGACCGGCCGCGCACACGTGACCTGAGCCAGGACCGGCCGCGCACACGTGACCTGAGCCAGGACCGGCCGCGCACACGTGACCTGAGCCAGGACCGGCCGCGCACACGTGACCTGAGCCAGGACCGGCCGCGCACACGTGACCTGAGCCGGGAGGACCGGCCGCGCACACGTGACCTGAGCCGGGAGGACCGGCCGCGCACACGTGACCTGAGCCGGGAGGACCGGCCGCGCACACGTGACCTGAGCCGGGAGGACCGGCCACACGTGACCTGAGTCAGGAAGACCGGCCAGGCACACGTGACCTGAGCCGGGAGGACCGGCCGCGCACACGTGACCTGAGCCAGGAAGACCGGCCGCGCACACGTGACCTGAGCCAGGAAGACCGGCCAGGCACACGTGACCTGAGCCGGGACCGGCCGCGCACACGTGACCTGAGCCGGGAGGGTCGGCCGTGGTGCGGTCTGGACAACTTGTCCTGCCGTGGCTCGACTTCGCCAAGCTACTCGGATCGGTCGGACCGTGATGGTCCTTGCGGAAGGCCGTCTCCTGGTGACGGTGGCGCAGACTGGGCGCTGGGGTGTGCCAGGAGGCCCGCTGTGCCAGCGCTGGCAACCAAGGAGCACCTACACGGCGCACTGGGCATGCTGGCCTCTCAGGTGCAGATGATCCAGGCGATGGTCGGCCGTCGCCGCCAGTCGGCCGACGAATGCCCTTCGCCGGCCACCTCCAGTCGCAGGAACTCCAGACGTAGTCGCAGTCTTTCAGTGCGGATCTCGCACAACCGGGTGTCTAGTACAGCAGATCGTGTTGCACAAATCGAAAGGCGTGGATCGCGATCTGGCGCGTCGTCACACGGCGATCGTCCCCGGGCCATGTCGGAACACGCCGTAGGTCCGTCCGAGCGTTCCGGTACCGGCCGTAGGTCCAGGGGCGATCTGTCCAAGCACTGGTCAGTGGATGGGTGCTCTCGTGCCGGGGCCACGAGCACGCCTGAGCCGGACGATCGCACGCGCCACGTGGCGATCAGCTCACCGGCTCCATCGCAGAATCAAGCCCATGAAAAACGGACCAACGCAACTTGTCCGGATCTCACCGACTTCACAGGCAACCTGGTGCGCACCCAACGCCACTTGGACGGTGATGGCACAGGCGACTCGCTATTGTCGGACCTCAGAGAGCATGGTGCGTATCGGTACAGTAGCCAAGAGCCAGTGATCTTCCGAACGACGGCTGTGACGAGTTCACGCACGAAGCACCTGCGCCAGTCAGCGCACGGCCAGCACCACAGCCGGAGCTGTTCCCCCAGCCCGGGCGACGATGTCGCCCCGGACGTTGGTCGGCCGACGTCGGCGGAGACGCGCCGTCGGGCGGGGCGGCAGCTGCCGGTGCCGCCGCTGCGACTGCCGGAGCCGGGCGGCGACGCGTACGACGCCAACACTTCGCCGTCCAGCCTGGTCTCTCCCAGCAGCTCGCCTCGTACCGTCAGTCCCACCAGCAAGGTACGCTGGTAGCGACTACGTGGCAATCTGGCGTAGTACCACACAACCGCGTGCGGCTGACCCCGCGTGAAATCCGTATGCTTTGATTTTAAATTCGAAGTCACCGAAATTACAACTTGGATATTGTGCATCGAGTATGGTTGACTGTTGTATGCTTGGCTTAAAATAAGTGCGTCAGGCGCATGACTGATTGGGCCTCACTCAGGTGTTTCTTTCCTTTTACCTTTATGTTGGAGGCGGTTCTAGATCGAAGAGTGCGTTTGTTTGTTAGCTATTTGGGCTTCACTGCGTACCGATCATAATAGTCACATGGCGACCATATATTAGCTTGTTTTTGGGTTTTGTTTCCGGCTACCTCCAGGACAGAAACACAGGAGTGTCGTCCCTGACGTCTGGTAACAGACTCGGCCTTCAATCAGCAACAACTGTGATGTCGGTGTGGCCAGGTGGAGCTGTGGCGAGCCGAACCACTCCAACCGGTGGCCTGTGCTGTCGGTGTGGCAGGCCGAACGGCTCCACTTGCTGACGACTGTGGTGTCGGTGTGGCAGGCCGAACGACTCCACTTGCTGACGACTGTGGTGTCGGTGTGGCAGGCCGAACGACTCCACTTGCTGACGACTGTGATGTCGGTGTGGCCAGGTGGAGCTGTGGCAGGCCGGTCTGACTGACGTGTCGTGCGACACGGGCGGCGGCGGCAGCGCCGAGCCGGACCGGCCGCACTCGGAGCCGGCCGGCCACACGGAGCCCGAGCTGCGCCGGCTGGCCGGCGCCGTGCGCGGCCTGCAGCGACAGATGAACGGCTTCTGCCGGCTGGTCGACCAGCTCGCCTCGTCGCCCGGCTCGTCCGACACGGACGCGGCGCGCGCGCCGCCGCGCCGCCGCTACCTGCGCGAGCGGCGCGGCCTGCAGCTGCCGCTGCTGCCCGACAAGCCGCAGCCGCCGGCCGGCCGGACGGCGCGCCGCTGGGATATCGCGCGTCCGCCGCCCGTGCGCACCGCCAGCTGCGAGCGTGCCGTGCAGACCGATGCGCCACAGCTGCCGGCCACACAGACACGGTGAGACCACTCGACACACAGACACGGTGAGACCACTCGACACACAGACACGGTGAGACCACTCGACACACAGATACGGTGAGACCACTCGACACACAGACACGGTGAGACCACTCGACACACAGACACGGTGAGACCACTCGACACACAGATACGGTGAGACCACTCGACACACAGACACGGTGAGACCACTCGACACACGATACGGTGACATCGACACACAGACACGGTGAGACCACCGACACACAGATGAGACCACTCGACACACAGACACGGTGAGACCACTCGACACACAGATACGGTGAGACCACTCGACACACAGACACGGTGAGACCACTCGACACACAGACACGGTGAGATCACTCGACTGCAACGATGACACGTCACAACTGCCGGCCACACAGACATGGTGAGACCATTCGACTACAAGAACGTCACAACTGCCGACCACACAGACACGGTGAGACCACTCGACTACAGCGACGACACGTCACAACTGCCCACTACAAACACGGTGAGACCATTCGACTACAGCGACGACACGTCACAACTGCCCACTACACAGACACGGTGAGACCACTCGACTACAGCGAGGACACGTCACGGCTGTGGGCCACACAAACACAGTGAGACCACTCGGATATGGCGACCCGAGGAGTCTACCCACTGACTGCAGTGACACATGGATGCTTCTCTCGGTTGTAGAGCTGACTGACTAATGGGTCAGACATATGAGCCCTGGGAAGGTCCGACTGCTGTAGAAATGTTGCGGAACTACCAGTTACAGTAGGACTGCTTGCAGAGGAATTAGGAGACTACTGACAACTACTTAAATTTAGCGAGACTACAAATGACTGGAGTCGCGCGGTAGTTGTTAAAGGCTGGAAACGGGTTGTTCTGGCGCACCTCGCCCGGAAGCCATGCCTTTTAAAGCATTGGAAAGTGGGCTAGCATTGCCGGTTCCTGTACATAGTCCAAATGCCCAAATTTACTTCGTGAAAGTTCGCAATCGATTTCGGGGATCAATGCACCGACTACACCGGTGTTATTGATGCGATCCAAATTAACAAGAATAAAACCCAAAGGCTGGTTGTGGGACTGCTGTGCGCAAATGAATGTAGAGGTGATCTTTTTGTCTCCAATTTCAGAAAGTGTTTCACCACAACATTTAACCAATTTCGGCACTTCGGTGTACATTCTTCTGCAAGTTATGTAAACCGTATTCGGAATTGGAGAACGTGTATCAAGAACGATGCAGCCAGTTCGTCAGACGCTGCATAACCGACGCAGTCGATGCGCCCTTAAACTTCAAAACTCCAGTTTCGTCAGAAGTGCATGTGTCTTCGATATGATTCAACTGGAAATACCTATTTCACAGTTGAAGTCGAGCTTCGCTTGCCAGTGTGATGCACATATTAGATTTAAACGCACGATGTTCGACTACCGACATGTGTTGTGCTAGCAGATGGTGTGGTTAGTTATTTTCACCGGATGAGACGCAAAGTGGTAAAGCAAATGGGTACTAAATGGTCACGATTTGGTCGAAGCGCCCTTAAACTCAAATAACTAGCAGTGGTAAAACTATGTGTCGACGCATACGGAGCTCGAAAGCTTGTAGCTAATGATGCTCTTTGTGCTGTTCCGGTTTTTGTCCGTCTTCCTATTGCTGCTCCACCTATGAATGTTTTAAAGCCCGAAGCCTTTAAAACATTACCACCACTTATTTTAAACTGATGGTTCTTTCTAGTTCGGCGGGGGCGCTCAACGAGACTCGGACACCGACCTTGGATGGCGGCCAGGTACGATCTCGTCGAATGACCTGTGCAGTGTGGCCCGAACCCCATCAGTGGATGTTGAATCTGCACTCCTGATCTGGCACTTGCTTCGTGATTGAAATTTCTGGCATTCTCGTTGTTTTGAGTGGCAGTTTTTCTATAATTACCTGGGTTTTAGTTAACATCACAAGTCATGATGATTCATAACCATTGTTGTGACGCGTTTCACCGAAGACTGGGTAGGTTGCATTTGTTCTGGTTTGTTACGACCCATTTGGCAGCTGAGGCCCTAAGACGTCGCCTGCCTCTCATCCTGGCAGGATGGGTGGGCACGGCTGGGAATCGAATCCCGTACATCAGGCGTGTCAAATGCTCATCGTAACCACTGAACTACCAACGCCCGGGTGGGCCACATTGTGACCCATTGTACCTTCGTTAGATGACTCAGTTAAGTATTGTTTACCACTCCAGTGTCTATTTCTTGTTCAGAAAGGCAATGGAGGCTGCATAGCTCCGGCCGTGATACAAAGGACCGCGTATGACCTGAAACGGCGTAGTTCAACTGCTTTTTTTGTGCTGTATTAGAACTTGTAAGGAGCTCTTCATATTCTGACGTTCGATCAGTATGTCTTTGAAAGTAGCGGCTTCCATGTTGAGAGGTGATCCGATGTTACCTTTGTGTTTCAGCGACGGCGGTACCCAGGAGGCAGCGCGCAGTGGGACCGAGCAAATATGCTGGCTCGTCAGGTCAACCTGAGGTCACGCTGTATTCTGGAGGGTGTCATGCGCTCGACGACATGTTGACCTGTCTGGATTCGCTCCCGAGCTGACCTGACCTGGGCCAACGACGCGTTGATTTGTGCAGGGTCGGACGCGTGTGAATTTGTGCAGTGTCGTTCACGTGATTATTAGTAACGAGGTATTTTCCCGCCGACGTACGCGTCGGACATTTATCGGTAATTCAGGAAACATAATGGCACAATGATCTCTGATTGTCATAGTAACATTCCTTAAAGCATTCTAGTCATAACTTTGATCTCACGAGGCTGCCATGTTAAGGGTTGTATCGCGGTTAGTTATTGGAAATATGTTCCTAATATTTTTATTTTGTTGTGCGAAGATGAGATAAATATACGATAAATATACCACACTACTCCAGTGTTTTCATGCCGTGATTATGCCTCGGCTCAACTTTATCGAGTGTAAGAAGCAGCGTGACATAGTTCTATCTTGGATTTGTTTATACATAATTGCTCCAAGGAGGGTTGAAGCGAGATGGAGTGAAGTTCTCAATGTTTTCAATGTTTCAAATAATTTGCGCATTGCTCCATATGAGCCACCGAAAGAACAGTCATGCTACTGCATTTATTACGTAACCTTCATCTCAAATTCGCCGGTGAGTACACGATATCTCCCAAAGCGAATCGCGGTATGAATTCCCATCAGCTTCGAAGCTGTATAGCGTGTTGTTCGTGGACTTAATCCACGTCAGGATCTGCCCGCTGCGACTGGCTGCTGACCACTTGAGTCGGCTGCTGCGGTCTGTCGCCGTGTGTGCTGTCTGCGCCGCGGCGGCCGGCCGGTCCGCGCGTGCACCACGCGTCCGCCGGGCCGGCATCAGTGCAGTCGCACCACGCAGCTGCTGCCCGGGTACTGCGGCAGGCGCAGCGCGTACTTCTCCTGCAGGCCGGGCGGCACGAACCGGCCGCCCAGGTAGTGGGCGCCCGTGAAGAAGCGCGCGCACAGTTTGGGCGCCGTGAGCGACACGAGCATGTCCGGCCGCAGCGCCGGCCCGTCGCCGGGCCCCTCCTCGACGTGCCAGCCGGACGGCACGTCCACGCTGCACACGTGGTAGCGCTCGCCACCGCCGTCGCCGCCGCCGCCCAGCAGCAGCCGCATGGCCGGCTCCAGCTGCGGCCGCACGGGCGGCCGGAAGCTGAAGCCGAACAGGGCGTCGACGACCAGCCGGTACTGGGACACGGTGTCGGGCGGCTGATCGGTGACGGGCACGCCCGCCTGCCGGCACTGGTGCGCCAGCCGGCCGTACAGCGCCACCGCCTTCTGCACCGGGTAGAACACGGCCGGGCTGTAGCCGAACAGCTTGAGGTGGCGCGCGCAGACGAGCCCGTCGCCGCCGTTGTTGCCCGGTCCGCAGACGACCAGCACGGCCGCCCGCCTGTCGTCGTCGCCGTCGCCGAGCGGGTACTGCTGAGCGATGGCCACCGCGCAGCTGAGGCCGGCCAGCTCCATCAGCTGGTCCACGGAGAACTGGTGCTCGTTGAACAGCTCCTGGTCGATGTCTGTCGCCTCGCGCTGCGTCAGGTACCGCACCTGGCGCGCGTCGGCGGGCGGCGCCATGCTGGCCAGTCGGCGCACCCCCTGCGGCACGGTGGCGTGGTGGGCGGTCAGCGGCGGCGGCGCGGGACGGGCCGCCGCGGACGTCACACGCAGGCGGAGATGGCGCAGCGTGTGACCCAGCAGGGTGCGCATGGCCGTCCGTCTGTCGGCGGACACGCCAGTCACGTGTCACGAGATTGGCATGCGCATTGTGTTCCGTCAGCGGTGAAGCAATCAACACAGCACGATCCACTAGTGTTTGAACCG
This sequence comes from Imbricaverruca yamaguchii, assembly GCA_034440575.1. NCBI lineage: Eukaryota > Metazoa > Arthropoda > Thecostraca > Neoverrucidae > Imbricaverruca > Imbricaverruca yamaguchii. Next base: position 3,235,895 of record JAOTOL010001636.1, on the reverse strand, counting down.
GTCGATTCAGCAGTGTTTCTCACTCCCGCTAAATACGATTCTGGGCCTGCGTGTGGCAATACGCAATATCGGTGGGCCGCCATAGGCCCACCGATATTGCGTTGTGGAAACGTTAACAACGAATAAAAGCGAAGGTTAATTATGGGGACGATATATATATATATATATACATATATATATATATATATATATATATATATATATATATATTCATAAGAGCGTGACATACTCTTCTTTATTGAGGCTGTACTTCCATGTAGTGAAGGTTTCGCAGAGACCACCCCCAAACAAAACTCGAATTTCTGCCGCTATATTGTGTTGCGTTAGAAAACTGCTTCGTCGCTTTTGTGCATGGTACCTCAAACGTTCTCGGATAGGTGACGTACCTAGGATTTACGTCAATGGGGAAGGGCGGATTCCGAAGGGGTCAAACTTATCCACAATTTTAAGCCACCGGATTTCGACCACTATTCTTTCACGCGACTTATATTTAATCACGTTAAAGTAATTGGTGAGAACTCACTTCCCTGTAAAGGAATCGCAGCCTACCACCATCGTTACCCTGCCACAAAATTTGAACATCCCCGCACCTGTTCATGTTTTTTTCTGGCACCCTGGATAAGCCAGCTGATGCTACTCAAATAACATCTATGAACATCTTTAGAAATGCAAATGTTTACAATTTCACGCACTTCGGTTTACAGCACCTGATCGACATCACGTCAACTTCGTACAAGTCATGCAGACTCATCTTGTGCATTCGCCGCATTCCCCACGCTGAGCATTTTTGCTAGGCCCGTTCAATTTTTAGTTGCTGTCACATGATGGTCTATCGTATTATTTCCTACCATGGAATGCTTCGCGTGGTGGTTTGCTACAAAGTTCGATGAAGTAAATTCGAAGAATATTTATCTTCTCATTTCCTGAAGTGAACGATATTCGGATACCCCTCTGAGTTTTGATGTTTGTTTAAATGTGCTCCCAGATTGGCTCCTGAACCTAACGCTCTGGCTTGGTGTTCTTCTTAGGGCTCTTACGTATGTCTACTTCCACGACTCACAAAATACGCACACAAATTAATAATTTGATCCGGGTCGGCAAATTTGTCCGTAGAAAATGGAGAAATATGCGAATCACTGGCGGGGGTTGGGGTAGGATTACCCCCAGCTAAAATGCCGCAATGGACCATGTTGGTGCTGTTCTGAAGAGCGAGTTATAACATCCCACAATTAGGAGGCAGTCGCATCCCGGCACTCCTGACCCGACTTCGGAATATTCATACAGCTGGTGGCGTATCGACCAAAGGGACAACGTTAAGTGATTAAATGTTCGGTAACCGGACAAATGAACGTAAAGCAAATGTACGTATGGCAGATGTACGTACACAAATGTACGAAAGCAAATATGCGTAAGCGCAGATGTACGTATGGCTAACGTACGTAAGCGCAAATGTACGTAAACGCAAATGTACGCATGCGCAAATGCACGTATGGCAATTGTACGTATGCGCACATGTGCGTAAGAACAAAAGTACGTATGGCATACATACCTAGCCAAATGTGCTTAAACACAAAGGCACGCACGCCTAAATGTACGCACATCAGCTCATACGTACATTTCCTCTTGTATTATTTTACGTTTAGGTACTTCTGTGATTACGTACATCTGCGCTTACGTACTTTTGCCCTTACGTACATTTGCGCTTACGTACTTTTGTGCTTTCGTAAATTTACGTCTACATACTTTTGCGCGCACGTACATTTGCGTTTACCTACTTTTGCGCTTGCATACATTTGCGCTTACATACTTTCGCGCATACGTACATTTGCTCTTACGAACTTTTGCGCATACGTACATTTGCGCTTACGCACATCGACGCATACGTACATTTGCACATACGTACTTTTGCCCATACGTACATTTGCACATATGTACATTAGCCATACGTACATCTGCGCTTACGTACATCTGTTTTTACGTACATTTGTCCTGGAATCGAATATCCAATTCGACGATACTATCCAATTGACAGTGAAGTAGGGACTGCCAAGTGCTAGGAAAAACAAACACGTGAGTGAAAGACCTGTCCAAGATGCATGCTGTGTAGAAGTGTTGAGCATCAAGGCAGGTGGCACCCGGACAGTAAGCAAGAGGCATCCCGAGGGAGGGTACCCCTCAGACGCCGGGCCCATCTGAAACGGAACCATCCCAGCTGCGCTACTATGTATGTATATATAGTAAACATTTTCCATCTTTCCGTTATATTCCGACGCGTAACAGCCGGAAGTGAAGAAAATTCACGTACCAAGGAGTAATCCACTAAACACTGGCCGTCGTAAAAAAGTCTGATCAGTAAAGGTATATTCTCGTTCATTTCAGGCACTTGGTTTTTCCAGATCACCACAAAGTGAGCGCACTTATCAAGACTGCATCAGCATATGTGAACCAGGCAGCCTTGCAAAGGAAGACAAGCGTGTTCAACATATAGTGTAAACAGTTATCTAAAACATCAGCGTAAAACTATGAACACCAACTGTGATCATGGTGGCAAGTTTGTGAAAACCAGCATAGCATTGAGTACAACCGTCCGATGATCAAGCGAGACGACTAATCAAAATCAAGTTCATTGACGTCTTGCGCATGGCAAAAGCCAACAACACAAATTGCGTGGCCTTGGGCTATGCAGCCCGCATTGTCCTAACACTCGAGCGCATTGTGGTCGTGCCAAAAGGTATACAAAAATAATAACCCTGTGCAATAAGGAATATTCACGGAATGTGCAGAAGCAATATCACAGTTCGCAATATACCCTGAACCGATCTGGTGCAGAAAAGGAATATTTGAGGAGCGAGTGAAAGCAGACATCATCACCAACAGACAAGGCCACAATAGTAGCGCTGAAATATAGTCACTACCACCTCATTGTAAATACACCGGCTTCATTGGACCACTGGAAACAACGGGAAGCTAAACTTGCCCCCGCACCGAGGTTCTACATTTCGTAAATTCTCTCGGATCGGTCCCGCGGCATCTCCAATGGCGCTCAGAGCTTGTCGATCCTCCCACGGAGAAGGTTCAACTCCTCGACGATCTCGTTGGGAAGATCCTCGCCGACCTGCTCGTCCAGATACTGTTCCACGGCCGCCACCTCCTGCTGCCAGAAGTCCTTCGGCACGCTGAACAGCTCATCCATGTCCATCTTGCCGTCGAGTCCGTCCAGGTTGATGTCTCCTGGCCGCGGCACCATGCCCACGGCCGACTCCTGGGCGCACGGCTCGCCGTCGACGCGACGCAGGATCCAGTCCAGCACGCGCGAATTCTCGCCGAATCCGGGCCACAGGAAGCTGCTGTCCGCCTGCGACTTGCGGAACCAATTCACGTGGAAGATCTTGGGAGGCGCAGCGCCGACAGCGCCGGCACGCCTTTCCATGGACAGCCAGTGGGCCAGGTAGTAGCCGAAGTTGTAGCCGAAGAAGGGTCGCATCGCGAACGGGTCGTGCATGATGACCTTGCCCTTGTGCTCGGCGGCGGCCGTCGACTCGGAGCGCATGGAGGCGCCCACGAGCACGCCGTGACGCCAGCTGAACGCCTCGTACACGAGCGGCACGCCGAGCGGCCGCCGGCCGCCGAACAGGATGGCCGAGATCGGCACGCCCTCGGGCGACTCCCACTGCGGGTCGATGATGGGACAGTTGGCGGCCGGCGCGCAGAACCGGCTGTTGGGGTGCGCCGACGGCATGCCGCTGCCCGGCGTCCACGGGTCGCCGTGCCAGTCCACCACGCCCACGGACGCGTCCACCTCGCTCTCCAGACCCTCCCAGTAGACGCCGCCGTCGCCAGTCATGGCCACGTTGGTGAACAGCGTGTCGCGGAAGATGGTCTTCATCGCCATCGGATTCGTCGCCATCGACGTGCCCGGCGCCACGCCGAAGAAGCCGTTCTCCGGGTTGATGGCTCGCAGCACACCCTGGCTGTCGAATTTCATCCAGGCGATGTCGTCGCCGACGCACTCGACCTTGTAGCCGGGCAGCGTGGGCGTCATCATGGCCAGGTTGGTCTTGCCGCAGGCGGACGGGAAGGCGGCGGCGATGTAGCGCTTCTGGCCGGCCGGGTTGGTGATGCCCAGGATGAGCATGTGCTCGGCCAGCCAGCCCTCGCGGCGCGCGATGGTCGAGCCGATCCGCAGCGCGAAGCACTTCTTTCCGAGCAGAGAGTTGCCGCCGTAGCCGCTGCCGAAGGAGATGATCTCGTTCTTGGCGGGCACGTGCGCAATCATGGTGTTCTCCGGGTTGCACGGCCAGTTGCTGATGGGCTTCTTGCTGACCGGCACGGGACGGCCGACCGAGTGCAGGCACTTGACGAAGTCGTCGCCGCCGAGTGTGTCCAACACGGCGCTCCCCATGCGCGTCATCACGCGCATAGACGCCGCCACGTACGGCGAATCTGTCAGCTCGATGCCGATCTTGCTGAGCGGCGAGCCGATCGGGCCCATGGAGAACGGCACCACGTACAGCGTGCGGCCGCGCATGCAGCCCGGGAACCGCTCGGCCACGGCCGTCTCCAGCGCCGACGGCGACATCCAGTTGCCGAGCAGACCCTTGCGACCCTTGCGCGGGATGGGCACCGTGTCGCGCTTCTCGTCGGTCACGATGAACGTCTTGGACTCGACGCGCGCCACGTCGGCGGGGTCCGTGCGCGCCAGCCAGCAGTTGTCGTACTTGGGCAGCCGCTCCACCACGCCGGCCTCAGCCATCTGCTGCAGCAGGGCGGCGTTCTCCCGAGCCGAGCCGTCGCACACGTGCACGTCGGCCGGCTGGCACGTGCGCACAGTGCGCTCCACGAATTCGCGCACTTTGGGCGCCAGTGTGGCGGTTCGGTCACGTGCCAACTGGCTGAAGTGGCGGCGCAGGCAGCAGGCCAGGAGTCCGCCCGACGGGCGCACCGTTCGCACGCCGACCAGTCGCAGAAGCTGCACCATCTTGTCGGCCCGCCTGTCAGTGAGAAGGGCGATACAGTTGGTGCGGTGGACGCGGTCTGCGAGCCGGCCAGCAGCGTGCAGACCATGGACGGCGTCTCGCGCCAGCATCGGTGAGCCGTCGCAGCAGCAGCAGCAATTTTTCGCCGAGGCTAAATGACTAGCATACCCAGGGTAGCATCTGAATGGGGCAGCATCAGAGATGGGAAATCAGTCTGAATACTTCAGCTTTTCCCATGCTAATTTTCCAAATTATCAGCTGAAGAATATTCAAGTGTGGAGGCAAACCCAGCAGCCTCAGACCTGATGTTTGTTGTTTCAAATTACCACTCCAGCAACTACTAAGGTAAAATAACAATTGCTTGTGCACCCAGAACTGTTGGCTGTTAAGTGTATTTACCCAGTTTTCCAAAGTACACCCAAAGGAGAGGCTATCATGACAGCCTTTTCCCATTTCAAAAAGCCCAGGATAATAGACATGATGTATAACATCATATACACAGAATGTTTTGCAAAATAAGTGTTAATCATTGTGCAGGTTCATTATGTCATGGATATAAGAGACTTCTACTACTAAAATGTGAAATTGTTATATATTTGCAGTCAGAAAAAAGCTGGTATACCTAATTCTCAAGCTAGCAAGAACTATCCACAATTTTTTTTTAATAATCAAAATCAGTTTTTTTTCAGCATTATTGGTCATGCACTGCACATGTATTTTCATTGTCATAATATCTGGTATAGGGGAAGAAGTGTGTACTTGTAGCGTACAAACACTTGTCAGAACATTGGCATTGACTGAATAACTGATTGCACTTGATTGTTTATTGGGTGGTTCACGATGTACTTTATGTACATTCACGGCTAATGGCGCCGCCCACACTGTCTCGCCGGTGGGCCGTGGGGTTGGGAAATGTCCCGAGCAGCACTGGTCTCGAACCCAAGACCTTTGGTACCCATAGCTCAGCACCTTAACCATTCAGCCATCCCTGCCCCTAATTACATTTGAAAACATAAGATTGCAGCATATACTAGCCTCACCTGATGGCTATATGTACATAGCTGGTATATTTGGAAATGTTTACCTGGTTTGGTGGCAGAGGATCTTAAGTGGAGCCACCTCAAATATCCAAATATATTCCAGCTGTGTGGTGAAGTTGGACCAGCTATGAGGTATGTGAACAGAGATAGCTGGGTACAACTCTGTTGATTTTTTTTTGTAGAGAGATACAATGCAGGATCTTCTAAAGTAAATGGTGTGATGCCAACTGACAGGTTTTGTGTCAGGACAGGCCATATTTTTTTCCAAGTTGCACTAGTGACTTTCTATGTTAAACATGATGGTGGCATTCATTATTTTGTAAATCCCTATATTACTGAAAATATTTTAAAAGAAGTACTTCAGGATGTATCACTTTGTGACTGGTCAAAGCACCTATGACATCACAAATGAGGAGTTCAGAGATGCTCAAATGCCATTTGATTTTGCATATAGGATGCTGGCAAGTTTGTAATAATCTCAACAGATTTAGCTTTCATTGCATCAGATCACCATGGCCAACTTGGCTGTAGAAAATGACACTGTTATTCTTGTTTGTACCAACGTGTACAAATGCAACTATAATTAATCCAGAAGCAGCATTTATCAGACTGTTAACAGCCAACAAGATGAGGAAGTTATGGAGTAATGCTGCATGCTGAGATAATCCTTTGACCACTGCCAGTGGCTGGTGGTGAATTGGAGTTTAGGGGCACGTCAACATCTAGTGTCATTTTGAGCCCATAACTGATAGTGCCAGTGGCTCTGTTTGCTGCAAGGAACATTTCAATGTATGTGTACCACTGCTGGACAGAGGTACAGGCATTTTGATAGCCCTTAGTGTGACTAAGCCAACCAAACTGCAACTACTGCAACTCAAATAAATTATATTGCATGGAGGTTGGACTATGATGGTAAGGCAGTTTTAAATTATTCGCAAAATAGGGTGGAATTTACCACTTTCTGAACACTCAATTGACATCCTGCTCCAAGAAGTATAGACATCCTGCTTCTTGATACGTGCTTACGAAGTGTCTCCTTTCTAGCATTACCTCATTTGTTAAGTAGCATGATCATGCTCTTGATAAGGGGTGGTGGTACACGAATTCGGCAATGCAATTTCAGGTAAATGGATTATTCATAATGCGAATATCACCAGGGTATATATTATTTTTTATCTCGCTATCCCAAATATAGCTCTTCCTAACATTTGAATATCAAAACAAATGATGTGGGTACAAACATTGGCTCAAATTTAAGTCTGAAAAACATCAAAGGCACTTGGAATGATACTAATTTCATGACAAATTTTGACATCCTACTGTGCTCGTTTCGACATCTCACACCTAACGAAAAGCCAATATTTTCACACTGTGGTAAGGTAATATCATAATTTGTCTTCCTTTATGGCATTATTTGCATGCATATTTATCAACTCATGTCCACTTCTTTGGTGATATTTTGCCTACCAACTGAGAAGTACACACTTGCAGAGAAAATGAGTGGTCAGTAATGTTAATCACATTTATAAACATTGCATTGGAAAAAAGAATCCATGAGCTTAAAAAAATCTTAAAGTACAGATTTACAACCCAAAACCATTTTTGGGCTCTAATTTTTTATCCAACTATGAAGCAAGCATTTGGAGAGGAAATTACATTACTGTGCTTTTATGTGGTAACAAGACAAGATTTTATGCATAGCATCCATAAAGTGAACAACTGGGTTAGGTTTGGCTATGTTAGGTTAGTTTAGGTTTTTAGGTTCTTTAAATGAACAAATTTTAACAGCAAAAATATACAAAGAAAAAAATGTATTCTGTTCTTCAAAAGCAGGATATGTTAAGTTAGGTTATGTTTTGTTAGGTTTTATAAATTGAAAGTTTCCAGAAAATACACTACTTGGCATTTTTTTAATTTTTAATTTTTGGATTTTTCTCCTAGGGGAGATTAAGCTAAGTTAGGTTAGGTTATATTGCATTTCTATTATATTTTTAAAACATCTTCATGTTGTTACCTAAGTAATCCAAGGACCTTTTGTGTTATTTTGCTCACAACCTGAAAAGTAAGCATTTACACAGAAAATGAGTGGTCCCATCATCTTAGGCACATTAGTAAACATTGCATTGGAATGGGAAATTGCAGGAATTCACAAAACACATGAAAGCACAAATTTACTCAGGAAATGAGTAGTCACGTTGTACCTAGGCACTACCTGGGTAGGTACCTACCTAGGTAGGTAGGACCTAGGTATATATTTTAATAATGTTCATAAACATTATGTTGGAAGAAAATCCAAGAATCAAAAATGTCTTAAGGCACAAATGTACAGAATTTGAATGCTCCTTACTCATTCTAGACAGGCTCAGCATTAAACAACAAAAGTTGATATACCTACCTAACTGGAGCTACTAGTCTTACCCTACGAAGCCCGAAATACAGCCAGTTGCTTGGAAAGGTAGTACCTACCTACCTACCTACCTCCTTTCAAAATCAGCTTCCGTTTGAACAATAGCCTTTACGGAAGAAGTCGAATAATGAAAACTAACATTAGCGAAACCACAAAATGGTAAGACAACAGCAAAAATAAATATAAATGTCATATTTCTTACCCGGAAGGTTCTTCCAAACAGCCAGAGATGCGACGCACCGCAACGGAACCCTAGCGGAAAAATATGCGTATGATCGGATGACGTCAGCGGACAGACCGCACATTTTTCACCACACTTTACTCTACCAGATTTTCTCAATATGAAACATTGTAAATAATTGTAAAAATGTAATGGATTTGCATGGGACATTTATTCATGTACTGATAATATTGGCAATTATATTTTACTGAAAAGTTGCATTATAACTTCAAATTTCCAAATAGTAATGGCAGGAAACTAGAGCCCTGTTTGACAAGCATCTAGACGGTGCAGTCGGTAAGTATGGAACCAATCAGACGCGTCAGAGTTTCGCCTCAGGCATTTTTTTATATGACGTCATACATTTGCAGACTGTGCAGTGGGTACATTCGGAAAAGTACGTAATCTCCGACTGCATGTTAACTTGTGCGTGGCTGATGCAGTTGAGACAAGGTCTTACTGCATGTTAACGTGCGTGGCTGACGCAGTTGAGACAAGGTTGGAGTAGCACGGGTTACGGCAGGGGCATAGGTAGATACATATTTCCAGGAAGATTTCACGCATGACATGGTCGCCAGTTAAATTGTGCACTCTTGAGCCCAAATAATCAATCAATGAGATTGCTTCCTACTTTTCGGTCATTACAGCCTTGTTCTTCCAAAACGTTGCTGAGAAATCGAATGGCTTGAACTCAAGGTTACTTGCCCTTTACCTTGGCCTTTGGTACATATTTCTGAAGAAGCCCCTGAGCACAAGTTGGAAAAACACGTTGATGAGACTTGTTGAATATTACTTTGCAGTATATTCACCCACCATTTCTTTGGTAAATCACATGTAGGCAAGATATTCCCTATTTCATGTCACACTATGTAGCATTGGCACAATGGATGATGCAAAATCCTTTTGTGACAATGATTTTCACAAAGAGCACCAGTAGGTTTTAGGCGATGCGTTGTTAATGGGCTTTAGGTGACCTAACATCAGTGCAATTTAGAATACTCAACATAAGGTTATATCATACAGGCAACCAAACATGAACTTTTTGTTGATCATGCATTGGAAGGCCAGATTAGGTTTTTACTGACAATTTTGCAATTTTCTTCATTGCATACATCCACATTAAAGTCGTATGTTCAGCCCCACACCTTTCCCATCTTTAGGTGGAGAAAGAGGGAATAACATGCATCTTCGCTGTTATACATGGGTGTGAAACGACCAAACCTGATTGATGTGCCCTAAAACTTAAATAACCAACTAATCATTGGCACCCATGATTTTTTTTGTGGTTTTAGATAGTACTTCAGTGAATTTAGCATTTTGTTGGTGAACTGACTACTTATTGACATATAAGTACTTTAATTTAAATTGCATATATCAGGAAAATTTCTTTTTTCCCAATACAATATACAGGGAACTCATTCAAATCACACCACAATGCATGATGCATATATTTTTTATTGCAAATTGTTGTGTGGCCTTCTATGCATTTATGTTAGCTTTTGACACAAAGGATGTAGATCTGGCCTGAAAATTGTTAATGTGGAAATGGTACCATTGGCTCAGGATTTCATTTCTGGAAATATGGCACCTGCAAACTATTATTGTCCTTTCCAAAGCCAGAAGTACAAGGTTCTCATCTAGCATACAACCAGAGGTGCATCAAGTGCACCAGGCAGTACAAAAGAAAGTGTGCCAACCCATGGAGGAAAAGGGACACCTGGTGCCCCAATACTATGTATATAAAAAAATGAAGTGCAATGAAAATAAAATATTAAGAAATGTAAATTAAGAGTAGTTTTCTTGAGGACAACTAGGGTAATTATCTGGTTTTTCTATAGAAGCTCATGAGCACAAATGAGAAAATGGCATGGACTTGACTTGCTGAAGCTATGATTAAAGTGACAGAGAAGCTTGGTGACACAAATTATTTTTCAGCAGCATTGGAAGCCTTTGTGCCATTTAGTACTGAGTACAGATCCCATCACAGGACTGTCCATCCCATGACTGGGGAACTGACATTAATTTAGAAGTTCCCATTCTATTGTCATCCCATGGATATCAATGGCACAAATCCTATGTATTGCTTTCTGAAATATACAGGCAATTTGAACCATCCAATATAAGTACATTTTCTGGTTAAAATGGGCTGCCTGCTGTGATTTTCTCTTCCATGGTGGCATCAGAGAGATCCTTATGTCATTGTGGGTCAAATGTTTTAGCACATTTTCTCACTAAACCACTCAGCAAACATGCTTGTAGGTGATAACATGCTGATGCAAGCAACCACTGGATGCCATGTCATTAACAGACACCAACAAAACCAGTGCCATGGGCATTCCTAATGTCTGGCATTCCCAACAGAGATATATCATTGTGCTGTCAGCTAGTGGGATTAGTTTTTGTGGGGGGCTATTACCACCACCAAAATGCCAATTTAACTACTCCCCAAAATCATGTCATTGGTTCCATGTTCATAGGCAAACATTCAGAGTGCACCCTTTCCCCAATGAATATAATTTTATTTGGGTTATGGAGACCCAACAAAGCCTAGGCCAGCATCAGATCTAAATATGCTTCCCCTTTTCTCTTCATGTTCAAGTTCATTCTCTTCATGTTCACAAGGTTATGATCCAGCATGCAAAATAATGAACATACAGGAAAATAACAACATGACTATCCCAATGGTCAGGCTCTACTGAAGGTGTGTGATAGCAAGAGTCATGCCACCAGTCATTCCTTTTGGCAGGGATTGTAGCTGCTGCCAGGGGATATTTTACCCAGGCCCAATCAATTCACATGATAAATCTGAACATTGCAGGGGATGAGGGACATAAGGCACACCAGGGGTGAGCATGGCCTCCCCTGCACCACCCTACTACTGGTAACTCCCAGATGAAGATTGTAGTGGAAAGTATCAGTACCAAGTTCGTTCTGTATTTCCAGGTGTTAATCTACAAGAGATAGCACTGTCATGGCTTCAGCTCTGCTACAGTTTGCACCAGATCTTCCAGGATGCCACGAAGCATTTAATATTCGGCCAGAAGATCTAGCTACACTCGGAAAGTCCACAGGGGCCGTCTTTATGAAAGCATTGGATCAGTACATAGGCCTGGTGTCTGGGGAGTGCAGTCAAGCTGACGCCATGGTTTCCTCTGCCTTGCGTGACCACTGTTGGGAGGAGCTCAACACTGGCCACTGGGCTCAGGTGCCTCTCATCTGGAGGACCGTATATGCTCATGCAGCTCTGTTCAGTGCAGTTGCACACCTGAACACTTACCTCGTCTCGTGTCGAACAAACGTGCAAGCGCTGAGGGACGCACTTCACAACTGCGACTTGGGACTCATCATGGGCAAGCCCACCGAGGCTGCCGTTGTCACCGGATTGGCCACTCGCTGTCACGACGAACTGGTGCGCTGCTGTGACACTTCAAGTGCCCACTTCAAACATGCGCCCAGTGAGGAAAATCGTCCTCTGAAACGTAGAGATCACGGCGTGGAAAAACCGTCAGGTCGGCCGGCTGACATTCAAGCAGTGGACGTCGATGTAGTCGAGTTGGAGCCGATTTCCAAACTGCGCGACGTGCCGACCATCACTTCGCCGCTGCGGCGGCTGCACCGTCCGTCGCTGGAGACGTTCTCGCGCGAGCTGCTGGGCCGTCAGCCGGCCGTGCTGACGGGCTGTGCGAGCCACTGGCGCGCGCTCGGCTGGACCGTGCCGCACCTGGTGGGCGCCGCCGGACACCGCACCGTGCCCGTCGAGCTGGGCGGCCGCTACACGGACGCCGGCTGGTCGCAGCGGCTCATGACGCTCGGCGACTTCGTGGCGCGCTACGTGACGCCCGTGACGCCGCCGCCGCAGCCCGGCTACCTGGCGCAGCACGAGCTGCTCGAGCAGATCCCCGAGCTGGCCGCCGACGTGGCGGTGCCCGACTACTGCCTGCTGGGCGAGCGCGCCGACGTGCACGCCAACGTGTGGTTCGGCCCGGCCGGCACCGTGTCGCCGCTGCACCACGACCCCAAACACAACTGCCTCGTCCAGGTGTTCGGCCACAAGTACGTGCGCGTGCTGGCGCCCGAGCAGACGGCTCGCCTCTACCCGCACCAGACGGCCATGCTGGACAACACGAGTCGCGTAGACGCCGAGCGGCCCGACCTGGACGCGTTCCCGCTGTTCGCGGAGGCGCGCTACCACGAGACGCTGCTGGCGCCCGGAGACATGCTCTACATGCCGCCCGGCTGGTGGCACTACGTGCGCAGTCTCAGCGTCAGCTGCTCAGTCAGCTTCTGGTTCAGATAATGCAAGCCGGTGCCCCCAACTCGTGGCAGTTCCTCAACTAATGTTTTGCTATTTGGAGTGGCTATCACGTGCTATCTGGTGCCAAAGGGAGAACAGCAACGGCTGATGCCCGACAGATGCCACGATGCTCTTCTATAATTAAATCTGCATAAATACCATAAATGTGATGTTTGCCAAGTCCTGAGTGCCCCATGTCCACTGTCTCCACATAACCCAGTGGGAGTTGCTTCACCACGCGACGCTATATTACCTAGCGGTTGAATGCGTTGTAAAAGTACCCAAGGTTCCTCTAAATTTAACCAGCATCAATGAAGTTTAGGCTAGCTGACTCCAATGTGCACAGGAATCAAGCAGCGTGCGAGTACCGGGCGCCATGGAATCGGCTTCAGTGCGCTGTTAACCAGACCTATCCCCCGTGCGATTCTATTGGAGGAATTTCCTTTGGCGCAACGCCACGCTCTTACGATGAACGTGTGCTTTGATAACAAACTGCCCAAAAATCCGAGCTGGTGGCAGCTCCATTACACCGCATGGACAAAGCAGAAAATCAGCACATGTATTGCGTCACAACTCGACAAGCCAGCATCGGTAATCGTCAGACTGCACCGTGATCACAGAGCGGCCTCAGCACATGTTTCGGTCTTTAAAGACCACCAAATCCAGGGCTGAATCGCGCTTGCCCTCCCGTCAGCGCGCAGGGGCGGTGTACGTTAGACTCGCCTACATAGACAGGTGACCTCGCCGCATCCTGTCTCATCCGCCGCATCTGATGAAAAATAAGTGCAAAGATTCCGGTTTAACATGTGGCAATGTGCCTGGTTGTAGCTGGCCTATGTCTGGCTGTATCCTCCCATTCTGGCGCCTTTCATCACGGCGTCCTGTTGTCTTCAGAATATTGGTGCCTTCGTATGGAATGGGGTCCCGAAATTCACAATATCACGTAAGCAACATGTTACGAAGCGATGATGTGAACATCTAGCCGACTTACGGCTCCTCCTAAACGTGACAACAACGTGTGTCTTTGCTACACTGAGTAATCAACAATAGAAAGCTTCGCCTCACCGTCGTGGGTCAGCGAGCCACGCCTACAGGGTGACGCGGAAGAACACCTGGATGCCCCAGTGGTCGCTGGGGAAGCTCTGAGTGCCGACAACCTTCTCCAGTCCGACCAGGCCGAGGTGGACGGCCGCCATGCGCCCCGAGTCGCGCTGGTACACGCGGTCAAAGCGCAGTCTCGGCCCGAACCGGCCGGGCAGCTCCAGGTTGGTGTTGCGCTGCATGTCCCAGGTGAACTCGCCTCCTCCGGCGGCCGCACCGCTCCCACAGGTCGGATACGCCGGCCGGCAGCGCTTACGGCCGACACCTGCCGAGCATGTGCGCTGAGTGCGGCCCGACGTCGTCCCGTCCCACCGGCAGGAGGCGTGCCCGGCTCCCGATAGAGCAACGTTGTCCAGTCCGACCTCACAGGCTGAAGACGTGCCCATCTCTAATACGAACGTCTCGCCTCACAGGATGGATGGATTAACTGTTTCTGACATGCAGACTGTTTTGAAAAGCTTGCCCATGGGGGGGGGCCGCGATCAGTTGAATCATATCTTAAATCGGTTACAATGTTCAGCCAATAAAAGACCAACCGCAAAGTCCGGGACTGGGCTATACAGGTGCTGAAAAGAGACCAAAGAGCCTTATTGGACATCTGGAATAGAACGGAATGAAGGAAACTAACTGGGTATCGTTTATTCACAACAACCTCTACATAATTTCAGGATGACCCAAGTACCAGAACCTGAGTGGAGAGGAAAAAAGCTTGTACAAAAAATATGCCCATATCACATTTCAGCACTACCCTGCAAGTGTTTTGTGTATCATGCACATTCCGGAAGTCAAATGGAACGCCCACATAATTGCATGAACATCGTGCCAGCTTCCCTTTTATGATTTCAGCGTTCGACAGCCTATTTGATATATTTATTGCACGATATATATTCATGCCTCCACGTATAGTGACTATATACTCAAGGTATGAGCTAAAATAATAAAACCATACCAAGTAGTCATCAATGTTGACTGTGGCTCTGATGTGACACTGGGCGCGTGTGAAAAACATGAAACACGAGACGTAATTCGTGGCCAGGCACAAACCCACAGGTGGACATAGCGGAATTGTGGTCCGGCCACGCTTCCGACATCAAAAGCTGGAACCAGATGCATTCGGTTCACCTTCCTCCCTAGACATGGCACCCTTTGGCGAAGCGTTCAGTACCCTCCCCCGCTTTCGACCCTGTTCAATATTTGTTTCCTCCTAGTGTCCATGGTAAAACTCGCCATCCGCATTAGGCCATGTCGTCGTTCGTCAGATTAAGATTTGGATCTCGGCGGGGTTATTTTTTTGTGCCTTGCTATGTAGTCATGTAAAATAAAAACAAACATTCCCAAAAATTTGAGTTTCAAATCTATAGAAACGAGGATCTTGTGATGTCTGCAAATTTTGTCTCCAACGCCCCAGGCGAGGGTTGGTTGGAGGTTTTTACACCGTCACCGTTTCTCTCCTAATCAAGTTATAGCTGCCAAACAAAAACAAGCATGTTGCCCGTCATGAAAGGAACACGACGGTACCCAGTTTTGAGGCTTGGGGTCAACTGGTGACCTCCCAGGTCAGGTCAATGACCAGAATTAGGCCAAAACATGCATATGTTTTCGTTTGTGGGGGCCGCATGTTAAACATATTAGGGTTTCAAGCACCGGAAATAAATCTGATGGCCCTCTGATGCTTCTCAGATCTAATGGTGTGCCTGCTTTCAGATCTAATGACCGCCTACTTTGTCGTAAAGGTGCTGTGCTGTGAGTGATCACCGGCCAAGCCGCAAGAAATGGCGGCTCGCAAGAGAACTCGCTCTGAGTGCAGCACAAGGTTGACGGAGTACTTGGGGACGGGGAAGGAGATGTGTCTGACCAAGCTGCCCACCCTCCGGGACTGCCTTAGGCAAGGCATCTACCTGAGGGAGATGAACCCCAAGTACCACTACACCAGCCGCGAATTCTTTCAGGAAATCGTCATCCAAATCAAGCAGAGGTGGGCCAGTGCTAACTTCAAGTTCCAGCCTCCCGTCATTGCGGCAGACAAGACGATCGTGGAGAGACTGCTCGAGCTGTGGGAGAAAGCCAGCAGAATAGCCAGGAAGCAAGTGACCTCAGAGAAGCAGATCAGCAAGATGGAGGAGCAGCTGGACAGACTTTTTGACGTCACGAAGTGCCGCTGCCCAATCCTCCCCTGTCAAGAAGCCAACTGCCCTGGCTGCCCCATCCCCAGCAACGTTGGGCTTCCGCCCTGCCACATCACCTGCACTTGCCCCAGGGAGCAGAAAATCCCTGCGTTGGAAGTTTTTTTCATGATGGTCCAGAGGCAAAAATTGGGAAAAAATCTTCATGCATGATAGGTCGTGTAGACAAGAAGGAGAGCAGCAAGCAGGTGTTGGCCTACCAGAGGAAAGAAAAGAAGGAGCAGTCGAAGCAGAGGATGGCGGAGAAGAGAAAAGAAGAAGAAAACCCGAAGAAAGCCACCATGGAAGTTAGTCAATTCGTGGAAGAGCTGACGGAGGGGGAACAGATCGAGATGGAAGAGGACGAGGACTGCTACAAGCGTGACCCCAACTACTCTGCTAGTGCCGCTACCAGCTCCAGCACGCGCAACATGGCCAGCATCAGAAATGTCGCCATGGCCTCAATCCGGTACGGCATGTCCTGCAACGCCACCGCAGCTATCGCCAACGCCGCCATGCTCGACTACGGAGTCATTTCCAAAGACGACACCTCAAACGTCATCGATGCCAAGAACGTCCAGCGCGCGAAGGAGGCGCTCTATAGGGAGCTGCAGGAGAAGGCGGCAATGGCGTGCCAGAGGAAGGACATCGCCTACTTGTACTTCGATGGACGGAAGGACTGGACGCTGAAGTATGAGCAGGTGGAGGGAAGTGACCAGCTCTACCCCTCGTTCCAGAAGGAGGATCACTACTCGGTGGTAGCTGAGCCCGGCGGGGACTACCTCTTTCACTTCTCACCTCCGAAGGCAGATGAGACTGCCACCGCCGCCGAGCAGATCGCCAAATGTCTGGTGCAGTGGATGCGGGAACACGGCGTCGACAAGACCATCATGTATATTGGAGGCGAATCAACCAACACCAACAGCGGCATCTGGGGCGGCGTCTTCCAATTCGTGGAGAAGATGCTGGGCAGGTCGCTGAATTGGCTGCTGTGCGGTCTCCACCTCAACGAACTTCCTCTCCGCCACCTGATCATCAACCTGGACGGGCCAACCAGCAGCGACACCGGCTTCACTGGTGAGTACTGTATCATTTACGTCAACATGTGTTGCAAGATTCGAATGTGTCCTAAATGCACAATTTTGTCATTGACTGCACTGCTCTTTCATCTGTATCACTGAAGGAGATATAGTCCTGTATCATTCATTGTGTATGTATCACTGATTGATATTAGTTTTGTTTTATCTCAAATGTTTTTTGTCCAAGTTGAAGCACTGTTATCATTTGCATTCTAAATAGCCATATCAGCCGTACGCCCTCAAAGTCCCTGTAAATATTTTAAGTAACGTTATCGACTGCCGCATGGCTAACAAGCATCCATTTACGACGACTAACTACCCATTCAACGATGTTTCAGGTCCCCTGGGCAAGGCCCTCGCGACCGCCACCGAGTTGCCAGTCAAGAGGTTCAGCAAGATCACCATCGGGCCAGCCCTGCCGGAGCTGACGGAGGAGGTGAGGGCAGACCTGTCCACCGACCAGCGGTACGGGTACGACATGGTGGCAGCGATCCGCTCCGGGCACGTGACCGACCGCCTCGCCAACCTGGACATCGGCCCGGTCAACCATAGCAGGTGGCTGACCACAGCAAACCGCTTCCTCCGGATGTGGGTGGGCCGCCATGGCTTCGCCGGGAAGGAAGCCTGGCACCTCCGGCTCATCTGCGAGTACATCATCGGGGTGTACTACCCCGCGTGGTTCAGATACAAGATCCGTAACCACTGGATCGAGGGCGCATGGATCTGTCTGCAACAGCTGCATCTGAATCTCGATCAGGACGAACAGGTGGTCAAGGAGGTGTTCTCCTACCTGGAGTCCAGCGCCTGGTGGGCGCATCCGGAGATGCTCCTGCAGACGCTGCTGTGCAGCGAGGAGCGGGAGGACCGCTGCTTCGCCGTACAGAAGATCATGGAGGTGCGGGAGAAGGAGGCGCTCAGAAGCCGAGGATGGGAAGAACAAGTCAACATCCGCACCAGGTGCAAGGTGGACCTCAACAAGCAGGCCACAGGCCTGCGGAAACTGATTGTCTGGGATGATGAGCAGATCTCCGAGCACATCCTCACCCGGGACCTGCCAGCTGCGGTCATCAAGAACTTCGAGTCCACCCCCATGGAAGTAGACTCGATGCCAGTCCACGGACAGAACGTGGAGCGATGTGTCGAAGAGGTGACGGCCGCGTCCAAGGCAGTGTACGGCTACGCGAGAAGAGACGGCTTCATCAGGGCCAGGCCGGCACACAGAGAGCTGACCGGCGGCGTCATGAAGTCCAAGAAGGACCATGCGAAGATATGTTTGTAAGGTCTGGACCTGTGCTCTTTGCTTGTTAGTGTGCTGTAATGTCGGCAGGTTTTGCGCTCCTGGGGCGTGTAAGCATATTGTGCGCGGCCCGTTAGCGGCTCTGTATCGATACGCTATGGCAGCCGGTGCGCGTGCGCATGTGAATCACTGTGATGTCACCGGCATTTGAACCGTGAAGGTCAGACTGCAAAGGTACTTGTAGAAGCTTGTGCTTTTCCTTTGATGCAAATAATATTAGTATAACTCTGCACTATTCGGAAAATGATTTGCTTTTGTGATGTTTAGACCTGAGTTAATATGCTATGGCTTACGTCCTTTCATGTCGATGTGTTACCTGACCGGATTTGTCCTGACCTGACCTCTGTCGGTGACCGAGAGCGGCAAAGATTAGGAGAAACTTCAGAAGTCGTCAGTTCCTTCTCCGGCATGTTGGTGTGGTCCTTCGGTTTGTTCAGTGGTCCTTCAAAGGGTAAAAGTCCGTTTTTTTTGCCTAATTTGGGTCATTGACCTGACCTGGGAGGTCACCAGTTGACCCCAAGCCTCAAAACTGGGTACCGTCGTGTTCCTTTGATGCCAGGCAACATGCTCGTTTTTGGTTGACAGCTATAACTTGATTAGGAGAGAAACGGTCACGGTGTAAATACCTCCAACCAACCCTCGCCTGGGGCGTTGGAGACAAAATTTGCAGACATCAAAAGATCCTCGTTTCTATAGATTTGAAACTCAAATTTTTGGGAATGTTTGTTTTTATTTTACATTACTACATAGCAAGGCACAAAAAAATAACCCCGCCGACATCCAAATCTTAATCTGACGAACGACGACATGGCCTAATCCGCATGCATCGCTCGTGACTCATTCTAAAAATAAATGGCAGGTTTCACCCGTACGTTGATAAAATGTTATAAACAATGATGGGGACTCCCTCTGACTACAGCTGCAACTCGGTATTTTAGGCCTACGTTTCGCGAATAGTTTATGTTACCCGGTAAATGAAATGAAACTATACAAAGGGCGTTATGCCACTTACACTTCTATTATCTTGCACACGGTTTTCGTTCTCATTTCCAGGCTCTTCTGGTCGAGGCCGTCTATATTCCAGGTGATCATGCTGAACGTCTTGGGCGGCGGCACGGTCAGCTGTGGCGTGGACGCATCACCCTCGTCAGACTTGTCCGAGAGCCTCCGGTTCTGTTCGTTCCGGCCAGGTATTGACTCATCGCTGCCGACGCCGACCGGAGAACCGTTAGCATCCGGCGGCTGAACGCAGACGCTTTGCGACACTTCCTAGTGCAACCCGTTTCTTGTTGAAAAACTTTCTTGTGAATTTTGATCGTTTTTATAAACATGAAGTTCGCAGCCATTGCCGAACAATACAAACAACCCCCAGGGACAGAAGTAAAGGGTAGCTTCAAGGAAAAGAAAATGTTTTGGATAGGAAATAAAACCGGGAGAAGGCTATCATCCCACACATTCAACATTGGCGTCAAGGCTTCACATGGCTGTCACGACCCTAACTGACTCGATGGTGATGATGGCAGATGCCTCCTCGCTTCCTGGCACCACGTGCACCCCAGGTCCAGATGTGCGGGCCTCAAAGTACGAATTCAGTGACCTCTGCAATTGGGAGAAAAATGGTATTATGCCAGCTGTACTTGGCATGTACGAAAACAGTTCACCCTCGTCCAAGATACCCCAAATGCACAATCGGTCTTCAAAACTGCAGGCAAACTAGCTGAATGTGGCCATTTTTGCATAGCCAAGACAACAATCTTGGAATAATGGAGCGGAAAACATCCCTCCATCTTGTAACTAAAATACACTGCCGCACGCTGTTGATGGAACGCACCTGCCACCTGCCGGCGAGGCAGTAAACCCTCGTCGAGCATATATTGCCAATGGGAAAAATAGCCGAATGCCACGAGTACGCCACTTGGTCAATTGAGCCCTAAAATTGAATACAATATATGAAGTGAACCGACTTTCAACGGTCGTCCATATTTCACCATCATAGTCAGAACCGTTTCCGAAATATTGTTGGAGAAGTGATCTACACTGGCGGCAGCAAGGACGAAATTCGTTCATTGCCAATTTGAATTCATTAGATTACATGAAAAGATGCGTAAGTCTGAATTTGAAGCCAGCTATTTCCCTCTTATCTCTAATATTCTGTAGGTCATGCAAAAAGTATCATGCATGCTCCCGATCTTCAAAATATAGCGACCGAACAATTCCTCGGCTTCGATTGCAATTCAAGCAATTCAAGCCGCGATTAAGCTTGGATTCAAGTGGAATGAACGGCTTCGGCTCCTTTCATCGGGGCCACGGCAAGTTTACGCATTTCGTTTGTTTATGATCACGGAAAAGCCCTTGGGGTTGCGTCAGACCACGATCACACTAACTTTGTACAGCTGTGTGTAAACAACTGTGGCAATTTTGCAGCAAGAACACAATTTTGTAATAAGATGCGCTATATTTGTCTAATTTACCAAGCTATTTCGGAGATCGCCACATACAATAAGGCCTCTGTTCTAACTATAACCCACGCACCGTAAGATCCCAATTGTGGTCTTGCAGGAAGAATTGAGCACATGCTTCATCAGTGCCTGTGACCGCAGCAAATTCCGTGCACCTCTGTTGACAAACGGCAACATCGGGAATGTCCGCTTCGTCTTCCGCCATTTCCAACTTCTGAAAACCAAGATATGGCAATCACCGCATGTGTTCAGTTGTGATCACTGCGGTGTTAAGTCCATTTATGCACAAATACTGACGCGAATATCGCTGAAGCATTTGAGAAACCCATGTATTCAGGCTTCAATAAATGGAAACAATGTGGACGAAAATAGAGAATGTGATTTCGTTGACAACACAAAAAGTAATTGGAAATGGCACTCAGTTATAACATAGCTGTAATTACAGCAATAATGATATTGCTACTAATATTAGTAATATTAGGAGCACAAATAATAATGATATGATAATAAAAACAAGTAAAATAGTTCAAAATAGTAACAATAATAAAATTGGCATACATTGTCATAACCGAAATCACAAAATTACGGAACCCATCGCATTAACAGATGTAACGCTCTACGTCGTCGGTGAAGAAAGTGCATGGCGGAGCTTAATCTAGGCAAAGGACCAGTTGTCTTCTCACACAATTAAGAAACACATTATTGAATTCCTCGATTACGTTTGATTATTAGGTTTTGTACTTTTCTCAGATAATAAAATGGCTCGATATTTCAAAACCTAAGTCAAATGATATTTTAACCTGCCAATTTACCAATAGAATACTACGGATATGTTAGGTCAAACCATAGATGCACTCAAGCTTTCACGGAAAACATTATCTGAAACCTATGCTTCCTTCCGCATGGGTGAACACATTTGTACAATAGCAATATTGCGTGCACCATTATCAACCTGGGATGTTGTAAACTATTGCTTGCTTATATGTAAACTATACAATATGTGTTCATAGTGGAAATGCAAGGGTTTCTTTTGAAGTACTGGAGATTGTAAAGGTAGATACTTCCTTCAGAATCGTGAAATACGTCAGGTATTTCACGACAGGCTGGTGGATTAATTGACCACTCCCAGAATCACATGGTGCTTAATTCCAACATCGATTTCTCCTAGAAGGGGAAATCTCTGACGAAACGCAGCAGCGGACATGGAATTCAATACACATATCACTCAGATTTTGACGAAAGCGAGTACCTGGGTTCTCTTGCCCCTGAAATCGCTGGGTTCAATCTCAGGTTACTCAGTTCGCCAGGCTAAAGGTCATAGCCCAAGGAAATTTCCGAATTTTGGATGATCCGTCTTCTCAGGCCTGTAAAAGTGATACGTACGAGCTTAGACATGTCAACCTGTGTTCGCATGTAATCGACGTCATCCAATAACTTGCACAGCCTTAGTGTGGAAATGACCTATATCAATTTTTGACCAGTTGACCTCATGTCAATGGTGAATATTGCGTCTTCATTTAGCTTTTCTTCTTCCATAATATACCTACGCGAAATGTCTATCGATAACAAAACAGAAACCGACATCCAGAGTGGCTAGAGTTTATGCAGGTAAGCTCGGCTGTGCTCGCGGGCACATACCTGTGATGGTTTGTGCGCATAGAATGACTCGCGCGGAAGGGTATCCGTCGCTAAGTGATTCGGCAGTTCCCGCGATTTCTGATTTAACTCCAAAATGAATTGTAAGGTGTTCGAAATATTAGCAACACTGCATGCGCATCTTTTGCGCAGAAAATGTTGTCTTTGACGTTACACCGAATACTTTCCATAGCAATAGCATGCTTGGCCGTGCCGCAGATTTCGTCGATGTCTTGTCCTGTGAATTTGCGGGAAAGAAATAATGGGCGTCGATTCCAAAGTCCGATTTATAGTGGGTGAGATTCACAAAATTGCATATGTTCATCCCGTTCCCGCAATGCGAGGTGGTCGCGGGTCAGCAGCGATTGCGCAATTTAGCAGAAGTCCCATCGTGCTGTCCATATTATCCATGCTACAAACCGGATGTCTGAGTATCTCACTTGGGAAAAAAATGTACGTATGAACAAAAGTACGCGAACACAAATGTACGTATGCTCAGATGTACGCATTCGCAAATGTACGCATTCACAACGGTACGTATTCGTCTATTGTCCACAATCTCCAACACCATATTGTGCCCTTTACAGGAGAAGTCAGTAGCTAAAAACGTACACAGAACAGGCGAATAGTTTTCAGTTCAAACAGGCAAACGGCTGTCAGAACTCGTCGATGTCAGATGGCTCCGCGTCTCAGATGTGAGCGTGTGACGCAGCGCAGTATCTCACCACCTGTGTCTTAAATGCATTCAGCGGGTCTGTGAAGATGTCCGCACTCGGTGTCATCGCTAAAAATGCGTTCGCTACTCTCAATAATCTGTTAAACAAGCCACACCTAATGGTTTCTACACGTGCATACGGTACATGGAATAATACAGGTTGCATATTTCTCCTGACTGAGACACTTAATCCAAAGTTTTTCAATAACACTGATGAGTCCGTCCTGCCACATAAAACATTTCGTAAGAACATGATGTCGGATTGTACGCGACGAGTGGACACAGATGTCATGTTATAACAGCGAAGAAGGTCCTGATATTGTAGAGATTCTGGTCGAGGTGTGGCACTACAGTGTTGGGCAAGCCACATTAAAAATTTACGTTCTACCCTATCAATCCTGGTGAGATGTGTTGAGGCTGCGCCTGCTCAGATGACGGAGCAATAGTCAAGTCGAGATCTAATGTTCGCGTTATATGCCGCCAACAGAGCAATTTTGGAGAATTTGCTACCAGGAGCCCCTGCTTGCACTGATCTAATAAAAAGTCCGAGAGCTCGGTTCGCAGATGACAGTTTTTGCCACATGTTGTGCGAAAGTCAATTTGCTGTCCAGGTACACACCCATGTCTCGCATCGCAGTCTCACGCTGCAGCGTTGTATTGTGTACCTTATATTCGAAGCGCACAGGAGTACGGCGAAGTCATTGTGAATGATTTACATTTTAGAGGGTTCAAGGATAGCATCCAGTCTGCGGACCACTTACAAAGGGAATCAATATCCCTCTGCAAGCGTGTCGCGTCGTCTACAGAAGCTACCCTCCTAAAAATGTCGACGTCATCAGCAATTCGCTTGTGTACGTCAACGCAAATGTAAATAAAAACGTGAGAGTACGTAAGCGCAAACGTGCTTAAACGCAGAAGCGTGCAAGAGCAAATGCACGCTCTCGACGCACTTTATGCACAATCACAGTTAATGGCGCCGGCAACACTATTTGGCCGGTGGGCCACCGGATTAGGAAATGCTCAGGGATGTGCGAGTGTTCAATCCGGTACCTTTGGTACCCAGAGCTCAACACTTGAACCACTCGGCCATCCCCGCCCCTGTACGTACGTGCAAACTCACATAAATGCGAAAGATCGTAAGCATAAATATACATGTACATATGTGTAAATGTGCATATGCACAAATGTGCGCAAGTGTAAGTGAATCTAATCGTACAAGTAAGCGCAAAAATACTGTGCAATATGTCTGCGCAACACGTCTGGGTACATACGCAACAATATATCTGCGTACATAAACTCAATTGCCCGCTTGTGTAACAGTACATAAGCTGAAATTCATGCAAACACAAGTACGTAAGCGAAAATGTTCGCAAACGCAATGCATATAAATGCAAAAGTATGTACTCGCAAATGTACATGTCCGTAAACGTACGAAAGTACATGCGCGTAAAAACACGTAAGCGTAAATGTACGCAAGTGCGGGTGTACATAAAGGCAAATGTACGACATCGCAAATTTACACAAGCGTACACCAACGGAAAAGTATGCATGGCACACATGAAAGTAAGTGTGAAGGTAAGTGAATACGGAAGTACGTAAGCGCATGTGCACGTATATTTGCATATCCATACCTTACGTAGATTATGGTTTGCACGCACTTGTTTACATGCATATGCAACAGATGCATTTGCGTTTTTCATATGCATTTGTCATATGCGCTTTTTGTACATCTCCCATAAATACTTGTGTGCATAAGTACATTTTTCATGCATGCATTTGTTTACATGTCTCTGCTTAGGTACATCTGTCATACATAAACTTGCGCTTTCGTACGTAAGCGCAAGGGTTACGCCAATTTGCATTTACATACCATTACTCTGACAATATTTTGCGTTTCCGAACATTTGAGCTCACGCACTTTTGTACTTACGTGCATTGTTATACACGCTTTTCCCTTTTACATACTTGTACTTGCGTCCACTGGTCCATAAACACTTTTGCGCTTTCGTATTTTCGCGCTACCATGCACTTGCGCTTCCGTACATTAACACCTATGTGCATGCGCGCATCAGTAATTCTACGCTGATGTACGTTCGCGCTTACGTATATAATTGCGCCAACGTATATAATTGCGTCAACGTATATAATTGCGCTAACGTATGCTTACACTTAAGAATAATTGCGTTTACGTACATTTCCGCATCCTTACACTTGCACTTACGTATAATTGTGCTTATATGCGATTAATGGCCTCATTCACCCTATTCCCTTCCTTGTGTCAGGACAGGCCATATTTTTTTCCAAGTTGCACTAGTGACTTTCCATTTTAAACATGATGGTGGCATTCATTATTTTGTAAATCCCTACATTACTGAAAATATTAAAAGAAGTACTTCAGGATGTCTCACTTTGTGACTGGTCAAAGCATGTATGACATCACAAATGAGGAGTTCAGAGATGCTCAAATGTCATTTGATTTTGCATATAGGATGCTGGCAAGTTTGTAATAATGCTGCACGACGCGGCGGCCGACCGGCGACCGCCCGGCCGGCCGCGCCGCAAAAATCGGCGGCGATTTTGGCGCTGTGCTGACATGCGCCCGGGCACGAGGTCCGGCGCGCCGATAGGACAATAATCCGCCACCGACACGTCGCGCTCGCCGGCTTATGTCGCGCCGGCCGATTACGGCGCGCGACGGCGATAATGCTCACGTCACGCTCCTGCCGCCGGCGCGCGCCGCCTCTCCTGCCGCCGCCGGCCGCCGTGCGGTGACGTGACGTGACGTGACATGACGTGACGTGCGCTATAGCGCTCCTGCCGCCGGCACGCGCCGCCTCTCCTCCCGCCGCTGTACGCCGTGACGTGACGTGACGTGACGTGACGTGACGTGACGTGACGCAACGCGCGTCACGGCCGGCCGGCGGACGGTGTGGGCGCGTGGTGACGGCCGGTTCTCCGCGCTGACCCGCTTGTGAGTCACCAATGAGCTCCGGCCCGGGCCCGACGGGCTAATCGTGGGCGGCATCACGCCATCGCGGCTGGCCCGGCGAGATAATCGCACCACTGATAATAAGTCGGTGGCGTGGCAGCGGCGGCCGGCCGCCGGCCGCCGGCCGCGCACGTCAGTGCAGAGCGTGTCGCTCAGGTCCGGCGGCCGTCACGGCCACGACACCGGCATCACTGTCCGAGCGCTCCCAGTCCTAGTCGGAGGACCGCCGTCCCGTGGTCGTGGTGCCCGCACCACGACCACCGTACCACGACCACGGTACCATGATCACAGCACCACGGCCACAACACCACGGCCACGAAATAATGACCAGAGCACCACGACCACACGGTACCATGGCCACAGCACTTTCACACTATTCCTTAAACAGGAAAAGGTTGTTTTTGAGTTCTGAGTGGTGGATGGGGTGATATTTGTGCTAGGTGGGTGCTCACGGCACACGCACCTTTAAGCGCGCATGAATGCCGTATGGAAGTTGTTGGTAGGGCATTCAATCCACATGTGTTAAGGAGGATCAGGGGAATAGGGCTAATTGATTTTGCATATAGGATGCTGGCAAGTTTGTAATAATGCTGCACGACGCGGCGGCCGACCGGCGACCGCCCGGGTAGCTAGACATTGATAGCTAGGGTAGATAGACATTGATAGGTGCGTGCAATGTTGGTGGATGGTTCCTTTAGGATGCGGTGATGGTTGGGGTGGGTATTTTTTACCAGACCTATGGTATCTTCCATTTACAGATTTAACTGGATGGGCCCATGTGGCTCTTATTAAATCTGTATGACTTTGTCACTTTAATATGGTCACATCACCACAGCTACAGCATCACGGCTACAATACCACAGCCACAGCACCACGGCTACAGCACCATGACCACAACACCACGGCTACAGCAATATAGCCACAGCACCACGGCTACAGCACCACGACTACAACACCACGGCTACAGCACCACGGCTACAACACCATAACTATAGCATCACGGCTACAACACCACGACCATAGCACCACGACCACAGCACCACGGCTACAACACCACAGCCAGAGCACCACGGTTACAGCACCACGGCTACAACACCACAACCACAGCACCACGACCACAGCACCACGGCTACAACACCACAGCCACAGCACCACGGCTACAAAACCACAGCTATAGCACCACGGCTACAACACCACGACCATAGCACCACGGCTACAGCACCACGGCTACAGTACCACGACCACAGCACTACGACCACAGCACCACGGCTATAGCACCACGGCTACAACACCACGACCATAGCACCACGGCTACATCACCACGGCTACAGTACCACGACCACAGCACTACAACCACAGCACCACGACCACAGCACCACGGCTACAACACCACAGCCACAGCACCACGGCTACAACACCACAACCACAGCACCACGACCACAGCACCACGGCTACAAAACCACAGCTATAGCACCACGGCTACAACACCACGACCATAGCACCACGGCTAGAGCACCACGGCTACAGTACCACGACCACAGCACTACGACCACAGCACCACGGCTACAGCACCGCGGCTTCAACACCACAACCACAGCACTACGACCACAGCACCACGGCTACAACACCACAACCACAGCACCACGGCTACAACACCACGGCTGTAGCACTACGGCTACACCACTACGACCACAGCACCAGGCTACAACACCACAACCACAGCACTACGACCACAGCACCACGGCTACAACACCACAACCACACCACTACGACCACAGCACTACGGCCATGCCACCGACCCGCCTCCGTCGGCGCGCCCCCGGCCGCAGTCAGAGGGCCGACGATCGCGGCCGTCGTCTTCGACGATTGCTACGGCGGTCGGCGGCGCCGATTGATCGGGCCGCGTCGTGGAATGGGTCACGTCGCGCGGCCGGCGCGGCGTCGTTATTGCGCGAGGGTGTCAGATAAATATAATGCACAAATCAATCGGGGCGCTGCGCGGCGCCGTCACGTCTCGGGGCGACGGCCGCGGCAGCGGCCGGTGAGGGCCCGGCGAGGGGCCGGGGAGGGGCCGGGGAGGGGCCGGGGAGGGGCCGGTGCTGCTGGCCGGCACGTCGCCCGCCTGATTGGTGTCGTTGACGCGCCAGTTAATAATTTCTGCGGACGGGTGGCCGGTCGAAACCGGCGGGAAGCCGGCGGAGGGTCGGCTCCATGCGGGTAGACTGACGCAGGCGATGCGATGAGTCTGGTCACGGCGCTGCGACGGCAGTGGGTAGGATGTGTGCGGTGGACGGCGTGGACGATGTGGGGCTTTGTCGTGCGAGCGTGTGGGACCTTGACCACAAAGGCGGAGATTATTTGGCTCTTCATGAGCGATCTGTGATACGGCCAGTGACAATTGGACGTAGAAATAATGACTAGGTCTGCCACTATGTCTACCTATGTATATCTCTCATCTCTCTCTCGTTATCGTTATCACTATCACCATCATCATCACCATCACTATCACAATCGCCATCGCCATCACCATAGCTCTGTGTACCAATATAATGGTATCTTCCGTCGTGAGAACAGGAAATAATCTGCAGGAAGTTCAGAGCGCGAAGCCACATTGAAGCATAATGCAAAAATGCTTCTTGTATTCACAATATTCACCCGCGTGTCCATATTGCGATGAGTTCAGCTACAAGGGTTTAAACGGAAACCTACTAAGTGCCTCGGCCGAAGAGTCCGAACTAGGAATTCGGGGAATGTGAATGTCGGGCAGCTGAGTGCTGGCAGAATGTTTAGTTTGAGGAAGGCCATCGTGCCGTTCCAGTGTCGCCCGGTCGCAGCAGATGTTCGACATCCGGATAGTACGGCATGCCATCCTGCAGAACATTCATACTCAGCTTCGTGTGTCGTGGAAGGCAATCTGTGGCTATTTCTTTGTCTTCCTCAGAATTGTTGGATCTCGATGTATGTCGGAGCTAACGATGCACACGATATGGTGTAATATCAGCATAGTTTGTTTTATGTAAGGTCGCCCCGGGTTCAGATAAAAAGCTCAACACATTTTCCGTTTGATAACCCTAATTAAAGCTGCTGATACCGCACGGACACTTTTTTCTTTTCGATGATCGATTCACTAAATAATATACAAACACAGAGAGCCCAAGAGCGCATGGAATATTCCCGCTGAATTTCAAACCGACGCTCGAACTATTAACTGGAAGGCAGGAAGTACTCTACAACCTCTGCGGCGGTGGCGGATGGAGAGTTTTACTGACGCGCTAAATTATCGCCAACGATGAATCCATCCACCGCCAGCACATAAAAATCCTTCCGCACTTGATAAGCTCTCTCCCAGTGTTCCCTATCATACTTCCCCGAGGGATTTATTCAATGGACTGTTGGACTTTATCGTCTCTAGCCTTCTGCCTCTCTGCCGCTGCTTTCTTTTTGCGGCCATTCCCTGCCCGGCCGACTCGACTCGTGGCGGTCATAATCGTCCCCCGAACGAGCCCGGAGGCAGTTAGCGTCCGGTCAACCCCCGCCAAAATAAATGTGCATAGCAGCGGCGCTCAGCGCCGATATATGGCGAGACTATCGACAGCTACGGCGCGGGGAAGACGAATACGGCGGACCTGATAGGATGATCAGTGGACGAAACGGCGCAAATGTCATAAAAGGAATGGACGGCCGCACCGGACGCCGCCGGCCGCGGCGAAGAGGCGACATAAGCCGCGGACACTTTTAGAAATCGGCCGGCCGTTAGCCACAGCCGGCCGCAGGAGGGTCTCCGGGGCTGATGCTCCGGCTCCGCTGAGACCGCCGCAGGAGACGGACACGGTCGCCGGCAGTCGCCAGACGGCGGTAGGAGGGTCTCCCGGGCTGATACTTTGGCTCTGCTGATGTATGTATATATATATATATATATATATATATATATATATATATATATATATATATATATATGTATATATATATATACATATATGTATATGTATATACATATGTGTATACGTACATACATATATGTATGTATGCACATGTATATTTACATATGTATATATATACAAGTATATATATATATATATATATATATATATATATATATATATATATATATATATATATATATATATATATATATATATATATATATATATATATATATATATATATATCACTATTGCAGTAATGCCAGTCATCCTATCTTATATCATATTTGATTGAAATACCAGCAGGAAGTGACCTATATTCAGTGAAGAGTAGCTGAATTTGTATATCAAAACTGTCTTCCTTCTTGTTACTACTCTCGTGATGCCATCTTCTTTTTACCTTGCGACCACCCTCTGGTTGCTTCTTTCTTGCTTTCATCATCAGTCGGGATTCAGCCACAGGATGTGACGGGGCATTATCGGTTCCAGACAGGCCGTCTAGCCACCCAGAGCATCGAATCAGCTTGGCGATGCAACACCAATCCTCAAACTATTTCTGCCCAACAGCTAGGGCAATAATAAGTAACTATGCCTCTCAGAATATCAACTAATTGTACTTGGACAATTAGGGGTTATCTGAAATTAATGAGGGCATTCAAAGTTGTGTCCGATACGTTCCGGTTTTTAATCACTATTGATATATATATTTAGCAACTAATAAACAACCTAGGTACACAAAGGAAGATATATTCCTGGGAACAAAGCCAGCTACTTGCATTCCTAGACACTCAATATTTCAACCCCAAGCCATCGCAAAGAGGTGATCCCCGACCAGATAATCAGCTCATACCTAACATGTTCTTACATGACATTCGTTTTGTACATTGATGTGTTTTCATCCCTCTTGCTTTACTGACAGATGGAAATTGGTCCGGTAACTTCTGAGCTACAAGCCTGTGTCGTTTGCCAGAGCATGCCGGTCACTAGTCCATTGGATCGCAAGCGCTTCATTGAGCGGAAGACTGCAGTGAGGAGGCTAGCGCTCCCAGAGACTCGCATGAGGAGGTCCGTAGCTCTGTGTACTGAGGCGTGCATCAGGGCCCGGCTTGTGCTGTGCCTCAGTTGAGACGTCAGTTTCCGGGACGAAGGACCATCTGTCTCGTCAACGGTCCGTCGCGCCGACGCGCGGCCAGCGATGCATGGGCGGCATTGCGTGCGCGCCGCTGCACGGCGACCTGTGAGAGGACACGATCGCCTTCGGATCAGGCCGCGTAAGCAGCTTTGGCGGCCGAGGCTTGTTAGCCGGCCGGCGAGTGGCCCTAAACTGTCGGCCGCCTCACGACCGCGCGTAAACGGTTACTGGTCGACCGTGCGGGGGTGTTCACGTGAGTCAGCGCTCGTGTCGGTCGGTGATCACGTCAGTTGGTGTTCATGTCATATGGTGTTCATTTCAGTTGGCGATCGTGTCAGTTGGTATTCAAGTCAGTTGATGTTCATGTCAGTCGGTGCTCATGTCAGTCGGTACTCATGTCAGTCAGTACTCATGTCAGTCGGCGATCATGTCAGTTGGTGTTCATGTCAATTGGTGCCAATGTCAGTTGGTGCTCATGTCAGTTGGTGTTCATGTCCTGTGGTGTTCGCGTTAGTCGGTGCTCATGTCAGTTAGTGCTCATGCCAGTTGGTTATCATGTCGGTCGGTGCTCCTGTCAGTCGGTGTTGGCCGGTTTGTCACGTGACGACCGTCAGTAGTGTCGGTGTGTCAGCAGTGTCAGCAGTGTCGGTGTTGACGCTGACGTTGCCGCCTCTCGTGAACCGACGTGAGCCTGGTTTGACCACCGGCAACAAGACATGCAAAGCTGATACGAAACAATGCGGAGTACAACACATTCGTTCTCGAGTTGTGTATCGCGCGAGCTCAACAGATTTAGTTTTCATTGCATCAGATCGCCATGGCCAACCTGGCTGTAGAAAATGACACTGTTATTCTTGTTTGTACCAAGGTGTACAAATGCAACTATAACTAATCCAGAAGCAGTATTCATCAGACTGTTATTTTTTTTTTTTTTTATTTTTTTTTTTTTTTTTTTTTTTTTTTTTTATTTTTTTTTTTTATATAATTTTTTTTTTTGTTTTTATTTTTTTATTTTTTTTTTTTTGTTTTTTTAGATTTTTAGTTTTTTTAATTTTTGTTTTTTTTTGTTGTGTTTGTTTTTTTTTTTTAAAATAACTTTTCATGTTGTTACCTAAAGTAATCCAAGGACCTTTTGTGTTATTTTGCTCACAACCTGAAAAGTAAGCATTTACACAGAAAATAAAAAAGAGTGGTCCCATCATCTTAGGCACATTGGTAAACATTGCATTGGAATGGGAAATTGCAAAAAAAAAAAAAAAAAAAAAAAATAAATTAAAAAATTAATAATTTTTTTTTTTTTAGTTACTTTTTTTTTTATTTTTTTTTTTTTTAAATAAGTATTTATTTTTTATTTTAATTTTTTTAAATAAATTTTTTGTAAAAAAAAAAAAAAAAAAAAAATTTTTTTAAAACAAAAATGTACAGAATTTACATGCTCCTTGCTCATTCTAGACATGATGATGATGAATTGGGGTTTAGGGGCGCGTCGACTGCTATGGTCATTTTGTGCCCATAACTGTGTTTACAGGCTAACTACTATGCTCCTACACTAGGCAGCAAGATAGAATATTCAGGGACGGCGAAAGATAACATAAAAATTTGCTTGTCGAAGGAAGGTAAAAATGTCCCCGGACGACACGACCTCAGAATCATCCTTTAGCAGCATACGCAAAGTGTCTCTGTTTACACGTCCTAAAATTTGGTGTCGTAGAGGTTCTAATGATAAACAGCCTATTAAAACATGATAAACGGTTAGCGGGTCAGAACACCGTGGGCACAAAGGTCGGTCATCACCGGTCAGTATATAGCTGTGTGTCACGAAGGCATGCCCTATCCTCAATCGACAAAGCGTCACTTCCTCTCGTCGCGAAGTCCGGTGTGAGGACTGCCATAATCCTAGTTCTGGTTTTATTACTCTCAGTTACTCTCAGCTCTTGGAATTCCAGGCTCGTTGCCATTCAGATCGTACATATGATAAAATGGAGGGATACATATCTCTTGGCGGAAGAGGTAGGCGAATTTCACGGCCATTACTGGTAGCGTGCTTGGCGGCCATATCGGCAGCTTCATTTCCAGCAAGTCCAACATGACTAGGGATCCAGCAGAATACGATATTTTTGTCCAGAACAGTTTGGGATTTGACGATGCGGAGAATCCGTTGGAGAAGCCTGTTATCTGGGTTGAAAGACTTCATTGCCAGCAGACTGCTTAGGGAGTCCGTAAAAACCACGTGATTTGTGGATTGGTCATCCTGTATATAGTAAAGAGCTTGCAAAATGGCATATAGTTCAGCAGTAAAAATAGACGCCTGCTTCGGTAAACGGAAGTATCCAATACCGCGTCAACCGACGCACGCGCATCCTACTCCCGACGATGACTTGGAGACGTCTGTGTATATGCGAGAGAATTCACGGTACTGGTGTATTTTCTCCAACGCCAACATGCGGAATTCTTCAGGATTGACACTGCCCTTCTTTGAACAGGACAGAGCAAGGTCTGTCTGGATTGGGACAACCTGCCAAGGGGGGCGTCTCGGAGTGACAGCGCGTGCCACAGAACCTAGTTTGATGTTGCATTTACGAAATGTCGGGGCCATGCGTCCAGAAAAAGGTAAGACACGCTGATTGCTGAGTGGACGGAGTGGCGGCGAAGGCCTCGAAAATATCCATTTGTATGCTGGGTGCTTCCGGTTCTGTGCGACCTTACATGAGTATCTCGCTCCCAGTAGTGTACGGCGTAACGCAAGAGGAAGTTCATCAGTCTCGGCCATTAAGCTACTAGCCGGTGAAGTACCGAAAGCTCCAGTGGCAATACGAAGGGCTGTATTGTGGATTACGTCCAGACGGCGTTTCGTTGTAATGCACGCCCCATCATATATAAAACATCCATAGTCGATTATAGAGCGTACGAGCGATCGGTACATAAGAAGCAAAATACTTCTGTCTGCTCCATACGAGCACCTGGAGACAGTCCTCATCACCTGCAGCCTCTTAGTGCATTTCTGCGCAAGATCTTTGATGTGGGTGTTGTACGTTAGTCGGCGGTCCATCCATATACCTAGGAACTTGACAGCAGGCTTGAATGGAATATGGTGCCCATTGAGCATAATAATGGGGTCGGTGCACGAGCGCCTGCGGCAGAAGTGCACAGCGATGGTTTTAGACGTGGACATAACAAAGCCTGTTTCATCACACCAACCCTGAACCTTCCGGACAGCCAGCTGGAGTTGTCTCTCCACTGTGCGAACAGAGCGCGAAGAACACCATACGGCGAAATCATCTACAAATAGGGCTTTGCCCACGGAAGTCGGCAGTGATGTAGCCACATCATTAATAGCGACAGCAAATAATGCTACACTTAAAACGCTTCCCTGTGGTACTCCGTTAGGTTGTGGAAAAGTGCCAGATAGTGTGCGGCCTATTCTAACACGGAACCTTCTGGAAGCTAAAAAGTTTGTCAAGAAGAATCCCATAGAGCCTCTGACACCCATACTATGCAACTTCATCAGTATACCGTGACGCCATGTCGTGTCATACGCGCCATCAATGTCGAAAAATAATGCAGCTGTATGTTGGCTCTTCATAAACCCAGAGCGCACGACGGAGTCAAGTGCTAAAATATGGTCAAGTGTGCTACGGTGTTTTCGGAACCCACTCTGAAGCATGGTAAGAAGATTGTTACGTTCTAAAAACCACATCAGTCGGACATTAACCATTTTCTCAACCAGTTTGCATAGCGAGCAGGTAAGTGAGATGGGGCGGTAGTGCAGTGGGTCCTCCCCAGATTTATTTGGTTTCCGTATAGGCACAACAATTGCCTCCCGCCACGAAGATGGAAATGTGGCTGATTTCCACATTTCATTTATGGCTTCCAAGAGTATTTCTATAGCAGTTGCTGGTAGATGTTTGATTATATCATTATGGAGTGTGTCCGGGCCCTCTGCCACACTCTTGAGTGTGCTAATTGCTGCAGTTAATTCACTGGCTGAAAATGGTACGTTGTAGTCGAGGATGTCTGAAGTGGAAAAGTCAAGGGGGCGCTCTTCGCACCGAACCTTATGTCGTAGAAATCGATCGTTACTACTATTTTCCGAGCGTGTGGACAGCGCACATCCTATTTTGTCGGCCACTTCTGCTGGGTCAATGATATCTTGTCCGGCCATGTGTAAGACGGGGAGGGGAACTGGAGCGTGTCTTCCAGAGAAGCGCTTAATTCGAGACCATACAGTTGACAAAGATGTTGAGCGATTTAACGTGTTGACGTACGCCTTCCATGAGTCTCGTTTTGCCTCGGTGATGGTTCGTCTAGCGAGCGCTCGTGCTTTGCGAAAGGCTATAAGATTATGTGTGCTACTATTGTTATCAAATGTACGAAACGCCCTCTTCCTAGCACGGACTGCCTCTCGACACTTATCAGACCACCATGGGACTGGTACTCTAATCGACGTTCCCGATGATCGTGGGATGTGCCGCCGAGCACTCTCCAGAGTCGCCGTAGTGAATTCTTCCAAGGACATAACTGATTCAACCGAGTGGTTACTGAGTGTTCTTTCAAGGTTCGATTGGAAGCCCTCCCAGTCGGCTCGGTGAAGTAGCCACTTTGAGGGTCGTCGGCCTACAGTAACATGACTAATGAAATGGGAATAAACAGGGAAATGGTCGCTGTTGTGTGGATCATCGTCCACAGACCATTCTAATAAATGTGCAATTTCTGGGCTGCAGAGAGTGAGGTCCAGTACTGAGGTTTGTCCAGTCGGTAATGTAAAATGTGTTGCTGTTCCCGTGTTAAGAATGCAGAGAGGAAAATCGATTATGAAACGCTCCATTGCACGCCCACGGCTAGAAATCATGGCTGAGCCCCAAAGAGAGTGGTGAGCATTGAAATCGCCACACACCATCACCGGTGGGGTAAGTTGAGCCACAGTTTCAGTTAGCTCAGAAAGTGGAAACGGTCCGGTAGGCGGGAGGTAAATGCTGCATATAGTAATAGCTCGGTAATTTATTATCACACGAGCAGCGACAACCTGAATATTTGAGGAGAGAGGTATATGTGTGAATGTTACAGAATTGTGTACAGCAATTAGCACACCGCCATGAGCCACCGTGCGAGGAGTAGCATCTTTACGCAGCAGCGAGTAGTCTTTCAATTGAAATTGTGCACCAGGGGAAAGCTTAGTCTCTTGGAGACACATTACTGATGGTACTCGTGATTGTAGTATTGTTTGGAGGTCGCGGATACTGGTTCTCAAACCTCTGCAGTTCCATTGGAGAATAAAACTCATACGTCAAAATATAAAAATGGAAGTAGTTAACTAAAGACGTGGGTGACTAAGACAAGATACATGTTACCCGTTCCCAGCTTCACCTTCTGAGGTACTGGGTTCCGTCGCCGATCTCTGCCGAGCTCTCAGGTTCCCCCCGCCTGGTGGCGATGGTGTC
The DNA here is from genome assembly GCA_034440575.1 of Imbricaverruca yamaguchii. Classification (NCBI taxonomy): domain Eukaryota; kingdom Metazoa; phylum Arthropoda; class Thecostraca; family Neoverrucidae; genus Imbricaverruca; species Imbricaverruca yamaguchii. The sequence continues at coordinate 3,199,028 of JAOTOL010001636.1, read as the reverse complement.
CACGGGGACAGCCGCTTGCGTCCTGTCGCAGGGGGAGTAGTAAGACGTGGCGCTTTTTCGTCAACACTGGGTGGTATCGGAGGGGGGCCCATCACCTTTCCTGACTCTGCAGTTGGCAGCCGACCGACACGGTCTGGTGGTGGTGGGGGTGTCGATTTGGGGGACTGCCCGATCCGTGCGCTCGGCGAGGGGTCTCTGGAACCAGTCCGAGATGTCCGGCCATGCACCCCCATGTCTGGGGCTCTCGGATGGACCTGAACAGCGGGTCCTGGTCGAGTCGCTGAGGGTGCCATTACTGGCACACGACGGGTGGTCACACCGGACTCACTAGTAGTCGCTGACGCGGTTGACGGAACAGGAGTCGCTTCGGGGGGATCAGGGACGGCCTGGATGGGAGTGGGCCTTGTGGAGGTTGAGGGTGAGGACTGCACGTTGACGTTGGTGAGGAGGGGTTCAGGCAGGGAGGACGTGGAAAGGCTGGGATTGGAGGTGGTAGGATGTGTGGATGGTGAACGGGAATTGGAGGGTGGAGGGAAGGTATGTGGGGATTTAGGGACTGACGGGGAAGGGCCGGAATTGGGTGGCAAGGACCGAGGAGCCCTCTTTGGCCGTTGGACCAGCGTCCACGCCCCTTCATCGGACGTTGATCGGGAGGGGCTCTCTAATGGGCGAACCGCGTCATTCCTGGATGGTGGGACCTCAGTCGCCTCGGTGCCGAGTTCGATTGGCCGACCCTGCCTCGCGGGTAAACTAAGGGACACCCCGAAGGATCGGAGGAGAGCTGTGAGCTGTGCAATCAGTTCAGAGGCATCGCTGTGTTGTGTGTGTTGTGGGTCTATCAGGGTATGATTTGTTGGCCGGCTAGCCACCTTTCCTGCATAGGTAACTTTTGGATGGGTTCTATCGTATAAATTTCGAGCCTCCCGAAACGAAATATTTTGTGTACACTTGATTGCAATGATTTCTTTTTCTTTCTTGTATGCTGAGCATGCCCTGTCGAATGTGCTATGTGGGATCTGACCCTCACCACAATTTATGCACCAAGGCGATTCTGCGTCACACTGATCAGCAGCGTGAGCCGATGATCCGCATCTTCCACATGCGGGACGGCCACGGCAGAATTGGGTTGTGTGACCGTATCTATGACATCTAAAACACCGCATGGGATTGGGGATAAACCTTCTGACTTTTACAGTAATATATCCGACACGAACCGATTCAGGCAAGTCTATTGAGCTAAACGTCAGGATGATATTGTCTGTGGGCTGCACTTCCTGTCCTTTCCTTATCATCAGTCTCCGCGCCTCAATGACTCCATCATCTGATAAACCATCGGTAATTTCTGCATCACTAACGCCTCTGAGATCAAAACAGTTAATTACACCCTTCGAGTAATTCTTTGTCGTGTGTGTTTTTACAGTCATCGGTATTGTTACTATCCGTTTGCCCTGTTGGCCTCTGGCTAGGTATACAAATTCATTTGCCATCAGCGCTCTTTTTGCCTCTTCTGTGCGTTCAAACTCTACTTCCAGACCACCGTCTCTAAGTTTTTCGCATCGCCTGATACGTCCGAAGCGATCACAGCCGTCTCGTCGCTGGAATGGGGAAAGCGAAGCCAGTTGTTTTGACCGTTCAGCGGCTTGAAAGACAAGAATGCGAGGGGAAGAAGTTCTAGTGGCTACACTGTCCGCAGATCGCTGTATTTGTTCACGGTTCTGGCCACTGTCAGGTGGACCAGGGGGGGTTTTAGAGTTTTGGCTTGCCATGTGTTCATTTGTTTGTTCGGCCCCGCAGACGTCCCACCACATTGGGGCCCTACTGGGGGATGCCTGAGCCCCACAAGCGGGAGGTCATCAGACGACCGCGGAGCTATACGGGACAGGCGGCGCCTTCGCCCGGTCGGGAGAGAGACTCACCACCCCGACCGGGACCCAGCACCGCCCACCCCTTGACCCCGGCCGGCCGGGCCGGCGGGCACCGGGAAGTGTCCCAGTCCCCCGGCCCGAGGCGACCAGCCACTTGGCCCGCGTGAGGCCCCACGGGCCCGCCCGCCCCTCCGGGATATCGGGACCAAAGAGGTGTGTTGGTCCCCCGTCACAACTAGCACCGTGCGACAGGGGACCTCAACCTCCAGGACTCCGTCAACCCCGGGGACCGGGCCGAGGGGGCGCGGCTACCCCGATAGAACTGAGCTGGTGGGCAGGGCCGGGGAAGTTGCCCTGCCTGCTCATAGCTGGGATAGTTGGTGTTGCAGGGCCAAGTGAAGGACATGGGTTGGGATGATATGGGTATTGGAATGGGAGCGTATGGACGGAAGGAGGATGGGTGGCTGTGGTGACCCGAGGGAGCGCCATTTCCCTAGCCAGCCGTGTAACGAGGCCGGCCCCACTGCGGGCTGCTCATTCTAGACAGGCTCAGCATTAAACAACAAAAGTTGATATACCTACCTAACTGGAGCTACTAGTCTTACCCTACCAAGCCCGAAATACAACCAGTTGCTTGGAAAGGTAGTACCTACCTAGGTACCTATCTCCTTTCAAAATCAACTTCCGTTTGAACAATAGCATTTACGGAAGAAGTAGAATAATGAAAACTAACATTAGCGAAACCACAAAATGGTCAGACAACAACAAAAATACATATAAATGTCATATTTCTTACCCGGAAGGATTTTCCAAACAGCCAGAGATGCGACGCACCGCAAGGGAACCCTGGCGGAAAAATATGCGCATGATCGGATCACGTCAGCGGACAAACCGCACATTTTTCACCATACTTTACTCTACTAGATTTCCTCAATATGAAACATTGTAAATAATTGTAAGAATGTCATGGATTTGCATGGAACATTTATTCATGTACTGATAATATTGGCAATAATTTTTTTACTGAAAAGTTGCATAACTTCAAATTTCCAAATAGTAATGGTAAGAAACTAGAGCCCTGTTCGGCAAGCATCTAGACGGTGCAGTCGGAAAGTAAGGAACCAATCACACGCGTCTGAGTTTCGCCTCAGGCATTTTTTTTGTGACGTCATACATTGCAGACTGTGCAGTGGGTGCAGTCGGAAAAGCACGTAATCTCCGACTGCAAGTTAACTTGTGCGTGGCTGACGCAGTTGAGACAAGGTTGGAGTAGCACGGGTTACGGCAGGGGCATAGGTAGATATATACTTCCAGGAAGATTTCACGCATGACATGGTCGCCAGTTAAATTGTGCACCCTTGAGCCCAAATAATCAATCAATGAGATTGCTTCCTACTTTTTGGTCCTTGCAGCCTTGTTCTTCCAAAACGTTGCTGAGAAATCGAATGGCTTTAACTCAAGGTCACTTGCCTTGGTTACATGTGATTTACAATTTACCTTGGCCTTTGGTACAAATTTCTGAAGAAGCCCTTGAGCACAAGTTGGAAAAACACGTTGAGGAGACTTGTTGAGTATTACTTGGCAGTATATTCACCTACCATTTATTTGGTAAATCACATGTAGGCAAGATATTCCCTATTTCATGTTGCACTATGTAGGGTTGGCACAATGGATGATGCAAAACCATTTTGTGACAATGATTTTCACAAAGAGCACCAGTAGGTTTTAGGTGATGCATTGTTAATGGGCTTTAGGTGACCTAACATCAGTGCAATTTAGATTACTCAACATCAGGTTATATCATACAGGCAACCAAACCTGAACTTTTTGTTGATCATGCATTGGAAGGCCAGATTAGGTTTTTGCTGACAATTTTGCATTTTTCTTTATTGCATACATCCCCATTAAAGTCATATGTCCAGCCCCACACCTTTCCCATCTTTAGGTGGAGAAAGAGGGAATAACATGCATCTTCATTGTTATACATGGGTGTGAAATGACCAAACTTGATTGATGTGCCCTAAAACTTAAATAACTAACTAATCATTGGTGCCCATGATTTTTTGTGGTTTTGGATAGTACTTCAGTGAATTTAGCATTTTGTTGGTGAACTGACTACTTATTGACATATAAGTACTTTAATTTAAATTGTATATATCTGGAAAATGTATTATTTCCCAATAAAATATACAAGGATTTCAAATTCAAATCACACCACAAAGCATAATGCATATATTTTTCATTGCAAATTGCTGTGTGGCCTTCTATGCATTTATGTTAGCTCTTGACACAAAGGATGTAGGCCTGAAAATTGTTAATGTGGAAATGGTACCATTGGCTCAGGATTTCATTTCTGGAAATATGGCAGCTGCAAACTATTATTGTCCTTTCCAAAGCCAGAAGTACAAGGTTCTCATCTAGCATACAACCAGAGGTGCATCAAGTGCACCAGGCAATGCAAAAGAAAGTGTGCCAACCCATGGAAGAAAAGGGACACCTGGTGCCCCAATACTATGTATATAAAAAAATGAAGTGCAATGAAAAGAAAATATTAAGAAATGTAATTTAAGAGTAGTTTTCTTGAAGACAACTAGGGTAATTATCTGATTTTTCTATAGAAGCCCATGAGCACAAATGAGAAAATTGCATGTACTTGACTTGCTGAAGCTTTGATTGAAGTGACGGAGAAGCTTGGTGACACAAATTGTTTTTCAGCAGCATTGGAAGCCTTTGTGCCACTTAGTACTGAGTATAGATCCCATCACGAGACTGTCTATCCCATGACTGGGGAACTGACATTAATTTAGAAGTTCCCATTCTATTGTCATCCCATGGATATCAATGGCACTTCAAATTATATGTATTGCTTTCTGAAATATACAGGCAATTTGAACCATCCAATATGAGTACATTTTCTGGTTAAAATGGGCTGCCTGCTGTGATTTTCTCTTCCATTGTGGCATCAGAGAGATCCTGATGTCATTGTGGGTCAAATGTTTTAGCACATTTTCTCACTAAACCACTCAGCAAACATGCTTGTAGATGATAACATGCTGATGCAAGCAACCACTGGATGCCATGTCATTAACAGACACCAACAAGACCAGTGCCATGGGCATTCCTAATGTCTGGCATTCCCAACAGATATATATAATTGTGCTGTCAGCTAGTGGCATTCGTTTTTTGTGGGAGGGGGGGGCTATTACCACCACCAAAATGCCAATTTAGTTACTCCCCAAAATCATGTCATTGGTTCCATGTTCATAGGCAAACATTCAGAGTGCACCCTTTCCCCAATGAATATAATTTTATTTGGGTTATGAAGACCCAACAAAGCCTAGGCCAGCATCAGATCTAAATATGCTTCCCCTTTTCTCTTCATGTTCAAGTTCATTCTCTTCATGTTCACAAGGTTATGATCCAGCATGCAAAATAATGAACATACAGGAAAATAACAACATGACTATCCCAATGGTCAGGCTCTACTGAAGGTGTGTGATAGCAAGAGGCATGCCACCAGTCATTCCTTTTGGCAGGGATTGTAGCTGCTGCCAGGGGATATTTTGCCCAGCCCCAATCAATTGCCATGATAAATCTGAACATTGCAGGGGATGTGGGACATAAGCCACACCAGATGTGAGCATGGCCTCCCCTGCACCACCCCACCACCGGTAACTCCCAGATGATGATTGGAAAGTATCAGTACCAAGTTCGTTCTGTATTTTCAGGTGTTGATCCACAAGAGGTAGCACTGTCATGGCTTCAGCTCTGCTACAGTTTGCACCAGATCTTCCAGGATGCCATGAAGCATTTAATATTCGGCCAGAAGATCTAGCTACACTCGGAAAGTCCACAGGGGCCGTCTTTATGAAGGCATTGGATCAGTACATAGGCCTGGTGTCTGGGGAGTGCAGTCAAGCTGACGCCATGGTTTCCTCTGCCTTGCGTGACCACTGTTGGGAGGAGCTCAACACTGGCCACTGGGCTCAGGTGCCTCTCATCTGGAGGACCGTATATGCTCATGCAGCTCTGTTCAGTGCAGTTGCACACCTGAACACTTACCTCGTCTCGTGTCGAACAAACGTGCAAGCGCTGAGGGACGCACTTCACAACTGCGACTTGGGACTCATCATGGGCAAGCCCACCGAGGCTGCCGTTGTCACCGGATTGGCCACTCGCTGTCACGACGAACTGGTGCGCTGCTGTGACACTTCAAGTGCCCACTTCAAACATGCGCCCAGTGAGGAAAATCGTCCTCTGAAACGTAGAGATCACGGCGTGGAAAAACCGTCAGGTCGGCCGGCTGGCATTCAAGCAGTGGACGTCGATGTAGTCGAGTTGGAGCCGACTTCCAAACTGCGCGACGTGCCGACCATCACTTCGCCGCTGCGGCGGCTGCACCGTCCGTCGCTGGAGACATTCTCGCGCGAGCTGCTGGGCCGTCAGCCGGCCGTGCTGACTGGCTGTGCGTGCCACTGGCGCGCGCTCGGCTGGACCGTGCCGCACCTGGTGGGCGCCGCCGGACACCGCACCGTGCCCGTCGAGCTGGGCGGCCGCTACACGGACGCCGGCTGGTCGCAGCGGCTCATGACGCTCGGCGACTTCGTGGCGCGCTACGTGACGCCCGTGACGCCGCCGCCGCAGCCCGGCTACCTGGCGCAGCACGAGCTGCTCGAGCAGATCCCCGAGCTGGCCGCCGACGTGGCGGTGCCCGACTACTGCCTGCTGGGCGAGCGCGCCGACGTGCACGCCAACGTGTGGTTCGGCCCCGCCGGCACCGTGTCGCCGCTGCACCACGACCCCAAACACAACTGCCTCGTCCAGGTGTTCGGCCACAAGTACGTGCGCGTGCTGGCGCCCGAGCAGACGGCTCGCCTCTACCCGCACCAGACGGCCATGCTGGACAACACGAGTCGCGTAGACGCCGAGCGGCCCGACCTGGACGCGTTCCCGCTGTTCGCGGAGGCGCGCTACCACGAGACGCTGCTGGCGCCCGGAGACATGCTCTACATGCCGCCCGGCTGGTGGCACTACGTGCGCAGTCTCAGCGTCAGCTGCTCGGTCAGCTTCTGGTTCAGATAATGCAAGCCGGTGCCCCCAACTCGTGGCAGTTCCTCAACTAATGTTTTGCTATTTGGAGTGGTTATCACGTCTGGTGTCAAAGGGAGAACAGCAACGGCTGATGCCCGACAGATGCCACGATGCTCTTCTATAATGAAATCTGCATAAATACCATAAATGTGATGTTTGCCAAGTCCTGAGTGCCCCATGTCCACTGTCTCCACATAACCCAGTGGGAGTTGCTTCACCACGCGACGCTATATTACCTAGCGGTTGAATGCGTTGTAAAAGTACCCAAGGTTCCTCTAAATTTAACCAGCATCAATGAAGTTTAGGCTAGCTGACTCCAATGTGCACAGGAATCAAGCAGCGTGCGAGTACCGGGCGCCATGGAATCGGCTTCAGTGCGCTGTTAACCAGACCTATCCCCCGTGCGATTCTATTGGAGGAATTTCCTTTGGCGTAACGCCACGCTCTTACGATCAACGTGTGCTTTGATAACAAACTGCCGAACAATCCGAACTGGTGGCAGCTCCATTACACCGCATGGACAAAGCAGAAAATCAGCACATGTATTGCGTCACAACTCGACAAGCCAGCATAGGTAATCGTCAGACTGCACCGTGATCACAGAGCGGCCTCAGCACATGTTTCGGTCTTTAAAGACCACCAAATCCAGGGCTGAATCGCGCTTGCCCTCCCGTCAGCGCGCACGGCGGTGTACGTTAGACTCGCCTACATAGACAGGTGACCTCGCCGCATCCTGTCTCATCCGCCGCATCTGATGAAAAATAAGTGCAAAGATTCCGGTTTAACATGTGGCAATGTGCCTGGTTGTAGCTGGCCTATGTCTGGCTGTATCCTCTCCATTCGGTGCCTTTCATCACGGCGTCCTGTTGTCTTCAGAATATTGGTGCCTTCGTATGGAATGGGGTCACGAAATTCACAATATCACGTAAGCAACATGTTACGAAGCGATGATGTGAACATCTAGCCGACTTACGGCTCCTCATAAACGTGACAACAACGTGTGTCTTTGCTACACTGAGTAATCAACAATAGAAAGCTTCGCCTCACCGTCGTGGGTCAGCGAGCCACGCCTACAGGGTGACGCGGAAGAACACCTGGATGCCCCAGTGGTCGCTGGGGAAGCTCTGAGTGCCGACAACCTTCTCCAGTCCGACCAGGCCGAGGTGGACGGCCGCCATGCGCCCCGAGTCGCGCTGGTACACGCGGTCAAAGCGCAGTCTCGGCTTGAACCGGCCGGGCAGCTCCAGGTTGGTGTTGCGCTGCATGTCCCAGGTGAACTCGGCCTCCCTCCGGCGGCCGCACCGCTCCCACAGGTCGGACACGCCGGCCGGCAGTCCGCCGACGGCCGACACCTGCCGAGCACGTGCGCTGAGTGCGGGCCGACGTCGTCCCGTCCCACCGGCAGGAGGCGTGCCCGGCTCCCGATAGAGCAACGTTGTCCAGTCTGACCTCACAGGCTGGAGACGTGCCCGTCTCTAATACGAACGTCTCGCCTCACAGGATGGATGGATTAACTGTTTCTGACATGCAGACTGTTTCGGAAAAAGCTTGCCCATGGGGGGGGGGGGCGCCGCGATCAGTTGAATCATATCTTAAATCGGTTACAATGTTCAGCCAATAAAAGACCAACCGCAAAGTCCGGGACTGGAGCTATACAGGTGCTGAAAAGAGACCAAAGAGCCTTATTGGACATCTGGAATAGAACGGAATGAAGGAAACTAACTGGGTATCGTTTATCACAACAACCTCTACATATTTCAGATAACCAAGTACCAGAACCTGAGTGGAGAGGAAAAAGCTTGTACAAAATATTGCATATCAGATTTCATATACCCTGCAAGTGTTTTGTGTATCATGCACATTCCGAGGTCAAATGGAACGCCCACATAATTGCATGAACATCGTGCCAGCTTCCCTTTATGATTTCAGCGTTCGACAGCCTATTTGATATATTTATTTCACGATATATATTCATGCCTCCACGTATAGTGACTATATACCCCAAGGTATGAGCTTAAGATAATAAAACCATACCAAGTAGTCATCAATGTTGACTGTGGCTCTGATGTGACACTGGGCCTGCCCTGTCGTGATGACACGGACTATGCATTGCACATGCAGTGGTGCTTTCCATGAGACGCGAAGTTGTGAAGAGAAAATAAAACAGAACTGAGCGAAAATCTCGCCTTCGGTCGGCTGGCTGCGTTTGCTGTTTATAACAGCTGTTTTATTGCAGTGAATTTGTGCGTCTTAGTGCAAGTTTAAGCATCACTCCGCCTGCTTGGCTGAACGGAAGCAAACAAGAATTATCGTCGGTATTGCTGACCTGATCTGATCTGATTCGACACAATCAGCATCATCCGAGATGGTGCTGAGCTTGGCGTTTGTCGTAGCTACACCATGGTATCGGTTCGTGTCGATCAGTCCATTCATTCGCGAGGTATACTGCGCCAAACCGAGCCGAATTGTGTCACTTCCATTATCGGAGTAACAAATGAATTTACTGATAAGGTATATATAGAAGGTATATGCACGTATCTATAGGAAAGGTGCTTACAGAAGGCAACTCCGACGCGGGCCATCTACTCACGGTACATTGGCGACATATTTGGCATTTGAAACCGTGGAATCAAATCGTTGATGGAGCTCTACACAAGCATAAGCAACGTCGGCACAGGGCACACTCACGTCGGAGTCCCTCATGTTAAGGTCGCCCGCCAGCAGAACATCCCGGTCTGCGCTGGTGGCCATGACGCGCGCCAAGCAGGTCTTCAGCTGCTCCTGGCGCACGGCCGCGTGCTCCTTGGTGGACTCGAGGTGTGTATTGAGCAGGGTCAACTTCAGTGCACCGATGTGAGCCTGCCGACAAAATAGGAAAGCATGCACTCAGGACAGCCGCTGACACAACGGTTTCCCGCAAGTAATCGGTTGATGGGCACGACCCGCAAACAGGCGCCCACGAGCGGTGGTGATGAGAGGTGGTCATCGCAATCGGAGGCGAATATCCGACCTGCTCGTTCCATCACCCCACGTCCGTCGCGAGGCTAGCAGTCAGTTGGGGTTTTAGCCGCATTACAGTGGTTGGCCATATAGCACTCAGCCCATTGTGTGAAGAGCACAATAATACATGCCAGCGTTCTCCCGTATCCATAAATTGCGACCAGCGCGACTCATTCACTACCATTGATTGATTATTTGGGCTTAAGGGCGCGTGGACTACTAAGGTCATTTTGCGCCCATTACTACCAAGCACCGGTCAGTAGCGTTTGGCGTGCATGAGATCCCGTCTGACAGAGGTGGATCGGGCGGCGGCCGGCCGGTCGTCTCACCTCGACACAGAGCAGGTTGCGCATCATGGCGGTGCGTCGGTACTGAAGCACGCTGTGCCCGTCGTAGTAGACGCGGTACTTGCGCAGCAGTGTGACCGTGAAGTACTCTTCGTCGGCGGCCGCCACCAGCTGATACTGCGGCAGCTTCACCTCCAGGTACTTGCACGTCTGCGGTATCACCTCCTGCAGGAACACGATGTCCGGCGCCTCCCTGCCGTGGACGGCGACGTCACAGTGCGAGTTACTATGGCGCGGCCCACCATCCAGAAAATGCACAAACGCTGGGCACTCCTGCGCCACACACGGCGACAACATTCAGACTCAATTTTTCAGAGGAACATACTGACAAACGTCTCGCCATTCCCGACACGGAACGAGTACCCTGCCGAACAGGCTGAGCGGCGCAGTGCAGTGTGCAGCGTGTGAAAAACATGAAACACGAGACGTAATTCGTGGCCAGGCACAAACCCACAGGTGGACATAGCGGAATTGTAGTCCGGCCACGCTTCCGACATCAAAAGCTGGAACCAGATGCATTCGGTTCACCTTCTTCCCTAGACATGGCACCCTTTGGCGAAGCGTTCAGTACCCTCCCCCGCCTTCGACCCTGTTCAATATTTGTTTCCTCCTAGTGTCCATGGTAAAACTCGCCATCCGCATGCATCGCTCGTGACTCATTCTAAAAATAAATGGCAGGTTCCACCCGTACGTTGATAAAATGTAAGAAACAGTGATGGGGACTGCCTCTGACTACAGTTGGAACTCGGTATTTTAGGCCTACGTTTCGCGAATAGTTTATGTTACCCGGTAAATGAAATGAAACTATACAAAGGGCGTTATGCCACTTACAGTTCTATTATCTTGCACACGGTTTTCGTTCTCATTTTCAGGCTCCTGTGGTCGAGGCCGTCTATATTCCAGGTGATCATGCTGAACGTCTTGGGTGGCGACAGGGTCAGCTGTGGCGTGGACGCACCATCCTCGTCAGACTTGTCCGACGAGAGCCTCCGCTTCCGTTCGTTCTGGCCAGGTATTGACTCATCGCTGCCGACGCCGACCGGAGAACCATTAGCATCCGGCGGCTGAACGCAGACGCTTTGCGACACTTCCTAGTGCAACCCGTTTCTTGTTGAAAAAAACTTTCTTGTGAGTTTTGATCGTTTTTATAAACAGGAAGTTCGCAGCCATTGCCGAACAATACAAACAACCCCCAGCGACAGAAGTAAAGGGTAGCTTCAAGGAAAAGAAAATGTTCTGGATGGGAAATAAAACCGGGAGAAGGCTATCATCCCACACATTCAACATTCGCGTCAAGGCTTCATATGGCTGTCACGACACTAACTGACTCGATAGTGATGATGGCAGATGCCTCCTCGCTTCCTGGCACCACGTGCACCCCAGGTCCAGATGTGCGGGCCTCAAAGTACGAATTCAGTGACCTCTGCAATTAGGAGAAAAATGGTATTATTAGACCAGCTGTACTTGGCATGTACGAAAACAGTTCACCCTCGTCCAGGATACCCCAAACGCACAATCGGTCTTCAAAACTGCAGGTAAACTAGCTGAATGGGGCCATTTTTGCATAGCCAAGACACAATAATCTTGGAATAATGGAGCGGAAAACATCCCTCCATCTTGTCACTAAAATACACTGTCGCACGCTGTTGGTGGAGCGCACCTGCCACCTGCCGGCGAGGCAGTAAACCTCCGTCGAGCATATATTGCCAATGGGAAAAATAGTCGAATGCCACGAGTACACCCCTTGGTCAATTGAGCCCTCAAATTGAATACAATATGAAGTGAACTGACTTTCAACGGTCGACCATATTTCACCATCATAGTCGGAACCGTTTCCGAAATATTGTTGCAGAAGTGATCCACACTGGCGGCAGCAAGAACGAAATTCGTTCATTGTCTCTTTGAGTTCATTAGATTACATGAAAAGATGCGTAATTCTGAATTTAAAGCCAGCTATTTCCCTCTTATCTCTAATATTATGTAGGTCATGCAAAAAGTATCATGCATGCTCCCGATCTTCAAAACATAGCGACCGAACAATTCCTCGGCTTCGATTGCAATTCAAGCAATTCAAGCCGTGATTAAGCTTGGATTCAAGTGGAATGAATGCCTTCGGCTCCTTTCATCGGGGCCACGGCAAGTTTACGCATTTCGTTTGTTTATGATCACGGAAAAGCCCTTGGGGTTGCGTCAGACCACGATCACACTAACTTTGTACAGCTGTGTGTAAACAACTGTGGCAATTTTGCAGCAAGAACACAATTTTGTAATAAGATGCGCTATATTTGTCTAATTTACCAAGCTATTTCGGAGATCGCCACATACAATAAGGCCTCTGTTCTCACTATAACCCACGCACCGTAAGATCCCAATTGTGGTCTTGCAGGAAGAATTGAGCACATGCTTCATCAGTGCCTGTGACCGCAGCAAATTCCGTGCACCTCTGTTGACAAACGGCAACATCGGGAATGTCCGCTTCGTCTTCCGCCATTTCCAACTTCTGAAAACCAAGATATGCCAATCACCGCATGTGTTCAGTAGTGATCACTGCGGTGTTCAAGTCCATTTATGCACAAATACTGACGCGAGTATCACTGAAGCACTTCAGAAACCCATGTATTCAGGCTTCAATACATGGAAACAATGTGGAGGAAAATAGAGAATATGATTTGGTTGACAACACAAAAAGTAATTGGAAATGGCACTCAGTTATAACACACCTGTAATTACAGCAATAATGATATTGCTACTAATATTAGTAATATTAGGAGCACAAATAATAATGATATGATAATAAAAACAAGTACAATAGTTCAAAATAGTAACAATAATAAAATTGGCATACAGTGTCACAACCGAACTCACACAATATTACGGAACCCATCGCATTAACAGATGTAACGCTCTACGTCGTCGGTGAAGAAAGTACATGGCTGAGCTTAATCTAGGCAAAGGACCAGTTGTCTTGTCTCACAATTATGAAACAAATTATTGAATTCCTCGATTACGTTTGATTATCAGGTTTTGTACTTTTCTCAGATAATAAAATGGCTCGATATTTGAAACCTAAGTCAAATGATATTTTAACCTGCCAATTTACCAATGGGAGAATACTACGGATATGTTAGGTCAAACTATAGTTGCACTCAAGCTTTCACGGAAAACATGATCTGAAACCTACACTTCCTTTCGCATGGGTGAACACATTTATACAATAGCAATATTGCGTGCACAATTATCAACCTGGGATGTTGTAAACTATTGCTTCCTTATATGTAAACTATACAATGTGTTTTCATAGTGGAAATTCAAAGTTTTCTTCTTGAAGTACTAGATATTGTAAAGGTAGATACTTCCTTCAGAATCGTGAAATACGTCGACAGGCTGGTGGATTAACTGATCACCCCCAGAATCACATGGTGCTTAATTCCAACATCGATTTCTCCTAGAAGGGGAAATCTCTGACGAAACGCAGCAGCGGACATGGAATTCAATACACTTATCACTCAGATTTTCACGAAAGCGAGTACCTGGGTTCTCTTGCCCCTGAAATCGCTGGGTTCAATCTCAGGTTACTCAGTTCGCCAGGCTAAAGGTCATAGCCCAAGGAAATTTCCGAATTTTGGATGATCCGTCTTCTCAGGCCTGTAAAAGTGATACGTACGAGCTTAGACATGACAACCTGTGTTCACATGTAATCGACGTCATCCAACAACTTGCACAGCCTTAATGTGGAAATGACCTATACCAATTTTTGACCATTTGACCTCATGTCAATGGTGAATATTGCATATTCATTTAGATTTTCTTCTTCCATAATATACCTACGCGAAATGTCCATCGAAAACAAAACAGAAACCGACATCCAGAGTCGCTAGAGTTTATGCAGGTAAGCTCGGCTGTGCTCGCGGGCACATACCTGTGATGCTTTGTGCGCCTAGAATGACTCGCACGGAAGGGTATCCGTCGCTAAGTGATTCGGCCGTTCCCGCGATTTCTGATTAAACTCCAAAATGAATTGTAAGGTGTTCGAAATATTAGCAACACCGCATGCGCATCTTTTGCGCAGAAAATGTTGTCTTTGACGGTAAAAAATTTTTTTTTTTAAAATTTTTTTTTTTTTTTTTAGTACACCGAATACTTTCCATAGCAATAGCATGCTTGGCCGTGCCGCAGATTTCGTCGATGTCTTGTCCTGTGAATTTGCGTGAAAGAAATAATGGGCGTCGATTCCAAAGTCCGATTTATAGTGGGTGAGATTCACAAAATTGTATCTGTTCATCCCGTTCCCGCAATGCTAGGTGGTCGCGGGTTAGCGGCGATTGCGCAATTTAGCAGAATTCCCATCATGCTCTCCATATTATCCATGCTACAAACTGGATGTCTGAGTATCTCACTTGTGAAAAAAAATGTACGTATGAACAAAAGTACGCGAACACAAATGTACGCATGCTTAGATGTACGCATTCGCAAATGTACGCATTCACAATGGTACATATTCGCTAGTGTACGTCAACGCAAATGTAAATAAAAACGTGTGAGTACGTAAGCGCAAATGTGCTTAAACGGAGAAGCGTGCAAGAGCAAATGCACGCTCTCGACGCACTTTATGCACAATCACAGTTAATGGCGCCGGCAACACTATTTGGCCGGTGGGCCACGGTATTAGGAAATGATCAGGGATGTGCGAGTGTTCAATCCGGTACCTTTGGTACCCAGAGCTCAACACTTTAACCACTCGGCCAGCCCCGCCCCCGTACGTACGTGCAAACTCACGTAAATGCGAAAGATCATAAGCGTAAATATACATGTACGTATGTGTAAATGTGTATATGCACAAATGCGCGCAAGTGTAAGTGAATCTAATCGTACAAGTAAGCGCAAAAATACTGCGCAATATGTCTGCGCAACGCGTCTGCGTACATACGCAAAAATATATCTGAGTACGTAAACTCAATTGCACGCTTGTGTAAAAGTATGTAAGCTGAAATGCATGCATACACAAGTACGTAAGCGAAAATGTTCACAAACGCAATGCACATAAATGCAAAAGAATGTACTCGCAAATGCACATATCCGTAAATGTACGCAAGTACATGCGCGTAAAAACACAGTAAGCGTAAATGTACGCAAGTGCGGGTGTACATAAAGGCAAATGTACGACATCACAAATTTATACAAGCATACACCAACGGAAAAGTATGCATGGCACACATGAAAGTAAGCGTGAAGGTAAGTGAATAAGGAAGTACGTAAGCGCATGTGTACGTATATTTGCATATGCATACCTTACGTAGATTATGGTTTGCACGCACTTGTTTACATGCATATGCAACAGATGCATTTGCTTTTTTATATGCATTTGTCATATGCGCTTTTTGTACATCTCCCATAAATACTTGTGTGCATAAGTACATTTTTCATGCATGCATTTGTATACATGTCTCTGCTATACATGTCTCTGCTAAGGCACATCTGTCATACGCAAACTTGCGCTTTCGTACGTAAGCGCAAGGGTTACGCCAATTTGCATTTACATACCATTAATCTGACAATATTTTGCGTTTTCCAACATTTGAGCTCACGCACTGTTGTACTTACGTGCATTGCTATACACGCTTTTCCCTTTTACATACTTGTACTTGCGTCCACTGGTCCATAAACACTTTTGCGCTTTCGTATTTTCGCGCTACCATGCACTTGCGCTTCCGTACATTAACACCTATATGCATGCGCGCATCAGTAGTTCTACGCTGATGTACGTTCGCGCTTACGTATATAATTGCGCCAACGTATATAATTGCGCTAACGTATACTTGCGCTTACATATGCTTACACTTAAGAATAATTGCGTTTACGTACATTTCCGCATACGCACACGTGCACTTACGTATAATTGCGCTTATATGCGATTAATGACCTAATTCACCCTATTTCCTCTGCTGCACAACTTTTCAAAGTTGTGCAGTTGTTCAGAGTTCAAAAGTATGATTCTTGTACATGATTAGGTCATTCATATTCTATTCATGAAGGCTGACAACAAATATTAGCAATTTTAGGTTTTAAGTGCACATGCACACCAAGTGCATCCCACTGCTGCCTGCCAAGACACAAAGCTTCAGATGAAAGGCAGCAAAGGTCGAGAGCATTCAAAGTTCTGCTTATATAGTGCATATATTTCACACAAATTTCCCAAAGCAAGCCATTTCTGAACTTTACTTTTGGCTCCATCAACCTGTCACATTGTGACATGGTCAGTCTTGCCTAGGCACATCTGGCTGATGTGGTCAGCTGGATCTGGTCAGACTCATAACATAGCTAGATTTTCACCTTGACTGCATCTGATGCCCTCAGCAATTCCCTTGCTTTGCAGGCAACACTGTCAGTGAGGGTGGGCAGTGAGCACTAGGCACCCAACACAGTGCCACCCCTATTCTGTGCCCTTCCTCACAGTTCACTACATTTGCAGAGTTATGTTTTTGTGAGGGAATGTTAGTTAGCTAGTTATTTGGGCTTTATGGCATGTCAACTGCATTGGTCACTAAGAGCCCATAATTTAGTCAATTTGACATGGATGCATGTACACATCAGATCAAGCAACAGGTTATCAGTGATGATGCCACAACTATCCTAGGGGAAAATAGCCATGTATGCAGCAGCATGTTAGTAACTGGTGTAAATTACAGATAATTTAAGTTCTAAGAGGGATATAATTTAACAAATTGTCCTGAGTGAACAATGTCTGACTCATCCCCTAATACTTCCCAAGCAAGACGGAGGAATGTCAAAAGTTAAGTCTCCATTTGTGAGCAAGCCAGGGATATGAGACTAAAATGTGCATACTGACAAATGGTTGCACCAATGGCTCTTGGTTATCAGAATGTGATTGGCATATTTTGGATGTTTCTCCCTCCTTGTAATTCTTGGTGAAGTATAAACTCACAAATCATCCACTACCATAATTTTGAGACAATTGTGTCATTTTGTTTACCCATTAACCTTAACCAGGTGAGAGAACCTTACAATGAGTTAAAACACTTGTGCAGCATAGTATTCAAGATCAGATGACTAACATTATCATCCTGCCATGTGCATGAAACATCAAAACCATATATTTCAGTAATATACCTTTATACAGGCCATGATAAACTACTGGAAAAAAACATGCATGCCTCATCTTGAATGGACATGTACAGCTTTAAGAGCAAAATCCTATTATGTTTTCTTCAAATATAAGGTAACAAACTTACACTTTTTGTGGGGTTTCTGTGGGTTGCACTCAAGCACCTCACAAAATCATGAAGCTTTCTTTTGGGTAGTCAAGCAAGTTTAGAATTTCATGACAACATTGTCATTCCTGGCAAGGCTATTTTCCCAAATTGTTCCACAGTCTGCCAGAAATTGTTTCTGAAGGAATTCCATGACAACAAAATTTACAATTTCCTTCTTAAAGCAATGAAACTTTGTTAGTTAGTTAGTTATTTGGGTTTTGGGGCGCTTCGACCATAAAATGCGATCACTTAGCGCCCATAACGGTGATTTATAATGTTAGAGTCTTACTGTGTTACTGAGGTGAGTATATCGACTGAAATCATATCGCCCGTAGGTACCTGAATATATTGCCAGAATGAATCACTTCAGAGTCATCTGCTAGAATCTCGCAATATGTTAAATATCTGACATCATTTCTGAAAAATAACCTTCGCTCCCTCAATGAAACTTTGTGGCAGCTGTCCAAGCACCATGCTGGTCAGTCTGATACCATAAAGGCACAGACAGACAAGCCACAGCCCAGGCCATCCAATTACAGTAGGTATGTAAATGTTTGCAGCATTAGCCCATAAAAACTGTTAACATCACATGACATTTCCTCCATACCATACCTATTACATCAACTGTGTTGACTTGCGATTGAGTATTTCGGCTTAGGGGCACATCAACTGCTGTGTTGACTTGTGTTGACTAAAAAGTAATCATTTGTGGAAACAATGTGTGATCATATCATTTTAATCATGTTAGAAAGCATTGCACTGAAAAATCCAAAAATCAAGTTATCTTGACCTGCAAATTTACCCTCCTAGGTACCTACAACATTAGGCAGCCTGTGTCCACTTCCTTGATCAACTGCCCCAATGTTATGCTTTCACTTCAACCTCACTATCACTTAAATATCCTATCTACATCCTAGACTGCAAAGTATCGCCCACTTCTCCACGAGGCGTACAAGCCGCGGAAAAAAATCCTCCTAGAAACGCACGTGGAGGGCAATATCCGCACCAGGGACATCGAAATGCACACAAGTATAAATAAAGCATGAGGTAAGAAAATCAAGAGGGCTAAAGGAAGGGTCTCTTTTACACAAGCACATACACCAACTGGAATCAATACAAAATACCCACAACAAAATTGCAAACGTTGTACCCCCGCCCCTTATTTCGAATCTCATGGGGCGCAGAACTGAATTTGGAAGCAGAGGACTTCTTGCGTGGTAAACAAATTTCGTAGCTATAAACTGAGACAAATGTGACGCCCTTTGTTTATGGTTGTGATTTCCCCCAATTGTTTTTATTTCATTTTATTGTGAATTTTGACACTGTGTATTAAACTGTAATGCTATGTCACGATTAGTGTCTAACAGCCAAGAATGCTCAGGTGCGACAGAATGTCCTAACATAAGAATGCTAAAGTGCAAGGGAGCCCTAGAGTTTGCATGGGATCCTATTTAGTATTTTAATATTCTGTCCCATTTGACATTCAGCGCTTTGGACAGTGCACCATTCCTGTGCACTTCTTGTGCGCTGGCAATCTGGCTGTTCAATGCAAATCGCAACAAATCTGACATTACGAGGCTTGGACATTCTGTCTTGTGAATTTTCTTACACCCATAAAATTCCTGAATTTGGTATCTCTGTGGATGGAAAATATGCGGCAAGTGTTGCGCACTTATTACAAACATTGCGAATGTATAGTAGCCTTCTCTGGGCCCCCTTAGACACAATAAATATTAAGACCAAGTTAGCGAAGGCACTGTCTGGGAAATTAGGTAAGTACCTAGTGTATGCTTGGGAAGCTAGACAAGTCATAGGTGTGGAAGGAGGTAAATTTGTGTTTTAAGTTGTTTTATGAATTCTCGGAATTTATTTTTCCAAACAAAGGCAATGCAGGTGACTAAGATGATGGGTCCACTAATTTTCTTTGCAAATGCTTACTTTTCAGGTTGTGAACAAAATAACACTAAAAGGGGTAACTGCTTAAAATGAAATGCTTAAAAATATAACAAAGTACCACTTCACCTAGCCTACCCTACCCTAACCTTCCTTTGTAGAAAAACAATCTGGAGAACAGCATTACAACAAAAAAGCAATATATTTTCTTAAACCTAATCCATCATAACCTAGCCCAACATATGCCACTTCAAGAAAAAGAAATTCTAGTGATTGTTTTTCATTTTTGGGAAATTTTCAAACTTTAAAAAAAAAACTGAAAGTAAGTAACAGAATCAAACCTAGCCATTTATTTGCCTTATGGAGCTAAATGTGTGTAAAACTTGTTTTATTACCACCTTAAAGCATGACAATACCAGGAAGGTAGCTGAAAAACTTGATAGCTGAATAGTTGAAAAACTGAAAAGCTGAAAAAGAAAAATAGCTGAAAAACTTCATTTTTGTATGTTTAATAGAGAACTAGATGGGTAGATTTTGTGCTTGACCAAGGTACATATAGGTTCTTTGGTATTATTGTGGTTTAAGATAACCAAAAGGTAAGTTTTGCATACATTTTACCTCCATGAAGTATGCAAGGGGGTTATGTTTGGTTAGGCTTTTGTTTTAAATTTTTTTATTTCAAAAGTAAGGATTTTTCATTAATTTGAACATTTTTCAGGATGCAATGTTTGCATATTTTTAATTACTGAAAGAAAGAAGAGATCATTTTTTGCATTGAATGCTAATCCAGGTTAGGCAGTGTTATGTTACATGATTTTTTCTTTATCTTAAGCATTATCTTATGATATATTACCCAACTCCAAGCATATTTTTGGGCAATATTTTGCCTCCCAATTGAAAAGTATGTATTTCAGAGAAAAGGTCACAACATGTTCAACACATGCATAAATGGTGCATTAAGGAAAGGAAATCCAAGAAATCATAAATTACCTTAAACTGCAACTTACTGTTTAGTGAATACATGTTCTAAGATAATTTGCAGTGTGTAGTACCAGGTGAGATTAACCACTTGGTTGGTTTACTGAATTAGAAGGTCAATGCCATGTACATGGTGTGATTTAGATGAAGTGCTATGGGTGACACCTTAATCACAAAATATATGAATTAAGCAACATTTTTGGTGAATTTATTTTTGAAGGAATTATTTCAAGTCTTCAAATTTCTGTTTCAAATGATCCACTGTTTATGAATGTGGCAGCTCATTTTGTCTGCAAATACAAACTTGTCAGTTGGCAGGAAAAATTGCACCAAAAATGGCTTGGATTTGGATGCATACAGAAGTATTCAAAAGAAATGAAAAATGATAACCTAATCTAACCTGGCTTCTGAAAATTCTCAAATAAAATACCTAACCTAACTTGGCCTTCTTTGTTTCTTCAATATCATCCCTGTATATCTTGTTGGAGTTTCAATTGGCTGGGAAAGGCATGTATACTTATCAATGGAATTTGAGGATAGGCTGGTTACTTAGTACTATGGTGCTCTAAGGTATTCATGACACAAGTTTTACACACATTTTACCTCCATGAACACAGGTATAAGAACTGGAACAGGTCTGCCCTCCCAACTCCAAAGTTGGTGGGGCACTTCCCCTTCAAATGTTTGATTAACTTTTACTAATGAGAGAAGCAGAAAATTTTGGGGATGGATTATGGCTGTTGGGCACTGTATAACCTTTGCAGTTGATGCACCCCAAAACCCCAATAACAACAATGATTATGGCTGTTGAAAACTCACTGCAGTATAAATTTCATATTATTTTGTCAATTATTTCAGGGTAAATGAGGTTGAAATCAGCAGCCACACTGTGCCACCACTCAACAGTGCCAAAAAGATCTTTGAGATATTGAACTCTCAGTGGCTGGTCAGTTGACTGTGCATTCGCACAGACAGGCACACACCCAGGTTTTTTCCATGGGGGGGGGGGGGCAAACCAAAAAGGGTACTTGAGCGGCTCCAAAAGGGCACTCAACCTGCTCCAAAAGGGCACTTTGTGGCCTCGTGCACACTGGAAGGTTTGTTGATCAGGGGTGGGGTGTGAATTTTCCATGCTGCATAGTACAGGAAAGGGCACAGGGAAATGTCATTTTTAGGCCAAAAAGGCAGTTTTGGGCCAAAGGGCACCTTTGGCACAGGTGGGGCACATAAGGCAGGTGATTTTTGGGCTAAATTTGATACATTCCGGCCAAGAGGATACTTTTTGGTCAAAAGGGCACTTTGGTCTCATGGGGAGCCGGCCCCCCTGCCCCCCTCCGGTGCGCCACTGTGCACAGTTCCCATATTTCCTAATGGATGTGAAAAATTATTGTTGTACAGGTTGCACTTATCACAATCTTGGATGTGCTTATCACACATTTGCAAGATCCCAAGATTTCATTACAATGTCACTGCCTTGTATGAGATGTCAAAGAACAGGAGGGATGGGCAGATTCTGCTCCACCCTTCTCTGGTGTTAACATGTCTGGTGGCACAAATTACATTTGTCAATTCTGTAGCTGTGAGATATTACTCAAATCATCCTCCAGGTGGCCATGTCGCTGTTCAACAATGTCACCGGCTTCCTTCGCAACATCATGGACTCGACCACCGACCCGAACGCTGTGTACGAGGTCAAGGCGGACACGCACAGCCACTGGCCGGTGTGCTGTAGAGAGGAGTGCCTCTGCCTGTATGGGCCGAAGGTGGCGGCCGACGGCAGCCAGGCGTACGACCTGGTGGTGCAGCGGCCGCTCACCGACACCGTCAACCACCAGTACGTGCTGGCGCGCAAGCGCTCCCAGCAGGAGGGCGAGCAGCTGCTGCAGCGGCTGGCCGCGCTGCTGCCGCTGCTGGTGCGCCACTGGCCGCGCGACACGCTGCAGCTGGCCACGCTGCAGCGCATCTGCGACGCCGTCCGGCTCAACCCCGGCTGGCACGCGGCGCACGTGTGCGCCGCGCTGCAGTGGGCCGAGCCGCTGGCGCTGGCCGAGCTGACGCCGCTCGTGTCCGTGCCGGACGCGCAGACGGGCGTCACGCCGCTGCACGTGGCCGTGCAGGCGGGCAACGTGCGCTTCGTGACGCGGCTCATGTCGCTGGAGCCGCCGCCGGCGGTGGGCGCCGCCGACAGCGACGGCAACACGCCGCTGCACGTGGCCGCCGGCGGGCACCGACAGCTGCTGGCGCTGCTCATCGAGCGAGCCGAGCCGGCCGTGGTCAACGCTCGCAATCGGCAGAACCTGACCGCACTGCACGTGGCCTGCATGAAGGACAGTCCGGATAATGTGAAGACGCTGCTCAAGGCCGGAGCAGACGTCAACGTGGCTGGACAGTAAGTAGTTTGGTGCGTGATTTTGCTTGATGGAACTGATGTCTGATGGAAGCGTATTGTTAGATGATGTATTTTGGTGTGTTGTAGTTGTCGGTGAATGCTGATGCCTGCTTGATTAAATTGTACTTCGATGTCGTCCCCTGCTTGTGCTCAAGTTGTAGTCGGTTAAACCTGCCTGCCTTGTTAACTGCAGTTCCCCGAAACCCCATCTTCCTTCGGTTGGTTCAGACCAGTGTGTCAATAGGAACAAGGTAAGTTATGGCGTGGGATCGTAGTGAGCTTTCGCGGAGCTTATCGCTCTTGTTATCGCTTATCGCTCATCGATATTGAACGTCGTGACAATGCGTAGTGCGACGAGGGCGGAGGCTGTTCTTGTGACAGGAACGTCGTATCGTCACCGCCGTATTGACACAAGTCCAGGGCTGCTTCGAGGGGTTGGGGGGGCTGCTTTTGCCGTGAGCCAGTGGGTCAAGATTTCGCAATTTGGAGGCGATTTGATACCCGGCCAAGAATTATGTTCCACGCATTTTCACGCACGCTTTCGCAACCAAGTATCCACCAGTTATATGTGGCAGAATGTCTAGAAAAACATAACTGAGAGAACTAGTATATAATTCATTGCACCGGTGAGTGATGAATACAATCATCGTAATCAATATGATCAGATCCTTCGCAAAAACCAAAAAGAACTACGGTGAAGTTGGCGTCTGCGTCGCCAAATGCAATTGCCCTCTATCATTTTGGAAGCTTGTTTCCCCTCCCATTTTACTCAATGTTTTCGGTTCTTGCTGTAGCAAGTTCGGTTTCCGCGACAGTGATCGTCGCTTCTACGATAACCGGTTCTCAATTCCAACTTTTTCAAAACCATAAAGTTCTTAAATCCAACGGTCGTCAATGTCCTCGTGTTGACCTGGCTGATTAGTAGCAATGCGGCGGCAACTTGTTCAACAGTTTCAACAGCAAAGGCGCTGACTTGTTTCAAAATTCGTGCCCCCAAGTCTACAAGCACCATTGACGGTCGACCGTCCAGCGACTGCACGTCTACTCATCTTCACCCTCTCGATTGCATCTTACTGCCTCGATCGTCCAGTCGCGTTTGACCACCTGGACTACCCTGCGACGACTGCCTGACCAGGACCAATCGCGCACCACCCGGCCACACTGACACGGGCGTCACAGTAGTGACACGGCGCAATCGCTTCCTGCCATGCCATGGCGCAGTGACACAGCATCCGCCGGCCGGCCGTCGTCGCGCCGGCACCGGATCTGACCAAGCATAACATAGGGCGACTGCCGCCGCTCGAGGCGTCAAGTGTCGATCTCAGCGAGCCGACAGGTGCTCGTTGAACGTCTGCGATCCGCCAGGGGCTCTGATCCCAAAATACATGAATCCAAATGCATTTCGAAAGATGGGCCCGAAGTTGGCCACGTTGCATTATACATAATTTGCATGTATAATTTGCTGTTCCCACTGCCTGATAGCGGAGTATTGTTAAACTCAAGATTACTTGCCATTGTGCGTGCATGTCTGACTTGTCGGACCAAATCGGGCTCGGCACCGCGGCTCCGGATGCCGTCCCCGCCGACGGCGCGTGTTCTGCTCGCATCATCTCCAGGTGTCTGTGGATTGTCTACACTGGGTACGGAAGTTTCCACCCATGCACTCCATGTCTGTGTGGGCCATGCGACCGGCGTCCGTGTCGGGGCGTCGCTGGCTGAGCGTCGTCGGCCGCGCCCCGCCTCTGATGTGGGGTGTGGGTGATGCGTTGCCGCGACCCGCGTGTCTCGTGATTGTGTGTCGTCACCTGGCCCCGATCTGTGGAAGGGAGATGCTCGCCCCCGCTCAGTCGGCCACGGCCCGCCGCCGCCAATGAACGGTCATGACCGTGCGAACATGGGCGCTACATGACCAATGTAGTCGATGCGCCCTAAAGCCCTAATAACTAACTAACCGTGCGAACAGGCCACAGACCGTCGAAGTGTTTGCCATTTGGTGCTGACATTTGCCTTTTCCATGTGCCAATGTACAGCAATGTACAGCAGTTAGTAGCAGCCCTTTTGAGCCAAGCTATTCGCGGTCCAGACGAGCTGCAACCATATATCAATCACAACACAGGAGCTATGCGGTCACCAGCCGCCTCCAGCTTCGTTGTGCCATTGCCAAGAAGACCTGTTGCCCGTCGGATCCTGCCATTGGTCGGACTACTATGCGCCAATTAGTGCCCGTGATCTACGCTTGCCTTATTACGTTTAACTCTCTTCTGCTAGCCCTTCTTTTAAGGCCTGCTGCACTCTTTAAATTACGATAATTTCATTACAGCCAATTTTTAAAGTGAAAAATCATGCGAAGAGAAGGAGAATCCCGTGCCTAAACATAGATCGTATCATAGTTTTCTCACACAACACGCCAGGCATTTGTCATGCATGCTTGTTGCTGATATAGCTTGCATCCTGCCAGCTGTGCGACTGATCATTCGCAGATTTGGTGTGTTCTGCCTGCGACATGGCTGAAGTTAGATATTTGTCATTCATGGCGCTTCGATCGCTACGGCATGCTGCTCCCAAGATGTGGCTGTAAAAGTTGTGTTGTACAATACCTGGGTGTGTATGCTTTGAATCAAAGGTGTTCATATCGCTGCTGTTAGGAACTGAACTGGTGCTTGCCAGCCGTGTACCGTAAGGTGACCGTACCGAGTAATTGCGCTTCACGATTTCGACTTATCACAACAAATCGTATTGTAGCGTTCTAGTCTACCAAAATGTATGGTTTTCCTTTGCAATTGCAATGGAAAAATCCAGCTGTGTGCAGCCCAGGCTGGCCTCTTTATTGGTTCAGCCGAAAAATGGATCTCATTCGTGGTCATTTATTGTTAAAATCCACCTTCTCAAATTGACGTTTCTCCTCTATGGATCCTCGCCTGGCCCTCACATTATCAAGTTTAACTGTGAAGCCACGGCTTTCCAAAGAGAGGAGCTTGAACCTGAAGCAAGATGAAGGCTGAAAGATGCTATGATATGCTTGCAGTTCGAAAAGGTAATATTCGTCACAATTTGCAGTCAGAAAGTCACATTTCTGCCTGGTAAATATTGAAAGCAAGTGTAATTCGAGAAGCTTGATATTCTTCTCTGTTTTCATCTGGTTCGGTCATGCACCTATGGATTGCATAATTGAACTTCGCGGGTGAGTAGCATATGCTCGTGAAGATGACATATGTAAATTTATTTCATGGTATGGTCATTCAGATCCAAGAAAACGCAAATGCGTGGTTCTTTTACGACTTACGCACGACTTACGCAGCCCGTTTTCTGCTTAGCGTCGCAAGCATCTCATGCCGAATGGTGGTGCGGGCGCCCATGAAGCCCAGAAAGGTGCCTCTATTGGTAACTCATAAGCCAGCCAGGTGGCTTGTTTGGTGTATTTGATGCGCCGTCATACTCGTGGCCGCGGTGTGACGCGAGCCTATTGCAGCGGCGACGAGCTGCCCATCCACACGGCCATGTCGCTGCCCAGATCACTGTGCGCCAAGGAGATCATCGAGACCTACCCCAACCAGCTGGACGCCAAGGACATGAAGCACGGCGGCACGCCGCTGCACTGGGCCAAGAGCGTCGACGTGCTGACGGCGCTGCTCGAGCTCGGCTGCAACATCAACGCGCGCAACTTCGCCGGCGACACGGCGCTGCACGTGATGGCGCGCAACCGGCTGCTGGACAACGTGGTGACGCTGCTGTCGCACGGCGCCGACGTGGACCCGCTCGACAAGGACGGCAACACGCCGCTGCTGCTGGCCGTCGCGCTGGGCGACGTGCACCTGACGCGCGCGCTGGTCGTGTTCGGCGCCGACCTGACCGTGCGCAACGAGGCGGGCGAGTCGGCGCGCCACCGGGCGGCCGCGCTGCGCCGCCACTCCGACCTGCTCGTGTACACGCTACACGCGGTGGGCGCGCCGCGCTGCGCCGGCGCCGCGCGCGGCTGCCACCCCGGCTGCGTGGCCGGCGGCGAGGCGATCGGCGCGCCGCCCGGCGGGCCGGCCAGGCAGCGCGCGCGCCACCACCTGGACGAGGTGCTGGCGGCCGCCGCGCTCGGCCGCTCGCTGGCCGAGGCACGCCGCGTGCGGCCGGCGGCGGCGGCGGCGCGCTGTCGCGTGCTGTGTCTGGACGGCGGCGGCATCCGCGGCCTGCTGCTCGTGCAGGCGCTGTACGAGGTGCAGAAGGTGGCCGGCCGACCTGTGGTCGAGTGTTTCGACTGGATCGGCGGCACCAGTGTCGGCGGCATCCTGGCCATGGCGCTGGCGCTCGACAAGTCGCTGCCGCAGTGCCTGCAGCTGTTCTTCCGGCTCAAGGACAAGGTGTTTGTCGGCAGTCGGCCGTACAGCAACGAGCGGCTGGAGGGCTTCCTGAAGCAGGAGTTCGGCGAGGACACCGTCATGTCTGACATCCGTCGGCCGCGCGTGCTGGTCTCGGGAGTGCTCGGCGACCGGCACCCGGCGGATCTGCATCTGTTCAGGAACTACGAGGACGCCTCCTCCATGCTGCAGATAGTCGAGACCACCACGTTCACGGTACGTGTACGCATTGTGCGTAGCTCCACTGTGTCCCGAATAGCGCGGTACGTCACAGATGCTGTTACGTGGCGTATTTATCATATTTTGGCGACGTAGCCCATGCACCACTTTCTTACCGCGTTGTGTACCGAAAAGCGCGGTACGCCACAGATGCTGTTGCGTCGCGTGTTTATCTCATCTCAGTGACGTGGCCTATGAATCATTTTCTAACTACGTTGTTTCTGAACGGATGGTAATGCCTGTGCTGTTTTGCCTGTCGTGAGTCGCGGCGCAGTTTCGTGCCGTCGATCACACTATCCGGATGATACTTACGTTGCATGGCGAAAGTGTTGTACGCTGTGAACACACTGCGTTGTTCGCGTTGTGAAAATTAATACGCAGGGTTAAATGCTTGGCCTGGGCTTTCGGTGCCGGAGCGCATATTACTCGCAAAGCCAACAGAATAGAATGCAATTTGCTGAGCATTTGTTAATGCAAGGCGAACCCAATCTCCATAGTAAGTGGACAAGACTACTTTGCATCCTCCTTGTAAACACTGATGGTTAGTTTCTGTTCGGAGTAACATTAAGCACGTTAATATTTTGGGTGTACAATTTTCGGTGCAAAAAATCTGCAATATGACTCGTTTTTTTCCAACAATGTCGGCGACACAGCCGGCGTCTTTTCGTGATTCGTGGTGACTCGTATATGCCGCTGTTTTGGGTCCAGCTGACTGAGGTGTGCGAGGTGATGTGAGCGGTGTGTTTGGGCCCGGCTGACTGAGGTGTATGAGGCGGTGTGAGCGGTGTGTTTGGGTCCAGCTGACTGAGGTGTGCGAGGTGATGTGAGCGGTGTGTTTGGGCCCGGCTGACTGAGGTGTATGAGGTGATGTGAGCGGTGTGTTTGGGTCCAGCTGGCTGAGGTGTGCGAGGTGATGTGAGCGGTGTGTTTGGGTCCAGCTGGCTGAGGTGTGCGAGGTGATGTGAGCGGTGTGTTTGGGTCCAGCTGACTGAGGTGTATGAGGCGGTGTGAGCGGTGTGTTTGGGCCCAGCTGACTGAGGTGTATGAGGCGGTGTGAGCGGTGTGTTTGGGTCCAGCTGGCTGAGGTGTATGAGGCGGTGTGAGCGGTGTGTTTGGCCCAGCTGCTGGGGGGGGCGGTGTGTTGGGGCTCGGGTGGTGGGCGGCGAGGTGTGCGAGGGGTGTGAGCGGTGTGTTTGGGCCAGCTGGCTGAGGTGTGCGAGGTGATGTGAGCGGTGTGTTTGGGCCCAGCTGACTGAGGTGTATGAGGCGGTGTGAGCGGTGTGTTTGGGTCCAGCTGACGTGTATGAGGTATGAGGCGGTGTGAGCGGTGTGTTTGGGTCCAGCTGACTGTGGTGTGTGAGGCGGTGTGAGCGGTGTGTTTGGGCCCAGCTGACTAGGTGTATGAGGCGGTGTGAGCGGTGTGTTTGGGTCCAGCTGGCTGAGGTGTGCGAGGTGATGTGAGCGGTGTGTTTGGGCCCAGCTGACTGAGGTGTATGAGGCGGTGTGAGCGGTGTGTTTGGGTCCAGCTGGCTGAGGTGTGCGAGGTGGTGTGAGCGGTGTGTTTGGGTCCAGCTGACTGTGGTGTGTGAGGCGGTGTGAGCGGTGTGTTTGGGTCCAGCTGACTGAGGTGTATGAGGCGGTGTGAGCGGTGTGTTTGGGTCCAGCTGACTGAGGTGTATGAGGCGGTGTGAGCGGTGTGTTTGGGTCCAGCTGACTGAGGTGTGCGAGGTGATGTGAGCGGTGTGTTTGGGCCCAGCTACGAGGTGGCGGTGTGAGCGGTGTGTTTGGGTCCAGCTGGCTGAGGTGTGCGAGGCGGTGTGAGCGGTGTGTTTGGGTCCAGCTGACTGAGGTGTATGAGGCGGTGTGAGCGGTGTGTTTGGGCCGCGACAGGGGGGATGTGAGCGTGTTTGGGAGGTGTGGCGGTGTTTGGGCCCGGCTCTGGGTTTGAGGCGGTGTGGCGGTTGGTTGTGGGGGCTGGCTGAGGTGTGTGAGGCGGTGTGAGCGGTGTGTTTGGGTCCAGCTGACTGTGGTGTGTGAGTCGGTGTGAGCGGTTTGTCCGAGTACTCGTAACACTTGTTGGCCGGCAGCCACCTCCGTCCTGTGAGCGGTGTGTCCGAGTACTCGTAACACTCCGGGGTCCGGCAGCCGCCGCCGCCCCCGTCCGGCCAGCTGGTGTGGCGCGTGGCGCGCTCCAGCGGCGCGGCGCCCACCTTCTTCCGCGCGTCGGGCCGCTTCGTGGACGGCGGCCTCATCGCCAACAACCCGACGCTGGACGTGCTGACCGAGATCTTCGAGTACAACCTGGCGCTGACGACGGCCGGCCGCGCGGCCGAAGCGGTCGCGCCCACGGCCGTGCTGTCGCTCGGCTGCGGCCGACCTCCCGTGGTCGAGGTCAGTCAGAGGTCGTGTCAGGTCATGCGCTGGTCTGTCGAGTACGATGTTGTTCCTGGCGTTTCAGCCGCTTCGTAGGTGGCAACACTTGCGCTGCATTTGACTAATGAATATGTTGAGTATGTGTCCCTGTGTGCTCGAGTCGGGTCCATATCACAAGTGTCCCAGTTCACAAGTTCCCCGGCTCGTAAGTGTGAAAGATGACATATGACTTCTACAGTTTCCGGGGACAGGGTTGGCTCACAAGTACCCCAGCTCAAAAGTACCATAGAGCGATTTCGCTGGAAATTGTAAAATGTTGTGCAGGATGCAGCCTGTTGTTTCCATTCAGGCGCTTCCCAGTGTGTGATAAGCAATCAAATGTATAATATAGTATAGTAGAGGTGTAAGATAGCATAAGCGCATTGACATCCTGATTTACTAAGCATCGTCCACTTTTAATTGGCTTAATTTTGCCAAGAGCATCAGTCCTGTGAGTTATCGACTGCTAAGGAGATTCTTGTAGTCACGTTCATGGCTTTATATGACATGGGAATCTGATGACAAAGGATATCGTCCTTGCAAGGCAAATTTCAGTAGGGTGAAAATACTCCTTGTGTGCCACTTTTGAGTGACGAATGGATAATTATTGAGAAAAGTATGGTTAGGAGTAGAAAGTTGTTCCTTGCTGGGCGTTATTTATTCCACCAAATTTTTTCATACTTCTCAGACAGCGACCTGACATAAAATTGAGTTGCATTGGTACCAGAAACGTTTTTCGTAGACTTTTCACGATGTTCTGGCCAGAAGCGTGGATTCGTTAAGCACATTTTTTTATAAGAACATCCTTCCAATTTTTATGCAACCCAAAATTTGCATCACTGCACTCCACCAAAGATCGTTGAAGATCATGTAACGTGGCCTGATTCATGAGAAGAGACATGCATCATTCGAACTCAGTATACCATACCGATTGGAACACGGTTTGGAATGGTTACAATGCTGCAGAACCCGTGACACCCATAATCTTGTGACCAAATAAGGCTACTTCCACAGTAACACGGAAATGTGTAGTGACTGTGTGCTTCAGTGGTTCTGGAATTCCTTATCGGTCAACTTCCTGTATTCAAATTCCTACTGTTAAGTAGCATTATCATGCAGTGGTATCACCATTAAATATTCATGCGAAGATGGACAAGAGTTCCGTCAGAAGTCGATGACGGCGGCGGTGGCAGGCGGTGGACGTCGTTGTACGATGTTATGCTCGTATGTTATGTTATGTTATGTTATGCTCGGCGACGGCGGCCGGTGTTTCCGCGCAGCAGTCGGGTGCGCTCTGCAGCGGAGATATCCAACCGAGCAGCATTGACTCGGTGTGGTGTCGCCAGGTGAACGCCATAGACGTGTTCCAGCCGGACAGCATCTGGGACATCACCAAGCTGTCGTCGGGCGTCCAGGGTCTGCTGAAGCTCATCACCGACCAGGTCAGTCGGCTCTGACGTCCGGTGTTCTGAGCGCCGGCACGTGCTGCTCACTGGCCCGTGTCGGCTCCTCTGCCGTTCCAACGAGGCGAGCATTGTTATCCATGCATTCACGCGGATTTTGTTAGAAATACAAATATTGGCATTTGTAATTGTGGGAATTCGATGAACCTTGTATTGTTTTTATTTGCTCGCAGATTGTGTTGCCTTTCGGTATATTTCGGCAACGTTATTTCGGTAACACTGAGCCCGTATAACGCTGGCTCTAATCGAACCGAATTTAAACCGTGGTATATGAGTGCAGCCAGTGGAAATTCGTCGTATTCGTCGATTTCGTGATGTGGTGATGTTCCGTTTGCTGGTATTTCAAGAATCTTCCATGCACTGACATGTAATCTCGTCGCAATCTTTCATGCACTGACATGTAATTTCGTCGCCTGTTCGATGAAGTTTGCATATCTAAGAAGAAAAAGCACTTCTCCCATTTTTGCGCAACATATTCTTCCTCCTTTTCCTCCAAAGATTTTGTAAGAATTCGACTTTTTTTCTTCCCTGCTAATCACGGGCCCCATGTTGTTGGATACATATATGCCTCAACCATCCCCGATCTTGATAATAAGGGTCTGAGTGCCTTCGAATCTCACTGCGACGGTATTCCGGAAGGAATATATACATTGTGAGCGTGAATGTATAAATATGTGAAGCAAATGAGCCACACATGTATTGTCATGCACAAAGGCCATGAATCGTTTTATATTTTTCGAAGCTTCCTTATTCAATACCATTAAAAAGGGACCCACAGTCTGCGAGGAACCACAACCCGAATTGTAACGTCTAAGGCATCAAACCCCCTTTGATTTACTGAGTTTCGGTAACCAGCCGATTTATTCTGGCGAGTTATTCATGACGTTCCGACAGGGATCTAATGTGAGTCAGGGTGGAGCTGGTGTTGTATCTAATGCATTTCCGCGGTGGTTCTGACCTGTACTTGTGTGTATCTGACGTTTACGAGCGGTGTATCTGGCGCGTACGGGCGGTGTATCTGGCACGTCCGCTTGGTGTATCTGGCGCGTACGGGTGGTGTATCTGACGTGCATGGCGACGTCGGTGGATAACCGGCCGGATAACCCATCTGTCAGGCGACGTCGGTGGATAACCGGGTGGTGGACCGCGCTCGTGCCTGGTGCGGCTCGCTCGGCGTGCCGTACCTCCGCTGCACCCCGCAGCTGTCGCTCGACCTCCTGCTCGACGAGACGCGCAACGAGCAGCTGCTGTCGGTGCTCTGGGAGAGCCGCGTCTACTTGGAGACGAAGCGCGACATCCTGCGCGAGTTCGTGACGACACTACTCTGCTGACTAGCGAGGGGTCGGTTTGTCACGTTGGCGTGGAGGATGACTAGTGGTGTGTCAGTGTCACGGTGGCGTGGATAATGACAAGTGAGGTGTCAGTTTGTCACGTTGGCGTGGAGGATGACGAGTGAGGTGTCAGTTTGTCACGATGGCGTGGAGAATGATGAATGATGTGTCAGTTTGTCACGTTTGCGTATAGAATTAGTGATGTCAGTCACGTGACGAGTGATGTGTCAAATGTGTCACGGTAACGTCGAGGATGAGTCATGGATGGACGAGTGAAAGATTACGAATGGGGTGTCAGTTTGTCATGGTGGCATGTAGGATGACGAGTGATGTGTTCAGTTTTGTCAGTTTGTCACGTTGGCGTGAAGGATGACGAGTGAGGTGTTAGTTTGTTGTGGTGGCATGAAGGACAACGAATTATGTGTCAGTTTGTCATGGTGGTATGTAGGATGACAAGTGATGTGTTCAGTTTTGTCAGTTTGCCACGGTGGCGTGGAGGATGGCGAGTGATGTGTCAGTTTGTCAGTTTGTCACAGTGGCATGGAGGATGAGGAGTGATGTATCAGTGTGTCACAATGGCATGGAGGATGACGAATAATGCGTCAGTTTGTCATGGTGGCGTGGAGGATGACGAGTGATGTCAGTTTGTCATGGTGGCATGGAGGATGACTAGTGATGTGTCAGTTTTTCAGTTTGTCGCGGTGGCGTGGAGGATGACAAGTGATGTGTTCAGTTTGTCACAGTGGCGTAGAGGATGACGAGTGATGTGTCAGTTTGTCAGTTTGTCGCGGTGGCGTGGAGGATGACGCAGCCGCGGTGTGCAGCTCGTTCTGCGCTGATTGTCACAGGGTCAGGAAGAGGTGTCCGACGTGGCAGCTGTCGCTGTGCTGACCGCTGCCAGGCTGACGTCACGGACCGTATCTGAGGAGCGGCCACGCGCCAGGGCTGTTTGTTCGGTGTATCTCGTCGCCGCGACTAGCCACCCAGTGCTGCCTGAAGTCGCCGCTGTTTCGAAACGGATGGTTTGGGGTTGAAGCCACGCAGGGTTGAATCAGGTATCCGCTCTCAGACAGTGTGTTCACATGCGTCGCTGTGGCAGTGGAGAAATGGTAGCTGAATCGTCGCAGTTAGAATGCCACCACCACAACTGGTTTATTGTGGAACATAAACAATTGTATCGAGTCTGCTTATCACTTCCAAGGTATGCAGTCATTCGGGTAAACAGTAAAAAGTGTGCATTGCCATATAACCTCAACAACAAAAAATACTCCACTCTGTTTGGTCTACAGCTTGGACGTTGCCTTCAACAGTTCAGCTATGTATTTACTTGATTTATGATGCAATTCCTCAGTGACTTCCGTTCGAATCTCACAACCAACGGCATTGCCAAATTCACCCGCGACCAGTCGACATGAGATGTTGGCGTTGCTAATAACCTAGCAGGTGAATGCGTCGTAAAAGAACCCAAAGGCTTTGTGACGTCCGCCATGCTTTGTTGGTTTTTTAGCCCTGAGATTTGGCTCTGGACTAATTATATCCTGTGCTTCGACTAGTTATATTCTAACTACAGTTATAGTCCTGTGCTTTGGGTCTTAAGTAGATGTTTCTCACATACTGGGTGCAATTGTGCGATCATGCATGTCATGTATATGGCCCCAAATGACCTTGTAGTCGGCGCGCCCTTAAACCAAAATAATCAGCATGTCATAAATGGTCAGCAGCTTCGTCAAGAGGTCCTTGAGATCCTGAAGCCTCCTATGACGGGGACGCAGGGTCTTGTAGGCAAACAATATTCATTCTCGCATAATTTTAAGTGGGAACACTCCTTTGAAGGAGCACTGAATACCAAACGGATCGCCTCGTGGGGGCCACTACGTACCAGTGGTGTTACCAGTGATATTGCCATGACGTTACCAGTGACGGTAAAGGTTTGGCTGGCCCAATGTCGTCGCAATAGAGTGCCTCTTTTGAGTCAGTCGCTCCATGCAAAAGGTTTGACTCGACATGACGCCCCTTAGAACACAAAACCACTCCCACAATACCAGGAAGTCGCTCCCTTATTATCCTATACCCGGGTGTCTTCGCTGTCTCCTGATCTACTGTCCTATGGTATTTGTGAAGAATAATGTTCATTTATTGGCATAAATCAGTTTGCACAGCGGCAGTCACAGCGGGCAACGCTGCCCCGAAATAATATCCTCGCTACGGCACTGTGTCAGATAGAACCAGGAAGATAGCATCCCCCCAGCAAAAAATGAAACCTGGCTATATCCCTGCTTGTGATGAAAGTCCAGCTGATATTAGTCGCGTCTGTCGTGTAGCACGTGCGCTGTTGTATCAACTGTACGCGGTCTAGTTATCTACGATAAATACGCGCATCAGCCTTGACCAGTCATCAAGGCCGAGCTTATTTTTGCTGCCAGCCAATTTATATATCGCAAGTGCCAGCCTGCGTTTGTGATAAGGTATATCGGGATAACGTAGGTTGTACCGTAACATTCTGTTGTAATGGGTGTGTAAACCATATCGGTTAATTATAAGTGCATGTTGTCCTTTCCAATGTGTTGTTGGGCCACGTTCGGTTATGAATGTCCGACGTGTCGCATTCTCCTGCTGGCAGCATGCCTGCATGTGTGATAATGTGGTTATTACTGGGAACTATCCGCACGCTCGGTTTCCAGAATTTGATGTTGCTACTTGTTGCAGAATGAAACGGTATGCACATGATGTTCGGGGTTGTTGGATAAATATACATATTGTATTACCTGTGCTGCGTGTAAAAGCTGACCATGGCCCCCCTAGTGTGGTTCGACTTGCTACATGCCTGGAGCGAACAACACAAAATAGTGTGTATGTATGATATTTGGACAGTATGAATCATTATGTATCATGTAAGGCACAACGGAGACAGTCGTTTCCCTAGAAAAACGTTGGGGCTAGGGTAGGACAATGTTAAATGATGTTATTTTCGTTAGGCGTGAGATGTCGGAGCAAGTACCGCAGTAGGTCGAAACTCCTCAAGGAAATCATACCATTAATAATGTTTTTTTATGCTATTCAAACTCAGCGTTGAGCCGTAACGTGTTTATGACCGTGCCCATTTCATTGTTTTGAGAGATGTCTAATTTAGGGACATCTATACCAACTGAACTGATAACATACTCGTGCTATATAATATATACTATACATACTGGATATTTATATATACATATATATATATATATATATATATATATATATATATATATATATATATATATATATATATATATATGATGCATGCATAGCATATGAGCCGGTATTGCGTAACCGAGCACAGCACAGGGAGTCCCTTTGCTTAGAGGTGCGCTGCGTTATTTTCAAGTATTATGGTGAACATAAGCATGAGGCATGCAAGCTACGTATGATGCTCTTAAACACGTGGCATGATGATTTCACAATCATGCATCAAGAGCCACGATGCCAATACTTCTTCAGGAAGGAGATCAATACAGTGTCCAAAGAGTAGTATATCCAGCCCTACCCTATTTAACGAATAATTTATCGTTGAAGTAAGATCTATTCGCCCATATATCGTGACGGGTCTTGTCGACGGAAGCATACTTGATCGTGAAGAGGAAAGCCGGAGGAGAGCGTCTGAATATCCTCGAATGTCCCCAGTCTCCTGCAGTGGTGTCAGCCATCGTAACGGGGCTGGCCATCGTTGGCGACCACTCGTGGTAACCACTGCCGCAAGAGACAGTGCAGGGGAGTCCTGCTCCCAAATTGGCCGGGTTTATCAGCAGCAAGACGTCGACAGCTTGTCATGCAATGGCAGTTTCAGCACACAGCAGCGGATAGACGCCGACGCGTGCCTTTGATCAGTTCGTGCGTCCAACGTCCCTCTGGACTCCATAAGAGTCTAACTTCCAGCCGGACGTGTCCTCACCTCAGCTGTCCGGCCGCCTCTGTCTGACCAGTGCCAGACTACCGTCCAGCCGGACGTCTCCTCACCTCGGCTGTCCGATCGCTTGTGTCTGACCAGTGCCAGACTACCGTCCAACCGGACGTCTCACCTCAGCTGCCCGGCCAGACATCTCACCTCGGCTGTCCGGTCGCTTGTGTCTGACCAGTGCCAGACTACCGTCCAGCCTGGTGTCTCCTCTCCGCGCGGCGCGCGCTGACGTCGATGGCGGCTGGAGCGTGTGCTGCTGTGCATGCGCTGTACACATCTCGCGCAGATACAGTCCGCTACGCCTCCCTCGCACGCTCACACAGACGCGCAGCCAAATGGGTCTGCCCCACGCCCTTAGAGACCAAACATGCACGATACGAAACTATAAGCTCTTAGATTTTCACTACTGAAAACCAAACTTCCGTGCCGCAGGCGTTTTCTATTTCGTGACATTATTTTTCGTTGGGCTTCACCACTCACAAAATTCTGGCTGTGCCACTGTACATGTACAAACATGCCTGGGCCCATGACACGGGCCACGGCATTTTCCATGGACAGGATCGTGTTGCGGTACCGGACGATGAGAGTCGATCCACCTCGTAAACCAATGCATTAGCATGCGCGCCGGGGCCTCCCATATAGCTCGCATCGGAAGGGACGCGAATTCCCCCCCACCGCCACACTAAGGCCTCGAAAACTACTGATTGTGGAGGTCATTAGTAGGTAGATTACGGGTGTGGTAAAATCGCTTTAGTATCAATCTCATAACCCTAGGTCAACGCTTTCAGTGTCAAACGAGGTCGAGATCGGCTGCCACGCCCCCGCGCCATCGCACTGACGAGACCTTTGGTCTTAAACGCTCGGCGACAGGGCGGCCGACTTCGCAGACCTGCAGTTTCCATATTTACAGACGGATTTCGATTTTCGCATAGGAAACCATTATCAATTTTTAACGAAGTCACAGGATTTAATTACAAAATTCCTCCTCCTTTATGAATTGTCGAAAAGCGGAGGATCCCACGCCCTCTAATGCTTGTGTGAAATTCCTCCATAAATGAGTTGCACTAACATTTGCTACATACTGCTGGGTGCGAATGAACTGCCAGCAGGAAACCAGTTTTGTTCTTCACATCTTCGTATGGGTAAAATAAGACTCTAATTGTGTTTTCATGAATATATAAAATAGTATTTTGAATTACTCATCATGTAATTTATTGTCTAGAACACCACCTCTGTATTTTTCTCCTTTTATGCACCTTTTGTGTCACTTCAACTCTCGCTTTCTGTGCCCAGGCGATAGGAGTTTCGACGTAATTTTTCGGCAACTGGTAGCGTCTCAATGGTTTGTCAGCTGTTGGCTATTGGCGAACCTCTGTGCACAGTGGACAGGCTTCATGTATTCAATTGTTGCGAGACAAATACACTAAGTACTGCGTTGTGTGTATACGGCTTTGGTTTGGTGTTATTGTAGTTAGGTAGGTATCTACAAGACACGTGTCAGACACATTTCCCTCCATGAAGCAGAGAAAGGGATTAGTTTCGGTCAGGATTTTTAATAGACCAGTTGAACACATTTTCCAAAAAAGAT
Source organism: Imbricaverruca yamaguchii (assembly GCA_034440575.1). Lineage (NCBI taxonomy): Eukaryota > Metazoa > Arthropoda > Thecostraca > Neoverrucidae > Imbricaverruca > Imbricaverruca yamaguchii. The sequence continues at coordinate 3,160,901 of JAOTOL010001636.1, read as the reverse complement.
TCAACATTTTATGTCCTCAAAAACAAATTGCTTAGTCCAGCTTGAGTTAGGTTTCGTTATTTTTAGTATTTCTTAATATTTAAAAAAAATTACCTTTTCATAGTATTTCTCCCTTGCATGGAAAGTTCGGCCAGGTTAGGTTATGTTGCATTTTCTTTATTTTAAACAATTTTTTTTGTTAGGAATATCGATCCAATGCGAGTTATGACACTAAGAGATCAAAGTTATGAAAACTTGAGAAATTTGCATGCCAACCAAGGTATTCCTTCCCCTCCCTCTCTCTCTAACTTGTCCTGATTGACATCAGCTTTTCTTTTCAGATTGAGATCAGGGTTCTCCAAAAGTTGGTACCAAGGGCAGAACTTTGTTTTGCTAAGATGGTTTGCTTCCTCTTTGAAGACAGCTTAACAAACACCTAGATCTGACCTAGTATTAGACAAGCACAATATAAATTTGCTCAAGTATGATGTTGGTGAACTTGTTACCACATGCCATAAGCCTGCTCTCCCACTCTAAAAAATGGGAGCAAAATGAACCTGGATGTTGATGCGCCCCCTAAGCCCCAATCCACCACCACTACCACATCCCACTCTAAAAATGATATCATTTGAAATGTTCTTCATTTGCAACAAACCATATAGAATGCATAGATGTCCTGTGTGGAGTAAGTGTGTTCCCCAGGTGTTGTAATTAAGCTTTTTCTACCTCCAGTGGAACTCTTGATCAAGCAGGATGACATTGAGCCTGTATAACTTGTTTGAGGCATCCTTGCTGATCATAAATGGACTGGCCATACTCAACGAAGAGAGATTCCTGTCAAAAAGTGAGTTGTGTGTCTTGTGTCATGTCATGTTCTCCTGACTGACTGTAGATTAATAGGTAGGTTGTCCAGTGTCATGTTCTCCTGACTGGCTTGATAGTACCAGGTAGATCTATTGATCAATGAATAGCCTGAGTCAGTAACTTTTTTTTGCAGCTTCATAATGTGGATGCTTAAAAGAATGGGCACTTCTTTATATTGCAGAAAGAGTAACCATCATTTGGCGTGAGAATGACCATCAAATGGTTTTAGATAGCACTCTGAAATTTGTAATATCTAATGAGCATATTTTGTCAAAACTTTGATTAAAAATCCAGGGCACATCGGCTCACTTAGAGCTGATGTGCCCTGGATCATTATTATTTGCCTCACATCATTAATGGCGATGTCAAGCAAATGTGTGCCAACTACACCAACTATAATGGTGTGCCAGTTTCATGTAGCTGCAACCTGTGCTTGCTGAGCTATTGCAATTATAGTGAATGTTTTGTTGTGTGCTGCATTTTTTTCAAGCATTCCATGGTCTTTCTAGTTTCTCCATAGGTGCATCATTAACATACTTTTAATGTATGTGTAGTTATTGGACATGTGTTTCAAATGATTTGAATAATTGAATCACATAATTTTTTTAATGAGAACTGTAAGTTTGGTCCAACATTTTGTTCAGTTGTGTGGAAGTCTGAACAGTAATAATACCATTGATATTTAAATATCAATTAAAAAAGAGACATGTTTGAAGACCTGTAGAGACATTATCTGTGTTCTGCCAATTGGTGGTATGTGAATACCTGTGATGACACCATCTGTGTTCTGCTGATTGGTGGTATGTGAAGACCTGTGAAGATGGCATTTGTGTTCTGCCAATTGGTGGAATGGTTCCCTAATGCTGTCTGTGGGCCCAGTCGGTGGCAAAGATCAGCTGCGTGGCTTCGGGGAGGAGCCTGGTGCCAGACAGCAGCTCATCGCGCTTGTCCGTTCTGTCCGCACCGTCATGCGAAGTAAGTATCCACTCCACCCCATCATGTGAAGTAAGTATCCACTCCACCCCATCATGCGAAGTAAGTATCCACTCCACCCCATCATGCAAAGTAAGTATCCACTCCACCCCACCATGCAAAGTAGGTATCCACTCCACCCTGTCATGTGAAGTAAGTATCTACTCTACCCTGTCATGTGAAGTAAGTATCCACTCCACCCCATCATGTGAAGTAAGTATCCACTCCACCCCATCATGCGAAGTAAGTATCCACTCCACCCCATCATGTGAAGTAAGTATCCACTCCACCCCATCATGCGAAGTAAGTATCCACTCCACCCCACCATGCAAAGTAAGTATCCACCCCATCCATTCTGTCTGCACCATCATGAGAAGTAAGTATACATTCGGCCCCACCATGCAAATTAAGTGTCTATTCTGCATTTTTATGTGAAGTGAGTGGCTGCTCCATAAGGAGAAAATCAGAAAATGATTGCAGGTGCTCACCTCACCTTGGAAAGCATATGACATTTTTCGAGACCTTCGCTCATCTGGTTTTGTGTGTACATTGTGGATGTTTTGAAAGTCATTGATACTCAAGTGCGATATGAGGGTACCAATATGAAATTATGGTGCCCCGGGCTTTAGAACAAGTTTTTTTTTGGTTTTCATGAAAAACTTTATTTACGTGAAACGATTGAAGTTTTAAGGGTGTGCGGCCACGGCGCCGCCTAGTGGCGAAATCCGGTATTAGCAATCGTGTCACGGCCTGCAGTTCAAATACACCCTGAAGATGGTAAATATCCCAGCCCTTCATTCAGATATGATTGGTAATTGTATCACCGCCAATATAAACCCGCGATTTCCCAGCTTCCATTTGGTTTCGTTTAGTTCAGCATGGGTTCGTTTGTCCCGGGAGTTCGTTTGTCGTTCTTTCACTTCCTTCGCCCAGCATTCACTTCACCGATGTCGCACTCTCCCTTCATCGTTCACTCCCTTCACCTTCATCGTTGTTTCACCGTCACACACAGGTTTCCGCCTGCTATGCTGTATTCTGATGATCCAGTGTCTCCCCGCCACCACCCGCGCCCCATCCCCATCTAATTCCTCTCTGTCCCGATGCACGCCCGTCTCACGACGCCAGGACTGCTCTCTCCTGGTGGCGCCGCCACCGACAGCGTGCGCTAGTCGCCAGGCACGGAACCGTCACACAGCCACCTGTGCTCACAACTCACTGGCTGCATGGTGAACCTCCCCTCCCTCTGTTTCCCTGTGAAGGTGTGCGACTACAGCGAGACGTCCCCCTCCCTCTGCCTCCCTCTCCTCCGGCGCATTTCATCAGAAGCACAGCTTGCACTTCCCAACTAGTCTTGAGAGCACTTCTCCACAGAGCAGTTCATTGTCAAACGGCATTGAAACTTCAAATGAGAAAAACGAGATGATTTTCTGGAGAAGGTAATGTTCTGCATTACAAGCATCTAGAAATAGTCTGCTTTCAAACCCTGGTCATTGGCGTCAGTTTCCGCGGAGCATCGGACTGATATCCTGTGACCCGGCAATTAATTCAGTTTGACAAAAGTTCTTCCAGTCTATCCCACCATTGTTTACGGTCAAAAGTTTCCTTCGTCTCCAAGTCTAAATCTCTGACGGTATTCTGCCACTATCCTGAAGCTCATTCCTTTTGATCCGCCTTTTGAAATGAAGTGCCTTGAAACTACTGCCTGTTTGTAATTTCGCATCCGCCTATCTGACGCAGCACGTGTGTGTGTTTCAGTTCCATTGATATTCCTCAACATGCTGACGATTCTCTTCAAGTTGATATTGGGATAACATCCGTGTGGTTGGCGTAATGCGGACTTCGATGTGGTGGCTGACGGACCCACCAGGCGGTCCCGCCGTGATGTGGGGCCGACATCAGTGACGTGGGGACGACATCAGGGCTGACAGACCCACCAGGCGGCCCTGCCGTGATGTGGGGCCGACATCAGTGTGGTGGCTGGCAGACCCACCAGGCGGTCCCGCCGTGATGTGGGGCCGACATCAGTGTGGTGGCTGACAGACCCACCAGGCGGCCCTGCCGTGATGTGGGGCCGACATCAGTGTGGTGGCTGGCAGACCCACCAGGCGGTCCCGCCGTGATGTGGGGCCGACATCAGTGTGGTGGCTGACAGACCCACCAGGCGGTCCCGCCGTGATGTGGGTCCGACATCATGGTGGCGAAACACCCGCCGTGATGTGAAGTGGTGGCTGGCAGACCCACCAGGCGGTCCCGTGACGGTTTGTTGTGATCATGCCGCCTACGTCTGTGGAATCACAGCCGGCCGAATATTGTGGTGTGGTGTGTGGGCTCATACTGCGCAATACACAAACGCGACATTCCTCAGCAGATGTTCGTGGATGCATAAGTGCCAGCAGGTATAGTCATATAGTTGCATAGTGTGTCACTGCTTGAATACGCTCTGAAGGGATTGTGTCAAGGTCTGGACGAAAAGTAGCATACGATGTAAGTGTGCACGGCTGCCAGTCAGGATTTTGGAACAAGGGTAACAGTGACACCTGCGCAAAATATATGTTAAAGACGAACAATTTCCTGAGAAATGCCGGAAGCTGACTTTTCTTTGCTGGTTTACCAGCACTCTCGGCCAGCCTTCGATTTCACCTCGATGGCAGAGGCGTAGCCAAACAGTTCTGTTAATGTTGAAGCGGTGGGAACGCTTTTTCTGAATAAAAATTTGTGGTCATCTGAGCATGTTCAGAGCAGACGCTGGAAACTTCGCGGTAGAGGACGAGCCTATATCCGCGTCCAACCCTCTGGGCTACGCTTCAGGCCAGAGCAGACGCTGGGAACCGCACGATAGAGGCGGAGCCTATATTTGCGTCCCACCCTCTTGGCTACGCCTCAGGCCAGAGCAGATGCTGGGAACCGCACGGTAGAGGCGAGGCCTATATTCATGTCCCACCCTCTTGGCTACGCTTCAGGCCAGGGCAGATGCTGGGAACCGCACGGTAGAGGCGGAGCCTATATTCGCGTACCACCCTCTTGGCTACGCCTCAGGACAGCAGGCTCGGCTTCATTCGCCTAGCGTACTGAATGAAGAAGTTCAGTTAATCATTTTTAGCTTCTTAAGAGCGTTAATTACCTATACTATATTAGACATAAAAACATAAAAGATTAGTGCAATTATGAGCCACACGGGCCCTTCTTGGTTGCACTCTGTACACTGAACCAGTCGCCCACCAAATCTGTCAATCAGCCCTCCCGGTAATACTGAAAAGCAAGCCCTCTATTCTTATAATGATTGTCTATGCTGTTTTTAAAGATGTTCAATGTGCTGCTTCTGACAGTATTTTCTGGCAGCTGGTTCCAGTGTTCTACTACCCTGTTGGTGAAGAAAGTCTGCCTTAACCTTGTTCTGCTGTGGTTAACTTTAATTTTGAATTTATGACCTCTAATTGCATCATTTCTGTTCAATTCAAACATTTCCCCAAGATATCCCCTCTCCAGACCATTGACAAATTTAAAGACCTCGATGAGATCTCCTCTTAGCCTTCTATATCTAAGTGAAAACATTCAATTTCTTCAATCTTTCCTCATGCCAGGTTGCTTATGCCTTTAACCATTTTTGTAGCCCTCTTCTGTACTCTCTCTAAAAGCCAACAATGTTTTTCATAGCTAGGAGACCAAGCTTGGATCCAGTATTCCAAATGTGGCCTGACATATGTACAGTAAAGCTTCCTGATGACTTACTCACTTTTGTGTGATACATGCTTATTTATTGCCCCGAGCATTCTCAGTGCCTTCTTCCTGGCTTCCTTGGTCTGTTCTGATGCCCCCAATTTTGTGTTTAGAATAACACCTAAATCCTTCTCCTGTTGAGTCACTGACAGCACTTGGCCACCCATCAAGTATGGAGCCTTCATATGCTGCTTACCTACATGCATGATTTTGCACTTATCAAAATTAAATTTCATTTGCCATTCTTCGGACCACTTCACAAGTTCGTCTAAGTCTTTTTGCAGCGAGATATGCTCATCTTGACCTGTTATTGCCCTAAAGACCTTCAAATCATCCGCAAATTTCAAAACTTTACTGCTTAGGCCACTTTCAATGTTATTTACAAATATAATGAACAGTAGTGGCCCCAGTACTGACCCCTGGGGGACTCCACTAAGAACATTTTGCCATGATGACTTTGTACCATTTAGCATCACTCTGCTGTCTATCTGAAAGCCACATATTAACACATTGGCTGGGCCTGTTTTCACCTGGCATAATGTTCTTGACAAAACACTGGTTGTGTCGGTAACCCTACGGTTGATATGCAAGCAAAATGCACGCGTGTGTGAGTCATCGGTCTGCTTCAAAGTCAGGACGATTTGTAAATATGGTTTTAAAAATCTTCATATATTCACATTGTTGTCAGTGCACGGTGCGCATCCAATAACAACACTATTCTTTCATTCTGCAAGATGGAATGGCCCAGTCGGTCATGCTATTCGTGTAGTGCATGGTGTTCGGCCATATGTTGTTAGAAGCATGTGTGTGTGCCCTGCCGCCACCATCCTGCTGGATGTAGCCGGCGGCCAGCCATCCTGTCTCGGCCGCGCTGTCGCAAGGTCGCACCGAACCGATTGCTCAGTGAGTAGCACAGGATTGGGCGGCTCGGCGGTGGTCAAGAGGCTCGCCACGACGGTGGAGGTGGTTGGGAGGTCCGGTACGGCGGTGGTGGAGGTGGTCGGGAGGTCCGGTACGGTGGTGGAGGTGGTCGGGAGGTCCGGTACGGCGGTGGTGGAGGTGGTCGGGAGGTCCGGTACGGCGGTGGTGGAGGTGGTCGGGAGGTCCGGTACGGCGGTGGTGGAGGTGGTCGGGAGGTCCGGTACGGCGGTGTTGGAGGTGGTCAGGAGGTCCGGTCCGGTGGTGGAGGTGGTCGGGAGGTCCGGTACGGCGATGGTGGAGGTGGTCGAGAGGTCCGACTCGACGACGGTGGGTTAGCCTGTATCGGCACTTTCTGGCCGGCTCTCCTTAGTCCCCAGTCACGGCTGACTCATCCCTAGTCCCTAGTCACGACGGACTCATCCCTAGTCCCTAGTCACGGCTGACTCATCCCTAGGTCCTAGTCACGTCCGACTCACCACTAGTCCCTAGTCACGGCCGACTCACCACTAGTCCCTAGTCAAGGCCGACTCATCACGTCCCTAGTCCCGCCCTACTCGTCAGGCAGCGCTGATGTGATCGCTGGCCAGGTCCCAGCGCTGCTGTTAGCGTGTCTCTGTCGTATGGGCGCCGACAGCCACCGGCTGTGATGGCTGACACGTCTCTGGTGTCTCCGGTTGAATATCGTCGTCCATCTCAAACGCCGGATTCTGAAACCCCAGAATTCAAGGTCATTCGTGTCATGTGTCATATTGTGTCGTGTCGTGTCACGCGGATCAACAGCATGTTTTACCGGTGTCCGAAATGAAAACAAAGGAATGAAAATGGGCAAAACGGTATTGAGTCTAGTGCAGATGTGGCCCTCGGTGGGTGTTCTTGAATGACTAGCAAAATGGCGACATAGTTCATTTGGTGCATAATTGAAACGCCATGTAATCTGGATGGCTCGAGAGCCTCCACTGACGAAAGATACATGCATATGAATATTTTCCCTGGTTCGTCTTTACCGTTTTGTCGATTTTCCACCAATGACACTCACTGCCAAAATGTGAAAAGCTGATCAATACGTTGTTCACGTCTATCATTTCTACAGCATTATGCCAAAGGTTTACTGACGCGTTCAGAGGTGACCATTTCCCTTTTATTTCATCGCATTCGGAAGCAAGTGGTGATAGGGTCATGTATTTAAAATGCCGAGGCGTATTTGGGTTCCAGAGAGGTTGGGGTTATTTACGACCTCGCTGATGTAGCCATGTATTGATTACTTGCATCTTATATGCGTATCCTTGTAGTTGGTGTCTTTTGATGGGGTAATGAAGCCTGCCTGAGTCGAGTACTTCATACTGACCTGATATGCACCGGGTCGCGTACGGACGGGTCGGGCGTGAGCGTCTAGACGGGTCAGAGCGTAGGCGTATGGACAGGTCAGAGCGTGAGCGTGCGGACAAGTCAGGGTGTGTGTATGCGCCGACGGATCGGGGGTGAACGTCCGGACGAGTCAAGGTGTGAACGTGCGGATGGGTCAGGTTGTGAGCGTATGGAAGGGGCTGGGATGTGAGCGTGCGGACGGTTCAAGGTGCAAGCATGCAGACGCTCACGCTGTCCGGTCCCGTATCCGTGTCTCACCCGTGTGCGCAGTGCTAACTGTTAGGCACGTTCTAATTTCATGCCCGAGGCTTTGCCTTGAGCGTCATCGGTATTTCGGGAGTAACCAGGTTCACTCACTCCTAGCAGTGCTAGGCGACAAATCACAGGTTGTGGAATCCGGAAGGCTCTTCAGCTCCTTATGTGATGTAAAGTTTTACGTTCTTTACCCAGGGCGTTAACATCTAGATACGCCAGAAAAGAGAATACTTGTAATATTAGGGATGTCTTATAGCTACCCTGGGAACAATTAACAGTTATGGGCGCTAAATGACCTAGTAGTCGGCGCGCCCTTAAACCCAAATAATCAATCAATCACCCGTGTGCGCGTGCAGACGGGCCGTGGGTCAGTCTAGCCGCGCGGCGGTGCTGGGACGGGCACCGCCGTGGCGCCGCCGCCGGGTCTCACCGCTGCGGCCGGAGTCGCCGCCAGCCGCAGCGCCTCGTCGTAGCTGGGCAGCTTGGCGCACTCGCCGGACGAGCGCGTGGTGAAGATGGGAACGTACGGCGGCGGCGGCTCGTCCGGCTCGTCCTGCTCCGAGTAGCGGCGCTCGGGCTGGCGCGCCCTGCCGCGGCGCAGGGCGGTGCGCGCCACCCTCGTCTCGCGCCGGCGGTGGCGCCGGTACTGCTGCTGGTACAGCCGCCTGCCGGCACGGCGTTAGCGACGTCACCGCCGCGGCTCCCTGGTGCAGAGGGACTCGTCTGGCCCGGCTCGCCTCGCCTCACCTCTCGCCCTGTGGCGATGATTGTTGCGTTTTCCCGCACATATGTCGCCATTTGTTCATTTCGTGTTCGTGTGCCAGGTCTGTACGTGCTACTGGTGTCACCCTCCAGCCACAAAAAATATGTTTCGGTACACGCCAACACACGCTCGTGCCCCCGTAATTCTGCTGGTGCAGAATCAGCCCTACCGTTGCAGTTCTGGGATGCGTTCTGTCACCGCCCTGGTGCATCACATCGCACCACCTGTAGAGACTGGCACCATGTCAACAATGTCAAGAGAGGCCGTGGCGGTCGGTTTTCAAATCGTTACCGCAACGCTACAGCCTTGGTTATAATGCTACAACCTTTGCTACATGCTATAAATGTCGGACCTTTGGCCTGCAGCACTGCAATCGCATATCTCACCTGCAGCACTGTATATCCCAATCGTATATCCCACCCGCGTCACTGCAATCGACCCATATCATAACACCTGCAGCACTGAAATCGTATATCCCATCTGCAATCACTACCCACGAATCATATAGCCCACCGCGATTGTCACCATTTGCAATCGTACATGCAACGACCCACTGCAGCACTGCAATCGCATATACCACCTGCAGCACTGCGATCGTATAGCCCAACGGATGCACTGTAATCGTATGGCCCGCCTGCAGCATTGCAATCACATAGTCCACCTGCAGCACTGCTTGTCTAGCGTTCATAATGGCGCCTCATGCCAGTAGATATTCGTAAAGCCGGTAACGATATGCTCGCCGCGGCATATTCTGATTTGCATGGCAACGATGTGCCGCTCACCTCTGCACACTGCTCCTGATCTGCATGGCGACGCCGATGGCGATGGCGACAAACAGGACGCATATGGAGATGACGATGGTCGTGTTGAAGAAGACGGTCTGAGCGACTACGCAGCTGGCGCCGGCGCCGTCCGGGTAGTAGGGGCGCAGGCACTCGCAGGTGTTGTCGAGGCAGACGCTGTGGTCGGGCAGACAGGTGTCGGCCGGCTCTTCCGTGCAGTTGTCGAAGAGGTTGCCTGACGAGGGGCGGTGGTTGAGGTCGGCTGCGACGCCTCGTCGCTCAGACTCTGTGCCATCCCCAGGGTGTGTGTAGACCACTCGGCCTTGAGGGCAAGGAGCGGTTCTTCCCTGATGCAGGGTGCTGAGTTATGCAACGTTCAGGACAGTTGAAAGCGAACCAAAATGACCCGAGTTGTGCTATTTGATATGTACCAAGGGGACTGCCGGCCACTCGGTCCTTGATTTGTCCCCCCAATCATCGATTTGGGCCTCTCAAGCATCCATTTGCCCCCTCCCCTCTTCACAATCAGGCTGAACCTTAACCATTGGCCCTATTGGCGGAAATGATATGCAAATGGTTTTTGTGGAAGCTTTCGCCGTCAAGGAAAGTCATCCCCCCCCCTCCCCTGCTACAAACCTCATGAAGTGACACCCAGGAACGAAATGAAAACGACATTAGTCGTATATATTTCAGCTCCAAAATGTCCAAAAAAGCGGCTGTCCACCATAAGGCTATGGCTGACACGAGCGATATAATGCATCAAAGTTCAATTTCCGTCACTTGGTGACGAAAAAAGTAGTTGCTCTCTTGATAATGCGATCAATATACATGCGGGGTCCTCTTCAAATATGATTGGGCTGAGCCGATGGTCGAGCTGCCTACACTGCTGAAGAGTGTAGGCACACTTCTGAAGTGTGAGCCTACACTCCTGAAGTGTGAGCGTCTTGAGGGCATTTTTATCATTAGACTAATTTGGTGCTTCCTTCGCCTCGCAATTCGGGGGTAAGAACAAAACGGGGAAAGAATATCGTGCCTTGGTTGCATCATGCATGCTTATTTCTTGCGTGGTGGTAACTATTTATATTTATATGCTGGACACGTTTTCCTGATTTCCATAGTTGCCACTTTTGGCGTAGCTGCGCTATTCCGAGATATATTGAAGGACCAGTGGTGAGCGATTGGATGATTGCATGACGTTTTCACTAGCAATTGGAACTGATGTAAAAGCTGTGCTTTGTTAGTCTCAGGGAGAAAAGGTAGTGATCTGGGGAATAGTGCACCGCCCAAGGCTGGTGCAAGGACGTTAAAATTCAGAGTGTTTGTTTTACCTTGATATTTACTCCAGCATTAGCGTTTTTGTTTGGATCTCCTTGGAGATGTTTTGCCTGGCTAACCAACCAACTTTCCTGCTCGATTAACCAGTAAAGCTGTGAATTCACTGTCCACATGTTCTGGTCCTTTTTGCTCTCTTTCCACCCGTGAAACTCATTCCGCTACGCGGTGGTAAATGCTAGGTGTGCCGGGGTCTGGGCTCCTGCTCGAAGAAAATTTAGCATTGGGTTTATGAATACACTGGATATTCTGGAGTCCTCGCCTATCCTCTTCTGAAGCCCGTTGCGAGTCCTTTCATTTTCACAATTTAAAGACGCCTTTATCATCAACGTCAGCCCCTAGCAAAGCACGGCCTGAGGTACTCACATCCCTTCGCTTTCATTTTTCCACCCTGTTCCTATCACATCCCTCTCTCGAACAGGTTGAATGACCTACTTGCACAGAAAACGCCACCTGCTATGTTTGTCAACATTTAGAGAGCATCTGGAGCTCCCAAACAGGTCCAGTAAGCACTGAAGTAAATCTTATTTCAATGAAGTTAGCTATGTCCTTGTTCAGTCATCAAACAAATCATTTTCTGAGATCATACATGGTACGATATGACGAGTAAGCTTATTACCTTTGTTATACATCCAAGCGCAAAGATAACTAAACGCTTTGCCTTCATTTCTTCTTTTTCTTTTTTGTTCAACTGGCAATGCCTTCTCACTAATATTGACAAAGTATTGATTAGTCTATCACTAGCAGATTCCATATAATGACAGGCCATTTGAAGGCTTCTTGAAAACGAGACGACACCTCCGTGCTAAGGTTGAGATTGCTTTGCCTTTGACAGCAGTGTGTTTTGTGCTGGTAGGATGATATTGCGACCACTGGCCAACGCAACCTGAACGTTTGCTGGAGATATCTAAGGTGGGGCCGTGTGAGTTTTGCAACTGAAAGCTGTCTTCGGATAAGACATGACGCCATATGACACATAGGCAGTATCTCGGAATTCCTTTGTTTCTTTTGGAGTATAGGCCAACGGTGAAACCTTTAAAATACTCCATGAAATTGAAAGTGTAACAGGCGAAACTGTCAAAACCACTGATGACGTCCAAGCATTCCGGCAGTATGATAGGACAAAGCGCGGGAGGAAAATGCTATCGGCAGATGAACGCCGCATTTGCTGGCAATATTGTCATGGTGCAGATAACGAACCGGGTATCGTTAAAAAGTCACCGATACTACAGTTGTATGCTGTGAAAGTGAATTTTCACGGACGCCATTTCAGGGAGCCAAGCCGAATCGATGTACGATAACGAAACAAGTACAATCGGCAGTTGAAATTCGCAATGAAAACGATTCCATGTGAAATGCCTGTTAGTTCATTTAATCTTAGTATAGATCCAATAACTCACTGATGGTGATACTTTTCTCCCGTTGTTTATGGGATGGACTATACCTACACTACCAGAAAGTACCAATGTGCATAAGACCACGTCACAAGTAGTTACATTACCTGTAATGTTATACCGAGAAGTGTGTTTGTCACTTTCCCTTCACAATGAACAGGCGCATGACTCAAACCATTTGAAACTACTACTATTGAACTAATGCTGTTGAAAACGAGAGAAGACTCAACCTAAACATACATGCTGAACCACCATTTGAAAACTTCTTTTGGAAAGGATGCAGGTGCGCAGCCATGCATTTTTAAGGGGGACGAACCAACAAGGAAACGTTACGAAATCGAAATCGTTTTGGCGTGATTTGCGCCAAAAGCGATACCATGCAATATCTTTTGCATTGTGTTTCTGTCACGCAATACCATAAATCGTATTTATAGTAATGCGTGGCAGAAGTCTCAAAGTTTGTTTTTTTCATCTAGTGTATTTATGGTTGCTAAGGGGGCGGACCCCGGCCTCTCCCATTGGCTGCGCTTCTGTTAGGATGTCGACTCGCTATTCAGTACGTGGTGTACTCCACCAACTTTGGCACGAACAAATTATCGCTGGGTAAAACTGCCGTGTACCGGTATGGATACGCTGGAGCTTATGCTTGGCATGCTGAGAGATCGGCACCTGAAAGTTTGGCGAAGATCGTGGGTGACACTGATCTATACGTTAACTTGAAAACGCTTGTCAATCAAAGATCAATCAAACGTTTTTATCTATGTAGGTCAAAGTGTACTTGGTATTCGTAACGACACTAAAAGACATGTTATGTGAGCCGTGGGCTTCAGTCAGGTTAATTGCTGGCGCCTAAGATTGTGCACATGTGCAAGTTTCTGTCAGAATATGTTACGTACGTGACTTTACTTCACCTTTGTATTTCATACAATCGGATGTATGACCGATGTAGTCGATGCGCCCCTAAACTCCAATACAATCGGATGTGGCGTGAATGAGATGGAAGAAGGGAAAGAAAGATGACGTTGATGCCGGCTTTCTGCAGATTTATCAAGAGTCAAGTGACTCGAATCTGGGTCTGATTCACAATATCAATGTGACGCTGCGATGGCATGATGTCTCAGTAACGCGCTGCACGAACGTGTTTGGTTGTGTATTCGAGCCGTGAATGCTTTGGGCAAGATGTGTCTTGTATTATTTTCACAGCTGGGGTTCATCACGAGCAAAAATATAATGTGCAGAGCATAACACACACCACAAAAAGAAACATAAGGTTTTACGCGGTGGTAAATTGGAAGCCAGTCACGACACCGGACGCTTTGTATCAAAAGTTAACCTGAACTGGGTGTGGCTTTCACCATGCATGCCATTTCCGCTTTTCGTTAATCTTACTTCGCTTCAATCGATCGCTGCAATCGCTTCAATCTTCAAAAGTGCAATTTTGTCTGCACCGTAGTCCGAGCCGGCTCTATGCTATGTGGTGCAATGTCAGAAACATGAATGTACTCAGCTAAAATGCCGAATTGATTTTGCCTGTTGAAACAGTTCCGCTGTAATTTCACGCCACAAAGTGCAAGGCCGGCCCAGCAGGCCAGCTTCACGACAGTATGCGCTCCGGTGCTCAGAACGGCGTACCTTTCCTGACGCAGGCTGCAGTCTCCTGCTGCCAGTAGGCGACTTTGCTGCAAACACACGTCTTGTTCTTGCTGCACTCGTACAGGTTGACGTCGCCGCAGTCGGATGTCGCATTGCACGGGCGGGGCGCGGAGAATGCTGCCGGCACGGATCGGGTCACGGCGTATGCGCACGTACGTGCACACGTGATTGATAAGGAAGTGTTCTTCGAGTTGATTACAAGCGTGACGAAGCCCGAGCGGGTCCTCTCTCGCACACTTGTGCAGAAATATGACGAGAGATCTGATGCCACTCGATCGTCATACTTCTCAAGCATTGCACCTTGTCTGCTTCCGCATTTGAAGTGAGTACCCGCGCGATGAGTCCAACGCCAATTTATTACTTACTCATAGCCTTAATTTAGAGTAAGAATAGACAGGCATAATTTAGTAGTGAAACATTCCTACATTAAAAGCGGATCTTTTTAAGGTCAGTGAGTAATCGATGAAGCAAGGCGAAACAGTCTTCATGAAGAAGATCGGAGGAAATCATCCGGTTCAGAGATCTTAACAATAATGTGTACCACAAAGCGTATTGTTTAGTTCCGAGGCGCTTGTACGCCTAAAACAGTTTGTGGGGAAGGGGCAGGTTCGCAAACGATATTGAAGGTCGGGTGGGGTTTTCTCTGAACGGAGATCGATATGGTTGGATAGTGTGTGGGGGATGCTATCTATTTCCCTTACTATACCTATTGGGTTAGTTAGACCATAACGTTGACTATTATAGATCACTGAAGGATCTAATCTCCAAAGTTCGTAACTTGGAGAGGGCGCCGGAAAGGGCGCCGCTCATCAAGAAAATGTGAATGTGGTCCACTCTAATATGGGTAGAGCGGAGTAGACCGTTTTCTACTCAGAGGGGCGCCTTCGGCCGAGAGATTCAAGATTAGCTTGAGCATCCTGGAAGACGCCTTTTTAATGTAAGAGGGGTCCCGCATCTCCATGACCTTTTCGGTCTCATAAGTCAAGGTACCTGATTTCTGATTTGCTCCTTCGCCCCCCCCGACCATTGGATCAGTCCCTGCTACAGACGACGTGTGTATTGATTTAACTTGAATGTTTGGTTCGTCGTGGATGGTTTGTGCGTGCCGCGATTGAGTGTGCAGCCCTTGCCCGGACCAGGCCTGCCAGCTATAATTAGTCGACACGAAGAGTCACCAGCTATACGAGCAACATGGCTGATGCGCCATAACCCCCCACTTTCACGAAGAATCGCTAATAAATATCCCATCACGGCTCCCATGAAAAGGGGCTGCAATACGGTTTGCACGCGAAAATGTAATACAATTCATAAACCCATTGGTATCGGAAGGTATCTTCCCTGCGATACTCAATTCATGCAACCCTGGAGCCCAGCGCATGCAACCCAAGCCTTAATCCTAATCGTGACACCATACAAACGACTCTGAGCCTTGTTGTTGATTTTTTAAAACAATTTTCATCCGATCTCTTTCTTCGTTTCTATTTTACGTTAAATAGCGGCTCACGGCATTATGGTTTGGGCCTGGGACGCAGTCACGCGGAGGTGTCGTGACTCCAGGATGGACGATGGGGACGAGAAGAGTCCGGAGTGTGCACGGAGTGGGCCGATAGCTGGGCGGGAGTGGTGGGAGAGTGCGTCACGACAGCCAGGCGGACACACGTCGGGAGAGGAGACCGCGACGATCGCACCCACCCACCCACCCTCCATTTCCACCCATGTATCGCACCCGACGCGCGATCCTTTCCTTCGGCGTTTGCCCTAGTGCCACGAGCAGCGGTTGTTTCTGGGAGCACTAGGCCCACAAACAGGCCGACGCGGATGGTTACGGCCACTTCCGGCCAATGCTGGGGAATGGAAGGCAGGGAATGACCAAAGGACGAGGGCGATTGTGACCTAATCATAGCTTATTTTCATCTTTGTCCATCAGGGCCTCGATCTGCTCACATTTGCTTATAGAATTTCGCTCGCTTGCGGAGGAAAGGAGGAACTAGATTATTATCTTCGAAAGGACGTCACCTGCGAACGACTGTGGAATAAGTCAGGAATAGCTGCGAGGTACTATGCTGGCACCACACGCCCGATGCCTCCCATATTTCGAATGTCCGATCACTTTTCCACGCGTAACATGAGCTGTCCGTCTCCGCTGGACGGCCATCCACTGCGCGGCGGCAGCGGGCACCTGTTCCGCGCAGTGACGCGAGCTCTTTGTGTCGGCCGCGGCGGTCACGTCCTCTTCTGCCAGCCACCTGGCGGCCGCCCGGCGACTGTGTCGGCGCCTGGCCAGCTCACCTTGCAGCAGCTGGCCCAGCTGGAGGCGCAGCTGCCGGTCCACGAGGCCGGCCGGCCGCTGCGACCGGACGCCGGCTGCGGCCGTGGCCAGCGCCACCACACCCACCAGCACGGCCCACATGACCGAGAGCCGCGGCGAACATTGGCGTCGTCGCGCGAGCTGGCGACTATCGGTCGTGTAGCACACGGCTGATAACAGCCCGTCTGTGACGTCATCAGACGGCGATTACGCCCGGCAATTGATACAAGGCCGCGTCAGGTGACCTCGGTGTACTCAGGTGAGGTGACCTTTCTAAGGTCTCGTCAGGTGACCTCGGTGTGCTCAGGTGAGGCGACCTGTCTGCGCGTCCAAGACCGCGTCAGGTGACCTCGGTGTGCTCAGGTGAGGCGACCTGTCCAAGGCAGGCGTCAGGTGACCTCGGTGTGCTCAGGTGAGGCGACCTGTCCAAGGCCTCGTCAGATGACCTCGGTGTGCCCATTTGAGGCGACCTGTTGACGCGTCCAAGGCCTCGTCAGATGATCTCAGTGTGCTCAGGCGAGGAAACTTGCCGGTATTTTCCATAATTTTCGGAAAATTTGAGGCCTAAATAGAACAGTTCAAGATTGGCTGAGCGAAATTATATTCAATTCAATTTCGGTTGCTCTGGAGCCGTTCCATATGTTCAGGAAAGGTTTCTGACTTTCAATGAGTATGGGTTGTTTTTACGAGGTTCAGTGTAAATTTGTGGCGCGTTAAATTCTGATGGCAGCCGGGAGACATCACAAAGCGAATATTTTCATTTCCGCATTTTCATGCATTCATTATTTAATGTCTTCCATTATATTTCATTGTATTTCTTGGTATGCCCTTTATATGCCATCGAATATTATACGCAGTTACACATTAGGTTTAAACAAACCTAACACATGTATGCATTCGAATTCAACTTGTATTCAGTTAAGAATAGTTAACGGTCAACCCACCACACCGACACCAACGAGCATTGCTTAGCGTTAGTAAATGTCTAACAACAAATCTTAAACTTAAGCCGGGTGAGGCGCAGTGAAACAAAGCAAGCTTTGAGACCACGAGGAAGCAACGATTATATCAGAAAGACAGAAATCACTACCCAGAAGTTAGACTTCTGTGATGCTACAATATCAGCCATGGCCTTGTGTATGGATAACGTGTACTTCATGTGCGCCGAGTACACGGCATACCGTCTACAGCTCTGCACACGTTATCCATGGTAGCTCTTTTATACTGCAGCAGATAATCGGGCATCCATGTATGTGGCCACCTTATGTTCGCTCTTCTTATGCAATCGTCCGAAATATCTTGGCATCGGGTACATACACCTCTCTCTCTCTGTCTGTCTGTCTCCCTCCCTCCCTCCCTCTCTCTCTCTCTCTCTCTCTCTCTCTCTCTCTCTCTCTCTCTCTCTCTCTCTCTCTCTCTCTCTCTCTCTCTCTCTCTCTCTCTCTCTCTCTCTCTCTCTCTCTCTCTCTCTCTCTCTCTCTCTCTCTCTCTCCGTGTTCGCAGCTGCCCAGCGTGGAAGCCAACAACCTCTCTAACGGACACCACTCGGCTGTGGGAGCCCGATTTGGCGCAGTTGTCGAGTCATGGGTGCCGTGACGCAGTTACTTCCGCTGCTGCCACGTCATGCGTCCGCCACAACATAGGAGGAAGTTCAATGTCGGAGGCACAACATAGGAGGCAGGTATATGTCGGAGGCACAACATAGGAGGCAGGTATAGTGTCGGAGGCAGTTCAGTCCAGCACCGCACGACCAGACACTGCAGAGAAAGGCATCCGCGACCCGTCAAAGGCAACGTGTATTCTCAACGTGAACGATGATGAACTTGTGTCATGCAAAGCCATGCCATTTTTAGCAGCGATGCGCTAAGCTGCGTGTGCGACAAAACACAACGAACAATGCGAGCATAAAGTGAACGAAAATAGCTGCGAACGCAAATTAAGTCGCGGTAGGTGCGGCGCGATCAATGCGGCATGCGGTAAACCTCTCGAGCTCGTTTGATAATCACGATCAGAAGCATGTTCTGAGAGCCGTTCCTGTCGCATGCCAAGCTGCTCTCGTTGGAGTGCGCCGAGATCTGGATATATACGCCATTTTCACATGCTAAGACTACCATTGTTGGTGCCTGTTCTGCAGGTGATATTGACAAACTCGTCAGGTCATTGGAGACCGACCACGCAACTTGATTGTTCACGGGAACTTCAAATATGCACAGTGGACACTCCTGTTTATCCAGGTTTGCTCCGGTTATTTGCTGTGCATGTGCTATCAGCGCTCAGTTTCACCTGCTCACATATCCAGATGGCACAGTTTGGCTGTTCAAATATCCAAAGGGTAGATGCTCGGTGCTCACGTCTCCGAATGTTCAGGCCACGCCGCTCAGGTACTTGGAGGATCAGGTCAGGCCACGCCGCTCAGGTACTCGGAGCGTCAGGTCAGGCCACGCCGCTCAGGTACCAAGAGGGTCAAGTCAGGCCACGCCGCTCAGGTACTCAGATGGTCGGGTCAGGCCACGCCGCTCAGGTACTCAGAGCGTCAGGTCAGGCCACGCCACTCAGGTACTCGGAGGATAATATTTCGCCTCCTGTGACCTCCAGAGCGCTTTGATCGGTTCTTCAGGTCTCCAGTGTCTCAGATCAGATCTCCACTGTCGCATGACGTGACCAAATCCTCGATGTTTGGACTGCGGGCCGAGTGCAGGTAGACAGGAGAAGAGCCCCACAGAGAGGCGGCTGAAACCGACGTCGGACCCACCGCCGACTCGGCACACCAGTCCGACCTGCCACACACAGAGCTGTCAACACCCGTCACAGTCTGACCTGCCACACACCGAGCTGTCAACACCCGTCACAGTCCGACCTGCCACACACAGAACTGTCAACACCCGTCACAGTCCGACCTGCCACACACAGAGCTGTCAACACCCGTCACAGTCTGACCTGCCACACACAGAGCTGTCAACACCCGTCACAGTCCGACCTGCCACACACAGAGCTGTCAACACCCGTCACAGTCCGACCTGCCACACACCGAGCTGTCACAACACCCGTCACAGTCCCTGCCACACACAGAGCTGTCAACACCCGTCCCAGTCCGACCTGCCACACACAGAGCTGTCAACACCCGTCACAGTCTGACCTGCCACACACAGAGCTGTCAACACCCGTCACAGTCTGACCTGCCACACACAGAGCTGTTCAACACCCGTCACAGTCTGACCTGCCACACACAGAGCTGTCAACACCCGTCCCAGTCCGACCTGCCACACACAGAGCTGTCAACACCCGTCACAGTCTGACCTGCCACACACCGAGCTGTCACAACACCCGTCCCAGTCCGACCTGCCACACACAGAGCTGTCAACACCCGTCACAGTCTGACCTGCCACACACAGAGCTGTCAACACACAACCGTCACAGTCCGACCTGCCACACACAGAGCTGTTACAACACCCGTCACAGTCTTACCTGTCACGCACAGAGTTGCTACAACACCTGTCCCAGTCCGACCTGCCACACACCACTGTCAACCACAGTCTGACCTGCCACACACCGAGCTGTCACAACAACCGTCACCGTCCGACCTGCCACACACAGAGCTGTCAACACCCGTCACAGTCTGACCTGTCACACACAGAGCTGTCAACACCAGTCCCAGTCCTATCTGCCACACACAGAGCTGTCACAACACCCATCACAGTCTGACCTGCCACACACAGAGCTGTCAACACTCGTCACAGTCCGACCTGCCACACACAGAGCTGTCACAACACCCGTCCCAGTCTGACCTGCCACACACAGAGCTGTCAACACTCGTCACAGTCCGACCTGCCACACACAGAGCTGTCACAACACCCGTCCTAGTCCGACCTGCCACACACAGATCTGTCACAACACCCATCACAGTCTGACCTGCCTCACACAGATCTGTCGCAATACCCATCACAGTCTGACCTGCCTCACACAGAGCTGTCAACACCCATCACAGTCTGACCTGCCACACACCGAGCTGTTACAACACCCGTCCCAGTCAGACCTGCCACAGATCTGGTTGTTACAACACCCGTCCCCGCCCGACCTGCCACACATCAGGCTGATACAACGGCCGTTCCGGCACCAGCCAGCCAGCGCCGGCCTACCTGGTGTAGACGGCGGCACCAGCCAGTCAGCAGGACCAGCGCCGGCCTACCTGGTGCGGACGGCGGCACCAGCCAGTCAACAGACCAGCGCTGGCCTACCTGGTGTAGACGGCGGCACCAGCCAGTCAGCAGGACCAGCGCCGGCCTACCTGGTGTAGACGGCGGCACCAGCCAGTCAACAGGACCAGCGCCGGCCTACCTGGTGCGGACGGCGGCACCAGCCAGTCAGCAGGACCAGCGCCGGCCTACCTGGTGCGGACGGCGGCACCAGCCAGTCAGCAGGACCAGCGCCGGCCTACCTGGTGCGGACGGCGGCACCTGCAAGTCAGCAGGACCAGCGCTGGCCTACCTGGTGTAGACGGCGGCACCAGCCAGTCAGCAGGACCAGCGCCGGCCTACCTGGTGCGGACGGCGGCACCAGCCAGTCAGCAGGACCAGCGCCGGCCTACCTGGTGTAGACGGGCGGTCGCACCACGGGCAGACGAACCAGCGGACTGCCGCGGCGACACGACTCGGCCGCCGGCGGAGGGCCGCACCGCAGCCGAGCCGGGTGTTGGTACACGCCGGCCTGACCGGAACAGCGGTACACAGCGGTACATAGCGGAAGATGGCGATACAGAGGTACATAGCGGTACACAGCGATGCACATCGGTACACAGCGGTACACAGCGGTACACATCGGTACACAGCGGTACACAGCGATGCACATCGGTACACAGCGGTACACAGCGATGCACATCGAAGTACACAGCGACACGCGATACACAGCGGAAGATGGCGATCACAGAGGTCATAGCGGTACACAGCGATGCACATCGGTATACAGCGGTACACAGCGGTACATAGCGGTACACAGCGGTACACAGCGTCGCACTGAGACTTTCGGAATAAATAGGGCATTTTGGGACAACGGCCCGCCGGTTTTGGCACAAGCCTCATTTTGTCCCCGGGAAACTTTCATTTTGCTAAAAAAACTTAGTTATCCCGTGTCAGAAAATGCAATCTCGCTGGGAGTCTAGTAGTCAAGCTTCGCATCTTCGACTTTTGTGTTGGCACCATTTGTCGTCCAACTAGAATATTGGCGCCTTTTATCTGGAAGTTGAGCCTCTCTCCTCTTCCGGTTAACATGCTCGAAGAAGATCCTGATCACGTCACGGACACATAGTTCCACATCACATCGCCACCGTACATCACAAGATGACGGTCACAGTGTGATGAGGTATGTCTGACAGTCTGACACACAGCACCAGTGTGCCGCTGAAGGCACCACCTGCGGTGTCGGCGGCAATTCCTGACAGACTGACACAGAGCACCAGTGTGCCGCTGAAGGCACCACCGCGGTGTCGGCGAGAGTGCCTGACAGACTGACACAAGCACCAGTGTGCCGCTGAAGGCGCCACCCGCGGATCGGTGGGATAAACCTGCCAGGCTGACATACAGCACCATGTTAGGCCCCAAACCACCTGCGGTGTCGGTGAGATGTGCCTGACAGACTGACACAGAGTACCAGTGTGCCGCTGAAGGCACCACCTGCGGTGTCGGTGAGATGTGCCTGACAGACTGACACACAGCACCAGTGTGCCGCTGAAGGCACCACCCGCGGTTACGGCGAGATGTGCCTGACAGACTGACACACAGCACCAGTGTGCCGCTGAAGGCACTACCCGCGGCATCGGTGGGATAAACCTGCCAGGCTGACACACAGCACCAGTGTCCCGCTGAAGGCACCACCTGCGGTGCCAGTTGGGTGGCGACAGCTCACCTGCATCGGGCAGGAGGCGGCGGTGCCAGGCGTACCCAGCTGGGAGGGCGCCACCTGGACCGGCTCAGGTGCCACACTGCACATGGCTGGGCCGTACCACTGAAACGGAACGACAGCTCATCGCGAGGCCATCACGTTGCGCTGCGAGCACCGGACACATGTCCGCGTCAGCTTCAGTTGCCAGCACATGGAGTGACAGCTACAGGGCCTACCGAAAACGGCGGTGTAACAAATTACGACGGATACTTAGATGAGGTTTACTTTACAAAGGGTGCAAGTCAGTGATACAGCCAAGGGACGAATTATGGCCATGACCATGGCTTACACTTTGGAAAGACCACTTCAGCAGTAGGCAAACGTTGGAGTCTGTTGGAGTTTTGAGCTTAAAACCTGTTTGAGTCTGGACTTCGGAGGATCACAGTGACATGCGTTCATGCCATGTGGCTAGCGGTCTTGGGATGGATGAGGCGGCCATGTCACTGCAAAGGCATGGAGCCGACTCTCATTTCACTATACTCCACTCGGATTTAAGTCCAAGTAAGCTCAGCACAAAACAAGTTGAGCGCACTGCGCCCGTGCTAGCTGCGAGCAGGCAACTACCTGCACAGCTGATTACTTACATTCCTCCGGAGCGAGCGTTGGCAGTGGCTACAGGTGCTGCCGATCATCGCTCTATGAACTTGGAGAACGGTGGGTGTGGTGTGGACAGGCTGTGGTGGAGGTGAGGGGCGGTGCTGTGTCGTACCTGGAGGGCGGTGGGGTCGCAGCAGGCTCCGGTGGAGGTGAGGGGCGGTGGGGTCGCAGCAGGCTGTGGTGGAGGTGAGGGGCGGTGCTGTGTCGCAGCAGCTGGGGGGGGGGTGGGGTCGCAGCAGGCTGTGGTGGAGGTGAGGGGCGGTGCTGTGTCGTACCTGGAGGGCGGTGGGGTCGCAGGCGGTGGAGGTGAGGCGGTGGGGTCGCAGCAGGCTCCGGTGGAGGTGAGGGCGGTGGGGTCGCAGCAGGCTCCGGTGGAGGTGAGGGGCGGTGGGGTCGCAGCAGGCTGTGGTGGAGGTGAGGCGCGGTGCTGTGTCGTACCTGGAGGGCGGTGGGGTCGCAGCAGGCTCCGGTGGAGGTGAGGCGCGGTGCTGTGTCGTACCTGGAGGGCGGTGGGGTCGCAGCAGGCTCCGGTGGAGGTGAGGGGCGGTGGGGTCGCAGCAGGCTGCGGTGGAGGTGAGGGGCGGTGGGGTCGCAGCAGGCTCCGGTGGAGGTGAGGGGCGGTGGGGTCGCAGCAGGCTGTGGTGGAGGTGAGGCGCGGTGCTGTGTCGTACCTGGAGGGCGGTGGGGTCGCAGCAGGCTCCGGTGGAGGTGAGGGGCGGTGCTGTGTCGTACCTGGAGGGCGGGGGGTCGCAGCAGGCTGTGGGGTCGCAGCAGGCTGGTGGAGGTGAGGGCGGTGGGGTCGCAGCAGGCTCCGGTGGAGGTGAGGGGCGGTGCTGTGTCGTACCTGGAGGGCGGAGGTGTGCGCAGCAGGCTCCGGTGGAGGTGAGGGGCGGTGGTGTCGCAGCAGGCGGGTGGAGGTGAGGGCGGTGGGGTGGGGCGGTGCTGTGTCGTGGCTGAGGGGCGGTGGGGTCGCAGCAGGCTCCGGTGGAGGTGAGGGGCGGTGGGGTCGCAGCAGGCTCCGGTGGAGGTGAGGGGCGGTGGGGTCGCAGCAGGCTCCGGTGGAGGTGAGGCGCGGTGCTGTGTCGTACCTGGAGGGCGGAGGTGTCGCAGCAGGCTCCGGTGGAGGTGAGGGGCGGTGCTGTGTCGTACGCATAGCACGGCGTCGGAACAGCGACACCTGACATCAGTGGAGCGCGTCCGGCACCTGTCGGCCACAGACGCCGCAGTCCACCACGGCGCAGGACCAGCGCACCACCCCCGGGCCACACATCTGGCCGGCTGCTGCCCGACCCGGTGGCAGCCGCTCACGGGGTCCCCAGGTGCACAACGCTATGTACTTTTGATATTCACGTGCGTTTCCAACTTCAAAACGTGCATCACTAGTTTCCATGGTGCATTCTCTACGCTTTTTCTGTCGTAAGTGAAAGGGTTGCCTGACAACGATTATCCCTATCACATTCACATATCTGTGGACGAGTAGCCTAGGGGTAAGTTGCTCGTCTTACAATCGAAAGGTTGTGGGTTCGGGTCTCACCTGTCGCTACTCTTCGCCCGCGACCAATCGGCGTGAGAGATTGGCGACGCTACATGACTCAACGGTCGATGTGTCGTGAAAACCAAAAACCAACCAACCAACATTCGCATACCTCGACCAACTCAATGCCTCTCACCACGGTTTTGATAGGATCACATGAACATATTGTATCTTCAAGTAGCTGAGAACGATGTTTCGTCCACCCTCGCCAAAAATAGACTCCATTTAAGAGTCTAAAAATAGACTCTTTGCTATTTCGCTCGAAATTTTCCTCTGTACCTCCAGGCACAAGTCGCAAGGCTCATGCATGGCATTCTGTTGTATATCCCGTATGTAAGGGTTGATACCGTGAAGCGAAGCTTATTTCATCCCACTTCGTATCAGAGGGTTTCTTCTTACGCTCCTCCCCCCCCCCCCCACAGATTTCCCGCGAATCCGATGGAAAATGGTGGCACGCAGCGTCGCAAATTGTAATACCATTCCCTTCACTTTTTTTGGGTTGGATGTGGAAGTTTCAACATCGGGTCATGTAAGGTCATTGACCTAGTTCGGGTCAAGGATGACCACATCCAAAAATGTTTTAGGATCGATAACTCTTTTAAATGAAAACTTGTACCTGCGTGCAATTAGGCAGTACCTAGAAATTGTATATCCTGGATTTCTGTTTTCTGTTTCTTAGTCGGGTTAGCGACCTGAGTTTGACTGCCAATTTTAGACCAGTTTTCCTATTTTTGTAATATGTATATTCTTTCCACCGGCTTTTTCCCTTGATATGCATGTAAGCATATGATACGTTCCTTTTCCAAATCGAGTGACCTCTGTCGAGTGACTTGATGCCCTATAAAGAAGTGAGTTAAGTGGTCAAAACCTCTTTAGCACTCAGATGGTATGGTTTATTTTGAGTCTTCATGACCTAATTACTATCAAAATGTATTGTGTAACCTAAATTATCTAATGAAACCAAGACTATGAATCATAGGCAAGGCCATAGGTCATTGTCTAGGTCATTGTCCGAAAACAATTTTTCATTTTTTGGGTGCGCACACGTGAAAATACATTTAAATGGAGCTTACCACGTAATTATAACTTGGAAATGTTTACAATACGTATGTCATGAATTTGTGGTTAAGGACAGGTCAGTGACCTAAGGTCGCTGCCAATATTGGCTCATGATGCACTACTGTGACTATGTGTGGCATTCGCTGTGTAATTAGCTTTCAAATGGCGTGCGTGTTAACACACGTTATGCGAATTATTTAATCGTGCGAGTTTTTATCAGGAATGGGAGCATAAAATATTGTTTGATAGTCCCATAATCAGCTTAGCATAAATATGAGGCCATTTCCGGGCCCTAGGGGTCTTCCCCCACCCCCGAAGACGGGGTGTGAAAATCTGACCTGGTTATCGTGCTACCATGGTTTTAACCAACACGTGTACGCCTGTCCTATGTCAGGATGTCAGGTCGCGTTCTCTATGACTATGCTAAACCTTCATCTTGTGTCAGAATTTACGTTAAGCAAATGTCACATCGGTCATTTCGGTTACATTTGACCGCCAATACCTACTTTTTACGTATTTTTTATGCGCATCGTGCACATTATGTGCCTGTTTTCACGCCACTGTCAATCTGAAGTTTGATAACTTGATCTGTAGTTGAGAATGTGCTTCCCATGCGAATAAAAACATGATTCAACAAAGTGCCAAATCGTCGTCGTCGCACGGTTCATCCTACAGAGCGACCGATGCGACAGAAACACCCGCGCGACGACTGAGCTCACGTGATTGGCAGTGCTGATGATCCAGCAGCCTGTCGCCTCGGCCTCCGGCGCCCGCCAGCAGATGATCGCTGTGGCCCACGGCGCAGTGGAGGAGGCCATCCGCCAGACCGGCTGCGCCGCGAGCCAGATGGTCGCCGTGGCTGGGCGTACTCTGGACGAGGTGGCCGCGATGGATGACAGGAAGCCGTGCGACGCGGTCGGCGAGGACGATAGGGCCGTGCAGCAGGTGGTCACCCTGCATCGCCTGTCCGTGGGCGTAGAGGTCGCCGTGAACGAGAGGACTGTGGGTGTACTGGTCGCCATGTGCGGCATGGCTGCTTCGGGTGTACTGGTCGCCATGTACGGTCTGACTGTGGGTGTACTGGTCGCCATGTACGGCCTGGCTGCTTCGGGTGTACTGGTCGCCATGTACGGTCTGACTGTGGGTGTACTGGTCGCCATGTACGGCCTGGCTGCTTCGGGTGTACTGGTCGCCATGTACGGCCTGGCTGCTTCGGGTGTACTGGTCGCCATATACAGCCTGACTTTGGGTGTACTGGTCTCGATGGATGCCGTGATCTTGGCTGAGTGGGTTTCGGGCGACCGGACCATGACCGAAGGAGTTCGGACTGATTTTGCTCTGACTGATGGGGTCTTGTTGGGCGTGGTCATGCTCGGAGGAGTTTTGGACGATGTGGTCGGCACTAAGCTGGTCCACGTTGACGTGATCGTGGCTGGAACGTCCGTAGTTGACCTCGGCTTCCTCATACTGAGCTAGTGCGTGTAGCGCCTCCACGGTCACTGGCAGACCGTCTTGTTGTTTGGAGACGGCGTGTTGGCACTGGAGTGAGACCAGCTGCTGCTGCACAAGGCCTTCTTGTTGCTGCACTAGGCCCTCCCGCTGCACCAGGTCGTGTTGCTGCACCAGGCCCTCCCGCTCCTGCAGCAGGCTCTTCTGCTGCACCAGGTCGTGTTGCTGCAACAGGCCCTCCCGCTGCTGCACCAGGTCCTTCTGCTGCTGCGCCAGGTCGTGCTGCTGCACCAGGCCATCCCGCTGCTGCAGCTGGTGCGGCATGCTGTCAGGGTCGGTCTGGCAGGCAACCGACGAGTCGGGCCGGACCCTGGGCTGCATCAGTCGTTTCTGCGCCTGCCACATATGATTGTTGTCAGAGATTCGCACAAGTTAAAGATCACGAACCAAGCTGGCGTTACATGCTGAAAACTTGGTATCGGGAAAGACGAAGTTGGTCTTGCGAAAATATTTAGCTTGTATTGCAGAGCAAACAGGGTAATTTCTTTAGAGGGAGTTAGTTTTACCGCTACACTACCTGTGACACTACATTCTGTACCCAGGTTGACTCCTGACAAGGGGTGAAACTTAGCGCATAATATCCGAGAGGGTAGCGCGAAGCACTGAAAGCTCGGGTTTCATAATACGCTGATATCCGTGTCCGAATGTTTTGCCCATTGCTGAATATCAGAATGCAACAAAGTTTCTCAGAAATCAGGCAAAATCTACTTTTTTAGACAATCGTGGCATCACTTTGGAGCTATAAGGGACATTGAGATCAGTCTGAGCTGCACTCGGAATTAAGCGGTGTCCTTCTGCTAATGATGGCATTCCTCTGGAATTATGTTTTGCCCTTCTGGGCCTCTGTCCTCTGAGGCTACAGAGCATCTAGAGTACATCTAGAGTTGCCAAGGTGCTACTTCGATTGTAAATGTTTCCCTCTGAAGGTATGTGTAGTAGCGTCTCACTTTTCACCGAAGTTTTCAGAGCACCTTCTTCCCAGGCTATTCCCGTTCATGATTAAATTTGCCCAGGGTATTCAATTTGTGTAACCTTTGGTCCGTAATTTCAATTTCCGAGCAGCAAGTAATCACCTCAAAGTCCCTTCTAGTACGCGGCCTGCCATTAACCCGGGGGCAGCACGTGCTTTTAGTTCGTCGTTCTTCTGTTTGTAGGTGAGCTTGAGTGATGAAACGAAAACTGTCTCATTGATCATCGTCTGCTGTATCGCATGATATATAGTTTTAACCCCACCATCACTGGGTGTGTTGGCGGGGGGGGGGTGGTCTTTCTCCCCCTACCAGAAAATATAATGCCTCGCCTGAAGTGAGTAAGTTAGGCCCTTGTGACTTTGTTTCAGACCACCAAGTTCAGTTTTGAGACCAAGGTTTGAAGTCGTTGGTTCAGAGTCGAAGTTCATTTGAAATTCCAGTTTAATCTGACATAACTTGATTGTTTTTATGGATACCCTGGCGATGCCTTAGGTCCTGCATTAAAATTCATCGTCTATTACTACCTCAGGAAGCATGCAACAATATTAGTTTTGGTCACCCTCTTATAAGTGCCGCTAGTACGTGAAGAGTTTGATCTGGTTTGCATCAACACAGCACAGCACAACATGGGTCGGTAGTAATATGTCATACTCTTGAGCACTCTCGTAGGCGGGTATGCAGTGGGAATGCAGAGAGATGGTGGCAAATCCCCTACCCCCTCCCCTGATAAGTCAGATAAAACGCCCCATATCCGCGTTTCGGGAATAGAATGGCCTTAACCTATTTCAAAATGTGTCTGAACTCAAGTAGAATAACTTTTTTCCTGTTCTTTTGACATGTCGAAACTTCCGGCGTTTACCCCTAGCAGCACTACAAGGAATGTGTTGACACTTTTCAAATACGCATTCATGATGTAATTGACCACAGGTATCAGTGTAGATGCGGTGTAATAATTTTCTGAGTGGTAGTCAATGGCACAGGCAGGATTTTCTTCAGAGGCCGACCCGAAAAAAGTAATTTTATGAAGACCGCTTTAGGCAAGAGCCTCACACTAAAAAAAAGTGTATGGTATGGTGTAGTGCAAATCCCAAAATATCTTGCTAATTCTAGTGTCCTTACATGCTAACCCCCAACTACCACCGCTGTAAATCTTGTAGTAGTTATCACGCATACCACTTTATAAGGTACAAACAAAATAGCGCCGGAGCAATGAACTAGGAGCAGCTACGGCCAATTTTCCTTGAAATTTAACATGGAGCACATGAGCATTCACTGTGAGGAATGGCCTGGTCTTGTCCCTTCCCCCGTTAGCTTGGAGGACCTACGACCTGGACACCAGCAGGCATAAATCATCGATCGGCACACACGAGAGCTTGGCTAGCGGATATTGACTGAACGCGAGATCAACGCGGAGAAGAAAACGACATCAGCATGAGGAAGCAGGGGAGGAAGGATTCAAAGGAAGGAGGTACACAGGGCCCACGTGAATGTCGTCCCCCATAGAAAAGCGGTTCCCCTCTGTCTGGAAGAGGCGCCCCTTCACGGACACCTAGAAGCACGGTCAAGAGCTCGGTTGCCGCTAGGGCCGGCACCAACCAACCTCCTGCAGCACGCGGCTGGATGACAGCGAGTCCAGCAGTTGGGCGACTTCGATCAGCTTGGCCTGCGTCTCTGTACTGGGCTGAGCGTCGTCTGCGGCCTTGGCCACATCTGTCTGAGACATAGCGGCGCCTGGCCCAGCACCACAGCAGACAGTGGTCATGCACAGCCGCACATCAGAACGTCCTCCAGCACCGCAGCAACCAGAGGTGATACAACGACACACAGCGGCACGTCCTCCAGCACCACAGGTGATACATGGCTGCATATCGGTACGTGTCTCAGCACCACAGCTAGCGGGGGTGATGCACAGCCGCGTATCAGTACGTGTCCCATCGCCGTCAGTGCCTGCACCAGCATCACAGCTTTCAGATGTGGGATGTGTATTGTACACCAGTACCTGTCGCAGTACCGCAGCTATCAGGTGTGGTACACATTCCGGACGCTGGCGTTGGAACGAAGACTCCGACAGGTACCCTCGTCACGGGGCTCATCGTGGCCTAAACTCATCAAACACCAGAGATAGTGGAATCTCAAATCATCAGCATAAAAGGTAGTGCAATTAAATCCTCGATCGTCAATTATTTTGTCTATCTTTTAGTTACTTTGTAAACTGAGCCCCTCATCAGACTATCTTAGTCTTCTTTGTGCACCTTCTTTCTTTGTGTGGAAGCACTAGCGGTATGGTCACCCGGATCAGACCAGCGCTTTCTATGAGTTCGCCCTCTTCCCGGGTCTTCTCTCTGCAGCTTTCCTGTACTTCGACCAAGCAGATCGCACATCCTTTTTGTGCTGCTAGTAGCTGTTGCTGGACTCACAACCACTGTCCTGTGTGCTCTCTTTTCCACTATGCATATCTTCGGTGTCGGCGACGAATTATGCAGATTTCACATTCACTTACGCTTAAGTTGGTGAATCCTATGTTGATGTGTCCGTTTGTCGCCCCACTCCCGACGAAATTGGCATGCATTTTCGTGATGATGACTTCCGGCGATAGGATATCCTCGTCGAGGGGCATGTATGTAGCGGTAGTGGGGGATGGCGCGCATCACATGATGTGCGCCTGGATACCGACATTCGCCCATTTTATTACCGGGTTTGTTTTGACGTTTGTCAGGTGAATGTACGTCATTTTTTATACAGCGCTTCTGGCTGCCCCGTTGTTTGTTGCCGTTCATTCGAAAGCAGCCAAACAGAGTTTCGCAGGTTGGAATGCATGCGCACTGGTGAGCACTCTTGAAGCCATCAGCTGCTCGGCAATGAGCATGCCGGCTTATCCATGTACGGGTATGGTAATAGGAATAGGAATAGGTTTTTGAGGAAAAATCATCGGCAGTGATGCTGCTCTAAACACACAGCCCTCGAAGGCGATCCCATGGGAGCTGCACGGACCTCGGAGGTGATACCATGGGAGCTGCACGGACCTCGAAGGTGATACCACGGGAGCTGTACGGACCTGGGGAGCGATACCATGGGAGCTGCACGGACCTCGGAGGTGATACCATGGGAGCTGCACGGACCTGGGAGGCGATACCATGGGAGCTGCACGGACCTGGGAGGCGATACCATGGGAGCTGCACGGACCTGGGAGGTGATACCATGGGAGCTGCCGGACCGGAGTACCATGGGAGCCACGGACTGAGGCGATACCATGGGAGCTGCACGGACCTGGGAGGTGATGCCATGGTAGCTGCACGGCCCTCCGAGGTGACCTCATTGGGAGCTGCACGGACCTGGGAGACGATCCCATGTAGGAGCTGGCGAATCGGTTCCAAATGCACTGATATTTCATGCACGCGCCTCCACAAACCTGGAGACACTTCACGGGACAGGGTGTCGGGGTGGAACTCAACATAGAGCAGTCGCACAGGCAGTAACGAGGTGCATGTCTTGGATGCACGAATTGACGAGCACCAGGCGAGGGTGCAAGAGTGTGGAGAGTAGGAACTGACCATGGTCAGGAACAGGGGTGTAGAAGACGGGTCTCGTGGTCTTGTCCTTCCGTACCTGCTCGCGAGCTTGCTTGCGCATGCGAGCTTCCTTCGGACTGTATACGTACGCTGTAACAGGCGACGGCCGCGAGCTTACTATTGGCGATGGTACTTCGGGTATTCTACCAAAGCATACCATTGACACCAAAAATGGAACAAGCTAGAAAAAAAATGGATTGCCATTGCTTTCATACGGAGTACTTACTGGAACTATATATGAATGCACATATTGTCATGTGATAACATAGTGAGCAAGGACGGCGGAATGATTTCCAACAAGTCGAGCGCACGTTTTTTTAGGGAATGCATTTCTGACGTAAGTTTCTGATACTATGTTGCTTGCTGCCAAAGCACCTTGGAGATTTCACGAGATCGAGGTGGGATCCACTATAAGAATCGGTGTGCTTGGTATGAAAGGTACATGAACTCTTTGACATTTCAAAAAGAACCTCCCTCCATCCCTTCCATCCTCGCTCACTCTAGCACTTTTGACGTAGCTCCACACATGGCTCGATCCCTCCCTTGGCCATAATCATAAGTTTGCACTGGAATATCTGGAACACTTTTTTAATTCCATTATGGAATGAAAGTCAACCATGAACCATATGAAGTACCATACACATGAAGTATCAAAGACTACATGAAGTATCATATGCATGAAGTATCAAAGACTACATGAAGTACCATGGACCACATGAGGCACCACGACTGACCAGGATAGAGACGCTTGTGCTCTGCCGCCGCGTTTCGCGCCATCTCGTAGTAGACGTTCTTGTGGTCCGCGCCCATCGCCTTCCACAAGGCGCCCAAGTGAACTGAGATGGTCTGGTTGTTGTCGTTGGGGAACGCTCGTGCCAGCAACTTCCTGTGGTCATCGCACTGCTTGGAGTACGGCTTGTATAATATATAAGTACGTACGAGGGGCTACTATGTATTATTAGGAGAAATGCAACAGTGGTCAAGTATAGCCGGAAATCCGAGTCATATTATTATGCTTATTCAAATGGAGTATCCGAAATTGATCATGAACGTTTGAGATAGCGGAAGCATACCAGACGTATCCATCGCATGCAATTGATCACCTACACGACGCTTAATAACAACTTCAGCTTCAATCAATTACCATACAAACTGTACTGTCCCCATGTTCTACGAATATTGGTCATTCAGTACTTGATACCGGCACTGGACACTTCGATATCGGCATTGGATACTTCGATATCGACATTGGATACCTCGACAACGGCATTCGATACTTCCTTATCGGCATTCGATATCAGTATTCATTACTTCGATACCCACATTCGATACGTCATTTGATACGTCTTCACCGATATTCGATACGCTTCAAAAAGTTGAATCGACATATTTCGGAGCACGTCGATGTATGTGTGACAGCTTACCGGCCAAACGTGGTCAGATAGGATATCAAGTGTCAGTAATAGGTGTTTCTATTTTATTCCACCATTTCAAGATCAGCTACGCATAGCCACCGGAAGGTATCATGTGATAGACGTTCGACATTTCATTGTCAGTCATACTTTCGCCACGTGCCCCCGGCCGAGGTGCCACGAGCGTTCCCCAATCATCTCGGCACTCACCATCCCCATTTATCATCCCAATCTCAGCACTCCATGATAAGTGTCGACTGATAATGTCGGCACTTATCAGGGATGCCGGTCGCGGTGCCACAAGCGCCCCTAATTATCTCGGTACTTATCATCCTTATATCGGCGCTTCCTAACCATCGTCACACTTCTCATGGATTCCGGTCACGATGCCACAAGCGCTCCCTAATCAACTCGGCACTTATCAGGGGTACCTGCTCTCGGGCCGTTGCTGTACATCATTAATTTACAGTGATCGTCTACCCTTCTACCGTGGAGGCACAAATGTCATAAAATGATAACATACCATAATCACGCAAGAAGATCAAAGAAAAACATTCACAAAATGACTTGAAGATGAAGCGCAAGCTATCAGCTAAAACGTGGTAGAGCCTTTCAAATATCATCATGATGCTGCAAACTCACATGATAGTGTTCAGTACATGTTAAATCATATTACATCTTCCATCTGTGTCACTAAAGCATAATGATGCCATCATTATGGAAAGCCACAACGACAGCGACCTTGGTGTGATATTCGACTGGCAAAAGACGCTTGTGTGTTATATATTGACCTGGTGAGCGGCACTGTCACAGTGCGCTTACGACTCTAGGTCACGCTTGGCAGGCAATTCCAGCCGGAGACGGACCTGCTGCGTGACCGATCCGGTACTGCATCTTCGTGTATGGGTTGCCAGAGCACAACGCATCCGGATAATTAATTTTTTTACACCTCAACTCACGTGACCGCGTTTCGTCAGACAACCGCAGATGCGACTATCTCTGTGCAATACCAAAATGTCTGGGTTGTATTCCACTGGCAATGTTCACCGATGCCACACCACAACCACCTTACGACGAGCGATTCAACCGTCGGAGCCGGAGTCGCTGTCTCCGGCCGGGATGTGCGCAGACAGCAGACGCATTCGCACAACATCGAAAGCGGTAACAGGTTGCAGCCATTTCGCATGCATGCACCGCAACTAGGTGGAAAAATAGTGGTATACTAGCGCAGTGGTTGTGGTACGTTACCATCTGCAATATCCAAGGTTGTAGTCGGGTTGCGTCCAAGAAATAGTTTCGGATGTTCCTCCAACGGCACCTACTTATCTACACCTGCTGACTGCGATGCTAGTCTTTTCTGTATTATTGCTTTTCTAGTACAACTGGCTCATGCTGCGTGCATGCCCACTGGATCCAATGAACTCATGTAATCTTGCATTTCTTGGGATTATTGGCGAGAACGTTACAAAGCCCATGGATAACATGAATGAGCTCGATGTGTTCAATATTATATATCGAATATATATATATATATATATATATATATATATATATGTGTATATAATATATGTGTGTGTGTGTGTGTGTGTGTGTGTGTGTATACATGTGTATATATACATGTATATATATGTATGCATATATATAACCTGCGCAAGCCTATGTTACCATGCTTCTGCAGAATTATATTCTAGCTTAACCGGTCATTGGGCCATTTCCCCATCAAACGGCCTCAATCCTCACTGGTCTGTAATATAATGGTATGTCGCATTTATCAGCAACATGTCGCTTAAATTTACCCGCTTCAGGTTGACTCGCGTCCTCGGATTACCCTTACCTGTGCTCATTCGCGAATATCATGAACGCATTTGGCGGCCGCCTGATCTTGAATGCGGCGCTGTTGAGCGTGCTGCTGGCCACCGCCTGGTGGTAGCGCTGCGGCAGACTGTGCTGGCCGGCCACCACCGTGACCGGCACTGAGGCGGACCTGGCGGCGGCTACCTCTGCCGACCGGCGCACCAAGCCGCCGGGCCGGCCACACAGCGCGCCGGCTGTACAGGCCGACACGTGCGCTGCAACAGCCGCACACATAACATCACTGCTGTACAGGCCGACACGTGCGCTGCAACAGCCGCACACATAACATCACTGCTGTACAGGCCGACACGTGCGCTGCAACAGCCGCACACATAACATCACTGCTGTACAGGCCGACACGTGCGCTGCAACAGCCGCACATACACGTGCTGCAACAGCCGCACATAACATCACTGCTGTACAGGCCGACACGTGCGCTGCAACAGCCGCACACATAACATCACTGCTGTACAGGCCGACACGTGCGCTGCAACAGCCGCACAATAACATTAAAATGCTGTACAGGCCGACACGTGCGCTGCAACAGCCGCAGCACACATAACATCACTGCTGTACAGGCCGACACGTGCGCTGCAACAGCCGCACACATAACAAACTGCTGTACAGGCCGACACGTGCGCTGCAACAGCCGCACACATAACATCACGCTGTACAGGCCGACACGTGCGCTGCAACAGCCGCACACATAACATCACTGCTGTAAAACCCAACACCCCCCACATAACATCACTGCTGTACAGGCCGACACGTGCGCTGCAACAGCCGCACACATAACATCACTGCTGTACAGGCCGACACGTGCGCTGCAACAGCCGCACACATAACATCACTGCTGTACAGGCCGACACGTGCGCTGCAACAGCCGCACACATAACATCACTGCTGTACAGGCCGACACGTGCGCTGCAACAGCCGCACACATAACATCACTGCTGTACAGGCCGACACGTGCGCTGCAACAGCCGCACACGTGCACAGGTACAGTACAACACTACTGTACAGGTACATAACATCCCTACTATACGGGGTGCTACGCATTGTTCTCAGATTCATTTTGAGTCAGGTGTCCGATGTAAGAAAAAAAAGTTCAGTGGAGAGGAATAATATGCAAACAAATACCACGGATGAAGAAAAAATGTTCAGTAGTGGTTCTTCGGTGCACATTTTGGGACACATGAAATGTTCAATCCCAATTGCAGGTCTTAAATTTGGCTGAAGAAAGTAGCTATGCATGTGCGAATAAGGAACTATAAGGAAGCAATTTTTAAATGCAACATCTACATCTAGGAAAAACTGGATGCATCCTGCATGATCATATCCGCTAACATCGACTGGAGAGATAAGATAGGTCGATTCCGCCATTACAGTAAAAATGCATGATTACTCATGTTAATTAATGCAGATTACAGAATGGTGCATACGGCCTAAAGCGTGTCATTGTTTTATGCTTTATATTGCATTTTCTGTAAGTGATATGCCCCCTTTTTGGTGGTCTGTAATGGCTGTGGTATGCTTCTTATGATCTACGTTGTACTCTCTATGTTGGCCATTTTTGCAAATGCCCCTTGCTATTGCTATATGTTGTTTTATACCAAATACCCCAAATACTGCGGTCAAGACATACAATTCCCGTCGGGCTCCTAACAAATTGGAGTCGTGGGCTCCAAATAAGCGCAGGGTGACCCTAAGAATCACATCGGGATAAAAATATAAACGAAACCCTCCAGAATAAGGAGGGATTCCGAAAAATATACGTCTGAGCCAGGAAAGTCGCTCCCGAGCCCCAGACATAGCACCAGGTGTCTTCAAAAATCGCGTACGGCCCCGAAACGAAGCAAGTACCGAAGCCCGAAAAATCGCGGTGGGACACAAAAATATTGCGCCGGGGACCTGAAAAATTAGGTTGGGACTCGGACTAGATTTAGAAGATGCCCCTAAAATCTAGTCGAACCCAGAAAACTGCCGCCAAGGCCCCCTCCCCGGTATTACACGCCTGGGCACGAAACGTCGCCCCAGGACACCCGAGAAATCGCACCGGAGCTTACAAAAAATTGTACTGGTATCCCACAAATGTATTTCAGGAGCCACAACTAAATACAGCGGGACCACAAGAGCATAACGGTAGGCCAAAAAGCACCGGGGCCTCCAAAGCGCACCAAATCCCGCAAAAAAGTGACAGGGCCTTACAGCATGGGTTGCAGCCCTAAGCAAACACACCGGGAGCTCTTTAAAAAGAAACACACACCAGAGGTTCTTAAACCACATCGGGCCCATGAGACCGCATGAGGGTCTAAAAAAACAGGTTGCAGCCCTCAAAACGCGACATGGTCCTCAAAGTGAACAACAACACAGGGCACCAAATAAAAATGTCGTGGTCTTCGAAAACACGCCAGTACCTTTCAAATGTCGTCGGTGCACAAAAACAACAAAGCCTAAAAAGAGGCGGGTCCTAAAAATGTACCGGGCACATAAAAATTTAGCTGAACCCCTAAAACACATCCGTAGACGACGAAAAACGCAATGGGTAGAAAATCAGAATGCCGAGCTAGGGCCTCGGTTCGGCAGCCAATCTGGGAGCATATGTAACCAAAGAGATGTGGTGCATCATTGCTCAGCATCCATCCAGATGTCTTAACCACCAAAAAAAAAATGTGGGGAGAAGAGAACTAATCATCGAATCGAATTAATCGAGTTATTCCAGTGAAACCCTATACTGCGAACCCCAAGCGTTAAATATTTCACAAAACAATCATGTGGCAGCTTACATGAAAGCCTCGAAAACGTTGGAAGCCTCCCAGAACCCGTCGAATCGCACGAGGCGTGGTGAATGCGCAGAATGCGCAGGGCGGGTGTATACGTGCACGAAAGCTGGTGTGGTTGCTACCAGGAACTAGAATGCCTGAAATTGTGAAGTTTACATTTGGAATCGGATGGATCTGATCGGAGGAAGTCGGACAGTCCTTGAACAAAACTTGCATTCTATAACATTTTACGGCCTGAATTCGGATGCAATGTGCAATTCTGAACCATGGAAAGTTGAACAAAAAGTTATGTGCACGCCTTACGCATATTTCTGCATCACA
The DNA here is from genome assembly GCA_034440575.1 of Imbricaverruca yamaguchii. Lineage (NCBI taxonomy): Eukaryota > Metazoa > Arthropoda > Thecostraca > Neoverrucidae > Imbricaverruca > Imbricaverruca yamaguchii. The sequence continues at coordinate 3,123,053 of JAOTOL010001636.1, read as the reverse complement.
CATGTCATAACCTTCAATTATTTGATCTCAGCTGTCCTGTTCACTTTGGCGTTGCGAAGTAAGACCTAAATACGAAGCTAAGATAAGCTGATGCTTAGTTCGCGGTCTCAGATGTGATGCAGCCTGCACGGCTCGGCTGAAGTTGCCGTTAGCACGTTTCGACAACTTCTGACATGCACATCGTGCACTCCCTTGGAGGGCCATTGATTAACTTAGTTTTTTAACTGGTAAGATTCGCCGCGTGACTAGCAGTCCACTGGCTCTGTTCCAAGGCTGTATCTCGAGTAAAGGGAAAATAACGCAGGATGGCAACTATCACCCACCGACCTCCCCTCTCGGCTGGAGACCCTGGTAAAATGCGTCACATATACGACCTTGCGTGAGACGAAATGTACGACCCTCAATATACCAGGTGCTGAGTTTACATCAAAAGAGCCATTCTTCTTAAGAGCCATTCTTCGTTGTATTAAACATATATACAACCCCCAAAAAGTCCACAAATTGATGGACTTCTTCCGCAGACACTGCTCTAAAGCTATCTGCAGAAGGTACGTACTTACGGTCGTTGTTGTACAAAAGGCCGGGAGAAAAATTCATCATCTTCAGATTGAAAATATATTTAAAATTGTTAATCTGTTGCAAATTGTATGTGAGGGCTGTGAGCTACAACCCATGACGAACACATGCAAGCCAAGAAAAAGCCCAGTCGGCTTGAACTAGACTAACAATTGGCCGGCCCGCCGAACCCCCATTGTTCTCGTGATTCCAATACTAGCAACAATTGTTGGGGGCACGTGCCGAGATAAACGCTCGTGACGTCGGCGACATTCGAATTTATCGCCATGTTCTGACCTCGTGCGCTACCCCGCCACAGACACTTCTGGCTACGCAGCTCACGGATGTCAGACATTTTATGTCAAGAGGAAGTCAATAAACGTCAACCCGAAGTCAATTAAATGTTTTTATTCGAAGGGAACGATTTGTTGCCGTTTTGTTTGTTCCAAGGGCTTTAAAAGCCGACAAGCTATGACAAACACGCAAAAAACATCGGGCTTCCAGCACATCGGTAACGAACTCAGTCTACCGTGTAGCCCTGATCTAGCGATATGCACCTTGTGACACTGCTTGCATTCTAGCCTCCAGGGCATTGGTACTTATTTCTTAAAATTATTCGGGGAAAAATACATGAAGGCAATGGGCGGGCCGAAATGAATTGGGGAGCACACTCCACAAGGTCTCATGTTAAAAGATGTCCATAGGGTCTCATGTTAATTGAAATTATTCGGGAGCAAAGCCAATATTGGGAGGTCACTTGCCCCCTCAAAAGTATATAAAACAACACCACTGTCCCAGAGTGCTCCAGAGACGCATACTTACCTACGTTCGCTACGTTTCAGATATGATCTGAAACGTAGCGAGCTAGGTTTCAGATCATATCTCAATGACCTGACCTGACATTGACTTCAATCTTGGATATCTAAATCAGGACATGATTTGTAGCTACATATGCAGAGATTGAGAAATCTCGGGCACGAGTAGTCTAGGGTTAAGTTGCTCGTCTCACAATCGAAATGTTGTGGGTTCGAGTTCACCTGTCGCTACGCTTCGCCCGCGACCAATCGGCGTGAGCGATTGGCGACGCTGCGTGACTCAACGGTCGGTGTGTCGTAAAACCAATAACCAACCAGAGATGGAGATCTCTCCATTTGGCATGCCAGGACACGCAGGCGTTTATGAAATGAGTGGGGCCCGTGATCTGCACCGATTTTTTCACATTGATCGTGCATGAGCGCAGGCGCGCACCCAGGATTTTTCCATGGGGGGGGGGGCGGACCGAAAAGGGCACTTGGGCGGCTCCAAAGGGGCACTTGACCGGCTCCAAAAGGGCACTTTGCGGCCCGGGGCACACTGGAAGGTTTGTTGAGCGGGGGGAGCGTGGATTTTCCATTCCTCATAGTACAGGAAAGGGCACAGGGGAATGTCATTTTTAGGCCAAATGGGCAGTTTTGGGCCCTTTGGCACAGGCGGGGCACATAAGGCAGGTGATTTTTTGGCTAAATTTGGGACATTCCTGCCAATAGGGTACTTTTCGGTCAAAAGGGCACTTTGGTCTCATGGGGGCCGGGCCCCCCCCCCCCCCCCACCTCCGGTGCGCCACTGCATGAGCGGACAGGTGGCGACGTTGAACAGGCGTCACAGCCTTCCTGTGACGGTGCAGATTGTGGTCGTCGCTGCGAGAACCCAGCGGCCGGTGTCGAACGAGCCTCAAAACAGTTAGTCGGTTGAAAGGTCCGGACACCGCCACAGCTCGACATAATTGCAGTGCAGAGCGGCCGCGTGGCCAGAAGCACCGTTACAATGCAGCGCGCGTTGAGTACACGTTGCCCGGATCGTGCACGTGCAGTGCCCGTTACGTCAGTGGTCACGGTTACCGGAGGCACGTTAACGTGGTGCAACCGCGGTCGGTCGTGCCGCGCGCAGTCACTTCGTCGGCCGCTACTCCGCTGCCGAGTGGTCTGCGTCTGCCGCTGCTGAGTGGTCTGGGTCTGCCGCTGCTGAGTGGTCTGGGTCTGCCGCTGCTGAGTGGTCTGGGTCGGCCGCTGCTGAGTGGTCTGGGTCTGCCGCTGCTGAGTGGTCTGGGTCGGCCGCTGCTGAGTGGTCTGGGTCGGCCGCTGCTGAGTGGTCTGGGTCTGCCGCTGCTGAGTGGTCTGGGTCGGCCGCTGCCGGCTGATCTGGGTCGGCCGCTGCTCCACCGCTGACTGGTCTGGGTCGGCCGCTGCTCCGCTGTCGGCTGATCTGGGTCGGACGCTGCTCGGCTGAGTGGTCTGCGTCTGCCGCTGCTGAGTGGTCTGCGTCTGCCGCTGCTGAGTGGTCTGGGTCGGCCGCTGCTGAGTGGTCTGGGTCGGCCGCTGCCGGCTGTCTGGGTCTGCCGCTGCTGGCTCCGCCGCTGACTGGTCTGGGTCGGCCGCTGCTTCCGCTGTCGGCTGATCTGGGTCGGCCGCTGCCGAGTGGTCTGCGTCTGCCGCTGCTGAGTGGTCTGGGTCGGCCGCTGCTCCACCGCTGACTCGTCTGAGTCGACCGCTGCTGAGTGGTCTGGGTGTAACGCTGAGAGTTGAACTGACGGGTGGCGGTGATACACACGGTGTCTCAAGTGAACGGGCCGCGTGACGTGACGGGTGCCGCGTGATGGTGTGACGGTCCGTGTGACGGTGTGACAGCCGGCCGCCATGCGGCTGCCGTCCGGCCGACGTCAGCTGCGGCGCGGCCTGCTGGCCACCGTGCTGCTCTCGGTGGCGCTCATGCTGCTGATGCTCGTGCGCCAGCCCGAGCCTCATCCTCGGCCCGAGTCCGCTGCTGCTGCTGGAAGCGGCGGCCGGCTGCCGCCTCCGATGTCCAATGTCAGCACGGCGGCGTCCGTGGGGCCGGCCGCCGGCGTCCGGTGCGAGACGGAGCGTGTGTCGGGGGCCGCCGACGGCGTGCCGTGCCCGGAGGCCAGCCGCCACGGATCTGGCCAGAGCGTCATCTCGTACTCGCTGTTCCAGACCGACGACACCAGCACCGTCTGGGATAGCCTGCTCACGGTCAGTAGCCGCAGACCTGCTCACGGTCAGTAGCCGCAGACCTGCTCACGGTCAGTAGCCGCAGACCTGCTCACGGTCAGTAGCCGCAGACCTGCTCACGGTCAGTAGCCGCAGACCGGCTCACGGTCAGTAGCCGCAGACCTGCTCACGGTCAGTAGCCGCAGACCTGCTCACGGTCAGTAGCCGCAGACCTGCTCACGGTCAGCAGGTCAGTAGCCGCAGACCTGCTCACGGTCAGTAGCCGCAGACCGCTCACGGTCAGTAGCCGCAGACCGCTCACGGTCAGTAGCCGCAGACCTGCTCACGGTCAGTAGCCGCAGACCTGCTCACGGTCAGTAGCCGCAGACCTGCTCACGGTCAGTAGCCGCAGACCTGCTCACGGTCAGTAGCCGCAGACCTGCTCACGGTCAGTAGCCGCAGACCTGCTCACGGTCAGTAGCCGCAGACCTGCTCACGGTCAGTAGCCGCAGACCTGCTCACGGTCAGTAGCCGCAGACCTGCTCACGGTCAGAAGCCGCAGACCTGCTCACGGTCAGTAGCCGACAGCAGTGGCCACTGGTGGACGGACAGTGGTGCCGCAGTCTGCTCGAGTCTACTAGCACATACTCGACGTCTAAACAAATGTCACTGCATATTGCCAGTATATTTATTGGCAACAAAGGAAACCGCACGCTTGCTGGTCGCCATGAACTGAAGAATAGCTGTGGAGTGCATGATTTAGGGCACGTTCTATCAATACGCACAACATGTGACTGCAAAAATAGCAATAACTATGCCCCGTAAAACTCTTAAATCATTGCGGATACTGCACATCTCTGATGTCGCTCTATGCCAGCGAATTGCATGGAGCGGATGCCGCGATATTTTCGGACAGCACGGCAAGGAGGCTCCCTGTCGGGAGGCTCTCTGGAGGTTCGCCATTAGGAGGCTGCCTGGAGGTACCTTTCATAGGGAAATCTAAGTGTGTAAACCCTCCTATAGCTGCCGGAGATAAATGCGGAACTATTGTCCTCGGTAGCTATAAAATGGTTCCTGTTAATTGCAGAATGACATTTAAAGAGCAAGAGAGGCCTCTGCACGGGCCCCACAGATCATGGCAGGCTGATGGTGTAGGTAGTGGAACACCACTCTACCTAGTTCCGAACTAGTGGATCACCACTCTACCTAACTCCGAACAAGTGGAGCACCACTATGCCTATCTCCAAACTCGTGGATCACCACTCTACCTAACTCCGAACTAGTGGAGCACCACTATGCCTATCTCCAAACTCGTGGAGTACCACTCTACCTAGCCCCACCCGCCATCTATCCCAACCCAAGTGTATGGATTCGCTTGCAGAACGGCATTTTATCATTTACTTAGCTGATATTTAGTTCATGGTGGGGAGTGGGCAGCGATTGTACGAAGCATGGGTTCTCAAGCATGGGGAAGTTCCATCAGGACCCATGTTATGTCTAAAAGACATTAATGGATTCGTCATTGAGAGACAACTTGATATATATATATATATATATATATATATATATATATATATATTATACGATGTTGATGTTGATGTGATGTTGAGGTGATGTTGACAGCACGGCAACTGACAAGAGATTGCTGAATGGTGAACTCTGTACGGATATCATACGAATGAAGATTCTAGAGAGTAGCATTGGCCCGACCAAGAGACTCAAGTCCATCGCAGATCTGGAGAAGGGGGCGCATGATGGTTTTACCATCTCGTCTGTGCTATCCGATCGTCAAGACTTTGCCTCTTCGCCAGGACGCACTACCGCTACCGGTGGTTCGTCCGCCGCTGTTGCTGGGCCTGACGCCGCCCCTGCGGCGGCCGGGGGTCAGAGTTCGGCGGGCGCCGCTGGGACTGTTCCCAGGCGCTGGGTCGGCAGCGATGGGGCGGCGGGCCATTGTGCAGCGGAACGGCGGCAGGGAGCTAGACGGCGTGGGCCTTCCAAGGTGGAGGGCGTTTCACTCAACCAGACATGTGACGTCAATTAACTTCAGCTGATGTCGGGTGTTTTAAGTTACTCAGAGGTGGCGCGGTTGATGATGGAGTGGCATGGTGACCTACAGACGTGCCTGTTCAATCAAGCAATGATGCGCTTACTTTTGTGTATTCACATTGAGTTTTTTTTTTCGTTCGATGCGACACGAGGCGTTTGGTGTTAACTTCGTCTTCATGTTAGTTCAGGGAAGTCGTAGCCGACTTCTCATGGAAATTGTAAGCGACACTTAGCTTGTGATCACCTCAATTGCCCAAACAACATCAGCACTTAGGCTGTTGCCACTATCCGGCGTAGTCATCAGTGTTGTGTGCATTACCTCACTCTCAAGCTAAACTAGCCCTTTATACAGGGGCCGACAGTGACAGCCGCTCGGGTGACAGCCCTTCCTACAGAGGTGACAGCCCTTCCTACAGAGGTGACAGCCGCTCGGGTGACATCCCTTCCTACAGAGGTGACAGCCGCTCGGGTCACATCCCTTCCTACAGAGGTGACATCCCTTCCTACAGAGGTGACATCCCTTCCTACAGAGGTGACAGCCCTTCCTACAGAGGTGACAGCCGCTCGGGTCACATCCCTTCCTACAGAGGTGACAGCCGCTCGGGTGACAGCCCTTCCTACAGAGGTGACAGCCGCTTGGGTGACATCCCTTCCTACAGAGGTGACAGCCCTTCCTGCAGAGGTGACAGCCCTTCCTGAGGTGACAGCCCTTCCTACAGAGGTGACAGCCCTTCCTACAGAGGTGACAGCCCTTCCTACAGAGGTGACAGCCCTTCCTACAGAGGTGACAGCCCTTCCTACAGAGGTGACAGCCCTTCCTGCAGGTGACAGCCCTTCCTACAGAGGTGACAGCCCTTCCTGCAGAGGTGACAGCCCTTCCTACAGAGGTGACAGCCCTTCCTACAGAGGTGACAGCCCTCCTCCTACAGAGGTGACAGCCGCTCGGGTGACAGCCCTTCCTGCAGAGGTACAGTGACACCCTTCCTACAGAGGTGACAGCCCCTCCGAGGTGACAGCCCTTCCTGCAGAGGTGACAGCCCTTCCTGCAGAGGTGACATCCCTTCCTACAGAGGTGACAGCCCTTCCTGCAGAGGTGACAGCCCTTCCTGCAGAGGTGACAGCCCTTCCTGCAGAGGTGACAGCCCTTCCTACAGAGGTGACAGCCCTTCCTACAGAGGTGACAGCCCCTCCTGCAGAGGTGACAGCCCTTCCTACAGAGGTGACAGCCCCTCCTGCAGAGGTGACAGCCCTTCCTGCAGAGGTGACAGTCCTTCCTGCAGAGGTGACAGTCCTTCCTGCAGAGGTGACAGCCCTTCCTGCAGAGGTGACAGCCCTTTCTGCAGAGGTGACAGCCCCTCCTACAGAGGTGACAGCCCTTCCTGCAGAGCTGACAGCCACGGTGACGGCAGCTCCGTCGGCAGGGTCTGGACGAGAACGCGGCCCTGGCCGGTCGGCTGTACGCCGGCTGGCGGCTGCGCGTGCACCACGACACGGCCGTCGGCTCGCCCCGCCGCCGCCGGCTGGCGCAGGTGGCCTGCCGACACCGCAACGTCGACCTCTGCCACATCAGCCGGCCTCCTGACGCCCCGCGCGCCGGTACGTCCGGCGGCCAGTAAACACGCGCCTGGTTCCGCCCCTGCCGACTGACGGTGCTAGCAGCGAAAGTTGGCCCGGTATAGCTTCTATGGTCAGTGGCGTGCCTTGGATTCGTGTCTCGAGGGGATGGGTGAAGAAATACATTTGGCTCACCTGCCCCCACTAAAAAGGCCGCTCAATTTTGATCACCACTTTTAATAGGAACCTATTTTGAACTTGAAATTATTAGTGACCAATTTCATGTTACCGTGGAGGGGCCCAATCTACAATCGTAGTTCCTATGTTACCGGTTTTAACACCGTCGCCCTGATCATTTTACTGCTCTCCCTTGATAAGTCGGCTTGCTCTGCGGAAATTCACCTGCATACTCACCACCAAATGAGACAATTTCCTATTTCACGCATTTCAGTCCAAAACGCCCGGTCGCCACCACGCCTACGTTCCTGCCTCCTGACACCTACACTTGCATGCCTTGAGCATCCGTTGCATTCATCACACTTCGTACGGTTCTGCGGGTTCTGATAGTTCGTTGACCGGTGTATTCGGTGGTTCGCGACGCACTTTATGCACGATCACGGCTAATGGCGCCGCCCACACTGTTTCACCGGTGGACCGTGGGATTAGGAAATGTCCCGAGTGTTGCGAGTGTTGAACCCGATACCTTTGTATTCAGTGTTCAACACCTTAACCACTCGGCCATCCCCACCCCAGTTTCTGGTAGGCTCCAACGTTTTGCCATTTGGTGCGATATGATAATCTTGTTCCATATTTGATGGCATGGAATACTTGGCATGGGGCTAGCTGCAAAAGTACAATGAGTTCAATTCGAAGATTGTTTCTCTTCTTCCCACATTTTCTGGTCGTTAAGAAGTCTTAAAACCCACTGAGTATTGATGCACCTCATCCCTTTGTTTCAATTTGATCCTAGATTTCCTACTGAGCTGAGGAACTGCAGTGCCTCAGTGAACATTGAACCTGAACCAACGCACTGGTTCAGTATTCTTTTTGAACCCATTGTGTTGTTTTCGTCTACTGATATGCTCAGGGCTACAATGTGATTTTGCTGTAGCCCCAGCACGTTTTTTTGGAAATCGGGTGCTTTTAGGGCTTCGTCGCTTCTTTTTGTGAATTCACGGCGTTTTCTGAGGGACCGACGCATTTCGTATGCGCCGATTGATTAGCCTAGCGCGTATTTTAAAACCTAGTCGCTTTTTGCGAGACTGCGCTTTGGAGAGTCCCGATGCGTTTTCAACCCCCAGTGTACTTTTTGGTTCCCGTTGTATATTTTGGCTCGCCGACAAAAACTTTTGGAAGTTCCGGCGCGGTTTATCGTGGTCCGGGTGCGATTTTCCGGCCCAGGCTCGAAGTTCCAGGGACTTGATGCGAGCTTTCTGGGGCAGATGCTATTTTTCTGGACCTCTTCTGAATGTTTCGAAGCCCGCGTCAGCCTTCCCGGTCCGGGCGTGATATTTCGGTCCTCCAGCGCCACACTTGTTTGCCACGCCGCGGTTTTTGGAGCCCTGGTGCATTTATTTCGGGGCCGTAGACGATTTGTTTTGGCTCCAGAACAATTTACCGACCCCGGATTTCTGTTTGTGTAGTCCTTGCCTACTTGTGAGTCGCTAGGCTTGACTTGTTGTTTCCTATGAGGTCTTTCAGTTTTCGACGCGATCTTTCTAGCCCATGGGCGAATTTTCAGCATGATACTAGGACTATTATTCCTATGCATTACTAACAACGTACATATACTTAAATTGCACGTTTTCCCCGCAATGCGTTGTGATGGCCCATGCTGGTGCGATGCCAAATGTAATGCCGATGACCGTGTGACGTGACGATGTGGTAGCTGAGTTGCAGTGATGTCAGATGATGTGAAGGTGATGCGCTGGCGATGGCCACAGGCGTATACGTAGGAGCGCTGTGGAGGTTCTTCCCGATGACGGACGACCTGGTGAAGGTGTTTGTGAGCCGGGACCTCGACTCGCGGCTGTCGCAGCGGGAAGCCGATGCCGTGGCCGCCTGGATGGCCACGAACAAGACATTCCACATCATGCGCGACCACAAGGAGCATCTGGTACGTGCCGTCCAACGTTCACCCCTTCACAAGGAGTGCAGTCTTGATCAAGTACACCTTTACAGAGGTGTACTTGATATTTGCAACGTGCTCACCACAGCAACTGAGGTAACGCAATGCAGTGAGGGCCTGAGACAGGTCCATCACAGTTTGAGAGATATTGGTGAAACACAGCAAAATTCAAGTTTTATATGCCTAATGTTTAAAACAGCATAGGTAAACATCTGACCCCATGCTGCTAGTCATCCATGTGCTATCATCACAAGGCAGGCAGCATGCTATTTTGTTGATTTTATCAATATTTCAAAACCCTCATTAAATATTAGATTTTAGAAATCATTCTCAGTTCCTTGTTTTGCCAACCGTAATGGCATAGTGTTCGAGACATCTACCTGTTTCACGCGGAGATGACCTCTGCACAACCTTCTAATTGTATCTGCTTAGTTGGTGATAGTTGGTGATAGTGACAGCCAGCGATCAGTGAGCATGGAGGATGTCCTGACAAATGTGTGGATGAAGAGTCAGTATGGCTAATGAGCGTGAACTTTCAGATATATGTAACGAGTAAGAAAGCTAGATCACCTCTATGGCCCGTAGAAATCGAATGGGACGATGCTCAGTAAAAAGCCTTCATCCACCTAAGGTCTTCAACATGGTGCATATTTAAATAAGTAATGAGTCGAATGTATGTGTGCCCGCCTTCACACACGTCACAAGAGACAGGTCACCGGTCAGCGGTCACCGACCACTAGGGTGGTGTGTCGGGTCACCAGATACCCGTACCTGGCGGACTGTGGGGTGCCAAGGTGGAGCAGGTCACCGGTCAGCGGTCACCGACCACTAGTGTGTTGTGTCGGGTCACCAGATACCTGTACCTGGCGGACTGTGGAATGTCAAGGTGGAGCAGGTCACCGGTCAGCGGTCACCGACCACTAGTGTGTTGTGTCGGGTCACCAGATACCCGTACCAGGCGGACTGTGGGGTGCCAAGGTGGAGCAGGTCACCGGTCAGCGATCACTAGTGTGTTGTGTCGGGTCACCAGATACCCGTACCTGGCGGACTGTGGGGTGCCAAGGTGGAGCAGGTCACCGGTCAGCGGTCACCGACCACTAGTGTGTTGTGTCGGGTCACCAGATACCCGTACCTGACGGACTGTGGAATGTCAAGGTGGAGCAGGTCACCGGTCACCGGTCACCGACCACTAGTGTGTTGTGTCGGATCACCAGATACCCGTACCAGGCGGACTGTGGGGTGCCAAGGTGGAGCAGGTCACCGGTCAGCGGTCACCGACCACTAGTGTGTTGTGTCGGGTCACCAGATACCCGTACCTGACGGACTGTGGAATGTCAAGGTGGAGCAGGTCACCGGTCAGCGGTCACCGACCACTAGTGTGTTGTGTCGGGTCACCAGATACCCGTACCAGGCGGACTGTGGGGTGCCAAGGTGGAGCAGGTCACCGGTCAGCGATCACTAGTGTGTTGTGTCGGGTCACCAGATACCCGTACCTGACGGACTGTGGAATGTCAAGGTGGAGCAGGTCACCGGTCAGCGGTCACCGACCACTAGGGTGTTGTGTCGGGTCACCAGATACCCGTACCAGGCGGACTGTGGGGTGCCAAGGTGGAGCAGGTCACCGGTCAGCGGTCACCGACCACTAGTGTGTTGTGTCGGGTCACCAGATACCCGTACCTGGCGGACTGTGGGGTGCCAAGGTGGAGCAGGTCACCGGTCAGCGGTCACCGACCACTAGTGTGTTGTGTCGGGTCACCAGATACCCGTACCTGGCGGACTGTGGGGTGCCAAGGTGGAGCAGCGGCGGGACCTGATGACGAAGCTCGGACGCAAGCTGGCCAAGTGGCTGCACCATCCCGGCCACAAGAACTGGGACCAGAGGGCGCTCCACTCGGTCGTGTGGTGGGACGCAGCCGGTGAGTGTGCTTCACACAGGTAGCAGGTAGCACAAGCGTAGCAGTGGCAGCACACCGGCGACGAAGCGGGTGACGCAAAGGTGGCACAGCGGTAGCACACCAATTACAAAACGGGTGACACACGAGTAGCACAATAGCAACGCAGCGGTAGCAACGGTGACACAGGTGTAGCAACAATGCACGGCTAGAGCCGGTGTCATACCGGTAGCGACAGACGAGAAACACACCGACTACCACGCCCGTAACACGGGCGTAGTACATCGGCAACACCTTGATAATGCTGACAAAGCAGTTGTAGCATAAGGAAAGCATGGACAATTGCGTGTCATATGCGTTTAGCACACCGACAACATTTCGATAGCGACTATGCTGGTTCTTCACCAGCCTTGGTATGTGATAATACAAGAATGCGCCGCTCATAGCCACGAGTAGGTACGATAATTTCTGGCCAGGCGCCGCCGCAATAATTGTATATTTTTAGCTGTTATTTATTTGCACGTTGCTGTGCATTGATAACGCATAATTGTGCCTTAAATAATAATAATGGCAATATGACACTCGCAGCAGTTTTCGCGCACTCCCAGCAGCATTTAATATTGGGAGAGTGAATGGCGATCATTGGCCGACTGCGCATACTGGGGTCTGAGAATTACTGCGGCTCACAGCAACGGCCTGGCGGCTGAGGTGTGACGTATCCACAGCTTCACGGTGACTGAGGTGTGACGTGTCCACAGCTACACGATGACTGAGGTGTGACGTGTCCACAGCTACACGTGCCAGCGGTTTCCCGCCACACGGTGACCGAGGTGTGACATGTCCACAGTGGACTCGCTACAGCACGACAGCTACACGTGCCAGCGGTTTCCCGGCCACACGATGACCGAGGTGTGACGTGTCCACAGCTACGTGCCAGCGGTTTCCGGCCACACGATGACTGAGGTGTGACGTGTCCACAGTGACGTGCACACGACAGCCACGTGCCCGGTTCCACGGCCACACGGTGACTGAGGTGACATGTACGTGGCTCCCCCACAGCTACACGTGCCAGCGGTTTCCCGGCCACACGATGACTGAGGTGTGACATGTCCACAGTGGACTCGCTGCAGCACGACAGCTACACGTGTCAGCGGTTTCCCGGCCACACGGTGACTGAGGTGTGACGTGTCCACAGCTACACGATGACCGAGGTGTGACGTGTCCACAGTGGACTCGCTGCAGCACGACAGCTACACGTGCCAGCGGTTTCCCGGCTACACTGTGCCGTTTCCGACGAGACGCAACGCCAGCGATACGGCGCTCTACCTGGGCCAGGTGGTGGACACCCGCCACAACGGCACCACGGAAGCACTGCTCAAGTGTCCTCCGACGTGTCGGCCGCCTGATCACCAGGACTGGGAGTACTGCTGACCAGTCGAGGGCAGTACTGCTGACCAGTCGAGGGCAGTACTGCTGACCAGTCGAGGGCAGTACTGCTGACCAGTCGAGGGCAGTACTGCTGACCAGTCGAGGGCAGTACTGCTGACCAGTCGAGGGCAGTACTGCTGACCAGTCGAGGGGTACTGCTGACCAGTCGAGGGGTACTGCTGACCAGTCGAGGGAGAGGGACTCGACCAGTCGAGGGCAGTACTGCTGACCAGTCGAGGGAGTCGAGGGCAGTACTGCTGACCAGTCGAGGGCAGTACTGCTGACCAGTCGAGGGCAGTACTGCTGACCAGTCGAGGGCAGTACTGCTGACCAGTCGAGGGGTACTGCTGACCAGTCGAGGGGTACTGCTGACCAGTCGAGCTGACCAGTCGAGGGCAGTACTGCTGACCAGTCGAGGGGTACTGCTGACCAGTCGAGGGGAGTACTGCTGACCAGTCGAGGGCAGTACTGCTGACCAGTCGAGGGCAGTACTGCTGACCAGTCGAGGGGTACTGCTGACCAGTCGAGGGCTACTGCTGACCAGTCGAGGGTACTGCTGACCAGTCGAGGAGTACTGCTGACCAGTCGAGGGCTAGCGATGCAGTCAGCTACAGTCGAGGGGTACTGTGACAGTCGAGGGCAGTCTGCTACCAGTCGAGGGCGTACTGCTGACCAGTCGGGTATCTGACCAGTCGAACAGTCAGGGCAGTACTGCTGACCAGTCGAGGGCAGTACTGCTGACCAGTCGAGGGCAGTACTGCTGACCAGTCGAGGGCAGTACTGCTGACCAGTCGAGGGGTACTGCTGAGCGCTCCAAAGTCGTAGCGCTCCAAAGCCAGGAAAGGATTTGCTTCTTCGTCGGCTTTTTTATTTTGCGAAGTGCAAATGTTTCGTGCAAGTGTCAGTGCCTAAGGAGTGACAAAGACCTCGACAAATCTTTCCTGAAAGAGCAGCGTCGCGAACAGCAGTCGGCGATCGACACAGCCAGCCTGAACAAAGCCACGCAGAGCTCCGGGCGCCAACAGAGACAAAGGCGAAAGGCAAGGGTCTTCAAACTGCCCAGTCAGCCGCCGCGAACAGCCAGCTTCTTGTAAGTCGGCGGAAGCCGACGCCGGCACGTCGGCCTGAAGTGTCTGCGTCGGGCGCCGAGCCAGCTGCAGCACGTGGTACGGCCCGTGATCCATATATGTATAGTGGTGCCATCCGGTGGCAGGTCTGGAAGTGGCTGTCTACGGCGAGCTTGCAGATCGTGAACGAGCCGTCTCGAACACGGAGAAGCCGACAGGCGCGCGAGTAGGTCAGTCAGTTCCGGCTGACGCGCGCCAACTTTCGGCCCGATGACTGGAGGGGTGTGATTGACCGGGAGCGACAGGACACTCGACTCGGTTACTTTATAGTTTCCACTTTGCGGTGCTACATATAAGCTCTGCGTGGATGGTTGTAGTGGAGCTGTACAGATAAAACCTTCAGCTTACCTGTATGCTTTTTCATGTCCGAAATGTGCGCAAGAACTCTGTACAAATTCAAGTTATGTATTCACGAAACAGAAATAAAAGCATTCGCCGCTAGGACCGCTAGTGACGCATGTAGCAAAACTTGGTCAATGGCCACGAGGAGGCTCGAGCTTACTTTAATGCTTTAAAAAGTTTGCACTTGGGTGTGTATTCTTGAAGCGCCACTACGGTCCTTTAGTTAGTTATTTGGGCTTTAGGGCGCATCGACCATGTTGATCATATAGCGCCAAAACTACGGCCCTTCCGATCAGCTTCACGGCACACTAATAGACGCGGCTTTCACCACACCCACCCTTTCAGACCACTTTCCGCTACGGCCACCATCGCAGCTGTTGCCGCCATGCGTTTGTACGGCTTCTGCCCTGAGAGAACCTTACCGACAGCATAATACCCTCTGAAGTGTACCGATACTCTGCCGATAAGTGGCATGTGGTGGGTGTTCCTGTGTCTTCACTGCCCACGTGGTGAACGAAAGGGAACATTAAATAAGCCCTCGGGAACATTCCAAGACAATCGAAAGGGCCCACACAATGCCAAGAAACCGAAGACTGGCATTCATCAATGAATTATCAATCTTAGTCGAATCATCAACAGTATTACATTCCCCACAGAGCTACTACGGACAGCGGAGGGACGCAATTGATCTCTACTCCCTCCGCACTAAACACCAAGTGCAAATAGCCGCCCTGAGCAATGCGCTAATCCATCTTTAGTCACTATTTCAACACGCAGCGACCTTCTGCCGAATCGACGTACCGCCATCCGCACCGGACGGGTGGGCTTATCCTCCATATGCCGGTACTGCAGCATATGGGAGAAAGAAATTCGCGGCCCGTACACCAACCAAACACAAACGTTCAAAGGAGATTGAAGATGTATTTGTCACAGTTGCTGCAGGGGGAAATGTTTCAAATGGGCGAAATGCAAAAACTACAAGTGTGCGGGCAAATTATTCAAGACCTTCGTATCCAGACACTTAACAAATGTACCAGACCACCCTCGGAGCAGTAATTTTCGAAAAACAAAGTTGCCACCCCACCTCAGCTACAGGCAGCATGTAAAATCGGGCAATAAGCCGAGTGATACATTTGTATTATAATGACATGTATCATCTCCACATGGTACACGTGCTTCAGTGTTCGGAGCCCCCTCGATATACCGTGCACTTGCCGTTCGGAACACGTGTACAACAGTAATTCACCACCAAGACCATCCACGAAAACGTCAGCTACTTTGGACAAGGGGTCTTCACTCCCGGTGCGTGACGTGTTGTGGCCACAGGCTACACAGATTTACACTGTCGCTGGCCCAAAACAAGCAAAACATGAACGAATGAACAGGAACATTATGTCCGCAACGCAAGTTGTTTGTTGCAGCCATCTGGTCGCAAATTACAAGACCTGCACGATCGCGTACGAATATCCACAACACAACACAAACGAGCACTCGAGCCACAGCGAGCGGCACAGGGTGTGCTGTCCTTGCCGGGTAACTTGGCTTGGTCGCCATGTGGCGCCCAGGCGCGGGCGGTCGACACAGGTCAGTAGCCGCCCCGCGCCCAGCCGCCCGGGCCTGGCCGGCGGGGACCGCCGAAGCTGCGGGGACCCCTGGGTCGGTAGCCGCCGCCGTGGTGGCCGAACATGGAGTTGAAGGAGCCGCGTCCCCGGCCGCCGTCTGCAGCAGGACACTGCCGTCACACGACTGGCGACATTTGTCTAACGACGAGCGTGGACTGTTGAGTCGCACAGCGTCGCCAATCTCACGCGGGTTTATCGCCGGTGAAGAGTAGCGGCAGGTGATGCCCCAATCTAAAACCTATCGGTCGGGCAGTGCCCTGAAATCCTGAACTTCCAGTAGATACCCACACTTCATGCCAATTGTTGACAACACGTTCTTTTTACATCATTAAGTGCCGCCCGTGCTTTTTGCTACAAACTGAGAGAATTTCATTCTTTAAATCGTAGCACCACTGCCGACCGGTAAAGGCAGCAGATGCATTACAGACAGCTTCATCATGCAATAGCCAACACAGATCATGGAAAATAACCTATCAACAGACAATATCCACACACATCTGCACATTTCTTCTAAACATCAGTTGGCTTTTTTGCATCACCCTCCTTCCCCTCCACTCTACAAAAGAAAATCAATTCCAGGACACTGTGGTTGGGAACTGGAACCTTGCCCTCACCATGCAGCCGACTGACAAGACCCTCACACTATGGGTATACAGCTACCAGGGGGCTGTCTGAATTGAAAACATCCCAATAAAGCACTTCATGACATCCATACAGCTATATGCAGCAGCTGCTGGGCACATGAGCGACACACTCCTTATCCAGTTGTCTTAATATTTGCACCAGGTCAAAGCTTTATACGCATTTTTCCCGTGATTGACATCTCTAGTCAACATTTATGAACATGTGTGCACATAAATCCAGTGGTAATTGCGTGCGTACTCCAGGGTGACCATTCGCTTTTGGGTAATTCTTTACGTTTTAGGGTCCCTCAACCAAAATAATTTAGCTAAATGCTTTTTACTTTTAGACCCAGGGCATCCACATAACCAGCATCCAGAGGAAACGTGGGGTACGTGCCGAGGTAGCGCGAGTTACACGGTGCGCAGTTCCACAGGACCGCGTGACCTGGTCGGACGCGTGCTCACCGAAGAAGGGCGGGCGCATTGGGCGCGGCGGGCCGCCGGCCCAGGGCGGGCCGTCGCAGGGCCGCTTGTTGGCGTTGGCCGGCTGCGGCGCGGCCAGGCCGTGTCGGCCGGCGTCGAAGCGGCACAGCCGGCGCACGCAGGCGACGGTGGCGGCGTCCTCGTCGGCCGGCCGCTGCACCGACTCCGGGTCGGAGGCGGCGCGCACCAGCAGCTGCTCCACGGCAGAGCGCAGCAGCACCACCCGCGCCGCCGCACACGCGCCGATCGACAGGCAGATCCAGCCGTCCAGCTTGACGACGTCGCCATGCACCTCCACCCGTCTGGAGGCGAACAGCAGCAGGTGCAGCGGCGTCACCATCGTCAGCTGCTTACAGCTGACGGCCCGCGTGCGGATCTTCTCGCCGAACACGAAGAACGGTGTTGGGAACGTCACCTCGAACTTGTTGCAGTTCACAGACGACTTGTGCACCAGAGCCAGCTTGGACTCCATGGTCAGCACCTGTGGCCGGTGGCGTCACCGGTCAGACCTACACACCAGACCATCGACATCACATGGAAACCAGAGGTGGGTCTCGACTTGACCAATCACCAGCTACGAAAGGATATATACACCACACAAGGATATAGTACAGAACTCTCATCCCGTAATAATACGTCATGGCACATCGATGGCTTTCGCCGGTTCTCTGAAGCAGGAGCAGCTGTGATGCTCGATAATAGAATCCACACATATCGAGTAGAACTATAAATTTGTATTGCATTATGTGTTACATTATTGTATTACGCATTTGAATAACCCACGCCAGCTGTTACCGCGAAGCGTACCTTCCGTTTCTCCTTGTGGAAGCAGACGTTGGGGTAGGTGCCTGCGGCAACCAGTGCCACCATCATGTCGATGTTGGGATCGGTGCCGCTCACGTCGACCCGCTGAGGCAGCATGCACTCTTCGGGGAAGCCTGCCGTGGTCAGCAGCTGCTTCAGCTGGTTCTTGGCCTCCCACAGCACGCGCAGAGTCGGCATCGACAGCATCTTGGCGTCGCAGAAGCGGATCTCTGCATCCTCACCAGACTGACGCACCTCCTCCCACGACTGCAGACACCAGTTCAGAGTCTTAGTTTACACTTCTCAGTATATTGGGCACTTCACCACAGAGTAATTCATTGTCAAAGAGCGCTATTGAACTTCCATATTACAAAAAAGAAGAAGACAATTCTCTGGATGCGAAAACGGTCAGGTGCCATTGAACCGCAAGGAGTGGGATCATGCCAATTAATTCGGGACTTCCCCGGGCCATCGCGTGCCTTCAAGAACACTTGTGCAACACAGTGCAGGCCTTCACCTGCAGAAATATAGCATACGATGGGAGTCGACCACTTTGCGCGAATGGTCAGACTGGTCGTAGCGTCCAGGAACCCGAACAACGAACAAGAGCCGACCACAAACAGCTGCGGATGTGACTCCCGACCGGGTCATAACCGAGGCCATATGTTTTTCGCTGCCTCGTCGCTTATGCGCTCACTGACAGTGGATCAGTGTCGAACATCTAGACCAATTTAGGTCGCAACTAAGACGCACCCACATCACAGAAGCCAGTGAAGTGTTCCGGTGGCGCCAAGTGTAACGGATGGTCCACAGTAGCAGCAGCTAGATCCCTGGCTCACCACCCCGCCGACGGCCGCCGCCGGCAGCGGAGGCGCCACTGACCTGGAAGGCGTTGAGCGTGGCCAGGTGGTCGGAGCAGCGAGCGCCGGCGAAGCGGCGCTGGTGGTGTGTGACGCGCCTCTGGTCCAGACCGGACGTGAACACGTCCTGGCCGTCGGCCTGCGCCGCGATCGTGCACGCCGCGTCGGCCAGGCCGAAGCAGCACGACAGCACCACCATGCGGCCCAGACGCGGCTCCACCGGCATGCGCGCCAGCAGCTGGCCCAGCGGCGTCAGCTCGTTACTGGCGTCCAGGCAGCGCATCTCGCGCAGCAGCACCTCCGCCTCGATCACTGCGTCGAGCGGCGGCGCCTGGATCGCCTGCAAACACATACACCACGCATGTCACTACAGGTATACCGAGCATTGGTACATATCACCCACGTACCTTACTACAGGCGCACCGAGCATACGTACAAATCACAAGCGCATTACAACGGGCATACCGAGCATAAGTACAGATCACACACGCACATCACTGCAGGCACACCGATCATCAGTACAGATCACACATGCACCTCAGAACACACACCGATCATCAGTATATCATACAAGCACACCATTACAGCCACACCGAGCATCGGTATGTGGCTGTAATGGTGTCATTAAGGCACATCGAGCAGCAATACAGATGTGATGTACAGCGAATCGCCCAGCCACCTGCGGTTGCGGCTGGATATACAGCAGCATAAACTAAGCCAGAGCAGCTGTCCAAGTGACCCGCCGCCAGGCGGACCCGCCCACCTTCGAGAGGAAGTCGCCGATGCCGCCCAGCCGCAGCAGTTTGATGCTGAGCGCGATCTCGTGCAGTGGCGTGCGGAACATCTCGGGCGTCACGTGCTCCTCCATCTGCGCGAAGCGCGCGCGGCTGCACAGGTGGAAACAGAAGCCGGGACGCACGCGGCCGGCGCGGCCACGCCGCTGCTCCAGGTTGGTGCGCGACGCCCACACCGTCGCGTAGTTGGTCATGTTGTTGTGCGACGTGAACATCTTCATCTTGGACTTGCACGAGTCGATGACAAACACCACGTCGTTGATGGTGATGGACGTCTCGGCGATGTTGGTGGACAGGATTATCTGGGGACAAGCGGTCGCCGCGGTGGTCAGCATGCCACAACAGCTGCGCCTGGATGCGAAAGCGTTGCGATAATCAGCTCTCATAATCGTGGCACATCGGGACCTGCCGTCCGTCCGACCGCCAGACCACGCCCCCAGGGTAGTCTGAATTGAGTTACGCCGCAGCCGGCGCCCCGCCCATCGGACTAACAGCGGCTGCACGTGGACCCTTCCAGCCAGAGGCGGCGGGCATCGCCTCGGCGCCACGGACAGCGCGTCCCAAGCGCCCGCCGCCCAGGGTAAGTTTCTGGTGGTCCACCCGTCACCTGGGACGGTGCCCTGCTAGAGCATATCGCCACCGGCGTGTGCCTTGTCTCAGACCTTCCCAGGGGTAGATGGGGAGCATCAATGTGCTCGAAAGTGACCCCTAAGGCGGACGTGGGGGCGAGGTCGGGCGACGGTGCGACGGCTACCCTAATGCTATCATAAGTGTCATCATGTACATTCGCACAAGAAACGGACGACGATAAAGCATCAGCAAGACTATTTCCACGGTGGGACGCTATGCCAGTTTTTTGGTCACGACCGGTACCTTGGTGACGTCCGGGAGCGACTCAAACACGCGTCTCTGGTCGTCTCGCGGCAACTGGGAGTGCAGCGGCAGTATTCGATACCCGCTGCCACCTGTAGAGTGTACAACACATCGTCAGCCACATCCACACTCGCAGACGCGCGACAACTGACGAGTGCAGCGGTAGTACTCTATGTCACCTATACTGCGAAACACATCACCAGCCAGAACCCTTCTGCACACGGGGCGAGCCGGACGTGGCACGTCTGCACCACTAATATCTGCTGCTGACCAGCATTGAAGCATCACCTGGAATTTAACAAGCATTCCCGTATTTAGTGAGGATACTTGGTTATTTGGGCCTAAGGGCGCATCGACTACGATCGTCATACAGCAGGTGAAGATACTTGGTGGCAGTTTGTGGAACAATGCCATTTTGACCAACATTTGGATGCATTTATACTGCAGTGCAATAATTAAAACAATGATTCATTGTTAGGCGTGAGATGTCGAAACGAGGACAGGAAGATGCCGAAATTGGCATGTAAATAATGCTGTTTCAAATACCTTGGTCCTTAAAACGCAATTTTGAGACAATCGCGTACACATTAACTACCAGTTTTGCATGTTTTTAGAGGCACCTAATTTGGGGATCCCAATATCAATGACAATGAAGCAAATACTCATGCTATAAGCTGGTATTGTATACCAAAGCACATCATAGGTACCTCCTGTACCTGTAATTGCACTAAGGGATGTTTATTATCACGATCACATATCAGTTATGGTGAGCATCAGCATAGACTTACAAACGGGATACTGTTAGAAACGAAGCATGAAGACTTCACAAGCATGCACAGAGAAGCATGATGTTGATACTACTTTGGGAAGGATGTCGATTCAGTGTTCGGTAAGTGGTATATTCCACCCTATATCATTAATAATTTTATAAATAAACACTATTATAGTGAAACATGCAAAAATATGAGCTACACAATATTTCTAAACATCAAGATAGTCCAAGTTGTCCGGAAAAGGCTAAGTTTGGAAATGTGAACTTGTGAACAGAAATAAGGCATCGGCATGTGGCCTCGCCCGTCGATTCATCAGAGTTATTCCACGAACATATGAGAAGTCTTCAATGTACATCGTGATCAGGGGCAACAGCAGCCTCTCCCTTACCGAACGTAGTGTTCTGCTGGAGGTACCGCATCAGGGCGAAGATCAGGTTCCAGCCGGGCAGGAAGATGAGCACGGCGCCGGGCGTGCCGGTGCCCGTGCAGTAGCGCAGCAGCGCCTCGATCAGCTCGAAACTGGTCTCCCGCTCCGAGAGCATCGCCATCGCCCGCTGCGTGCTGGCGTCGTACCGGGTCGTGTCCACCACCTGACGCGACGGCAGCCGTCAGCACCGACGATCATCACGGCCACACACACACAGCCATGGCAGGCAAACGTGTCCACCACCTGACGCGACGGCAGCCGTCAGCACCGACGATCATCACGGCCACACACACACAGCCATGGCAGGCAAACGTGTCCACCACCTGACGCGACGGCAGCCGTCAGCACCGACGCTCATCACGGCCACACACACACAGCCATGGCAGGCAAACGTGTCCACCACCTGACGCGACGGCAGCCGTCAGCACCGACGATCATCACGGCCACACACACACAGCCATGGCAGGCAAACGTCCACCACCTGACGCGACGGCAGCCGCAGCACGACCATCCTGACCGACGGCAGCCGTCAGCACCGACGCTCATCACGGCCACACACACACAGCCATGGCAGGAACCACCAACGTGTCCACCACCTGACGCGACGGCAGCCGTCAGCACCGACGCTCATCACGGCCACACACACACCATGGCAAACGTGTCCACCACCTGACGCGACGGCAGCCGTCAGCACCGACGTCATCACGGCCACACACACACAGCCATGGCAGGCAAACGTGTCCACCACCTGACGCGACGGCAGCCGTCAGCACCGACGCTCATCACGGCCACACACACAGCCATGGCAGGCAAACGTGTCCACCACCTGACGCGACGGCAGCCGTCAGCACCGACGCTCATCACGGCCACACACACACAGCCATGGCAGGCAAACGTGTCCACCACCTGACGCGACGGCAGCCGTCAGCACCGACGCTCATCACGGCCACACACACAGCCATGGCAACTGTCCACCACCTGACGCGACGGCAGCCGTCAGCACCGACGCTCATCACGGCCACACACACACACCAGAGGCAAACGTGTCCACCACCTGACGCGACGGCAGCCGTCAGCACCGACGCTCATCACGGCCACACACACACCATGCAGGCACACACGTGTCCACCACCTGACGCGACGGCAGCCGTCAGCACCGACGCTCATCACGGCCACACACACAGCCATGCACCCACCGACGGCAGCCGTCAGCACACGCTCATCACGGCCACCCCCAGGCAAACGTGTCCCCTCGCGCCCGCCCGTCTCACCCACCTACCACGGCAGCCGTCAGCACCGACGTCATCACGGCCACACACACACAGCCATGGCAGGCAAACGTGTCCACCACCTGACGCGACGGCAGCCGTCAGCACCGACGTCATCACGGCCACACACACACCATGCACAAACGTGTCCACCACCTGACGCGACGGCAGCCGTCAGCACCGACGCTCATCACGGCCACACACACACAGCCATGGCGGCAAACGTGTCCACCACCTGACGCGACGGCAGCCGTCAGCACCGACGATCATCACGGCCACACACACACAGCCATGGCAGGCAAACGTGTCCACCACCTGACGCGACGGCAGCCGTCAGCACCGACGTCATCACGGCCACACACACACAGCCATGGCAGGCAAACGTGTCCACCACCTGACGCGACGGCAGCCGTCAGCACCGACGCTCATCACGGCCACACACACACAGCCATGGCAGGCAAACGTGTCCACCACCTGACGCGACGGCAGCCGTCAGCACCGACGATCATCACGGCCACACACACACACAGCCATGGCAGGCAAACGTGTCCACCACCTGACGCGACGGCAGCCGTCAGCACCGACGCTCATCACGGCCACACACACACAGCCATGGCAGGCAAACGTGTCCACCACCTGACGCGACGGCAGCCGTCAGCACCACGTCATCACGGCCACACACACAGCCATGGCAGGCAAACGTGTCCACCACCTGACGCGACGGCAGCCGTCAGCACCGACGATCATCACGGCCACACACACAGCCATGGCAGGCAAACGTGTCCACCACCTGACGCGACGGCAGCCGTCAGCACCGACGCTCATCACGGCCACACACACAGCCATGGCAGGCAAACGTGTCCACCACCTGACGCGACGGCAGCCGTCAGCACCGACGCTCATCACGGCCACACACACAGCCATGTCGGGCTAAACGTCAGCCCGCCGGGCGGCCGTGGTCTAAACGTCCCGATGGGCGGTCGCTTTGAAGCCAGCCTTCCAACCTCGGGAAGCCAAAGCTCTCGGAAGTGTCAAATGTATAGCCAACTTCACTTCCGTACCTCATAACTTCGCTATGCAGCGGTGTTGGAGCTCCAGCATTTGTCGTGGTGGTGGTGGATTGGAGTTTAGGGGCGCGTCAACATCTAGGACCATTTTGCGCCCATTCCAGCATTTGTCGTAACCCATAGCACCATACTCTCCCAAAATCCACTCAGCGTGATGTGATTAATGTCGCATTGCACGTATGTTACATGTGATAGATGTATACCATAATTATTAGCTGAAATCCAAGTCATGAAAGCTCTCATGTCCAGCAAGCCTAGCTGACCACAGGTAGGCACAGACATCGTTCTCGGAAATGGGATAGTTGTTAATCTAACTTACATTGGAAGCCCAGGCACGGTACCCACCTGTACAGCGGGGTCATTACGTTGTGTTTCCGAGTATAACACCCCAATACAGTCAGGTGTGCGTGGCACGCGGCCGACACACTTGGCCTGTTCGTGGTGGTGGAACAGGGGTCGGGTGGCTGACAATTGGCATCGCGACGTCGACCGCGTCGGTCACACGGAGTCGCCAGCCCACTGCGCCGAATCGGTCGCCGGCGCACAGCTCGGTTAGGGGGGGGGGGGACTCCGAACAGACCAGCTCGGTTGGGTGATTAACACCATTTCACCAGGCATGGCACCTTTCTTCCCCGTGGTGGAGAGGAGAGGAGGCGTGATTTGAAATATTTAAGCAATGCACGAGATGACCCGATACACGGCTTGGATCAACAAAACCGAACCAGAAGCAGGGAGGGGAGACTACCCGATTGCTACAACAAACTGATGTATCCCATATGTTCTTCCAATTTTCCCTATTTATTCGAATGAGGAAAATATATTTTATTCACCAATTCCGCATCTTACTCAACGAAACATCCAGCCTACGGTTATGGCGCGGTGTCCTGCTCAAAGTATTGGACAATGGCCCAGAGCTATAATAGTCTTTATGACATAGAGTGCAAAATTCAGCAATAATCTATTCAGTTTTCGCTTGGGGATGGATCAACTCGTCGCGACTATGTAACGCCGGTGGCTTTTCATGTTACACAGCATTGGACGTCTGTTTTTTTTAAATGATAAATTACGCTGAAACGAGTGGCTGGCTGGCTGTAGGGCGCATCGACCATGTTGATCATATAGCGCTGAAAGGGGCGGCAGATATATACAGATAAATAAGACCCGTGACAGCGAGCTCCGAAATGCCACCGAACATATCGCAGTCCGAGCTAGCGTGAAGGTTCTACCCAAAGGAACATCCCCATTCCCACTGGAAGCTCGGGCAGAACACACGTGCCACTGTCATCAGTACCATCGGAGTCAGCGCGGCCTCCCCCCCGCCCCAAGGTTCCCGTGCCTGGCGTACGTGTGTCCTATTTAAAAGCGTGACAAAATCACCTCCCTCCTAGGCTTCCGCAGCGACGACGGCCATAATGCTAGGTAATGTTTCATACATCAGATTTTTCTGAAATCCAGATAATTACAGCTGTATTGCCGGTTGCATTGCATAGAAGCAGATGTTTTCGATCAGCAATTCCTAGGGGGTGGGGGGAGCCGTCCAATGAGACTGCGCGGCACAACCGGCAGCAGCATCGGTCAGCTAGTTACTCGTGACACCGGTATAGCCTGATACCCATCAGCCTGCCCGTTACACGTGACACCGGTGAAGCATAGAACTGGCAAAGTTTATCTGTCGCTGGCAACGGGATTTGCCAATATATTTGCTCGGAGTCGGAATTCAGTCTTCGCAGAGGTAATGAAATAGCGCGGTACGCCCTGATGCAGTTGTACGACCATACGTGTTGCAAAGGCCAGAAGTGGGAAAGAGGTTCATTTCGCAGATATTTCGACCGCGCAAGCGCCGATGTTCCAATTAGACGGAAAGACAAGGATGAGATTCGGCCAACTGCACCATGTCAGCAGGTTTTGGTTTTGACATGGACCCAGTGATAAATTATTCGCGAAATAGGGTGGAATATACCACTTTCTGAACACTCAATCGACATCCTTCACCGAGAAGTATCGACATCCTGCTCCTTGATAAATACTTATGAGGTCTTCATGTCTCCTTTCTGACAGTATCTAATTTATAAGTAGCATTATCTCATGTGCATTCTCTCGATAAGGAATGGTGGTACACGAAAATTTAGCAATGCAATTTCAGGTAAAGGAATTACCTAGAATGTGATATGGCATGCAATACCAGATTATAATCATAGTTATTATTCTCCCTATTCCGACTACAACTCTTCTTAATTTGTCAATATCAAACCAAATGATAAAGGTGCCAGCATTTACACCTATACCATTGGATGAAATTTGAGTTTGAAGAGATCAAAAGCATTTTAAAGGGCACTAATTCCATGGCAAATTTCGACATCCTACTGTGCTCGTTTCGACATCTCACACCTAACGAAAAACCAATATTTTAACCCTGCATGGACTTGTCGTACCTTGTTGAGATTTTCTCCGGCGGCGCAGTCTTCAGTGAGGCCAGTGTCATCGTCGTCGTCGCCGGCGCGTTTCCGTTTCCTGGTGTCTGGCACCGGCACAAACTGGGAGAGCTGTATGCAGTCCTCGAGGAAGTACTCTGTGGCGGAGACGACACGCGTGACAGTAGCTGCTACACTGCACGCCCACAGCCAGACAGGGCAGCGCGGCTCAGCTCTCATAATCGCGGCACATTGGGACCTGCCGTCCGTCCGACCGCCAGACCACGCCCCCAGGGTAGTCTGAATTGAGTTACGCCGCAGCCGGCGCCCCGCCCATCGGACTAACAGCGGCTGCACGTGGACCCTTCCAGCCAGAGGCGGCGGGCATCGCCTCGGCGCCACGGACAGCGCGTCCCAAGCGCCCGCCGCCCAGGGCAAGTTTCTGGTGGCCCACCCGTCACCTGGGACGGTGCCCTGCTAGAGCATATCGCCACCGGCGTGTGCCTTGTCTCAGACCTTCCCAGGGGTAGATGGGGAGCATCAATGTGCTCGAAAGTGACCCCTAAGGCGGACGTGGGGGCGAGGTCTGGCGACGGTGCGACGGCCACCCTAATACCATCATAAGTGTCATCATTGAAACTTGTCGTGTAAACACCCGAGAGACGAGACGAGACCTACTTACCAGTAACAGGGTGGGCACGGCCAGCTACCTCCACCACAGGACAGCCACCAAAGTACTCGGTGAAGAGGGTGGTGTCGATGGTGGCAGACATCAGGATGACGCGGAGGTCCGGGTAGGCGCGTACCTGGCGCCGGACACACGTGCCGTCAGCGACCCATCGACACACAATGGCCAACATCGTACCGGTGATGTGCCCCAACCCTGAATAACGCACAAGTCCACATATCGGAGCTTGCGGTGACAGTGGCGACAGCACGAACACCGCTGTCTGAACTGTGATCACCTCGTACATACCAGCCCATCAAGCCATAAGCAATAAATGCATAATGCCGCACGCATGCGTAAAGAAAACCATCCACACCAACACGACAGCGACTTAAGTGTATGGAGGCGATGCGTGATGAAAATGCTGATGTACATACTAAACACTTTGGTTGCACCGTTTGCATACTGGAGTGCAGACAGATCGGTGTGACCAGCGCGACGCCAGCCGGTAAAGCCACCAATGATTTATGGCTGGGGTGGGGCAGATAGCACGAGCTCTCTGCAGTCTACACTCACGGGCAGCGTGACCCTTACTCAATTTTTTTTTGGTGGGGTAGGGGCACAGTAGCACAAGATCAGTGACACGAATTTAAGTTGAGATCCCCACTTAACAATTGTCTTGACGTCACTTTTCCTTTCAGAAATCATGAAGTCCCACGTGCTTTTTTTGTTCAGGCCATGAGTAAAATTTGCATTTTTAAAAGCCCTTGTGGCTCCTGGCGGCAGCACTTCCGACTACAAAAGGCAGCAGGTACACTACCGACATCACCATCAGCAAACAATGACCAAAGGTCACGGAAAATAATTGATCATGAAGTCCTGTTAAACACCCTGATTATTCCAAACAGAAGGGGGATCCCCAGCCAAAATGTCTACAACAGGAGACATGAAGTAAATGTTGCTATATGCATCTAACTCGCTAACGAACCGCGTAAAACCAACATAATAACTTCTTTATTCGAGCTGTATGTTCCGAGGTCGGTCTGAACACACCGGAGGTGGGATTGAGATCAGCTTAACGTCGTCTGATGTGGCAGCACTGGTGAGCACACTGAGCCACCACAATTGACCGCCTAGTGTCGCAGTGCAGAAGAGCACGCACCACGTCACGGAGCACCATCAGGATACTGTGTAGATGTCTGTGGCATGTGCAGTTTGGTGACGCAGCGCAGAGCACACACCATGTCGCGGAGCACCATCAGGATACTGTGTAGATGCCTGTGGCATGTGCAGTTTAGTGACGCAGCGCAGAGCACACACCATGTCGCGGAGCACCATCAGGATACTGTGTAGATGTCTGTGGCATGTGCAGTTTAGTGACGCAGCGCAGAGCACACACCACGTCACGGAGCACCATCAGGATACTGTGTAGATGTCTGTGGTATGTGTAGTTTAGTGTCGCAGCGCAGAGACACACACCATGTCGCGGAGCACCATCAGGATACTGTGCAGATCAGGGTGGGAATTTTGGGCCTCTCCTGGAGTATGGAGACCTAAGGACATTTTATTCTCCAGGATTGTGACTGCAAATGTTGAACTTTTTTATTCTCCGAATGAAACGTGCCAATTTATGGATGACATTTTGCTTCCAGGATCTCAGTACAGCTCCAACAATGCAGTTGCAGTTTCCAGTCCATCATAAAAATTAGAAGCCTGGACAACAGAACAGAAGAGTATGGCATAGCAGGTCATAAGGCATGAAATGCAGGTTGCAGTTAATTGGCCAGGAATCATATCATGTTATATCAGAATACCTACAAGTTTGTGGTGGTTGTTTCGATTGCATTGTGCATGTGTCAAACAAACTATGTCCTGGCTCAGTCTAAGCCCCAATCAAGGCCGAACTCGCGGGGGTTACTCAGGTAATCGTTGGTGTGCACGATGCCTCCAAATCCGAACGAAACAAAAGCATCGACATAGCATAGAAACAATAGAGAACAAAATAATGTAAATTTCGGAACTAGTTATTACCTCAGCCAATTACTCTCCAGGATATTTTCACACTGGCAGGACGGCGGCCCAGCACAATCACTCCGTAACCACAGATGAATCGTCATTCGGCTTGCGCCAATCTCGTCTCATTCTAAATAACATTCATAGATATGAGGGATTAGGTTTTCGTATGTCTTCAGAATTCTGTCGAAATGACGCTTCAGAAGGAAATATTGGAATATACCACGATTCTTCTTCATAATTCCGGGAAATACTGGCGTTACACCAAAAAATATCCATTACGAAACCTCTCGTCTTGCTGCCATATCTTGCGACCATAGTGGAACTCGAAATATGCACAACGACGTCATATACTCGCATATCGGACCCGAGGTCCTGTTCTCCAGCCGAATTCCAATCGGAGACTACCGGAGAACGTCATTCTGGACATCTCAGACAGTTTTCAGTAATTCTGTTAATTTCATGAAATAGAGCATTCAATTTCGAATTGAAATGCATAAAATAGCACCAGCTAGCGAACTTCATTGATGGCAGAAGACCTATTTTTGGGAGCCATGTAAATGCTTTAAAAAATGCAAAAGACCTTGGGTTACTTTGGTATGAATTCCACCTCAATTCGCAAAACTACAGTAACCCATCAAGAGAAAAGCATCTGAATAGTAGTTTTATCACTTCAGCAACTGCAGTAACTGTGCATGTACGGAGTTATTACGTTCTCCGGGCCATTTATGGTCACAATTAGACGTCATTTAAAATAGTTACGAAAAATCTATCATTTCATCATTTGACCACCCTTGGATACGTCGCCGTTAGGACAGGACAATATCCGTACTAGAGTAGGAGAATTAACAAATTATTGGGACGGTCTCGCCCGATTCATGTTTTGATCTAGGATAAAGACAACGTAATTTCATGATTAGAAACATATATCTTCAGTGTATTGATTCCTATATAACTGAAGAAAAAAGGTAACACCGTATTGACGTATGAATTCCTATTAAAGGCGACAGGAATTGAGGTCAAGCAGCGGTCTTGAAATTGTGTAAATATTGCAGTCATGTTTACACAGCGACCACACTATGACCGCGCGTTTCGCCTCGCTGCTTTGTCTCCTTCCCTTGGCGCGAAGATCTTTGTCTCGATTGGTTGGGTATACTCGGGTTGAGACAAAGTTTTGAGAGCTTTCCGGAGAAAAACCTAGTAAGTGCGAGTGAATTAAGTGGGCGTAATTGAAGTGACTTAGGGTCCAGTAAAGGGGTGTAAGTATGCTTGTAAGTAAGCGGCTTGTACGCTTTTCAGCAATCATCTTTTTTTGAGGGGCTCCGACACCAGTAGCTTTCTGTTTTTTAGGGGGGGGGTGGGGTCTGAGGCCATTTTTTTTATTCTCCGACTCCATGGACAGGAATATCTTCTTTTTCTTGGAGGGCTCCGATACAAATTTTTTAATCTCCGACTCCAGGTCAGCGAACCACTTTTCCCACGCTGGTGCAGATGTCTGTGGTATGTGTAGTTTAGTGACGCAGCGCAGAGCACACACCATGTCGCGGAGCACCACCAGGATACTGTGTAGATGTCTGTGGTATGTGTAGTTTAGTGTCGCAGCGCAGAGCACACACCATGTCGCGGAGCACCACCAGGATACTGTGTAGATGTCTGTGGTATGTGCAGTTTGGTGTAGCCAGCGCAGAGCACACACCATGTCGCGGAGCACCATCAGGATACTGTGTAGATGTCTGTGGTATGTGTAGTTTAGTGTCGCAGCGCAGAGGAGCACACACCATGTCGCGGAGCACCATCAGGATACTGTGTAGATGTCTGTGGTATGTGTAGTTTAGTGTCGCAGCGCAGAGGAGCACACACCATGTCGCGGAGCACCACCAGGACACTGTAGATGTCTGTGGTGTGTGTAGTTTAGTGTCGCAGCGCAGAGCACAACACCATGTCGCGACAAATGTAAGGGGTATTTAGTGCGCAGCGCAGAGCACCCACCACGGAGCACCACAGGATACTGTGTAGATGTCTGTGGTATGTGTAGTTTAGTGTCGCAGCGCAGAGGAGCACACACCATGTCGCGGAGCACCACCAGGATGAAGTCAGAGTTGATGTCCCGCTCGTGGATCTCGTCGACGATCACGTGCGATATGCCGCGGAGACCGGCCTCCAGCTTACGGAGCAGCACGCCTGCCGGACACAGCACAGGTCCAGTAAACACGGCCACAACAGTGGAGGAAATACAGTCACAGCCATCGCAGAGAATCGCATATCCACTCGTTACAACTCGGTTCCAAAACACAAGCTCAGTGATATGGACATCAAGGAGAGCAGTATTCTTTCTGAGGCAGTGCTCTTCTTTTAAACCGCCAAGACATCTTTGACTTATATACATACTGATGATGCCCATGAAAAAAATGGCATGCAAGAGCCTGAATCACGGAAGCATTCAGTTAATGACCAGGGAAGTGTCTTGCAAGTCCACCCCATGTCCATATGAAGTGGTTGTTGGTCGTTACGACACGTCGACTGTTGAGTCATGTAGCTTCGCCAATATCTGACGCCGATTGGTCGCGGGCGAAGAGTAGACAGGTGAGACTCAAACACACACCGTTTAGATTGCGAGGCTGGCAACTTACCCTTGGACTACTCGTATCATTAGTATCACATTAGTATCATGCTTCAAATATGTCCAGCTACTACAGCCCCTCCCAGACAAGCAGTGTAGTCTAGACAGACATGATTATCACTACAAAGTACATAATCAATGCATCACTCCACCATCACGAGCCACGACAGGATTTTTGTAGATTTTCGATTTGATTGTTTTGCTTATACATGACCAAGGAACTGGAATTAAGGTAAAGCTTTAACAAACTAAAGGTTACGGGGTTTAAGGGCGCATCGACTGTGGTAGATAATTTAGAACAAAACAAATGTGCAAAATGTTTCTAAAAAATGCTGCATGGGGAGACCTCGAGCAAACATTCGGTCACCCGCGCCGTTGCGCACACTCTGTTAACCAATACCTATTCCAGAGCAACAGTGTCAGTCTTCCAATTCCGAGGGCCGGCTCTTCAGCGGCGGTGCCCGTCGGCCACCTCGGCAACACTCACCCACCGTACAGAAGAGTATGGCGCCGTACGGCCTGGGCAGCACAGAGTCGAACCGCACGCTGTAGCCCACCGCCTTGCCGGGCTCCTGGTTGCGCTCCTGGCAGATGCGGTCGGAGACGGAGACGGCCGAGATGCGGCGCGGCTGAGTGACCACGATGTTGCAGTGGCCGCCCTGGCCCGACTGGATGTGCTCGTCCAGGATGTACTGGCACACCTGGGTGGTCTTGCCGCAGCCGGTGTTGCCGCGGATCACGACCACCGGGTGCTCCTGCACGGCGGCCAGGATCTGCGCGCGGCACGCCTCCACCGGCAGCTGGCGACGCTCGCTCAGCATCTGCTGCAGCCGCGCGTCCTCCTTCAGCTGGTCCTGGTAGGCGGCGCACAGGTCCTCCGAGATCTCGTCCATGGTTGCCTGTCGGCAGCCGGGCGGTGGAGGCAGTCAGCTGCTGGTCACGTCCACACTCGCAGTCAGCCGACGCAGCGCGGCTCAGCTCTCATAATCGCGGCACATTGGGACCTGCCGTCCGTCCGACCGCCAGACCACGCCCCCAGGGTAGTCTGAATTGAGTTACGCCGCAGCCGGCGCCCCGCCCATCGGACTAACAGCGGCTGCACGTGGGCCCTTCCAGCCAGAGGCGGCGGGCATCGCCTCGGCGCCACGGACAGCGCGTCCCAAGCGCCCGCCGCCCAGGGTAAGTTTCTGGTGGTCCACCCGTCACCTGGGACGGTGCCCTGCTAGAGCATCTCGCCACCGGCGAGTGTGCCTTGTCTCAGACCTTCCCAGGGGTAGATGGGGAGCATCAATGTGCTCGAAAGTGACCCCTAAGGCGGACGTGGGGGCGAGGTCGGGCGGCGGTGCGACGGCTACCCTAATGCCATCATAAGTGTCATCATTATGTTGCCAAGGTACAGGCAGCAACAATTAACAACAAGCAAGCAACAACAACGATTAAGCAGCAACAACAGATAAGCAAACATCAACCAATTACCACCATGAAGCACTATGAATTCCCTGGTGCAGCGTGGACCGTCTCTGCTGTTCTCACCGTAGCCAGGGGACCCTCGTCGATGTTGCACGCTGTCCATGGGTTCCAGTTTGGCTGCGGTGGTGACCACGACACCACGCCGGCCGGCTGGGGCTTGGCGCACGCCTGGAAGTCTGCCAGTCGCGTGTCCGTCACCAGCGACACCACCGTCTGATCGGACTCGCTCTTCTGGAGATCCAAGGTAGTCGTTCATTTGGGGACGCATACCGATCATAGATGGCGCCGTTAGCAACAGCTCATTCAGATACAAGGTAAACTATGCTCCAGTCGTGCATACCACGACGGGGACACCAGGAACTCAACTGACAATAGTCGCCTGTAGATAGATTAATATGAACACACTCACCACATATAGGTGACGCGTCAAACGATACGGCCTGTCTAAAATATGAAAAACTTGCCAAGCGAACATTACTAATAAAATATGTAATGGGACACTCCCATATCGCGGCCGTCCTTGATCTAGGGGAAGCAAAGGCCAAAGGATCGTTTTGTGATGACCTTCGTGCTGACACCTACATAAACTAAACCGCCTCACCTGCACTTGCAGGTGTGGCAATTTCTGGAGCCCCCTTACTTTACAGGGGGCGCGCACGAAAATGAGGGATATGACGCAAAGGCTGGGCGTGGTGTTTTTACGATCAACCTTCGGTTGGCGCAAGGGCACTGCTGCGAAGTGGCGGGTGATGTTGATGAACATGAACAATATCTCATTAATTGAGATCAATGTTATCCGCCCATTGCGCGTGGTGAGATGTTTATAAAATGTTGCAAGATATTATTGGGATAGTCATTTGAGCGACAGGTCAGATTGCTGCATATTTGTATTTTTGAATCATGGATGTGGAGTAAGCATCTCCGACCATCATGGAGAATATATGTTTCGATGTATGGGCTGCCTATTTTCACAAACGATCGGACGCATCCTGCGGCAGTTTCGATGGGTGGATTTGAGCGTGCACTGACCAGTGCCGGCGTCTCCAGACCCAGTGTGTTGACCAGGGCGTCCACCTGAGCCTGCAGCTCGTCAGACAGCGCCACCGGGTACGGCGGCATCTCCTCGGAGCGCTCCTTCTTCAGCGTGCCAGAGAACGCCTCGATGACGCCCAGGTGGAACAGCTGACGCACCAGCGACAGTGCGCAGGCCTTGGAGGCCATCTGTCGCAGCGGTCTACCGGTCAGTGGCTGTCGGAAACACGGCCACCGCGAACATTCAGAACACAACGCCCCGCGGACCGCCAATCCCCTTTCCTTTTGGAGATGCTTAATGATACTCACGGAAGGAATATATCCTACTGTTCAAATTAGTTACCGTAATTGTTGCCTCAACAAAGTACACCTCATCAAAACACCTTGGCCCATTGTTATTCTCCCCAGGCTTCTCAGGCCATTTTGTTGTCTTTCCACACGTCAACAATGCCCAAACCTGACGTAAGCGCCCAGACACGCACGTAGGGGTTCTCTGGGTCAGTAATAAATGACATGATATAGGGTTGAATATACAACTTTCAGAACAATGAAGTAGCACCCCTCCCAACGACGTATCGACATCGTGCTTTGTGACAAGTCTTTCTGAAATTTTCTGATATAATTTCTAACAGTATCGTGTTGATAAGTATCTTGCTTATGCTCACCACTGCGGATTATGATGCACGAACATCTCTTACCATAATACCAGGTAAGATGGCTAACCATGATGTGGTCTGCTATGCAATATCAGTTGGCTAGGATATATTTTTTGCATTGTTATCCCCAAGTTGGGTTCCCAAAATAAGGGAAAAGGCGCTGGTGTGATTACGCTGTTGGATCAAAATTCTTTGACGAACGTTTTCACAGTGAATTTCAACATCTTTCTTTACACGTTTCGACATCTCACACCCAATGAAAAACCATTATCTGAACATTGCTCTGCGACACTGCTTGAAAACCGCCTCGAGCTTTTTCAGCTTCGTGATTACCTTCTAGCTGCATCGAACTTGGCGTCTGGGCTTGCGTTAGAATTGACATTATAAGGGCGCTAAGTATCACGCTTTGATCGAAGTGCCCTTAAAATGGCGAGCAAGTGGCATAATTGCGTAATATGGGTATATACATTGGCATATCTGGAGGAGAGCCTGGACCAGTACGGAACCAGTGCATTGCAATGAGACAACCACAAATCACACTCCATGCACATGCAGAATGGCGCAGCGCTGACCTGCTTATTGGACGCCTGCTCTCGGGCGTGGACGTTTCTCTTAAGTTCATTCACGTAGAAATCCATCTCGGCCACAAAGCTTCTGCAAGGTGACATTCAAATCAGTATTCATAGATGCATCGCCGATTACACGCTGAAGATTCCAAACAAAACCAAACTACATAATAACCACATAGTCTAAATGAGACAAAAAAATGTACGAAATAAATAGTCTAAAGGGCACCCAGAAGCGTACTGAATCCATCTGAATTTCAATGCCATCTGAACCATCATTGGACGAGAACAGAAACAGCGAAATGCCATAAAAAAGATTCCGGGAAACACAAATTTCGAGCATTTTCGTTGGTTCCTTTTGATCGAGTGCAACTCAATTTTCAACTTAGTTATATGCCCGGTAACTTCATGCAGAGCTGTTTTGAAGGCAGCTATGACGTCACACACACATTGCTCGAGCAAGCACAAGACATCAAACACAGCTGCCAATCAGTGTGCAAAACTTGCCAGATGACCACGGCTGCCAATGACGTCATCCCTTACCAATGACGCCTCCCACTCAGTCACGACAAGCCCTGCCCACAATGCACCGACGCCGCTCAGCAGAGGGCATAGTCGGGCGGGCGCGACTGTGGCGGGGTGAGCACCGCGGACACCGGTGCGGTTCAGTAGGATCTTACCAACCTACGGCTCTGATATCACCATGGAAAGGGCAGCAGTGGGGGTCGAGGGTCTTTGGGTGGAATACGATACATCCGCGGAAGACGCGGCGAAACTAACTCGAGAGCCGTGACGATTGCATAGTATAATTTTACGACACATATTGCATACAGCACGCATCTTCGTCTTGCGTTGCCCGAAGTGTGTAGGGGTAATCTTTGTGTATCATAATGTGGTTGGATAAAATTGTATAGTAATGATCAAGGCAGGTAGTTTTCAAAAACTGGGAACTCAAGATCAGCCAACAAATGGAAGATGGCAGCAACGTAATAAGCGGTGCAACAGCAGGGACGAAAGGAAGCAGTAAATGCCGTAATCAAAACGAACAAATTTATTAAGGATATCGAACGCACTGGTTCCTTCCCTATGACCAGACTTCAAGAAGGGTTCAAGTCCATGCACCTTCACAGGGACAAAACTTAATACCAAAATACCGGGCGGGTAGGGAGGAGGGGGAAATTGATATCCACTCCACGCTACAAGGGTTAAGCCTCTGGCCAGGATCAGCTGAGCAACAGCTGCTGGGACTGAAGTCCGGCCACGTCACGTCACGTCACGTCAGATCAGATCAGAAGCGCCTGACGGGAGCTCGCGGTGTCGCGTCACTCACCCGTCTGTGCCGAGGCAGACGCCGGGGACGGCCGGCCCACCGCTCTGAAACACACATGTCACGGCAGCCGTGAGAGGCTGGCCGGCGTTGGGTCGGCGCCGCGGCATCTGGCGAGCAGGCCGTCCCCGGCGTCGCCAGTCTCACCGTGCCGCACCCAACACAGGTCAGCTGCTGAGGCAGCCGTCGGGCCCCTCGCGGTGTGCTAAGTTCAGACGTGCATTTCACACAGCTGCCAACTTCGTGGATGTTTGACATTTTATCAATAGCTCACTGACATAGCACCAAACTCGGTGGGATAGAGGTATTCGGTTCGGTGCCGGACCCACCAGACAGTTGGTGGGGCTGGCACCGACCCAGCCTCAACTGTAGCTTTGACCACAGCAGACACAACCTCATACCTTAGTTTACACGACAGCTGGACCACAATGTTAGCCAGGCGCTGGCCAGTATCTGCACAGCTTTAACAGGCATTAGATACAACCATGCCGGCGCTAACTCGGTACAAATACAGGTTTCCAAAGAGCTGGCTGCCTAGCGTAACTATTGAAGTGGGTTAGCCCGGTTTGTACTTCACCCAACAAGTCTGATGCACAACAAACGATCAAACAGAACCATGGGTTATCACTGAACAAATATGTAAAGGACGATCAGCTCATAACAAGGGTCACACGCCCCCAAAACCGTACTGTACTTGACTAAAGAACCTTCATACACCATGCAACTTATATAATCAAGAGCATCGACTACAAAAGCTCATTTACATGAAATTCCACAAACAGGAATGACTGTCACTAGCTTCATCAGTCACCAGATATGGCAGCTTTACTGTTTATAAAGTAAAAACGACTCGGGAGTTTATGTTTGTTGCATTGCAAAATGTCTCACGATCCTCCCTGATTTGACATTTCTACTCTTTACCCTCTACTCTATGAAATAATACATATAATGGATGGTCGAAGTAAAACGTGATCACATTGAGCCCAAATACACCAACCAAGAACACAGGTGTGAAAGAATATTCTAAAACCACTTGCATCAACTGCACAGATGAAGAGCCAAGTTGTTTGTGAATAGTGTGTTTGGAAGAAAGCACAGAATAAGAATAGGCAGGAAAGGATGCAAACCACAAAATATGGAAGTCGCTTCATTCACCTACATTTTGAATCATCTATCATCTATAATTTATGTTCATAGCATATTGAATGCTAACAGAAATGATCAGAAAATGTTAGAAATGACAAAAAATTATGTCAGGGAATGATGAGAATTTCACACAAGGATGAAATGATGCAGCTCCTTTGACTGTGAATTTCCAGCTTCAGTTTTTTTACACCGGTGCACATGGTCGGGCAGACATCAAGTCACACCAGAATATGTCCCAGATGTCATCACCAAGGTGGAGGAAGACAAAAACACACTGCACAGCTTAAAAGTCGACACCATCACACAAATGAGCACATCTTGCACAACACTGGACATAAAGCCAACTACTGACACAAACAATTGAGCATGAATTGGGTGATGTGTATGATGAAGTGGATAGTGGATGACAACTGCTTTTACCGATTGTGGTCGGGTCCCACGTGCGAGTACTTGTAGTCGACTTTGATGCGCCTCATCTGCAGGAACTGATGCAGCTTGGACTTGGCACTCTCCATGCTCCAGTTGCCATGGATGCTGGCGTTAATGTCCACGTCTTCTTGCTGAAACGAGCTAGATATGCTCAGCAGAGCAGCTTTTGTCGCGCGCGGCGCCGCCAGGGATGCAACTACAGAAACATGACCAGTGAAGTATAGTTGATTATTTGGGCTTAAGGGCGCGCCGACTGCGAAGCCATTTAGCAGCGAAGTATAGAAACAGGACCATGTGCTGTGCGCACTTTTGCAGTGTCCGTACCCATGTATAATGTACCACATCATACACACATATGTGGGGAAAATCAGAAAAGGTGAAATGGTGTGTGAAATCTCACATGACAGTTTCATGCAGGAAATGGATGTAGCAGTGACACACTATACCACAACACAATTAGTGGATAAATTATTTATCCACTATTAGTGATTTTAAGCAGGAGCTTGATACTTCATGCATCATGCAAAGTTCATGTGCTCCACCACGATTTGCTTCTTCAATGGATCCCACAACATTACGACTGGCCAGACTCAGATGACTCGGTTCCTCACTAACCCAGACCCGTCAGGGGTCTCAATT
The DNA here is from genome assembly GCA_034440575.1 of Imbricaverruca yamaguchii. Lineage (NCBI taxonomy): Eukaryota > Metazoa > Arthropoda > Thecostraca > Neoverrucidae > Imbricaverruca > Imbricaverruca yamaguchii. Next base: position 3,084,424 of record JAOTOL010001636.1, on the reverse strand, counting down.
ATTCTCAATCAGACATGAGGGAGATAGTGCTGCCACCTGGTGAAATGCACCAATACAAATCAGACAGACTGGACACTCAAAATAAAGTTGACCATGCTACTTACTCCTTCAACTTCCTGCTTGTTCATGGCAGCCATATTATCCAGGTAAGTAGCATCAGGAGCTGCATTAATTGGCCTGAAAACATATCCACCATCCCTTTAGGATATTGTGATTCAGGACAAACATGAAATGACCACAGTGATCATGGCACATGTACACAGGCCAATATCACAAAATTACAATGCAAACACAAACAGGCAATGCTTACTATATTATCTGGTTAGGACACAAAATCGGTCTCAATAATGAGCTACTTGAAATAATGCAGCTGGATGACTCACTTGTACACATTTCCTGCCTCATGCAGCTGTGGCACTGGCTGCATTGGAGGAGCTGCAAATCCATGCTGAGATGATGCAGCAGGTTGTGATGGAGCTGAAGTGGACCCAGCCTGCAAGGAAAATTTCCACACAGTTATTCTTCAATTCAATCACTGGCAAAATTTCCTCACAGGGAAATACCTGCAGCTCCAGCAACTATGGAGGTTCTTTAAATAAAAAAAATAACCGACCATCACTAGATATATCAGTTTGAGACTCAGTTTGTGAAATTCATAAAACTCATGAATTGGAGTAAACATAACAAATATTTACTCCAATTCACGAAAACTAGTTAAGATTTGACTGGATCCAATCAAACCAGTTTTGAACCTGAAACCAGTATCTGGCAGCAGCACTTCACTAATTTGTAAATGCAGCAGACACTATCAGCATCATGAAGCAATCAACAAAGGCAGCATACATTAACAGGCATGATCTATATACAAATACACTAGCACAATATTGTACATCAGTTGGATTTTTGGCATCATGCTCCCCCATCCACCCCACACAAAACAAATTTCAAGACATTGGCACTGGATGTGATCCTGGTCTAAGGTATGCAATGAAGAGTACCACCACACAATATCTCCTATATATATATAGCAGATACACATATATATATACATATATACATATATATATATACATATATACATACACATATATATATACATATATACGTGTAAAAATACACCTATGTGAACAACTTTGCATGATGTGCAAGAAAACACTGGGTTTATGATGGAAATATTGTCTCCTTCATGTATGTGTTCCTCATGCATTTCAGCATGTCCCATGCAAATGCATGCATAAAGGCTACTACTCACCTGTGCAGATATTTCTGCAGGGTCCAAATCCCCCTTCCGAATAAGATACTGGATGAAATCCTTGGCAGCATTTGTCTGGGCATCTTTCTTGTTTGTAGAATTGCCAACAGCTGTGTAGGGGTAACCAGACACCTGTAGTTCACAGAGAAACCTTTGTCTGTGCCTAGGCCCTGCAAAACAAAACAAACAGGATTAAGATAAAGGTTTGCTGAAAATTGTCAAAAGCCTGAATTAGTGTATACCAGACTTCACAAACAAGCCAAAAACCAGCACTGCTCATTGAATCAAAAAGCAAAATGCCTACATCTATCAAAAGGCAGGCTTGGGTCAAAGTGGTAACAGAACCTATTATATTAATGGTCTAATGTGCAATGGGTTTTGGTCCTACAATACAACCCTCTGTTAGGTCATATAGCATCGCCAATGTCTCACACCAACTGGCCACTGGCTGACCCTGTAATCCTGTAGGTTCCAAGACTTGAGCCCACTAGCTTGCAATACCTCCACACTGAATAGGCAAGAGATATGTCTTCCTGTATTACACAATTTGTCAATATATACTACTCCACAGACCAATCTTTGGTACACTAAGCACATATTTTGTTGATATTGGGGATGACATGCATGTGAATAGCACAGTGTGTTTTCACATGTTCTAATGTTATATGAGCAATCTTTGTTCTTTTCTTGGCAAAATAGCTTCTTGCTGAGATACAAGTGCTGCAGCTGAAGTGTAATTGGGTGCAAAAGAGCTTATCACAGCTTCCATTTTCCAAATAAATTAACATACAATTCAATTAAACCACTCACAAAACAGAGAAAAACATACTGCAGACACCCAAACATAGCCACCCCAATTCACTCAACTAAACTGAACACCACATAGCTCAGCCCAACATAACATGGGCTGTGCCCAATCTGGCTTAGTTGTGGCATATCTTGTGCATGGCTGCATCTGGTTTGTCTACTGACTTTTCTGCTGTCAAGAATTTAAAAAAAGGCACATGAATAGATAAATCATGGAAAAAATAACCTGTCCTAACATAGACTAAGGATAATAGAAAATACATAAAATGCACCATAGGGTCCGTCCTGACCCACTAAAAAAAAACTTTGAGCAACTTGGAACAGTTCAGTGCAGGCTTGGTAAAAACAAACACTGGAACGTCTGGTGTGACTCGGAGCATAAATCAGCTGTTTGTGCTTGTATCATGGTTACATATGACATGTTAAGTGGTTCAGTGTGGATAAGCTCAGTGTTCATTGTATGTATGAAAGGAAATTACATCCTCAAGGATAATACAATTATTGAACACATTTTCTTACAAACTCCCTCACAGTCCAGTGCACCACTTCAAAATCAAAGCTTCAAAGTGTATCTTTGGCTCCACAGTTGTGCTACTCCAAGCTGCCCCTGTTCTTGGCCAGAGTAAGTTGGAGTAGATTGGAGCTACTCTGATCTGCTCAGAAAGCACACAGGAACACAGAGCAGCTACTCCAAGTTGCTTGGAGCAGCTTGGAGCAGGGTGAGGAACAGACCCATATAATAATTTTATTCAAACCAAACCTAACATGAAAACTAGAATTCCCCCAAACTATTCAGCCATATCTAATGCATTACATCTATGGCAGACACCAGAGAGTTGATGTCTGGTAGACATCAAATATAGGTTAACACTGTTGTAGATGCAGTTAACATTAAGGGACAGGGATGGCCAAGTGGTGCTGGATTTGAGTTTAGGGGCATGTTGACATCAGGGATGGCCAAGTGTTCATGGCATTGGGCTTTGGGTACCAGATCCCAGGCTTGACACCAGCACAGCTTGGAACATTGCCCAGTCCCATGGCCAACTGGCAAGTGTGGGTGGCACAATTAGCTGTGAATGTGCAGTGTGTGGTGAACAGCCCAATAAACAAGCAGTTTACATTGCAGTCATGAGGAACTTCCAGCCAAGATAGGTCATGGACAAATCTGGCTGTGAACATTTCTTGTGAGGAATAAATATGAAATTAAGCTTGAAACACAATTTTGCACATAAACACAATTTTTTATCTGCGACACACCAGCAGGGTGGGAATTAAGGCACTTCTTAAGGGATTTTATCTCTTAAAACAGCTTTACACTCCAGATTCATACTAGATAGAATGGGCTCCACATGTACTCAGACACAAACATGCAGTAGGAATAAAAATACCACTAAAAACTAATACAAGATTGAATAAAACATCCACCAAACATGTTGTTTTACTTACAATTACCAAATAAACTAGGCACTTTTCGTACCATCAAGCACACCAACAACACCACACCACAATTAGAGGAAATCCTGACGACAAAGCACCAAACCTCATGCCTGCTCACTGAACAGTGACCTCCAGTTGCTACAAATTTGGCTGATACATGTCCAGAAATCTGCTTTCAAGCCACCCTATAGTGGGAAAAACTGGCTGTTTTAAGAGACAACTTCCGGAGTCCTGGAGGTCGCCAATATAAATTTGCTTGGTTAGCGTTTTCTGTTCTGAAAACTGTCTTTCAACCAAGCAATGAAAGGCATTTTTTTAATGTCATAACCATCAGCAACTTTGAACACATGTTTAACAGTGCCATACTGAAAACACAAGACCTTGACTGATCCTTTGCCTTCTGACTGTCAATTGTGAGGTATTGGTGTCCAGTCTGTATCTCACTGTGAATTGGCTGCATATGTGGGTAGGTGTGCGTTCTGAGCTGAGGGTGAAGTGTGAATTATTTGTGCTTGTTTTTTATTTGGCTAGCCTTATACAGAGACCAACAGTGAAAGGAAAGCACATTGCTCCTGTGAGTTATGAGAGACAAAGCTGAGGTGATCATCACAACTCCCTATCTTGTGGTGCCATCCATTGTTCACTTTGTTTCTATGCTTTGATGTGACCATAAATAATGTGTATTACTTCTGCATATTACATAGGTATTGACTAGATACATGATTTTCCTGTCAGTTACCAGGAAATAGATTCCATGCATGAAAAAAATGTCAATGAAAATGTACTCCAAAAGAAATGTTTGTACTCGTCCAAACCTGGAGTCCAAACCTGTAAAGTAAGTTTCCCACCCTGCATGCCAGGTATGAATAAATATAGACATGCTACATTTCTTGGGAGGATTATGATTGTGTATTTCTTTGCCAACTGAAAAGTAATCCTTTGTATGATGCAATGCTTTTTCACACTAAAATGCTCAATTAATTTCACGAAAATTTGAGCATCAAATTTACGTTGATCTGCAATATACTGGATTGACCACCATTGACTTGAAAGTAATTACTTACGGAGAAAATGACAGTTAGTGCCCACCAATTTTGATCGGATGATGCGACAACTGGTCACATTGTCCTAATCATGTTAAAAGTTATTGTATAAACACGAAGTCACCATCGGTAAATTTACCATCATTTTCAAATAAAGAATGCTCCAAGTGAAGATAACACCGCTGTTCACCAACTCGAACTGTTTTGAATTAACAGAACTGCAGCCAAGTCCCGGGACCTACCTGACTGCCGTATTGAATACTCGGGTGTCAATTTTTTCTTTCCAAGAAAACCATAGAGAAACTCCTTAATTGGTGTGTCACTCATGGTCCACTTTGATTGATAGATGTATCCTCTACATTCACCAGAAAAATACAGCAAAACCGGACTTGGCGAAAAGCGAAACAGCGAGCCCCAAACCCCGCAAACGACGCAGACGGAAATGAGATCCGAAAAGAGAGGGCGTTACTTGTCAACTTTGTAAGTAATTATCTCACTCCACCACTATTCTTCGAACACTGCTAAAAAAACTTCCATACTCTTACCATAAACATTGACGCACGGGATGTGAAAGACTGCAAATAATATTTCGGATTAACCATGGTCGTGATTGACCTCCATAGAAAGTTGTAAAGAGAGGTCAATGATTGTTGTAAATTTTCGATCTCTTGAGCACAACTTAAATCAGAAATACTTATCAAACGGTTGCCTGAAAATATTGTGCTTTGCAGAACATTCAGATTTAAAAAAAAAATCAAAATAACATCAGAAAGCACCTTCGTAATTGTCAATTGAAACCGTCAATGTGGAAATAAAATGACTGGAAGGTGGTGCCAATTTACTGCCTTACGTAGTCGCTGTCTACTGATAAAAATCCATGCATAAATACATCTCCAATAATCTGGCGCAGGGCGCGGTCCAGCACTCCCAAAAAATCACTTCCCCCGCAGGCTGGCGTATATTTTTTACTGCGTGGTTCACAAGGTAACTGAGGACGAGACAACGTTCACGACGCACTTTATGCAAAACTGCTAATGGCGCCGCCCACGCTGTTTCGCCGGTCGGCCGCGGGACTTGGAAATGTCGGAGCGGGACGAGTGCTGAACCCGAGCCCTTTGCATCCAAAGTCGAAGTCAAACACTCGAATCGGCTATCCTCGTCCTGGGTGTATACTAGAACATACAAAACCGGAAAACTGGCCTGTTTACGCGCGACAGAAAACTGGCAGACTCCCGGCAGAATCCTGGCGTCGGCAAGAATGGGCGGAATCCGGCTGAACCGAACAAAATGTAGAACCAACGGCTATTAAAATATTGTGTATATACTAATACTATGAATACTACACACTAATACTGTATTAATGGCAGAACCCGATGTCGGCGAAGTCCGCAGCCTCTGTAATCGTGATGAGGACGGGTACAATCCATTTGCAGGCCAGAAGTCCATTTTTGCCGTACACAGCAAAAATAGATTTATTCGCGCAATGTTATTGGTCATAGCGATTATGATATAGTTTGTACGACGTCGGCGATGTTCGCGATAGACAAGAATCGTGGCAGCAGACAACTTGAAATATTTAAAGTTGTCTGCCGCGTCCTGTTCCTGGAGGCGGGCGTTTGACGGCGTCCGGTTGCTGTGCGCCCTTTAGGCGTCTATTTTTTCATTCACACCCGAGTGTCAAGGATGAAGATATTGGTGCGTAAATTGTATTTTTTTGCCGTCCTTTGCAATACAACATGCATTGCAATTAAAACAAATACAAAAGAGAGTATACCAAATGTACGTTTCTTTAACACGCGCCCTGGAGGGGGGGGGGGCGAAATCCGCCCACCCCTCCGGTTTTTCGTGGATAACTGCCGATTTTACCGGCAGATATACGCCATTGTTTGTGTAACTGCTTAGAAATGAAAGGCACGTTGTTTAAAGAAAGAAAAACGAAAATCGACCGAATTTTTTTTCTCGAGTTATTAGTCGGTAAAGTCAAAAGAATTATCAGCGCCAGACCACAAATATCGGCGCTGATGCGCTTCCCGTATATTGGCAAAAAGGAAGTGTTCTTTGCAACACCAGCGACTTGTTTGATGTATATTGTTATGCTACATTGTTTTAAAGTCATGTCAGGTCACCGAGGTCAAGTCAGGTCAAGTTCATGACAGGTTAACACATTCCCTGGAGTGGTGGAGGGCGAAATCCGCCCACCCCTTCGATTTCTCGTACACGACTCCATATTGTACCAGCCGATATACGCCATTTTTCAGTACCTGCTTAGAAATGACCGGCGCATTGGGTAAAGCAAGAAAAATGAAAATCGGCCGAAAAGTTTTTAAGTTATGGTCCGTTAAAGTTTTTAAAAATCGCAACGCCAATTCACAGAAATCGGCGCTGATACGCCTCCCGTATATTGGCAAAAGGGAAGTGTTCGTGACAACACTAAGCGACTTGTTTGATGCATATTTATTTATTTATTTATTTAACAATACATGTCCTCCACTGCAGTGGCTGTTACGGACATAACATATTGTTATGCTATATAATTTAAAAGTCATGTTAGGTCGCCGGGGGGATCATGACATACTAATGGAACCAAACTTGGTCAACTGGAATGTTGTCATAGATGGAAATGACTGTCATGCGATTGATGCCGCTTTGCATGTTACTCCCTGCACATCCGGAAATCTACTGTTTGTCATTGTGTGCCTAAGCGTTTCCATACTTCATTCATGTACTTCACTCCTTTCTTCGCGAATCCGATTGTGAGAGCCGCCCAACGGAGTAGACAGGTGGGCAGCCCAGTTCCGGTAACTGGAGCAGGTAATGACCTGATAAAGTGCTCCTATATAGGTGACCTGAGGTCAAATGGCGGATCTGGCATGTGCATTTCATAATTAGTAATGTCCAAAGCATCATTAATGGCAATTTTGGAGCATTTAAACACAATCACAGCGAACGATAACAATGAGAAGCCAAGCTACGCAAAACCAGAAATTGTTGCTATTTTGACCTCATTTGACCTTGAAGATATTGACCTAAGGTCACGAAATTTGCACACAATAGTTAACTATCGTGCCCATCCACCCTGCGAATTTCGTTGCTCTAGCCTTAATGGGAGCCGAGATCTTGGGTGGGCGGAATACGCCCCCCCCCTCCAGTGCGCTTAAGTTTCAGAGGCCCTCCAGGGCGCGTGTTAAGATGGAGGTTCACGCCACCAGATAGTTTGCCCAGGGATGGAATTTCTCGTACTTTTTGTGTTACTACTTCTCGCGTCGTACTTCAATGCAACACTAATTGTCTAGTTTCACATTAGGCCTCTGCTGTTGCATGTAATGAATGAACTCGAAATCTTTGCTCTGGGTAAAAACGCAAAAGGATCTCAACCCCAGCTCACTACCGGACCCCGAATTGGGATTTCCATCTTTAACTACACTTAACGACCGTTGCCAGACCCCGGAACTTTCCCCTGATGCTCTCTCACTTGGTGCAATGTTTATGACCAGTGCCAGACTAATGCTTTTGATGACGCCATGGGAGCCATTTGTGTCTCGCCGACCAAACTCGTCCAAATACCATGACCATGTCTCACGATCCGGACCAAACCATCACGCTTCATGCCGCTGACCCGTGCTCGAACAAGACCACGCCCTCCCAACCTCTTACGTAGTCAAGCGTGCTGAGGAAACAGTTTCCTTCTGTCCATTGAATGTCTTCTGGGAGCCTAAACAACTCTTCAGCATCTGCTCTTCAGCGAATCCCGATATTGAAGTCTGCCAACGGAACCCTGTCATTAAAACTCAAATATGAGCTCGGACCAAATCTCATCTCCGTACCACCACATTTTGTGGTGGTGTGACTAGTCACCCTCTATTCAAACCGCATTACCAGCAAGGACACCATCTCCGTTGCCATCTTCTCAGCTCCATGCCCGAGTCAGATATTCAGCTCAAGCCAGAGGGGTGACTCACGTCGTTGCATTACATCCTTTAAAGATGGTCAGAAACGTGATACGAGTCTCCCGGTCTTTATCTTTAACTCCACCACTCTCTCTCTTCCAGAGACCCTGCTCGCCGGCTACGTTCCCTACCAATTCCGAGTTTTCATCCTTATCCTAGCTGTTGTTTTAGCTACTAGCGCTTTGGGCAGGACAGCAAAACATGCGCCAACCAGCCCGACGCCCGAAGTGCGGCGAGCCACCCCGTTCTGATTCCACTTGCTCCAAGCAATCCCACTGTCATAACTGTACCACTTCAGAACAACTGACCACTTCACCACTCTGTCCGGTTTGGCACAAAGGGGAAGTGGTTTGTACCGTCAAGGCAACGACCATGAGGCCTTTGTTGTTGCCTGCAATGAATGAACTCGAGATCTTTGTTCTGGGTAAAAACGTAGAAGGATCTCAACCCCGCACACTGTTGGGAGGTGACCAGCCAGCAGGCGTGTTACTTTATATACTTTTGAGAGGGCTAGTGCCCCCTTAATGTTCGCTTCCACAAAATAATTTGAACTCTGGCATGGGATCCAATTGAGTGTGCCCCCCCCATCCATTTGGGACCGTCCATTGCCTGCATGCATTTTCCCCCTCCAAATAATTTTCAGAAGTCAACACCTCCAGCATCATCTCTGCAAGCCTGGCGTTAGTGTTGCCGCCGCTCCAGGTGCGTGCACTCACCATTCTTTTCCATGCGCCTGCCGTCGGCCTGGGAGGTGCGCGGAGTCAACAAGAGCTGCGGTCACACTGGCGCTGGCCGTGTGACGTCACACGAACAGTCCACCATCGCCTCACCAGCGATGGCCGGGACGTGGAGCGCTGGCTGTGAAGGGGGAACGGCGGAACGCCGGCCCTGGCAGCTGTGGTGGTTGATCCATCCACTCCCAAAACAAGTGATTTGAACTTGTTTTGTGGTAATGGCGCGGCATTTGGTGCTCAATGGAATATACCCTGCGACGATGTGCGCGGGCCAGGGAAGTGTGATTATGTGAAGTCATTAGTACTTGTTTGTTTGTTTGTTTGTATGCCAGAACACGCAAAATTCGCCAACCCATTTTGTGGCAGGTCCTGCAAGGACATACTTTTTACACTTTAGCTTTGCGCTCGTGTGTGATCGAGGAGTTGATGTCAGCCTCGGAGTGTTTCTATATCCATTTTGTTATTTGGCTACCATAAAAAGGAACACTTGATATCAACCTGTATTTATAATTTGTTTGATTGATGATTAACACATACATAAATAGCAAAATAATATGAACGATGTCTCCGTTTCCCGTAGACATAGGAAAAGAGTTGGATCCATTCGACAACCTTCACAGTTTCATTCTGAATCAAGTTTTCGTAGTGTATTTTTTCCCATTAGCAGACGGAAACTTCGGGTTGCTATCAAACATTTTTTGTGTGTTATTTATGGCAGACAAGCACTGTTCAAGACATCTGCTGTTGGCGATTTGCTTCGTTAATCAGAACCTGACCGGTCACTTTTTTCAATCCACAGACCATTAGCCTGAAGCCAATTCGCATTTTCCCGAAGCTAGCCACATTCTTGCAGCCAAAAGCCATAGTTTTGAACAGAGTTGCCATTGTATGCAGCCTACCTAAACAGGGTACCAAGTAAGATAGCGAATAAGCCAATCAGCAAAGACAGTGCTGACAGTGCTATTAGTATCACAGTGTTACCCGGCAATAAACCAGTACTAGAACATATTTAAATACAAATAAGTCCCACTCTGTAGAGGCCTTTAGCGCTGCGCTATGGGAGACATCAGAGTGCAGGTTCATTCTGAGGCATTTCTTCCAGATTTGTACAGAGCGGAGCTGAACAGTGTAGTTATTAGTGAGTAGTCTCACAGAGCAGGCGAGTTTTACCAGCCCACACTGGCTTGTGCTGACTGCTCTTACACCTGGTTAGCTGTACTGTAACGAGACGTAAAATAGGCATGGGAGATTCTTTACTTCGGGCGATCGATATTTTCGTTCTTTGCAGTTTCCAGTTGGTTTTTGCAAGGACATAATGCCCAAGCCTGTTATTGTGCAAGCTGTACCAACCAGGGGTACCGCGAGTCTTGCTCTGTCCGTCATCCTGTACCTTTTCTCCGCCAGGCAGCAATGGTTCTCTGCCACTCTGAATTCATTATTCTGTGTTCAAGGCACATCGGTGGTGATGGTTATGCGGTGCCCTCTGCCCTCTCCCAATCAGCAGAACCCCGTTCGTGCAGGGTGGAGCTGAACTCTGCTCCGAGTACATCCCCGACTCCGCCCTGCCGCAGCTGCCACCGCTGGCCATAGCACCTTGCCGAGATCCTGCGCCTCACGGACACCCTCATCTGCCTGAGGCCGCGACCACGAGCGTCTCCGCCTAGCTGGAGCCGAACTCGTTCATCCAGTCGGCGTACTTGTCGAGATCGGCCGCCGACACCGACTTGTTGCAGCGCGCCACCGCCTCGTTGAAGTCGTCGATGGTGACGGGCAGCTCGAGCTCCTCCTTGGGCAGCGCGCGGATCTCATCGGGACGCAGGCCGGCGATCTTGCGCCGCATCGACATCATCGAGGCGTCCCTGCGGCCGCAGTCGGGCGGTCACGGCCGGACCGTATCGGCCTCGTCCCAGGACACATGGGAACCGGCGGGACCGTATCGGCCTCGTCCCAGGACACATGGGAACCGGCGGGACCGTATCGGCCTCGTCCCAGGACACATGGGAACCGGCCGGACCGTATCGGCCTCGTCCCAGGACACATGGGAACCGGCGGGACCGTGTCACCATCGTCCCAGGACACATGGGAACCGGCCACACCGTGTCGGTCTCGTCACAGGACACATGGGAACCGGCCACACCGTGTCGGTCCCGTCCCGTGACACATGGGAACCGGCCACACCGTGTCGGTCTCGTCACCAGGACACATGGGAACCGGCGGACCGTTCGTCCCAGGACCCGGCCAGGACACATGGGAACCGGTCACACCGTGTCTGTCCCGTCTCGTGACACATTGGAACCGGCCACACCGTATCTGTCCTGCCCCAGGACACATGGGAACAGGCAGAACCACGTCAGCCTCGCATCAAGACAAATGGGAGCCGGGAGGACTGCTGCGAGTGACACATCTAGTATTACAAGATGGATAGTGAAATTCAGCCGACAAAATCGACACTCCCAAGAAAAATACAGATTCTAAACCGTTCCAACAATCACACTTGCGAACTACCTTCAGCGGGAAGTATGCTATATACCGGCTTACATAGGTGATGTACAGACCTGCAGACGTTGGTGATGTCGGCGCCAGAGTAGCCATCCAGCTGGTCAGCCACCACCTTGAGGTCCAGCTCGGGTGCCGCCTCCACCTCCCTCAGGTTGATGCGCAGCAGCGCCTCCCGGCCGTTGCCTGAGGCGCGGGCCAGACGTTAGACGGTCGTGACTCGTCTCCGTGCAGCGACGGGACGGCACAACGTCGCACGGACGCAATGTCCTCATTTGAGACAGGGGAGGCGTCCTCCCAGAAACAAGTTGCAGAGCACCTATTGTGAAACTGGTTTCCTTTACATTGTAGCACTTGTAATCTGGGAATCTGACAGATCTCGGTCAGTCTGCTCAATTACTTGGATCATACCCAGCTCATCATTATGCGAGTTTTACGGCATGATTATGCCCGTGCACATGACGTCACATGAGAGCCAAACAATTATGCATTCGCTCGGCTATCGAATGCGACTGCCCTGGACCCATTGCTACATGGGGTCCACTGGCCTGCATGAGTATTCTCAGACAGCAGCCAGAGCATAGAGAAATTTCCGGAATAGTCTGCCAAGATGGTGTGTTGCCGGGGCGGGGATGACCGAGTAGTTAACACTCGCACGTCCGGAGGTCCGCGCCAACTTCGCACGTCCGGGGGGCAGATGTCTGCCCCCCCTAAGATATATAGAACTATGCTAGCTAGCGACAAACGGAAAACGGCGTTGGATAGCTGGGGACGGGTTCTATCGAAAGTGTTTCGGTCATTTTTTTTTCGCGTCGACATCTAGGGTCATTTTGCGCCCATAACTGGAATGCAATCAATCTACGGTGCTGCTATCATAGCTCACTATCCATCTTCACGGATGGGGGTATATCACGTCAAGGCGAGCTTGTCGAATGAACATAAAAATATTCCCAGACGCAACGGCCTCAGAGTCGTTCCCTATAAGCATACGTAAAGAAGAGTCGGTGTTCAACCGTCCTAAAATCTGGCGTCGTAGAGGTTCTAGCAGTGTACAGCCAACTAAAACAGGGTACACGGTAAGTGGGTTAGAACAGCGCGGACATACGGGACGGTCATTACCGGTCAACATATAACTATGTGTTGCAAAGGTATGGCCTATTCTCAATCGACAGAGTATTACTTCTTCCCGACGTTTGGTTCGGTGAGAGGATAGCCACTTTCCTAGTGTCGGTTTTACAACCTTGAGCTTACTACACTTAGAATTCCAGGATAGTTGCCATTCTGAATGTATACTTGACAATATAGTAGGGTATATATCTCTTGGAGGGAGCCGTAAATGGACCACACGGCCATTGCTAATGGCGTGCTTGGCGGTTGTCAGCAGCTTCGTTTCCGGCGAGTCCAACATGGCTAGGAATCCAGCAGAACACTACATTTTTTTCCGATGTCATGCAGGAATTTTACTACTTTGATGATCCTCCGAACAAGTCTGTTATCCTGGTTAAAGATGTTCAGTGCCTGGAGACTGCTCAGAGTCTGTGAAAATCACGTACTTTGTGGACCGGTCTTTCTGTATAGAATAGAGGGCTTGTAGAATGGCATACAGTTCGGCAGTAAAAATCGAGGTTTGCATCGGTAAACAAAAAGATCGAACACTTTGTCGACTTACGTAAGCACACCCGACACCAGAGACTGACTTTGAGCCGTCCGTGTAAATACGCGAAAAGTCGTTATTTTCGTGTATTTTTTCCAATGCTAACGTTCGGAATTCCTCCGGGTTTACCTGCCCTTTCTTTGAGCAGGTTAGTGTCACGTCAGTTTTCACTGGGAAAACATGCCAAGGGGGAGTGCTCGGAGTGATTACGCGTGCTATGGAACGCGGCCGGATATTATATTCTCGAAGAATCGTGTGTGTGATTGTGGTTTTAGGGCGCATCGACCATGGTTGGTCATTTAGCGCCCATTCTCGAAGAATCGTGGACATACGAGTGGAAAACGGTAATCCACGCCGGGTAATGTGGCGTGCATTTGATGTCCTCGAGAATATCCACCGATAGGCTGGATGGTTCCGATTTTGAGCAACATTGCATGCGTATCTCGCGCCCAATAACTTACGGCGTAGTGCAAGAGGTGGCTCGTCTACCTCTACCATTACACTAGCAGCCGGTGAGGTGCGAAAGGCTCCAGTAGCGATGCGAAGAGCTACATTGTGGATCACATCAAGGCGACGCTTGGATGTGGCACACGCTCCGTCATAAATAAAACAACCATAGTCAAAACACTGAGCAAAAATGTCAGCGGTAACATTGAGCATAGCTTCCATCTACATGCCACAACCGTTGTGAGATCATTCCGAGCGCAAATATGTAACCAAGAAACATTTGTGCATTTTACCATAGCCCTATAATTGGGAAGCCATGGCCGCGACCTGACCTAAGGTCAATGGTACGAAAAAAACGATATACATATTATGGCCCATGATGAGATCATGACGTGTTATAAGTTTGAAATCAACCGCCCAATTATTGTGGAAGTTATGCTATCTAGAACTCCGAGTGTAGTTGGGTCACTTCGCCTGACCTGGTGACCTGACCTGAGATGACCCAGGGTTAAAAATACATGAGGATATGTGGAAAAGACCAATGAACAGCTATGCGAGGTTTGGCCTTACTAACCAGATTAGTTTGGCGGCAAATGAGGAAAAACCGGAGGGGGCGGATATCTGCCCCCACCCCGGACGTGCGCGGGTTAAGGTGTTGGGCTCTGGGTACCAAAGGTCCCGGGTTCGACACTAGCGCCGCTCGGAACGTTTCACAATCCCGCGGCCCACCGGCGAAACAGTGTGGGCGGCGCCATTAGCCGTGAACGTGCAGAACGTGCATCGTGAGCCACCCAATAAACAACGGTGTGTTGGCCGGCTAACACGGTACCGAACTCGTGTCCGCGGGCATACGATGGAGGCTACCGTGGGACGACACGCACCCACTGCCCGCCGGAAACGGGCCCACTTTCCAGCGTAGCAGTGCTCTGTATAGTTGATGCTTGATGTAGAGTCAAACCCTGAAAACCTTAACGCAAAACAGAATCAATACGTACGGGAAGTAATGCTAGTTGTTTACGCTACACCATTGAAGAATGCAGCTTTCATGAGCATATCCAGCACAGCAAAACGATAACATGTTTCTCTGTGAGTACATTCTGCTGAAAAACAAGTATATATATTTGGCAATGATCTTATTTGCAACTGTTTCAACGGACGTGGCCGTACTATTCAGCAGCCCAGGGGTGAGGGAGAGTCGCCACTTGGCCGTAGATCGAGACTCACTGTTGGGCAGTGGAATGTAGATGCGCTTCTCGAGTCGGCGGCGCAGCGCCTCGTCAATGTCCCAGGGGAAGTTGGTGGCAGCCAGCACCATCACGATCTTGCCCGGGTCGTCCTGGGAGCTGCTGATGCCGTCCATCTGCATCAACAGCTCCGACTTCACCTGCAGCGGCCAGCAGCGTCAGATGAACTTCCAGCCACGCCACGCCACCAGGCGAGTTTGCAGCGGCAATTTGCATCCGCGCTTGCGGCTATACACTCGCCTCGTGACATCAAATGAACACTTCCCTGAATCGAGATAAATAGGTCACTTAATACCGGTGTCAAAGCTTTACAACAAATATCACTTCACCCAGTGGCCAATACAGATTCGAAAAGCATACATCATTCTGCCGACCTGTGATGTCAGGTGACCTTACAATGGTCGCTTATATTATTTTGAGATGATACGGATCAAGCACTATCAACACAGTCGTTCGAGCGATTTCGATTTGTTCGCTGTATATAGGGTAATACCCCTCTGGAGAGAAGCAATGTGAAGTCTGAGTTTGGCTTCGACAGGGGCCGTCTAAATTACGTCTGGTTAGAGGCCGTCTAATAATCGTCTTTAATCTGGATGAGACTGCAATGTCTCGATGAACTGTCTGAAAGCGCACTACTAAGGCTAAAGCTTAGTTTAAAAGAGGAACCGTCTGAAGTCGACGGGGACGATTGAGTTCCACAGGCGCCCTCTGCACTCGGAGGGGGACACCAAAGTCGCGGGGCGGTATTAATCGGTATCAGGATCAGTACAAATACTCAGTGTTCGGATTTTCGGAGGAGGGACTCTGAGTCATAACAGACAGTGTGGATACGAAAGATCTTCACAAACGTAGGGCCAAGCTCGCAAGGTGTCCACTGATTTCATGGCTTACTGCACACCATTTTACCAGAAGCAGAGGTCATTGTGGACCCAGAGGGACGTCACAGTGGCACAGGGAAGATTGTGAACACGGACTTCACAGCATTGCACAGGGATGTTCAAAGTAAGAAAGGGCTGTGGAAAGTTGAAAGTGTCCAAATGAAGCTGGAGGGGATCGTGTTAATTCATCAATGGCCTACAGAGTCCGGAAGGTGCTAGGGAGCAAGGCCACCAAAAGTATGAGAGGGTCGCGGTTAGTCCGTAAGGGGCCGTCTAATTTTGTGTACGGCCGATTTAGTCGGGGAATGGGGCTGAAATCAAAGGGACAGTCTGAAATCGAAGACGGAAGGTGGAAATTCGGTGAGGAATCGTATTATTTCACGCACTTAATATACGATACATATGAAATACGATATACGACATACGAAATAAGATTCCTATACGATTCCGCTCATGAAAACCGACATGCGGACTGCGGATCATAACACACACAAAACTCAAAATGGACACATTGTGGATGCACGAACTCAGGATCAGTACAGACACACAGTGTGGATCCAGGGGACTCTGAGTCATAACAGACAGTGTGGATATGCACTTCACAGCAGCGCAAGCAAGGTGTTGACATGGACTTCACACCATCGGAAGCAAGCTGTGGACACGAACGTCACAGTGGCACAGAGTGTGAACACGGACTTCACAGTAGCACAGGCAAGGTGTGGACACAAAGGCTGCTGACTAGAACGCACGCAGTATGGACCCATGGACTCCGGATAAGTACGGACACAGGTCGAATACCATACAGGTATACAGGACATGCAGGTCGCAGACCAGAGTGCACACTGTGTAGACACGGGGCGGGGATGGCCGAGTGGTTAAAGTTTTGAATTATAGATACGAAAGGTCTCGGATTTAACACTCACCAATCGGGACATTATTTCCAAATCCCGCGGCCCAACGGCGGAACAGTATGGGCAGCGCCATTAACCGTGACCGCACATGAAGTACGTCGAGAACCACCCAACAAGCATACAAACAAACGGTGTGGGCACAATGCCTCCAGGCCGGAACAGACACACGGCGTGAACGCCGGGACCCCTGACGCGAGCGCTCTGAGTGAGCGAGCACCTCGGCAGCACACGTACCCGCCGGGACGCCTCGTGCTCCGTCTCCGAGCCGCGCCGCGAGCACAGCGAGTCGATCTCGTCCACGAAGATGGTGGACGGCGCGTAGAACCGCGCCTGAAACCCGCGTGCCGACACCGAATGAGCGTTGTCCGAGTGGAGATGCTGCCTCACAACATGTTGTAAAT
This sequence comes from Imbricaverruca yamaguchii, assembly GCA_034440575.1. Classification (NCBI taxonomy): domain Eukaryota; kingdom Metazoa; phylum Arthropoda; class Thecostraca; family Neoverrucidae; genus Imbricaverruca; species Imbricaverruca yamaguchii. Next base: position 3,067,173 of record JAOTOL010001636.1, on the reverse strand, counting down.
ACGAAGCCTATGCAGCCACGACCAACGTTTTCTTACCAGACAATACAATCCCAGCTTGTATCAATTGCAAAAGGGGCGTTGCAACAATCACGGGCAGTATATAACCATGGGCTCTGCTACCGTTGGGATGCAGGTGTACATTTAGTACTGCTTTTTACTTCAGGATTACGCCTCTGACATGGAAATATTCGACATGGAAATGCTGCTACCCCGGCCCTGGATAAGCTCGCCGTGGCGGAGCATCTGAACATAACAGTTATCGTCTTCTCCAGGTATTACACAGGGCATAGCAAAAAGCACGTCTGATGATGGTACATTGGAGTTTGTGGGTGCGTCGACTGCCAAGGTCATTTTGAGTTCGAACATGCGCGTCTATATTAGCAATCCACACAACTAGCACTTAAAATAGATAACCACTGCGAAATGGTTGCCACGAGCCCGCCCTAAATAACTCACCATCTCGAAGAGAAGGCGCACCAGTTTCTCCGACTCGCCGCGGTACTTTGAGGTGAGTGTGGAGGAGGAGACGTTGAAGAAGGTGGTGCCGCACTCGGTGGCCACCGCCTTGGCCAGCATCGTTTTGCCGGTGCCGGGCGGACCGACCATGAGCACGCCCTTCCACGGCCGGCGGATCCCCTGCCGCGCGCACACATCGCGTCACGTCACGTCACGTCACGTCACGCCGACGGTGCCGGGCGGACCGACCATGAGCACGCCCTTCCACGGCCGGCGGATCCCCTGCCGCGCGCACATCGCGTCACGTCACGTCACGTCACGCCGACGGTGACGGGCGGCAGCTCCACGGCCGGCGGATCCACCGTCACGCCGACGACAGGCAGTGTCAATGTCAGACGCAACTGCCATAGGTTGTTTGTTTATTGGTTGGTTCACGACACACTTTATGCACATTCATGGCTAATGGCGCCGCCCACACTGTTTCGCCGGTGGATCGCGGGATTGGGAAATGTCCTGAGTGGCGCTAGAGTCGAACCCGGGACCTTTGGTACCCATAGCCCGACACCTTAACCACTCGGCCATCCCCGCCCCCAACTGCCATAGGTTAAACAGCGATTAAAGGAAGTGTTGCCATTGCCGGATAGACTTTGCACTGAGCACGTATGATGATTGGATAAGTCGATGTCTTGCAAACGGCGTGCTTTTGTTGTTATTGCTTCTTCTTCTCTTGCTTTGCTTCAGAGCTTGGCCCAGTTATCTCGAAATTGCTTCCCCCAGCTCTCAGACGTATCTGCATCCAGCTACATCAATGGACTGTCAGCACTGGCATGAGTATGCACATTTTGAAACTTTACTGGGAGCCAATTAGCTTGCTAATCTTTTTAGAACGCAACAGGAATGCATGCCATACACAGCGCAATGAATCCCATATATCGCATACAATAATCGTAGTTGCATTACTCAAAGCAGAACTAACTATAGGACGAAAATGACAGTAGGATAAAACTGGTTTTGCTCTGGGTTTAGCCCACCGTCGCGAAGTTCTGGTTGCACCTCTAGTTGCCACACACAGCGTCATTGATGCAATTTGTTCTCACTGTTTGGATATTGTTCAGTTAGCAGATCATTGTGCGCGGTTGGATTCTTTTCCATAATGGTGCTTCGTCATCGTGTTCTCGGGTACCGGTGCCAGATGGACCAGCCATCAGCAAAATTAGCAACATGGAGAGGTGCTGTTGTAGAATACAAATGCCCGTTCCATTGTTGCCATACACCATCCCCGGTGCCAAATATGACCTGGGATGTGGTTCGTGAATTTCATTTGACAAAAGAGAACCTTGAAAGTAGCTTAAAAAAGCCTCGGTAGATATTGGCTTTACGACGTGACAAGTGTATTGGGCCACATAGCATTGCCAATCTCTCACGCCGATTGGTGGTGGGCGAAGAGTACCAACTACTCGTCTAATGACTACTAATGACTACTAATCTACTAATGACTACTCGTCCATAGCTCATGAGTTGACCTGGTCAATTGCACGCCCACAAGTGTGATTGTTTCACTGCACACCCGGACCTCGAACGATACACTAATCCCCTGCTGCCAGCTCAATATCTGCTTGCATTATAGAATCACATCGCTATATGTAGCAGTTCAGTTTGAGAAAGGGAACACCCCCAACGCAGCTGAACGGTAATTGTGCAGCGATACCCATCACCTATACAGTATTGGGGACGAGTAGTCTAGGGGTAAGTTGCTCGTCCCACAATCGAAAGGTTGTGGGTTCGAGTCTCACATGTCGCTACTCTTCGCCCGCGACCAATCGGCGTGAGAGATTGGCGACGCTACATGACTCAACTATCGATGTGTCGTAAAACCAATAACCAACCAACAACCTATACAGTATTTATCCACGATAACTGCCTTCCGACATGCCCACACATATCATCGCGCTTTCACGCCCGCACTAACCTTGAAGAAATCCGGCATCCACATGGGCAGCACGACGGCCTCCTCGAGCAGCCGCTTGGCGTCGTGCAGGTCGGCGATGTCGTCCCAGCGCACGTCCGGGTTCTTCTGCACGATGTCGCGCTCCAGCATCTCCACCAGGTCGCGGTCGTACCCCGAGGGGTCGAATCGCTTGTTCTCGTCGTCGTCGTCGGCGCCGTCGCCGCCATCCGCCTTCCCGTCGGCGGCACCCTTGTCGGAGCCCTGGCGGCGCGAGGCGGGCGTCAGCTGGTGCGACACTCACAAAACTCGCAGCCGGATTACGCCATGGGACGAGTTCGTACATGCAGTGCCAGTTACCACTGTTCTCAGAAGCACAAACCAGCTGGTGGGGTGCCAAGTTGCCACCATTGCAGGTGCTCTGAGAAGGCAGGTGGAGCATTACAGTGCCAGTTACCACTGTTCTCAGTAGTACCAACCAGCTGATGGGGTGCCAAGTTGCCGCCACTGCAGGTGTTCTGAGAGGGCGGGTGGAGCATTACAGTACCAGTTACCACTGTTCTCAGAAGTGTCCGCCAGCTGGTGAGGTGCCAAGTTGCTACCATTACAGGTGCTCTGAGAGGGCAGGTGGAGCGTTACAGTGCCAGCCATGGTAGGTGTTATGAGAGGTACAGTGCCAGCCATGGTAGGTGTTATGAGAGGTACAGTGCCAGCCATGGTAGGTGTTATGAGAGGTACAGTGCCAGCCATGGTAGGTGTTATGAGAGGTACAGTGCCAGCCATGGTAGGTGTTATGAGAGGTACAGTGCCAGCCATGGTAGGTGTTATGAGAGGTACAGTGCCAGCCATGGTAGGTGTTATGAGAGGTACAGTGCCAGCCATGGTAGGTGTTATGAGAGGTACAGTGCCAGCCATGGTAGGTGTTATGAGAGGTACAGTGCCAGCCATGGTAGGTGTCATGAGAGGTACAGTGCCAGTCATGGTAGGTGTTATGAGAGGTACAGTGCCAGCCATGGTAGGTGTTATGAGAGGGCAGGTGGAGCATCACAGTTGTGCTTTACGTGCAGAGCGTTATAGGCCAACTCAAACAGTGAAAAATCACGATCGACCCACATCTCTCCCGAGCTGCATATGAAAGGTCATGCAACGTCTAATTCAGAAGCGACTCCAACACTGGTCTGGGTCGCACAACCTGCCTAACGTGAACCATGCTGGCTTCTGTCGGAGATGATCCACAGTGGACCAATTGGCCAAGATAGCCCAGACTGTCTTCGGCATCATCGTGAGGAGCAGGCCCGAACGCGCAGCAATGACTTTAATTGATTTTGCGAAGGCGTATGATGGGGTCTGGAAGGATGACCGTGCAGCAAAGATCGCAAAAATGGGCGTGCCCGCGCGCGCAGTACTTCACTTCAAAAACTTCATCAGCGACAGAATGACGCGAATCCGCTGGGAACCCACCATATCGCACTGACGGGCATATCGGGACAGGCTCCCACAGAGATCGGGTAGCTTTGATTCACATAAAACCACAGACGATGTCGCCACACATCTCCGACAGACCGCACCCGAAGTGACGCCATCTCGTACCGCACCTTCTCCTCGCCTTTTTTGTCGTCCTTGCTAGTTTTGCCGCGCCGGTCGCTGCTCTTGCTGTCTTCACGGCGGGCCTTGGAGGTTCCGCCGCTCGCCCGCTTGGTGATGCCACCCGCGCCGATGCCGGCGCCGCTGCGCGAGTTCCGCGACGGCGGCTTGGACTCGGCCGCCTTCTTGGGGCCGCGCACCGGCCGAACCTGAGGCGGCTGTCTGTGCGCAGACACCGGCGTCAGCCAGCCGGAGCCCGGCAGAGTGCACGACCATGGACGTGAGACGATAGGCGCACGAGACAGAGACGGCCAGGGCCGAGCGCGGTCGGTTGGCCAGGGCTAGCCACGGACAAGATGGGCGCAAAATTTTGCATGGGTTGGGGGAAGGACGCGGCATAAGCTATTGCCAAGATGCATATTTCCGTGCCGGCCCATATACTTAATGTTGAGGCCATTCAAGGTTCGAGGGGGAAAGTGCATTCACCCCCCCCCCCCACAAAAAAAAAATGCCACTGAAAAGGATAGCAAGTACCACAAACAGAGGCTGGTGAGGGAGACAGGGACTAGTCACTATATTGCACAAAATATTCGATCAAGGGCCAGTAACCGAATACAGCGACGAACCCGTAGGAAGTTCCTGGACACCAGATATGTACCGAATGCATGCTTAATAATCTTTTATATTTTCGTTATATTTTTTAGAAATCAATTGTTTCCCATTGGGCCCTTGATACAACTTTCACCTGGATACCGTCATCCCCTTACGCTCTCTCCTTAACACCTCAACCTTTATGGGATTTTCCTTAAGAATCCCTTGCAAAAAAATTGGGTGCCTCTGCTCGGCACTTGGGAACCGGCATAACTCCACCATTCAGTACGTAGTATCGTAGTACTCGACTGCATTGGCACTGCGACACTGACAAGACTACACTCGACTACACCAACCACGACAAACTGTACTCGATTGCACAAACCTCTACAGATTGTACTCGACTGCACACACCCTGATAGACCACTCGACTGCACGAAGCCCGACAGACTGTACTCGAATACACCCCCCCATAAGCTACTCGACTGCTTAAACCCAGACACTGCATCCGACTGCACCGACGGACACTGACAGACTGTACTCGGCTGCACAAACCCCGACAGACTGTACTCGACTGCACTGACCCCGACAGACCGTAACCCACTGCACTGACCCCGACAGACCGTACCCCACTGCACTGACCCCGACAGACCGTACCCCTGCACGACCCCGACAGACCGACCCCATGCACTGACCCCGACAGACCGTACCCCCCACAAGACCCCGACAGACCGTACCCCCTGCACTGACCCGACAGACCGTACCCCACTGCACTGACCCCGACAGACCGTAACCCACTGCACTGACCCCGACCGACCACCCTCAGCTGCTGGCCCCACTAACCTGTGCTCGGACGTGGTGGGTAACGGCCAGACGTCCGGGTCCCGCGGCGGCGGCGGCGGCCACACGTCCGGGTCGCGGGTGGGCTCCTCAAACGACGAGGTGCGCAGCGAGGTGCCTGTCGTCAGTCACCCGTCCGCGTCACCGAGCCGACACGGCCGACACGCACGGCCACACCGGCGGTGTGTGGCGGCGTTCTGATGCATCGCCAGGGAATCACGGGCGCGGCGCGACAATTCGCTGATAGCTTGGTGTGTAGAAGCGGCTCGCTAGGACATTATTAATTTAAAAAGCGCACGCATTGATGCAAAAAGCTTCAGACACGAAGGAATGGGCGAACGACGAGCGGTTATTGGAGCCAAAGTGCTGAAACATAACTAATTATATTCACACATCCTTCTTTATTGGCGACAAAACACGAACTGTCAAATATTGCAAGGTAACGTTTAGCTTGAATAATGCACAGCACAACTTATACGATGCAAGGGTAACCTGGTACTTCGGCTCAAATTGAAGACACCTTTATGTAACAAATTTGCAGTACCATTTACAGTACAACTACAATTTTTAGGATAGCACTACAATGGTGTTAACATAACAAATATGGCTTGTCTTCAAATAGGTTGTGCTTTAAGTTGTCAGGCATCAGAACATTGAAGCTAACAAAGATCCATCGTGTTCAGCAAAGTTGTAGTTACCTGTTTGGAGGGGCTATATCGAATCCATCCAATTTGGTTGGTTATTGGTTTTACAACACATTGACCATTAATTCATGTAGAGCCGCCAATTCAGGCATTGGTCGCGGCAAGGGGCCCAAAGTCCTCCAATTCGGTCAAGTCGAATTTTCTCCGACAATTGTGGATTTGATCATGCTACCTAATTGGCGGGCTGTCCGACACGTTTCGATTTCACCAATCTCAGCACTTATGGGCGGTTCCAACGAATTCTGTGATGCTCCACCCCTCGTCTTCAGATACAAAAATATGGCATAGAAAACCCTTGTTTAGTTTTTAAATGTGTGCAAATGACCCACAACATCCATGAGAAATTCCTTAACACCGGAATATGACGCCGAATCCTCGCTTCCATTCATTAGACACCAGAACACAAACACCATGCGCACCTGTAGGCCCACAGTACAGCATAGAACATCTATGTCTAGACATCCATACCAGTCCCACACCAACCACCCGATGTTGCCACGTCATTCTCACGTCAGCAGTGGTGTGGCTATTGTGTCAGGTGGCGCTCACAGCCCTGGTCGTGACACCGCTCATCGACACACCTCGGTGTCTAACGCTGCTCGTACGTCATCAAACACCGAGCTGAGGTGCCGGTGAGCTGCAACACAGCCAGGGCTGTGAGCGCCGCCCGACGCAGCAGCCACAGTAGCGCTGACGCGACACTGGCCGCGAGCATGAGCACAGTCGTGGCGGCGCGCTCACCAATTGGTCGGCTGTCGTGGCTGTCGGCGCGGAACAGGCTGAGCGTGTGCGTGATGCCGTTCACCTGCTCGTACTCGCGGACTATGTGCTGCTGCACCTGCCACGTCGCCGAACAGCGTCAGAGCGTGCCCCCTCCCTGCCCTCCGAGGGGAGGTCAGACGCACTAGTCCGGGCACCTGGTCTGGTGACAACACTACTGAGTGGCAGGCTCGTGGACAAACCATAGCTCTGTTCATAAACGAGGCGGTCTGGAGCATTGAACTTCGACGAGACGAAGAGGGAAGACATCAGTGGAATGATAGACGCATCCAAGGGGTTGGGGCGTCCTCTCCTATTAGCCAAGGAAAAATACAATACTTTTGAAGGATGAAAAGGAAAATAAGGCAAGTGTTAATACAGTTTCCGAAATCCCGGGGAGTAGTAGAGGTAGTTATTGGTTCTGCGACACGTCAACCGTTGCGTCGTGTAGCGTCGTCAATCTCTCACGCTGATTGGTCGCGGACGAAGAGTAACGACAGGTGAGACTCGAACCTACAATCTTTCAATTGTGAGACGGTCAATTTACCCCAAGACAACTCGTCCCCAGAAATCCTGAGGAGTTATTCGATGGGAATGGGTTTGGAGAGAGAGGGGATAGTCAGAATATTTTCTTAACGGAATCTTGGTCACGCCACTGATCGTTCCCTGACCACAAAGGAAATTCTTGGTGCACCCCCAGCTGGAATTGACTGCTTTGTCCTTCAATAGCTGCAGGTTACAATCCCATACATGCTATTGTGTGAAAGTCCCATTTTGCTCAGTCAGAAGCACCCACAACATATGACCTGATTAACATAAAATAACAAAACTGGACAGACCGTATCACCCTGCAAAAAAAGCGATAGAACGATGACATGGCCATTAGACAAATAGCTTCAATATGATGGATGAAACTTAGAGATTGGGTGTTAGAACCCTGCATAATGATCAAAAGTTTCTTTCACCTTGCCCCCACTCATTACACCCCCATAAGTGACGACAAGGATCAATAACCCTTTGGATATGTATTGTGTGATAGGAACGACCTGAACATTGCTGCTAATGACATGGAGCCATGACAAGCCCACCTGCTGCCACTTGAGCTTCCTGGATGGGTCTTGGATGGTCTGAAGCAGCCTGTGGATTTGCTGCACCACACCCTGGTAGTACACAGTGGCAGACTCGTAGTTACCCAGGAGAGCCATCTCGCGGGCCATCCTGGTGCTCTCGCATATTTCACTGATACTCGCCATCTGTTGGAGATCACATACAGTTCTGTAAACTGTTTTCTTATGGACACATCCACAAAACTTCTGGCATGAATTCAACATGCATGATGTAAAACATGAGAATGAATTCCACACATATGTGGTAAACAGTTGAATGCTTTTGGCTGATTGCAATGAGGGAAGGTCAATAGCATGGAAGTTGTGCACTTCCATAATTTTGGACAATATCATTGTACAACTTATTAAGCACTCCTAAGCTTAAGGTTTGCTTTACAAGATGAGTTGTCCTTGTATTATCAGAACCATAATATAAATTATGTCAAGGTACATTCATGTAATCAATGAAGCTCTGCATTTGAATGGTAGCTTTGAAATATTACTGCAGGCTCTCAAAGTAATTATAGCACTTCTCAGGAATAAATTTTGGTAAACAAAATGACAATTGAACTACATGTAATTCGTCCACAACAGAAAGACCAATGGTATAGCATCAGTTACTATGCAAGTAAGCATCACAAAGATTAATTCACAGAAAAAAAGATATCAAAGGGCATGCAAGCATGTGGCAAAACTGGCATACACTGTGTCTACCATGGCTACTATGGCTGAGCAACACTCAGCCAGTAACACTCAGCTTAAGCAACAAAGTGTGCTTAACCAGCTAGGGCTGTTCAGGATTCAAAGTTCTGGCCACTTTGTCTGATATCAAAGCAATAACTCACATGAGGTAACCAACAAGTTATACTTACATGCCTAAATAGAACCTAATACCCCATCTAGATAATTGATTGGCTACAACACAAGTCTGCACTGGACTCCCACAGTGGCATGGCAGGGTTTCAGTTACTACACACAGTCTCATACAGCACCAGCCTGGGAGGTTCAGCTTGCAACAGTGCTGTTCCAATAATATCAAGGACACAGTAATGGGGCAGACATGTCAGTGCATTGGTGACATGCTAAACTCTCTGCTAAAATTACATTGACAAACTTGAATTCCCAGAGGATTGTTCTTAGGGTCTACATGATTGACCTGATTAAACATATCACCATACCATAAAACATTAAACATTCTGACACCTAAATGTTTGCTAAAGAAATAAACATAGTTGCATTGCAACCTGGATATTGAACCAAACATGCAAGAAACATGGTGCAACTTTATTAGTTGCTTTGGAGCTGCAAACTGACATCAAAACAAATTTGAGACTTCTTACTTACTCTCAAATACACTGCAAGGAGTGTGATCAAATCAAGATGTTGCCATGGGGCCACTGATCACCTAGGTAATAAACACAACTGAAGTGGCACAAAGTGCAAGTGTTATATTTCTCAGCTTTGGTTAGGTCAAGTTAGATTATGTTTCTATCAATTTGAAAATTTTAAAGAAACTTTTCAACAAAGCTCTACACTGTTTTTGCTTAAAATCAGGTTAGGCCATGTTAGGTTTTTAATTGAGAAAAACTTATGAAAAGATATGAGACCATATGAATTTGGGTAGTTAGGCTATTTTTGGTTGTTAATTGTTTCTTGTTTTATACATTATTTGTATAGGCAAATTTTTAGTTTCAGGCAATTCCTGATTTCTTTAATTTTTTAGTGCAATATTTATGAATCTGGTGAACATGATGACCACTTATTTCCTCTGCAAATGCATACTTTTTAGTTGGGAGGCAAAATAGCACCCAAAAAGGGGCTTGGAGTTGGGTAGGTAATATAGCATAAAAAGTTATGTTCAAAATGAAGAAAACATAATGTACCACAACATAACCCAACCTGGCCTATCTTTGCATGCAAGACAGTTAGTTAGTTATTGGAGTTTAAGGGTGCATCAACAGCATCAGTCATGCAGCGCCCATTCATGCAACAGTTGTTTTTATGCAAAATATTTTTTTTCTTTTAATTGGACTGAACACCCAAGCTAACCTAGCTTAATGTTGGCTAGCCTGAACAGTTTTTTTTAAAGAATAAAACTTGATGTGTTTTTTATATCAAAATGGGCAAATGTATAACTTAGGTACCAACCTATGGTAAAATTGTAACCTAGCCTAACTTAACCAAATCTAGCTTCTTTGCATGCTTCATGGAAATAAAATGTGTGTAAACTTGACTCATGGTCACCTTAAACTGAAATAATAACTCTGTATGCTATACTACCCAACTCAAAGCTCCCTTTCATGTCAATTTGTCCTCCCAACTTGAAAGTGAACACTTGCAGACAAAACGAGCAGTCACATCGTGCACATCATGCTCATAGATATTGCAATTGAAAATAAATTGAGAATTCCAAAATTAACTTAGTGCAAAATTACCTAAAACGGAACTAATATAATATACAGCCTTAAGTTATAGCCGGTTGAGCACCTATCCAAGGAAACAGCATGTACTCACACTGTTATCTCATCTGTGGGCAGCCAGATTATTACAAAAACGTCCAAATAAGCACACCAGAAGCATCTGCTTCGCTTTCACGAACAGCCAAAGGAATAGGTAAAATTATATCGCGAATTAATTTCGTCGCGGTGGCGAAGTGCAGGAGCAAAACAGCAAAATTTTTGTGAGGAGAAATACGGTGCCACGGTGCACCGAGGTTTCGGGATCTAGCACGGTTCCTCGAGATAGAGTATAAGAGGTCAGTGATACGCGCGGCGAACCTCACCGCCTAACCGCGGATTTCGTTGGTTTCAAGGTCACTTCCTGACGGCAATTCAGTGATAATCCTGTTGTTTAGTGAACGGACGCTTTCTAACCCGCAATGAATCACAGGATATCGGCACTGCGGGCAAAGGGTTGACGCTGCTGACAACACTCCCCCCGCGAATTTTTTAGTCAATCAATATTTCGGCCACTGATAGGAAGATTAGCGGTTGCTAGTTTCAGTACAAATAAATCGAAATGCGCAAGATGTATGCAGAGACCCACCCATTGGGGCGGCACGATCCACTCCCAAACGGCGAAAAAAACCAAACAAATGTTGAGAATACCTACAGGTATAATTATACCCGAAACCTACATGTTGTAATATTTTAAGGGCTGGTTATCCCCAGACCCTATTCTTCGCCAAATCTCAGCCGTGTCGCTTGTCAGGCCGCCCTGGGGAATCATGCGCGCGCCTCGCCCCAAGATGTACACGCTCCATGAAACGGATGTCTTACACATAAACTAGGTTCTGCTGCGATCGTAAAACCTGCCGAAGCTCCCCCGGCACCAGCATTCAATTTATACTGGTTCATTTCAACTTAGAGCATCTTCTAGTGTGCTCCAGTCGGCTTAGGCTCAACTCACTTCTTGTCAGACCGTCAGTGCGCAGATCACCGACGTCCGTTGTTATGACTCCATCAGCCGATTTCTACGATGGCAAACACTGTTCACCGTCTCCTTTATTCCAATCTTCTGACAGGTATTTACACGTAACAGTAACATCTGGCACCGCCGGTCACGCTGCAGGCACAACACTGCTAAAGCAGCAAACATTGGGTCCGTGGCAGCCAGTACGGCGCGCTGTCCCAGCCAGACCTCGCATCCGTTCCCTGACCGTCCGACCTGACCGCAGAGACTCACGTCGCCGTCACCGCCTCCGGATGCGATGGAGGCGAGAAAGCCGACGTCGAGCAGCACAGATCATGGCTTCCAATCGCGGATCCAATGAAGCGGCGTCGTTCCATCACAAAGGGCACAGTAGAGGTGCACTCATTGAAGTCCATCACGCTGCCCACCGCCCGCGTCCAACAACGACCCCGACATCATGCTCTGCATTGGCCGCTGCTGTTGCTGTTCCTGCTGCTGCTGTGATTGTTGAGGTTGTTGTGGCTGCTGTTGTGATGCCTGCTGCTGTGGTTGTTGCTGCTGTGACTGCTGCTGTGATTGATGCAGTGACTGCTGTTGTTGTTGAGACTGTTGTGGTTGTTGCTGGGATTCTTGTTTTTGTGGTTCCTGTAGTTCTTGTTCCTGCGGTTGTGGTTGCTGTGGTTGATGTGGCTGTTGTTGGGATTGCTGTTGTTGAGGTTGTTGCAATTGAGCTTGCTGTGATTGCTGCTCTTGTGGATCTTGTGGCTTTTGTTGCAGTTGTGTCTGTTGTGCTGGAGACTGCTGCACTGGAGGCTGAGGCAGTTGTGGTTGCTGTGACTGCTGTTGCTCTTGTTGTGATGTTTGTTGTGTCTGTTGTGGTTGTTGCAGTTGCTCTTGCTGTGATTGTTGTGGTTGTTTGACTTTTTGTTCCTGCAGTTGTGGTTGTTGCAGATGCTGTGCTGTTGGTGGTGGTGGCTGTTGTTGTGGAGGCTGCTGTAGTTGTGATTGCTGTTGCAGTTGTTCTTGTTGCAATTGTTGCTGCTGTGGTTGTTGTTGCTGGTGCTGTTCCTGCTGTGGCTGCTGCAGTTGTTGATGGTGCAGCTGATGCTGTGGTTGTTGATGCTGCTGGTGCTGCTCTTGTTGCTGGTGCTGTTGCTGCTGTTTTTGTTGCTGATGTTGATGCTTTTGCTGCTGCTGTTGCTGCTGAAGTTGATGCTGTTGTTGCTGTTTTTGTTGTTGCAGTTGTTGGTGCTGTTGCTGCTGCTTCAGCTGATGCTGCTGCAGCTGTTGTTGTTGAAACTGTCGCTGCAGCAGGATCTGGGCGGGCGGTGTTCCGTCCGGCCCCGGCTGTTCGGTGGGCAGTGTGAAGTTGTGCACCACGTCGCGCACGGCCGGGAAGACGGAGCAGTCGCCGGACTGGGCGGCCAGCTCGCTGCTCCGCCGCATCAGCGTGTTGATGTGCGTCATCATCTGCCGGTGGCCACGTCGTGTCATCATCCAGCCGAGTTCAGCTACGACACAGCCGAGATCACACCAGGGCATGGTCGGTCGGGGAACAGTCGCTTTGGGTCATTAGCTGGTAGGTGGCACTGCATTAATGAGCATGACACAACATCCTTAACTTCACCAGGATGGAGTCCCGTGTGGACAATACCACGTCACCCCTTGCACTGGAATATCTAGCCGCTAGAAACAAAAGCTAGAACCTTCACTCAAATGCGATGTTTTCCCCAAATTTCAAAGCTTTGTACGCCTTCACGAAAATAAAGTTGCAGATCGCTCTAAATAATCAAATGGCATGTTTGTCTCGGATATTTGAATGTTTTTTCCTCCACAAATGACAACTGTGACATGGCCCTGTCGAGTGTACAGGAAGCAAAAATTGTTTGTCCATCACGCGACGTTGGTCCGTCGGACTCGTCTGGTCCGCCTGCGACTCGCACGCAGCAGTGACCGGGCCGGCCGGCCCCCGCGGCCACACCGACCTGATTGGGCTGGTAGTCCTTCCTGTCGGCGCACTGGGTCAGGTTGTCGGCCATGTGGTAGACGATGGGCAGCACGAGTCGGGCGGGCTCCACGCCGGGCGGCGACGCCAGCCGACGCGTCAGTTGCAGGAAGAAGAGCAGCTTGGAGCCGGCGTTCATCAGCGACACGACGCCGGTGGGTATGAGCGCCGGCGTGGCCGCCGGGTGGGACGTGGTGCACCACTCCACCGACCAGCTCATCGAGCTCGCCTGTCGCACACACCGGGTCACCCGTCAACGGTGCAACGGTGCTCACCTGTCACCGGTCAGCGGTCGCCCGTCAACAGTCAGTAGCCACCGGCCGGCGGTCAGCGGCCACCCGCCAACAGTCAGTAAACACCGGCCACCCATCATTGGCCACCAGTCATCGGTCACTAGGTCGCAGATTGCCTGCAGACCTTCTACATAGGTCATCAGTGACGAATTAGCGACTGCAAACGGACGCTCGAGGACCCCGCTCGACCACTGATTACCGAGCTGATAGGCAGGCTGATGGGGCTTCCCTGGGCCCTGGGGTCCGCTTTGACTGACTTTGAGACTGTTCCCTTGTTTATCGGATGGTTCACGACACACTGCTGTGTACGATGACAGCTCATGGCGCCGCACACATTGCTTCGCCGGTGGGCCGCGGAATTTGGTAGTGGTCCGAATGGTGCGAGTGTTGAACCCGAGACTTTCGTATCCTTCGCATGCGAGCTCAACACTAGGCACTGGGACACCGCCCCTGACTTGGAGACTACTTCGGCTGATCTGGGGCGGCTACAGGTGATCTGTGGTTGTTGGTGCTGATTTGGAGGGTTGCTAGCGTTAGCCTGCAGTTTGCTGGTGCTCACCTGTGGATTGCTGGGGTCAGATGAGGCCTCCTCCATCTGCATGATGCGAATGAAGTCACGAAGGACGTTGAAGGGAGTGTTGAGGATCCGAACGAAAGTCTTGAGAGTGTTCTGCCGGTACGGCGGAACGGCCACCTTCGTTTCGAAGAACCGCTCCAGAACCTGACGTACAGCGAAGGTCACACAGTTCAGTCGCCACTCCATCACCTGACATAGTCACGCACATACAGGCCGACCGACATCTGACGCATGACATACGGCCATGGCAATACACATCTGTCCCAGCATTTGAGGCATAGTCACGACCATACAGGGCCGGTCTAACAACTGATAGACAGTGACGGCCATACGGAGCCGCTCCAGCACTAGGGGAATAGTCACCACCATACAGAACCGCCCGAGAGCCGGACAGACAGCCACACCCGAATGCCCACAGTTCACCGCCTGCGGATAACCTGCCAACTGCCATTAAGCCACTGCATACCAACATCGAATCCCACTCTGCATTTGCACGACATCCGGGAAGCACATCCGCAGCAAATCGCAGCAATCGCCCCGCGTCGCGACCTCGCAGCACAGGGCGGCGGTCGCCGGCCCACCTGCATCTCCTCCGGCTGGAACTGCTCGGTCAGGTCCGGACTGGGGTGCACGCTCAGGTGGAGCGTCTGCACGAACTCGGGCTCCAGCCGGACGCGGCACTGCACGCACGACGTGCGGAACAGGGTGGCGCCCTGCTCCGTGCACGGCAGCCGCACGATGTTGGAGGCCGCCTCCTCGTCCAGCGTCTGCGGCACCGCACACGGCGCGCGTCAGACAGCTTATACCGGAGTCGGTCGGGTCAGACTGGAGTCAGGCTGCGACACCACACACGGCGCGCGTCAGACAGCTTATACCGGAGTCGGTCGGGTCGTACTGGGGTCAGGCTGCGACACCACACACGGCGCGCGTCAGACAGCTTATACCGGAGTCGGTCGGGTCAGACTGGAGTCAGGCTGCGACACCACACACGGCGCGCGTCAGACAGCTTATACCGGAGTCGGTCGGGTCAGACTGGAGTCAGGCTGCGACACCACACACGGCGCGCGTCAGACAGCTTATACCGGAGTCGGTCGGGTCGTACTGGGGTCAGGCTGCGACACACACACGGCGCGCGTCAGACAGCTTATACCGGAGTCGGTCGGCAAGACTGGAGTCAGGCTGCGGACCACACACGGCGCGCGTCAGACATGTTATACCGGAGTCGGTCGGGTCGTACTGGGGTCAGGCTGCGACACCACACGGCGCGCGTCAGACAGCTTATACCGGAGTCGGTCGGGTCGTACTGGGGTCAGGCTGCGACACCACACACGGCGCGCGTCAGACAGCTTATACCGGAGTCGGTCGGGTCGTACTGGGGTCAGGCTGCGACACCACACACGGCGCGCGTCAGACAGCTTATACCGGAGTCGGTCGGGTCGGACTGGGGTCAGGCTGCGACACCACACACGGCGCGCGTCAGACAGCTTATACCGGAGTCGGTCGGGTCGACACCAAGGTCAGATGGTGGGTAGCGATCAGGCTGCGACACCACACACGGCGCGCGTCAGACAGCTTATACCGGAGTCGGTCGGGTCAGACTGGGGTCAGGCTGCGACACCACACACGGCGCGCGTCAGACAGCTTATACCGGAGTCGGTCGGGTCAGTACTGGGGTCAGGCTGCGACACCACCGGCGCGCGTCAGACAGCGTATACCGGAGTCGGTCGGGTCAGACTGGGGTCAGGCTGCGACACCACACACGGCGCGCGTCAGACAGCTTATACCGGAGTCGGTCGGGTCAGACTGGAGTCAGGCTGCGACACCACACACGGCGCGCGTCAGACAGTGTATACCGGTGTCGGTCGGGTCGTACTGGGGTCAGGCTGCGACACCACACACGGCGCGCGTCAGACAGCTTATACCGGTGTCGGTCGGGTCGTACTGGGGTCAGGCTGCTGCATGCAGGTAGATATATACGGGTACTAAAACGGGAATCGGATTATCTGGTCATTTCACACATCTGATCTGGAGCTGTATGACTGAAGCAGTCGATGGGCCGCTGAGCCGAAATAATCAACATCTGATCTGGACTAGAATGCCATTATTCGTATTTTTTCAATGATTGGCCTAAGTTGTCATTCAATATACACAGTTATGGCCAATGTAATGCCCAACCCATCCCATAACACGAAGAGTATACGATTAGTAAGATCCGAGTTCAGGCTATTAATATTAACAGGCCGCAGCGAACTTCCGGTGACAGCTTGACAAGGGAAAATGGCATGCATCTCAGAAAATGAATTATCAGCCTTCACATATCGTCTTCCACATGCCAGTAATGCCAATTGTATGACCGCTAAGTCTGCCAGAAGAGAACAGCACATGGCCAGGCCATACTCGCCAGAACAACACGTAGCCACGCCATACCCGCCAGAACAACACGTAGCCACGCCATACCCTCCAGAACAACACGTAGCCACGCCATACTCGAACACAATGGACTCATGCAACATCTATGGCAGACACCAGCTAACCTCCACTCCCTCTTTCCTGTATCCCGCCTCACCATCCACCCTCCTTTTGCGCTTCTGCCTCTCTCACCTTGCGCAGGTGGGTCCGCAGGTAGACGCAGCCGAGGTAGCGCTCCAGCGGCGACACCTGCGCCATGTCGGGGGCGGCGCGCACCGCCGCCGTGCGCACCGGCGCGCGTGTGCACAGCACGTCGAACGACTCGTGCGTGAGCATGACGGGCGCGGCGGCGGGCCGGACGCGGCCCGCCTTGGCGGCCGGCGAGCCGACGGCCAGCGCCGGCGACATGAGCGGCTGCGCCGTGAACGGCGACACGACGCCGGCGGCCGGACTGTGGCCCACGTGGCTGGGGCTGGGCGCCGGCAGGAAGCCGCCCGGCGACGGCACGTGCAGCGGCGCGCCCGGCGAGTTGGACACCAGCTGCTGGGCGGGCGGCGGCGCCGCCGGCGACGGCTGCAGCGGGCTGGCCGGCGTGTGCGGGTTGGACAGCGAGCCGCCGGGCGTCAGCGGGTGCGCGAAGCGGCCGTCGCGCGCCGCCGCCGGCGAGCTGGCCTTGAGCGCGGCGGGCGGCGGCAGCGCGGCCGGCTCCAGCTCCAGGCTGGTCGGCGACGGCGGCGTGTCGTCGTCGCCGCCGGCGCCGGCCAGCGCCGGGTCGGCCGCGTACTTGACCAGGAAGGCGGCCAGGTTCTGCATGGGCGTCAGCTCGTCCAGCGGCCGGCTGCGGTCGAACACGCAGAACGCGCCGTCGCGCACCGACACCAGGCCGTCGCTGTGCAGCTGCACCGACAGGCAGTACGTCTTGCGGTACACCAGCCGCACGTGCCAGGCGGCCTGCGGCAGCGCGATGAAGTTGGTGACCGGCTCCAGCGGCCGGTCGCCGCGCACGCCGAGCCGCGGCGACGCCGACAGCTTGTCGAGCGACACCAGCGGCGAGTACGTCTCGTCCAGCGCCACCATCAGCTGCGCCAGCGACCGCTCGGCGTTCAGCAGGTCCTCCAGCTGGCCCGACAGTCCGGCGTGGGGGTTGGTGGCGCTGCTCGACCTGGCACAGCGCACGACATAGCACAGTCACTCACTTGGGACACACGAGGCCACGGAACAGCAACATGATACAGTCGAAAACGAGTTGACACGGCAATGCGTTGGTCACGAGAATCGCTGCCCAACGAACTGGTATCGACGCTAATTGTTTGCCAGTTACTGGCATGTTGTGTCACTGGATCAGGGCCTCATCTAACATATTAACTTAGAGGAACGTGTTCCCACCTGTCAAGTAGTGTTTCAAATTGCTTAAGCATCATTGGGGGTGGGGGGCTCCACAGACTGGGATATTTTACTCACTGGAGTAAGAAATGTAATGCTCACACCGAGCCAAATCTTGTTAGACGAAGCAATGCTGTTGAAGAGAAATTAATCCACCTCTACTAGATAGCATAGCATCGCATATGTTTTGTTCCGAAAACAGCAGCATTGCCAGGTGACTGACCAATTACATTTATGATCATGCGCGGGACTGTCAACGAGCGCAACCAGTCCGTACACCCACAAGTCTTAACAAAGACTGCTCTCCACTTTCGGCACTGACCGTTCAGGTGGTCACGTTCCGTTGACGTGGCCGCAGTGATAAACTATTGGTAAAATAGGGTGGAATATGCCACCTTCTGAACAATGAATTGACGTCCCTCCAAACGGAGCATTGACATCGTGCTTCATGATGAGTTGTTATGAAGTCTTTATATCTAATTTCTAACAGCATCTTGCTGGTATCAAAGCATGCAATGGTTAGTATGATACTAACCGTTGTGCATTGTGATGCACGAAAATATTGTTGGCACAATCCCAGGTAAGAGGATTACCTATGATGTCACCTGTTATACAATAACATTGAATAGGTACTTTGTACCGCTATCGCCAAAATAGTCACCCATAAATTGGGTATATTAAAACAAAGGAAGAGGTGTGCATATGAGCATACCATTGCATAAGAACTGTCTTGGAAGAATTTGTCAGTGATGCTAAATGACGTGTTCCATTAGAATTTCGACGTGCCGTACGTGCTTTGACATCCCACACCTACCGAAAAAAAAAATTATTTTAACACTGCACAGCCGGGACACCAAAGCATCTCACACAGGGTCCGAACGACGCCCAGCCCACCACCCGCCACCCGCACTGACCGGGTTGCCGCCACAACACTGCAGGTCAGCGGGGCCGGCGCCACCACCACCCGGGCCGCACCTGGCGTTGATGCCGAAGCTGAGCCGGAAGCGGCTCTCGTCGCTGCAGTACTCGACGCGCACGGTGGCCGCCTTGTTGGGGCCGTAGGCCAGCGTGACGCAGCGGTAGGTGAACGACGACACCTCGGTCAGCTGGCTGAGGTCGCGCTGCCGGTCGTCGGCGGTGAACTGCTGGAATGCCAGCACCAGGCCGTACAGCTGCGCGATGCAGCGCCAGTCGGCCAGCAGCCGCTCCACCACGCCGGCGGCCGCCTCGCCGGCCGGCTGCGGGTACGACAGGTAGACGGGCCGCCGGCTGGCCTGCTCGCGCGCCAGGCGCGAGCGCACCGGCGCGCTGTGGAACACCAGCTCCACCGACCACCGGCCGCCCAGTCTGTCCTCCTGCTGTGTGACGGTGGCCGACAGCAGGGCCCGCTGCAGCTGCACCATGGCCGCCGGCTCCACGTCGGCCACCGTCGGCAGCTCCACTATCCGGATGTAGCGCGACTGGCCGCTGCCGGGCGGCATGACACGGGTCAGCGTGGTGCACACACAGCGCCGGGTGGCACAGGCACTATGTCAGGGTGATGCAGACACCTCAGAACGGTACGAGGACGAGTCAGGGTGACAGAGCTGCACGTCACAATGGTAAAGGCCAGGGTGGGACACACAGGTCAGGGTGGGACACATAGGCCAGGGTGGGACACATAGGTCAGGGTGAGACACATAGGTCAGGGTGAGACACAGGTCAGGGTGTGACATACAAATCTGGGTCGTTCATACATGTAAGGCCGGTTCACACAGGTCAGGGTGGCAAACACAGGTCAGGGCTATAGACAAATGGTACAAACCAGGGCGATGGCAACGCACAGCTGGTGGTACACACAAGTTGGGGTAGGCGAGAAACACAGGTCGGTACACCACCTCTGCCATGCATACAATTGAAGCCCGACATTTCCTTTGATAAAGACAGGGCAGGACAATCCTGGGACACAGACGGTCGGTGTACCGGTCGTGCTTCACATGTACAGGCCGTGATATAGTGTCCGGTGGGCCATTGATCGACTATGGCACAGTTTCCGGTAGGCCATTGATCGGCCATGACAGAGTATCTGGCTGGCCATTGATCAAAGATGAGGCACGATTCTCTCAGTAGCTAAATCAGTGATTGCAGAGCCTCGTACGCTAAACCCGGGCCTGTGCGGCTGCACCCCTGCCGCCGGCGACACCACCCCTGCGACGGCAGGCCGACCCACTCACTTGGGGTCGACGGCGGCGCCGCCGTGCGCCACGCCGAGGCGGCTGAGCTCGCGACACAGCGCCGCGCACGGGATCTGCTCGTCGCAGAGCGCCACCACCTGCGCCAGCTCGGTGATGAAGTAGGCCGGCGACGAGCCGCGGCCGCCGGCGCGCGACGGCGAGCCGGGCGGCGGGACGGCCCGACGCGCCTCCTCCGACTGCAGCAGCGTGCCGGGGCCGTGCAGACACAGGAACGTGTCCAGCTCGACGAACGTCACCACCTTCCGAGGCACGCACACTGCCGTCAACAAACGCCACCGCACACCGCAATAAACGTCATCGCCTGCCGAGAGACGCATAATGTCGTGGAAAACTCTACCGTACACCATAATAAACACCACCACCCGACGAGACATACAGTCGTGGAGAAACGCTACCGCACACCACAATAAGCGCCAAGGCAGGGATAGCTGGTTGACAAAGGTGTTGAGCTCTGGGTACTAAAGGTTTCGGGTTCAACACACGCATCGCTCGGGACATCTCCCAATCCCGCGGCCCACCGGCGATACAGTGTGGTCGGCGCCATTAGCTGTGAATGTGCAGAAAGTGCGTCGTGAATCACCCAATAAACAAACAAGCCACAATAACCGTCACCACCTGCCTACGACACAATATCACGGGGAAAAATGTTCAAATGAAGTTCGTCACACCATTATTAGTCATATCGGCTGTAATCAAGCGACATGTTTGGTTCCACATCCAGGTCTGGTTATGTCGAGTCGCAGAGCAGTGACTGCTGCAACTCTCACGTCTGAATGACCTTGGCGCCCCCCACGTTTGCAGTTGTATGTCCATGCAACCAACACCATTACAGAACATGGGCACACTGTCCTGCCAACAAACATAAAATAATGTGACATTGTTGACCGTGCTTCCTGGCATCAGCGTGTCTTCTAATGGCTATTGCACCAATGACACAACACAACTTAGAATGTAGCCATTGATTGATTATATGAGTTTAAGGGCGCGCCGACTAGAGAATGCAGCCATTGAAGATAGCTTTATGCTAGGCAGACAGATCGTGCAGCTGCACAATACAAGAAAAGAAACAATCTAGCTTATTTTCACCCGACCACCTGACTAGGCTGGCTTATTTTACACCCATGAAACTTCATAATCAATCCGGCAATATCGAAACCAGTTGCTTGATGTAAATTCAAAGCCCCAGTGACCATTAGCACGCGATCAAAGGGGTCAAAGCAACCAACGGACTTCCCGCGAATACGTGTGCATATCCTCGCCCTTTGGTTAGGGAGGGCTATGCATGGTAAGCGGCTGAGGTTCACCCAAAAGGAAGACGAAAATCCACTGGGAGGGATCAATTCAGGTATTCATCAATTATATGAAAAAAAGCCATGCAGGTGCATCATTCATCGCAAAATACGACATACATGCTATGTTCTAATGTGTCAGCTAAAACAACTGAAGCTGCTATGCCTACCTGCGGCCACCTCGCCAAGACCCACCTTAAGGTACTTCTTGGGCAGGTGCCTCTCGTTGGCGTCCTCCGAGCCGTCCTCGATGCTGGACGGCTTGACGGTCACCATGTGGAAGCTGTAGTCCATCTGGTTGGGCGCGCCGGCGCGCTCCTGACACACCACCACCAGCACGCGGCTGGGGAACCGGTGCAGCCGCACGTACAGCTGCTGCGCCGGCAGCCGGCCCAGCGGGTGGCCCTCCAGGTACGACAGCGGCAGCGACTCGTGCGCCGACGCCGGCAGGTGCTGCAGCGTCTTCTCGGCGCGGCACAGCGTCACCCAGAACCTGGATACGCCGACGCCACGTCAACACTCGACACGTCATCGGCAACACAGTGCGACCGGCTCTGCAGAAGTGGACAGTTCGCACTGAGAGAGCGTCATCCAGGATCCAGTCGTACCGAGACACACCTTCACCCAGAGCCATCACACCGAACGTCACCACATACCACAGCATAACCTAAAACCAGGCAATGCAGAGACACATCGTCACCCCAAAGCCATTATACCGAGCGTCACCACATACCACGGCGTCATCTACAACCAGGCGATACCGGGACACATCGTCACCCAGAGCCATCAGACCGAAACACGCAGTCATCCAGTACCAGGGCATCCAGAGATATAGGACCGGCCGTCTGCTCAGTATCCACCTGAGGCGGGACAGTAGCAGCAGTCTACTCAGTACCCACCTGAGGAGGGACAGCAGCGGCAGTCTGCTCAGTACCCACCTGGGGCGGGACAATAGCAGCCGTCTGCTCAGTACCCACCTGAGGCTTGACAGCAGCGGCAGTCTGCTCAGTACCCACCTGAGGAGGGACAGCAGGGAGTCTGCTCAGTACCACTGAGGCGGGACAGCAGCAGCAGTTGCTAGTACCCACCTGGGGCGGGACAGTAGCGGCCATCTACTCAGTACCCACCTGGGGCGGGACAGCAGCAGCAGTCTGCTCAGTACCGACCTGAGGAGGAACAGCAGCGGCCGTCTGCTCAGTACCCACCTGAGGCGGGACAGTAGCGGCAGTCTGCTCAGTACACACCTGAGGAGGGACAGCAGCAGCAGTCTGCTCAGTACCCACCTGGGGCAGGACAGTAGCGGCAGTCTGCTCAGTACCCACCTGAGGAGGGACAGCAGCGGCAGTCTGCTCAGTACCCACCTGAGGCGGGACAGCAGCGGCAGTCTGCTCAGTACCCACCTGAGGCGGGACAGTAGCGGCAGTCTGCTCAGTACCCACCTGAGGAGGAACAGTAGCTGCAGTTTCCTCAGTACCCACCTGAGGCAGGACAGTAGCGGCACCCATACCACCTAGCTGGACAGTGGGTGCTGTCTGCCAGTACCCACCTGAGGCGGGACAGCAGCGGCAGTCTGCTCAGTACCCACCTGAGGAGGGACAGCAGCAGCAGCAGTCTACTCAGTACCCACCTGAGGCGGGACAGCAGCGGCAGTCTGCTCAGTACCCACCTGAGGAGGGACAGCAGCGGCAGTCTGCTCAGTACCCACCTGAGGCGGGACAGCAGCGGCAGTCTGCTCAGTACCCACCTGAGGCGGGACAGCAGCGGCAGTCTGCTCAGTACCCACCTGAGGCGGGACAGCAGCGGCAGTCTGCTCAGTACCCACCTGAGGCGGGACAGCAGCGGCAGTCTGCTCAGTACCCACCTGAGGCGGGACAGTAGCTGCAGTCTGCTCAGTACCCACGAGGGACAGTAGCTGCAGTCTGCTAGTACCCACCGAGGCGGGACAGCACGTCTGCTCAGTACCCACCTGAGGCGGACAGCAGCGCAGTCTGCTCAGTACCCACCTGAGGCGGGACAGCAGCTGCAGTCTGCTCAGTACCCACCTGAGGCGGACAGCAGCGCAGTCTGCTCAGTACCCACCTGAGGCGGGACAGCAGCGGCAGTCTGCTCAGTACCCACCTGAGGCGGGACAGCAGCGGCAGTCTGCTCAGTACCCACCTGAGGCGGGACAGCAGCTGCAGTCTGCTCAGTACCCACCTGAGGCGGGACAGCAGCGGACGGAGCGCGCTGCGGTCGCCGTTGAGCGCGGCCGTCACCTCCTCGCAGATGGGCGTGTCGTAGAGCGGCACGTGCGCCGTCAGCGTGCCGCGGTGCACGTCGACGGCGACCAGCAGGTGCTCGCCCTTGAGGCACGGCTGCAGCAGCGGCATGGCCAGCACGGCCGGCGAGCCCGACAGCTGCAGCTGCTCGACGGGCAGCTGCAGCAGGCGCGACAGCTGGGCGCGCGCCTCGGCCAGCACGGCGCGGCTGCGCAGGTGGATGGTGTGCACCAGCAGCCGCTCCACGGACAGCTGGTCCGAGCGGACGGCCCGCTCCGCCTGGTGGGCGACGCTCGAGTCGGGCAGCGGCGGCGAGTGGGTCACCTGCAGTGGCCGGCCGCCGTCGGCGCAGTCCGTCTGCAGCACCACCCTGTAGGCCGGCTCCAAGCGCGACTCCCGACCCGTCACCTGCCGCACACAACACCGGACCGTGTCAGGAGCGGGGGACTGGGCACGCGGTCAGGAGCGTGTCACTGGACACGGGGTCAGGTGGCGACAGACCACTATATAGGCCGACTCCGAGCGACACACCTTCACCTGTGCCCGACACAAAGGCACTGTCGACGGCATAATTATTATTCAAGCCATTGGTATAGGTGCGGGTGCAGTCGTTCGTCTCACCTTGCATGTTTCATACCACTAGCCAGAAACGACACCGGCGTTGGTAATCAGTTCCATCATGCATCTATATTAGCTATTTGAAGAATCAAAGTAAAATTTGTAGGCCAGCAGGCAGCCGAACAGTTGAATTCTAGCAAGCAAGCTGTGATCCACTTAATCCGTTTCATTATGGTTGATGGCATAATGAATGGCATAATGATGGCATAATACATCACCACAAAAGCAGCTACAAACACAGGTTGATAGGATACTGCTCCCGGGTCTGGTGGTGGTGGATTGGAGTTTAGGGGCGAGGGATGCTCCCGGGTCTGTCTCCCCATACTGTTAACAGCAGCACGGAGCACCCGCCTCCCTCCAGTAGGTGACGGCCAGTAGTCGGCTCGGCTGGCATGCATTTATGGTGCTCCAGGGTCTATCTCCAGACTACAACAGTGATCCTGAGCACCCACCTCCCTCCAGTAGGAGACGGCCAGCAGCCGACCCGGCTGGTAGTCGTGCACGCGCACGTTGTCGCCCAGCCTGTCGCGACACAGGTGCACCACCTGCGAGTGCAACACCTCCAGCTGCAGACTCTGGCAGAACGAGTGCAGGATGGTGTAGATGTCGTACAGCGGTCGCGCCGACTCCGCCAGGTACGAGCTCACCAGCTGGTGCAGGTAGTGCACCTGCAACAGACCCGGTCAGGTCAGATCACGGGTCAGGTCAGATCACTGGTCAGGTCAGATCATGGGTCAGGGACAGCTCACCAGTTGGTGCAGGTGGTGTACCTGGAACAGATCTGGTCAGGTCAGATCAGATCACGGTTAGGGACAGTCCACCAATTGGTGTAAGTCGTGCACGTGAAATCGACCCAAATCGGGTTAGGTCACAGGCAGGGCTGTGTTCAGAGTTTGGAGTCATAGATGTGGAGGAAAATTCCTGGGTAATCCAAGTTTAAGATAATAGTTTCCGTTCTCTTCGCAACATCTCTTTTGCATTTCCCAGCGATATTTTGACATATTACCTTCAGGCAGTAAGTCCACAGTCAGTATCAACCAGTAGCATTCAACCTTTCAGCATGAAAAAGGAGGGCACAATTTTCCAGAGGAGATAGTTTTAGATCGCAAAACTTAAGGGACAGTCTTTTCCAAGCCTAGTCAATAGTCAGGGAAAGCTCGCCAGCTGGTTCAGGTGGCACAGCTGAAACCGATCCGGTCAGATCGGATCGCAGATGAGGGAGAGAGCTCACCAGCTAGAGCAGGTAGTGCATCTGACACTGATTCGGTATTATTATGTCGGCATGGGTGAAGTTGATGTCAGTCCGAGCCGAGGAAAACCGTCTAAACCGGAAGTTAATAATATTATTCTGGAGGGTATTGAATAATCGCATTTTACACCACACAGAACCAGACAGAAAACGATACTAGTTGAGTGGGAACTTACCTGAGAAAAAAATCACAGTATCTCTGGCAACTAGTACTGACTTAGAGAAGATGCACCAAACAACCAATGTTATCCAACAGTACTGAAGTTTTACCAACCTGAAGAACAGTGTATAGGTGTTACCTACCTGAAGAACAGTACCGAGGTGTTACACACCTGAAGAACAGTACCGAGGTGTTACACACCTGAAGAACAGTACCGAGGTGTTACACACCTGAAGAGCAGTGCTGCGGTGTTACCCACCTGAAGAGCAGTGCTGTGGTGTTACCCACCTGAAGAGCAGTGCTTACGGTCTCCCACCGAAGAGCAGTGCTGCGGTGTTACCCACCTGAAGAGCAGTGCTGCGGTGTTACCCACCTGAAGACAGAAGACAGTGCTGTGGTGTTACCCACCTGAAGAGCAGTGCTGTGGTGTTACCCACCTGAAGAGCAGTGCTGTGGTGTTACCCACCTGAAGAGCAGTGCTGTGGTGTTACCCACCTGAAGAGCAGTGCTGTGGTGTTACCCACCTGAAGAGCAGTGCTGTGGTGTTACCCACCTGAAGAGCAGTGCTGAGGTGTTACCCACCTGAAGAGCAGTGCTGTGGTGTTACCCACCTGAAGAGCAGTGCTGAGGTGTTACCCACCTGAAGAGCAGTGCTGCGGTGTTACCCACCTGAAGAGCAGTGCTCACCTAGAGCAGTGTGTGGTGTTACCCACCTGAAGAGCAGTGCTGAGGTGTTACCCACCTGAAGAGCAGTGCTGTGGTGTTACCCACCTGAAGAACAGTACTGAGGTGTTACCCACCTGAAGAGCAGTGCTGAGGTGTTACCCACCTGAAGAGCAGTGCTGAGGTGTTACCTAGCTGAAGAGCAGTACTGAGGTGTTACCCACCTGAAGAGCAGTGCTGTGGTGTTACCCACCTGAAGAGCAGTGCTGAGGTGTTACCCACCTGAAGAGCAGTGCTGAGGTGTTACCCACCTGAAGAGCAGTGCTGAGGTGTTACCCACCTGAAGAGCAGTGCTGAGGTGTTACCTAGCTGAAGAGCAGTGCTGCGGTGCTACCCACCTGAAGAGCAGTGCTGCGGTGTTACCCACCTGAAGAGCAGTGCTGCGGTGTTACCCACCTGAAGAGCAGTGCTGCGGTGTTACCCACCTGAAGAGCAGTGCTGCGGTGTTACCCACCTGAAGACCAGTGCTGCGGTGTTACCCACCTGAAGAGCAGTGCTGTGGTGTTACCCACCTGAAGAGCAGTGCTGTGGTGTTACCCACCTGAAGAGCAGTGCTGTGGTGTTACCCACCCGAAGAGCAGTGCTGCGGTGTTACCCACCTGAAGAGCAGTGCTGAGGTGTTACCCACCTGAAGAGCAGTGCTGCGGTGTTACCCACCTGAAGAGCAGTGCTGTGGTGTTACCTACCTGAAGAGCAGTGCTGAGGTGTTACCCACCTGAAGAGCAGTGCTGCGGTGTTACCCACCTGAAGGGCAGTGCTGAGGTGTTACCCACCTGAAGAGCAGTGCTGCGGTGTTACCCACCTGAAGAGCAGTGCTGCGGTGTTACCCACCTGAAGAGCAGTGCTGCGGTGTTACCTACCTGAAGAGCAGTGCTGAGGTGTTACCCACCTGAAGAGGGTGCACCAGGCTCTTGCCCTCGCCCGTCTCCTTGTCCTCCACCAGGATGTCGATCTCCAGCAGGGTCCACGGCACGGTCGGACCATCGCCCATGAGAGTCAGCGACACCTGGCGAGCGGCAGCAGCAGGGTCAACAGAGCCGGCGGGTCGGACCCGCGCAGTGATAAATGATTCGCGAAATAGGGTGGAATTGAAACTGAACATTGAAAAGCTCTACTGAACTCAATTGAAATGCAACATTAAAAGACGTCCTTCCCAAAAAAGTATTGACATCATGTATCCTGATGTTGGTTTATGAAGTCTCCATGCCTCGCTTCTAACGATATAATGTGTGCAGCATGCTCATGCTCACCACTGCAAATTGTTATATATAAGCATCTCGTACATAACGCAATTTCAGGTAAAAAGAATCCCCTATGACATGGTCTACTGTTCAATTCAAGTTGGTGATAGTATTAAATGATTGATGTCATTAACATAAGTACCCTTAAATTAGGTAGCTTTCAAAATAAACAAAAATATGCGGATATAAGCATGTTATGTGCTCAAAAATGGACTTGGAGGACATAAACAATATTCGACACTGAATCCTTTCCATGGTGAAGCTACCTGGAACTCGTGCTGGACAGTGATGCGGACCCGGCCGGCGCCGATCTTGAGCTGCAGCATCTGCGGCGGCAGGTCCGACGTCACCAGCCGGTGCTCGATGATCTGGTTCAGACGCTGAAACGACACACGGGGTCAGACGCTGAAACGACACACGGGGTAAGATGCTGAAACGACACACTGGGTAAGACGCTGAAACGACACACGGGGTCAGACGCTGAAACGACACACTGGGTCAGACGCTGAAACGACACACTGGGTCAGACCAGGAGACGCTGAAACGACACACTGGGTCAGACGCTGAAACGACACACTGGGTCAGACGCGAAACGACACCGAAACGACACACGGTCAGACGCTGAAACGACACACTGGGTCAGACGCTGAAACGACACACGGGTCAGACGCTGAAACGACAGCCCAAACACACACTGGGTCAGACGCTGAAACGACACACGGCAGACACAAACTGCTGAAACGACACACACACTGGGTCAGACGCTGAAACGACACACTGGGTCAGACGCTGAAACGACACACGGGGTCAGACGCTGAAACGACACACTGGGTCAGACGCTGAAACGACACACGGGGTAAGACGCTGAAACGACACACTGGGTCAGACGCTGAAACGACACACTGGGTCAGATGCTGGTTAGTTGGTTATTGGGGTTTAGGGGCGCATCGACTACGCCGATCATGTAGCGCCCTGGGTCAGATGCTGAAACGACACACGGGGTAAGATGCTGAAACGACACACGGGCCAGTTGCTGAAACGACACATGTACACACTAGGTCAGACGCTGATGCACACTGGTTCAGGTGATGAAAAAGCACACACATGCCCAGATGGTGTAGCACTTGCTTATATCTGCAGGGTGACGCCCTATCAAATAGCATACCAATCTCGTGGAAGCCCACTGTATGACGCCTTTGCAAGGAAGAGAGCCATTCCAATATGGATCTGTAGGGTGAAGGATTGTAGCCCCGTGACGCACCTGCGGAATGAAGACCCACGCTATGACGTGCCTGCAGGAAGAAGACCGGCTGCGACATACCTGAAGGGTGCAGGTCCGCCATGTGGCGCACCTGCAAGGCGGAGGCCGTTCTGTGACGAGCCTGAAGGGCGGAGGCCGATTTCACGACATACCCACATACTGAAGGTGGAGACCCACTGAGACACACCTGTAGGGTGGAGACCCACTGAGACACACCTGTAGGGAGGAGACCCGCTGTGACATACCCACAAGGTGGAGACCCGCTGTGACATACCCACAAGGTGGAGACACGCTGTGACATACCCACAAGGTGGAGACCCGCTGTGACATACCCACAAGGTGGAGACACGCTGTGACATACCCACAAGGTGGAGACCCGCTGTGACGTACCTGCAGGGTGAGGACCCGCTGTGACATACCCACAAGGTGGAGACCCGCTGTGACATACCCACAAGGTGGAGACCCGCTGTGACATACCCACAAGGTGGAGACCCCTGTAAAAAGT
The DNA here is from genome assembly GCA_034440575.1 of Imbricaverruca yamaguchii. Lineage (NCBI taxonomy): Eukaryota > Metazoa > Arthropoda > Thecostraca > Neoverrucidae > Imbricaverruca > Imbricaverruca yamaguchii. The sequence continues at coordinate 3,037,572 of JAOTOL010001636.1, read as the reverse complement.
GGAGACCCGCGTGACGTACCGCAGGGTGAACCCGCGGACATACCCACAAGGACCAAAACAGGTAGACCCGCTACATACCCACAAGGTGGAGACCCACTGAACACACCTGCAGGGTGGAGACCCACTGAGACACACCTGCAGGGAGACCCACTGTGATACCCACAAGGTGGAACCCACTGTGACATACCCACAAGGTGGAGACCCGCTGTGACATACCCACAAGGTGGAGACCCACTGTGACATACCCACAAGGTGGAGACCCGCTATGACATACCCACAAGGTGGAGACATCTGTGACATACCCACAAGGTGGAGACACGCTGTGACATACCCACAAGGTGGAGACCCGCTGTGACATACCTACAAGGTGGAGACACGCTGTGACGTACCTGCAGAGTGGAGGCCCGCTCCGCAGGTGTGATAGGCTTGGCCGGAACGATGCGCTCCCGGATGCAGAGCGGCAGACGGCTGTAGGAGCCGGTGGTGAGCACCTCCACAGCCGCCGGCATGTGGAACATTGGCAGCCGCGCCGCCACCTGCGGACGCAACACGTCGATGAGCTGATGACACACAGCTAAGCACAGTCAAGTGCAGTCTGACTCAAGCACACTGATTATGTGATTATGTGTGGGCTGATGCTAGGCTCGTGTCAAAGCATGCAATAAACAGTGAAAGCTGCTACCAGCCCATACAAGTATTCCGGGCACATGGTGTCATCCTCCATGGCCAATAATTATTTATATAATTATGCACATACCGACACATCCACCCTCCATAGTGGCTTTTAGTGTGTCAGTCGCGATATACATGATCATAATCTGGGAAGACATTATGTGAAGAAACTGAAGTGAAAGCACTGGATGGGAATGCTGCAAGGATAGAAAGCATAGGTATATAGGGCCAGGACTCGAGACTCTGGATCAGGAATTTGGACGCCTCTACCTAGAGGCGCCGCGCTCACAACAAATAGCGCACGGCAAGTAGCTACAATGCACAATTCAACATAATACAGCAAACGAGCAAACCTGACGATGATCAAAATGTTTGCATGCAGTGATTACCATATTTATCGGATTCGGTTTCTTGCCATTGAAACGGTCATGCCTGATGACCAACGAGGATGAATGGATGATTTGCTTCATCCGGTTATACGGTTATTGGCGTAGGATTTCTTGTTTTCATAACAATTTCCTCATACTGGCAGACTGTATGATACTGCACACATTATTGTATGCTTCGCCTATAATGTTGGTGAAGGCCACAACAAAATTCGTTCAATATTCGATGGGCCGGCATGCATTCGAAGGTTCACGCGTAGTTACGTTCTTGAGCTAAACATCCGACATAATTCTTAGTCTTTTTACATAGCCAGGAAGAAATTACTTACTTGCAATAATTTAGGATGGCCCCAACAGTTTTATTTAATATCATCACATACCAAATCATCACAACAGCAAGGCAATACACAGCATTAAATCAGCGCACAAAATATAAAGCACGCACACACGGCATGATAAAACGACTCCTCATCAGAGAAGAATGCGGAGCTGCTGAGAGGCGGCCGCGCGGCTCAGCTAGTCAGCTGAGTGTCTGATATTAGTGCCTGAAACTAGTCATCGCCATCATCAGACGACCTGCCCCCTGCTGGCTGTCTGGCGTGCGGACAGACGGACGTCAGCAGGACTCACCAGCTCCTGCCGCGCCATCTGCGACAGCTTGTCGGCCGTGTCGACAAACAGCAGACTCTGCTTGTCGAGAAACGCCATGATGCTGGCGCTCTTGTCCACCTTGGACACGCTGCCCGCCCACTTGACGAGCGCCAGCAGGCGAATGCACAGCTGCCGCGTCCGCGACGCGAACTGCCGGCGCACGGAGCGCGCTGACGCACAGACTACAGCACGGTCTCACGCACACAGTGGCGGCTCATGGTCTCACGCAGACGGAGGTAGCTCATGGTCTCACGCACACAGGGGCGGCTCATGGTCTCACGCAGACGGAGGTAGCTCATGGTCTCACGCACACAGGGGTAGCTCATGGTCTCACGCAGACGGAGGTAGCTCCGACCACGGCCGCGACGTCTGTCGTCAGGACAGCGGCGCGGTCGCACACAGTGTTCGGTGGTGACCAACATGTCACACGTGAGGGGTCGGCACTGGACAGGTCATACGGTACCGCCGGGGAGAGGATAAGACCAGCATGGTCCAGTTAATTCGGTATGCAGTGGCATCTGAACAACAGAATGAACATGAAATTATCATGTGTCAATCGCACACGTTCAATATCATGTACTCGCGCCACTTAACCTGGCCTGAACTAGCACACCCAGAATGGTCACAAGCTGACATAGGACGTGGTTCCACTGCTCCTGTGGACTGCCTGGGATGGACACGCACACACCTCATAGTGTCTCACACATGCACATACCTGCACGATCTCGATTTTTCGCTCCATGTCGTTTTTGCGCGGCAACAGCTCGGCGAGTACGGTGAGGTCATGGTATGTCTTCTGGACGATGAAGTCGATGAGCAGGCCGAGTGAGATGGAGCCGCCGGTGGGGCCGTGTGGACCGCCGGCTCCCTCCATCGGAGTGCGCACCGCCATCATGGTGTCGACGTCCGCCCCGCGGCGCCCTGTCAGACACCGCCGCAGGAGCGTCAAGCCTAGGGAACACGTCGTCCACCGCCAGCACTAGGGAACGAGTCACGCCACCTGTCAGCTGTAGAGCCACACCACCCACCTTAAATAAACGTATTGAAAAGCCATCCAAAATGTTCATTCACTAGTATCAGGGCTTGCATGTTTTGTCCAGCAGGTGGCTTGAATCAGCTGTTTCATTATTGCTAACATTAGCTTTTACCGTGGTTAAAACCAGCCAAACAAAAGGAGCTCTGACCATTTTGTCCACATAGATTGGACAAAACACAAAGTCAGCTAGAATGCAAAATGCATAACCTGAAGAGCTTGATATAAGCTGAAGCTAAATATATTTATAAGCTAAAGCCACATATCAATCAATTTGTAATGGTTATGTTTACAACTATGCCACCTGGATTCAATGGGATAATGGATGCAACTGGAATGACATCCTGCAGGTGAGCCACCAGCCCAAGATCGAGAGATAAGATAATCAACTAATGGAATGGTTATAAAAAGATGGATAGAGGGAAGTCATACCACGATATGGTATGGTCACAGACACAGCCAGGATTTTCACAAGGGGAGGCCCAACCCCCTCTCAAAAAAACAATTATGCGAAATATTTTTTGTTGCACAAAGCACTCCAAACATATCTTGTTTTGCATCATGACAATTCCAAAATTTGTTCATCTGGTGAACTTTGTGTTAATGAGGTTGGAGTGGGGGTGATGTTCTTGCACCTCTGGGTATCTATGATACATTGTACTATGTGAAAAGGTACCGAGAATGTGAGTATGAATGTTCAATGCATGAATGCATAACCAAGATGGTATCTATATGGAAGCCCCTGAACACAAATTGCAGAAAAAAGGTGTGTATTGAACTTGATTAAGCTTACCTAGCAACTATGTCCTGTATCATTTCTTTGGAAAATCATATGTTAGTAAGACATTCATGTAAAATCATGCCATTTAGTACTGACACAGCAGATGATACGGACCCCTTTGGTCACATGTTACATGATTCGATATCATAAGCCTTCAGTAGACTGAACTTCAGTAGGTTTTGGGCAATCCAAGATCAGCAGGCTTTAGATAATCCAACATCTAGTCTTAGGCTATCCTGCATAAGTATGCTCTAGGCAATACAGCATCAGTTGGCTTTAGGTGATCCAATATCAACAGGTTCTAGAAGATCAAGCACAGTGTATGATTTCCATATTTTTTTCTTTGTAATGGAGTACAAAATTTTAAGCTGGAGTACGAATTTTTTTTAACTGGATTCCAAAAAATAGCTTTGCACCTGCTGACAATTAACCTTGTTTTAGTGGGACTGAAAACCAATGTTAGCATTTTTGTATGCATAAACATCTTGGCAAACTAAGCCATGTCAAAAACTTTGCTGCACTAAAAAAAATGAGTTGTCCATAACCAGGTAGTATTGCTTTAATGGAATTAAAAATAAATGTTAGCATTTCATGCTGTATGTACCATACAAACATATATGTACATATAGCTAACTGCTAAGTCAGCAATATGTCAGCAAGCTAAGTCATGAATAGGTGCAATTGTGCCAAGGAATGCAATTTAGTGGGAAATGCCCTCAGTAGCCAAAGTACTCCCAAAAATATACCCATGATATCTGCAAATTGGATAGATATTGCATGAGTGTAGGTGGGTGATGTATTCCCAAAGTTCACAAATAAATATTTATGATAAAAGGCACAAATGATGTGATGTGAACACACCAATAACATTTCTCCTGGCAGAGCTCAGGATAAATCGCACTCACTCATCTTGGACGGACCACACAACTGGGATCATCCAAACACTTCTCTGAAGCACTAGTCCCACAACTAATGAGCTGAGTTCACCCGCGATTCATTTGAATTGTTGCTAACTTCCATTGTTGTCCAAAATCTCAAGCACCTCAAAATGCATTTCATGGCCCGGTCAACCTTTGTGCCATTACGAGTTTGTGCGCACCATTCGCCACCGACGCATAATACACAGCTCTGCCTCAGACCCCAAAATTGGCTGCAGTTAAATTATTAGCGAAGGATGAGGTTATAAGCTAACTTCATGAGCAATGGTTGAGAAAATGGTAACAAAAATATACTTAATCAATCTCAACAAAGTTCACAAATGCGCACCCAACACCAGGAACCAGCTCAATGCACACCTGGCACAACAAACCCCACATGATTATTGCATATGGATGGACTATTGCTTTGGAATATATGATGGTTTAATGAAAATTATACTAAAACAGCAGTCCCTAAGTGCCAACCCATGAACAACCACAATACAACTTTGAATGGTGGTACAAATAGTGCCTTTTTTGTAAGCACACTGTCTGTGTTGTGCTAGAAATGCCCACACAAATGGTGGCATGTGACATCATGTGAGAAGATGCTATATTTTTGCTCTATTTGTGTCAATATAGTCAATAATTAATTCAATATGTATTCAATATTGATTCTCCATTGATATATTTCCTCTGGTATATTACATACTTATATTAATCAATATTCATTTGATATTTATTATTAGATATTTGTGCTGGAGTGCTTCCCAAGGAGTACTAGAAATCCGTAGTTGGCAAATCTGGGCTATTTAGTATTGCCAGAGTAAATGCTTCAAGCCTCGTTTGGCCATTAAGGTGCTTTAAATGTGCAATCAAGGGTCATGTTGTTAAACAGACAACTTTTTTTTAGACACAATGAGCCCATTCAATGCAATAGTCACCTTAAATTTCCACAATGGCTTCAGAGCAAGCAAGTTCTCTGAGGTGATGACACCAAGAAGCCAATGCCATTTCTGAACTTATGAATGACTGCCAAACATCTTTTGGTAATGTGTGCAAAGATAAATCATGTGCCTTGAAATATAACTGCATTTGGGGTTCATCAATGCCAGTGAAACATTGGTTTCAGCCCCACTAAAATGAGGTTCATTGTTGCCAAGTGTATAGCAATTTTTTTTCATGCCAGTTCAAAATCCTGTACTCCACTACCAAGAAAAAATGTGTAAATCCTACACTGAAATCACATCTAGGGAAGCACACAAGCACATATAATATTTTGTAGATCAGTTTCACAAAATGAAATTCCAACCAATTGGAAAAGGGCAAATGTAGTTCATATTTTCAAGAAAGGAGAAAGAGGGAAAGTTGAAAACTATAGGCCAGTAAGTCTCACATCCCTAGTCTGCAAGGTACTCGAATCAATTATCAAGGATAGAATAGTTAGTTATCTGGAAGGTAGCAGATTGATTCAAGATACTCAACATGGGTTTAGAAAAGGACGATCGTGTCTCACAAACCTCTTGGACTTTTTGAACTTTGCCACAGAACAATTTGATCAGGGAAATCAGGTTGATGTAGCATATCTTGACTTTAGTAAGGCCTTTGACAAGGTACCCCATAAATGGTTAATGATACAGCTTCAATACCATGGTATTGCAGGTAGCATCTTAAAATGGATAGAGTTGTGGCTTTCAGATAGACAGCAGAGTGATGCTAAATGGTACATGGCAAAATTTTGGCATCATGGCAAAATTTTCTTAGTGAAGTCCCCCAGGGGTCAGTACTGGGGCCACTACTGTTCATAATATTTGTAAATAACATTGAAAGTGGCCTAAGCAGTAAAGTTTTGAAATTTGCAGATGATTTGAAGGTCTTTAGGGCAATAACAGGTCAAGATGAGCATATCTTGCTGCAAAAAGACTGTGTTGTGTGAAGTTGTGAAGTGGTCCGAAGAATGGCAAATGAAATTTAATTTTGATAAGTGCAAAATCATGCATGTAGGTAAGCAGCATATGAAGGCTCCATACTTGATGGGTGGCCAAGTGCTATCAGTGACTCAACAGGAGAAGGATTTAGGTGTTATTCTAAACACAAAACTGGGGGCATCAGAACAGACCAAGGAAGCCAGGAAGAAGGCACTGAATGCTCTGGGCAATAAACAGGAATGTATCATACAGAAGTGAGGAAGTGATCAGGAAGCTTTACTGTGCATATGTCAGGCCACATTTGGAATACTGCATCCAAGCTTGGTCTCCTAGCTATGAAAAAGATTGTTGGCTTTTAGAGAGAGTACAAAAGAGGGCTACAAAAATGGTTAATGGCATAAGCAACCTGGAATATGAGGAAAGATTGAAGAAATTGAATATGTTTTCACTTAGATATAGAAGGCTGAGAGGAGATCTCATCGAGGTCTTTAAATTTGTCCATGGTCTGGAGAGGGGATATCTTGGGGAAATGTTTGAATTGAACAGAAATGATGCAATCAGAGGTCATAAATTCAAAATTAAAGTTAACCACAGCAGAACAAGGTTAAGGCAAACTTTTTTTGCCAACAGGGTAGTAGAACACTGGAACCAGCTACCAGAAAACATTGTCAGTAGCAGCACATTGAGCATCTTTAAAAACAGCATAGACAATCATTATAAGAATAGAGGGCTTGCTTTTCAGTATTATAGGGAGGGCTGATTGACAGATTTGGTGGGTAACTGGTTCAGTGTACAGAGTGCAATCAAGAAGGGCCCTTGTGGCTCATAGTTGCACCAATTTTTTTTATGTCTTTATGTCTTTACAAGAAACTTATTTTTTTCAAACATTTGGTTTGGGGGCTTATATTTGCATATTTTAAATGCAGGAGGTATGGTAGTAGGTAATTTCCAATATATTTGCAAATTACTTCCTGCCTACAATAGCAGCATGCAAATGATTTGTGATCCATTGGCTTTATGCAAAAACCTTTCAAAACGTATTATATTGTTTATTTGGTGTTTATAGGTGCACCAACTGCAGTGGTCACGCAGTGCACAAAATACATTATATGGCTTCGTGAAGTTTTGTTCAGCCTACACCAAGCTAACTGGTTAAAACCACTGAGCTGGACAAACAATGCTTTCTTGGTTTTTACCAACGATGGCCATTATACAAATATGACAGTAAAGATATTTACCTAGTTCACGTCCAAGGTAAGTAGGTAGGTTCTAGGTAGGTAGGACCTACCTAGGTATTCTTCCTTCACCACGACCGCTTCAATTTATTTTGACGACGAACACCAAGAGTCATGGGGAGTCCTGACCCAAACACATCAGCAGCCTATTCCGAATTCATTGTCTTGGTAGCACCAATTCAAGGACAAATGAAAAGTAAGATTATATGCATAGCTAACCAACCAAAGGACGCTGCCAACCACAGGACTCCTCGGGCTCTGGGATTCCCGAGAGGGACAACAACAACCAACACCGCGTCCTCTCCCACTTTGTACTCGTTATCAGTTATCAGTCGTTTTATGCAGGCAAGGATCGATAACAAGGTACGGTCATCTGGCGCTTTACCTCCGCATGACGTCACGATTTCACATCATTGGTGTGTCTGTGGGTCTTGACACGAGCACAGGATGGAAGAGGAGGGGCGGACGGGGCTAGCACGCGCACCGGAAAGGAAGCGTGACTGAATCCACCCACCCTCGTGTTTTTCAACGATATCTCATAAACGGAGGAGATATTTTAATGAAATAATGCGACTGCGTTGGAAATTGATTAAGACATCCGGTGCAAAAAAGAAGAAGAAATATGTTGGTAAATGTATTGGGCACTGTCAGGCATGGCTGGAGGTTCCGGGTGGGTCGGAGAGCCCGCACCCTTCCTGGTTTGGTACCCTGCTAATGCTAAGTTGTCATTCTCCCTATTCAATCTGAAAATATGTCTTGAAAACAAGGAGTTGGAGCCTCCTGTCTTGGCGAGAGATTTCCAGCCTTGATTGGGGCCGCTGGTAAGCCGCCAAGTCACCTGGTGTTAGAGGTCACAAAGGCTTTGTCGGCACGGTGGTGCGGTGGCGCGGCGTGTCGGCCAATCTGGCCGTGGCAGGCACGCCGATTCGACCGTCATCTGACCCGGAGAAAGCATTGACCCAGGGTCATCAAATTTATATTGCAGAAATCGGAATCGGCATCAAGCTGTAATCTCCCCTCCATATTGTGTGCTTCTAGCTTCAGTGGTTTCCGAGGTCTTGTGGCGACGGAATACCTTCCATCATGCTCCTCCCGCTCAAGTTGAGTGAAGCCCTTCGGCAAACGTATTGATGGGTCATTGGGCCAGCGCATACACCAGGCATAATATTGAATAAAGTAATAAGCTTCGACTGTTCTACAGCTGTTACTAAGCGTCCGAGTCTTCTGTCATCTGGTTTAACCCGTCCCGTCTCGGGGGTCTTCAACCGCCCCCCCCCCCAGGTTTTTCGCGGATAGTGGACGAACGGCATGCGGTAGCTCGCCCAAATTTGGCATACCTTTTCCCACATCAATTTGGCATGCTGATTCAAAATTTTGAAGTCAGGTCATCCAGGGTCAAAGAGTTAGTCAAGGTCAAGTGAGGTCACCTCCAAAAAGTTCAACCAGTCGTCACGCTTTAACGGATACATATATTTTATGAAACTTTCAGCGTTTGCTGATCTTTAGGGATGCAAGATGACGTACGAGTGGACATTTTTATTTTCTTCGTTTTTGACTACATATAAATTTTGCGTATTTGCCAAATTGCAGTTCAAATAGAGGATTCTGGCTAAAGTAAGCATTTTTTATTAGGGCAAGTTTACTTCCAACAACGTTTCTCGGTCTTCTCTACCCATCGTAAAAGGAAAATTAAAGAAAACCAGAAGACGCAAAATTTTTAAGTTAAAAAAATTGCGAGGCCAAAAATATTATAGCCCTGGTCGACTTCGCTGTCCTTTCCTGATTCGAATTCAATTTGGTTTTTTTCGTATATCCCCCAACATGAAATCCCCAAAGCCAAAAACATAATGCAAGTCGTGAAAAGTCGTGAAAATCTAGCCCCCTGGTGACATCACGTTTGGGGGAAAGTTGTTTTGTGGGGTGGACCCGGATCCTACTCGTCGAGCGCTTTCTGATGACGCCTCTTTCGTTTTCGTGCGACGCTTAGTTTATATTTTAGAGGGGGTTATCAACCGCCCCCCACCCCACACCCCGAGACGGGGTGTGAGGATCTGACCGGAAGGACGGCGCGGGTTAACATAACCCTCCGAGCATCAGGATAGAGGCAGGATCGTTGGTTTCAGCTGAAAGATGTTTTCTTCATGAGTAACTTTGTGACTAATGAATATTTGAGAAAAGCCAGGAGTCTATGCAATGGCAAATCGTGTCATCTAATGGAGTTCCAAGTGAACATCAGGTTAGGTCACCGAGATGTGACCTGAACGTCTGTATCCATATGACTTGAAAGTGTATAGCCTCACCGGCACTTAGCTAATGCAATGCAATGCCAAATCGTGTCCTCTAGTGAAGTTCCAAGTGAACATCAGATCAGGCCACCGATATGTTACCTGAACGTCCGCATCCGTATGACCTGAAAGTGTACAGCACCACCGCCGCTCTGGAGACAAAACTGTGGGCTATGGTGAAGTATATATTGATAAACATGGGACATTTTGCTCGCCGATTTTCTTTCTGATGCCATTCGGGATCCCACACTGAACAAAATCGGATTGTTTTCCTCACAATTCTGAAAGCAGGGGAAAACAATAAGGGCAAAGGACTTTGTCTTAGTGACACCCATACCATTTTCCATAGCACACTGCTCAGAAGTCTATATCAATAGTCCATCACATATTGCCAGGTACTTGACCTGGAAATGCGAGGGCTAAATGGCCTTAAAATGTCATTCCAACCAATTTATTACATCTTAGCTAAGCTGCGCAATAATCGTATTTTCTGACAAGAGAATACGGCCAGCAGCGCAGTGACGATGGCACGTACGGAATCTTCGACCGCTGTATTGTGGCGCCCTCGTCCCTGTCACTTGCCCTCGCATCAGACAGAAGTAACACCGACACGATGAAGATTTCCGGGGTCATATTTGCAGCGCCCGTGAGCCCGTACGGAGCCCACGACGCCAACGACGGGCTAACACACGATCGCGACGCAGGGGAGGGGGAGGGGAGGGGGAGGGGAGGGGCAGCTCGAGTGAAACACAGCGGCTCGTATCGCATGCTAGGCGGGGGAGTGCAGCTCCGTTGTCTATGGGTGTCCCAAAAGTGTGATGCTCGCGCCAACAGCAAAGTACTTCAGGTGGAGGGGTTTGGAGAATCCTGTCGCCAGGTGAAATGGTAGCGAACAATCAATTGGAGGTCAAACCTCATAGATGAGAAAATGAGTTTCCTGCTGCAGTTCGTGTGATGCAATCAATATAGCCCTGTTGCAAGCTAGGGGTAACATTCGCCATTAGGTTACACGAAGCAACATTTGCTAGCCTTGTTTCGACCAAAGCATGCCTTCACATTCGTCTTTACTTCCCATAGACGTTACTGAATTATACAGTTGAGAACGCCTACCTTGAGTCCTACCATTGCGGCTCCAAATCCAGCCAACATCATCGCCGTTGAAATTTGCACACAAGCACCGCTTTCCAATGCGTTATTTATTAACAGTCGCAAGCGCACAATGAACTGATCCAACAAAGGACGTGGCCGCTCGCCGACCCTGCCCTGATCATAGTTACAAAACGGTGCGACGACGGTCGCCCGCGCCCATGCCGCACTTACACCCAGAACACGGCACAGCCGGCGGCTCGGGTCGCGCCCCTCCCCACCCTCCCTCCAGCCCACGCCCCAGCCGGCGGCTCGGGGGCCCAGAGCCCCTCCTCTCACCCCCTCCCCCGCAGGGTCACCACGATGCGAGCGGGCCGTGCACGTGCCGCCTGAGACTGGCGGCCGGCGGCTCGCTCGACAAACACGCGTCCGAGGCGGCCGACGCTTCAGCTCAGGTCCATCATGGCGGCCGTGTCGGGCGACGAGTCGTGCTGGATCGAGTCGAACAGCGCCTGCAGGTCGGGACTGGACTTGATGTGCGCCAGGAACTCGGACAGCTGGAGGTTCTTGTCTGCAAAAGCGGCGGCGGACCAGTTAATTGAGGCAGCTGATGCGGGTCAATTATTTAGTTGTCAGCTACAGTGTGATACAATATTTGAGAAATGGCGCCATCACATGTAAATACGCAATGGGCGCGCACGCAGTACAGGATCACGAAGGCACTCATGCTTGCTGCTGGCAACCCGCACATCGTGTTAAAACTGATGTATTACCGAACCAATTACCGATTAACTTCGAGCCTGGAAAATGTTGAGAAAAAACGCACAAAGTAAGATGAATGAGATCCTGACACATAAGGCGCAAAAAAGAGGAACGGAAAAAAATAACCTGGTCCTGGACTTTTGACATCCAGAACATCTTTCCGGAAAGCTACCCTTTCTTTTTCTTAATGGAAGCTTGCTGTTTGTTGACAATCGCTGTGAATTTACTGCTCCTTGACGATAGCTTCACAAACTGTCCGAACAGCACAGAAGACAATCAATCTTTCCGAACTACACGGCTCCCCAAACGACCCTCTTCCCGAAAAAGGATTGAAAACCACGAGTGGAGCTTTGCTCGTGATCCCGTCGCCCCGGGGGCACCACTCACCGGCGTCCGGGATGGCCATGAGCGCCACCACTACGCGCAGTGCTGACCGCTTCAGCTCGTCCTGCTTCTCAAACTCCTGCTTCACAGAGTTCTGCTTCACCTTGGCCGAACAGGTGGTGCGCAGCGGATCCACCAGCCGGTCCAGCCCTGCCGGACAGGTGAGATGTCAGCAGACCTCTCCAGCCTGTCCACTACTCTGTCCAGCCCTGCAGGACAGGTGACATGAAAACATACCTCCCCAGCCGGTCCACCACTCGGTCCAGCCCTGCCGGACAGGTGACATGTCAACAGACCTCCCCAGCCGGTCCAGCCCTGCCGGACAGGTGACATGTCAACAGACCTCTCCCAGCCGGTCCAGCCCTGCCGGACAGGTGAGATGTCAGCAGACCTCTCCAGCCGGTCCAGCCCTGCCGGACAGGTGACATGTCAGCAGACCTCCCCAGCCGGTCCAGCCCTGCAGGACAGGTGTCATGTCAACAGACCTCTCCAGCCGGTCCAGCCCTGCCGGACAGGTGAGATGTCAGCAGACCTCTCCAACCGGTCCAGCCCTGCCGGACAGGTGTCATGTCAACAGACCTCTCCAGCCGGTCCAGCCCTGCCGGACAGGTGACATGTCAGCAGACCTCCCCAGCCGGTCCAGCCCTGCCGGACAGGTGACATGTCAACAGACCTCCCCAGCCGGTCCAGCCCTGCCGGACAGGTGACATGTCAGCAGACCTCCCCAGCCGGTCCACCACTCGGTCCAGCCCTGCCGGACAGGTGACATGTCAGCAGACCTCCCCAGCCGGTCCAGCCCTGCCGGACAGGTGACATGTCAACAGACCTCCCCAGCCGGTCCCCCGCGACCCCAGCCCACCCCGGCCAGCCCCCGCCCCCCCCGCCCAGCCCCCCGCCCACCCCCCCCCGCGGCGGCCAACGCCCCCCAGCCGCCGCCCCCGGCCCCAGCCGCCGCCCGCCGGCCCGACCTCCCCAGCCGCCAGCCCGCGGCGGGCTCGCGCCCCCGCCAGCCTCAGCCCTGCCGGACGGTGACATGTCAGCGACCTCCCAGCCGGTCCAGCCCTGCGGACGGCGTCAACCCCCAGCCGGTCCAGCCCTGCGACAGGTGACATGTCAACAGACCTCCCCAGCCGGTCCAGCCCTGCCGGACAGGTGTCATGTCAGCAGACCTCCCCAGCCGGTCCAGCCCTGCCGGACAGGTGACATGTCAGCAGACCTCTCCAGCCGGTCCAGCACTGCTGGGCAGGTGTCATGTCAACAGACCTCCCCAGCCGGTCCAGCCCTGCCGGACAGGTGACATGTCAACAGACCTCCCCAGCCGGTCCAGCACTGCTGGGCAGGTGTCATGTCAACAGACCTCTCCAGCCGGTCCAGCCCTGCCGGACAGGTGTCATGTCAACAGACCTCTCCAGGCGGTCCAGCCCTATCGGACAGGTGACATGTTAACAGACCTCCCCAGCCGGTCCAGCCCTGCCGAGGTATGTCAGCAGACCCCCAGCCGGTCCAGCCCTGCGGACAGGTGTCATGTCAACAGACCTCCCCACCGGTCCAGCCCTGCCGGACAGGTGCATGTCAACAGACCTCCCAGCCGGTCCAGCCCTGCCGGACGGTGACATGTCAGCAGACCTCCCAGCCGGTCCAGCCCTGCCGGACAGGACATGTCAGCAGACCTCCCAGCCGGTCCAGCCCTGCCGGACAGGTGATGTCAACAGACCTCCCCAGCCGGTCCAGCCCTCGCGGAAGGTGACATGTCAACAGACCTCCCCAGCCGGTCCAGCCCTGCCGGACAGGTGACATGTCAACAGACCTCCCAGCCGGTCCACCCTGCCGGACAGGTGACATGTCAGCAGACCTCTCCAGCCGGTCCAGCCCTGCCGGACAGGTGACATGTCAACAGACCTCCCCACCGGTCCAGCCCTGCCGGACAGGTGACATGCAACAGACCTCCCCAGCCTCCAGCCCTGCCGGAAGACATGCAGCAGACCTCCCCAGCCGGTCCAGCCCTGCCGGACAGGTGACATGTCAGCCTCCCCAGCCGGTCCACTGCCGGACGGCTCACCCTCCAGCCCTGCCGACAGGTGACATGTCAACAGACCTCCCCAGCCGATTCAGCCCTATCGGGTAGGGGTAACGTAAACAGAGTAGATTGGCTTCACGACTGATGGTGCAGGGCATACCCACCCCCACCAGCTATAGCACAGCGTAGTACATACTCTCACTTTACGTTCCCCTCTGAATGCGCTGGTTTAGCTCATCCTAAGGGCAACATCGAGCAATAAACCCTATGTCTTCCGTTATAGCTCATGGAGCACGAAATTTGGAGAGCAAACCAAAACTGTTCTTGAGATATGAAGAGGTCCAAGAAATTGTCAAATATACAGGAACAATTTATCAAACGTCTTTTCACCGAATCAACGAATTCGTAAACCGCCCACCAAAAAGCTTCTTTTGGGGAACCGCCGAGATTTTAGACGGCCTCGTCCGAAGTCCTGGTCACACTGCGCTATCATCATACTTTCTCATTGACGGCGATCTGGGCGCTGAGCAGGCACAAGAAGCCCCTGCAACGCTGAACACCCAATTATTTTTCACATGCAACTGGTATCCACGGGTGGTGAATGTCCATCTTGCAACTTGTCCGGTGACAAAGCCCAATGCCTGATGCACGATGCTTCGACCAGCCTTATCCAAAAGGACACAGGAACACCAGACAAGTGTGTGTGTGTTGAGGGGAGGTGCAGTTCCTTATCAGGTCGTATCTTGATATGCAACACCCATCTTAATAGGCTAAGGTGCAATGGTCAAAGCTAAGGCCAGCAACATCCTGTCTGGTCCTACGCCCATAGTTCCACCTTGGGTGATGTGGGGAATGCAACACAGCCCGGTCACTTATATGGTGTGTGAGCCTCTGATTACATTGGCAGAGGGGTCGCACCAACTACTGTTAGTGGCTCGACCACCACGTGGCAAGATGTGCGAAGCCGAAGAACTATCACAAATCAATTGAGAGCAGGCATCAGGACTAGCTTCATCCGTGCGTACTGTGTTTGCACGGCTAGTGTACATCGCTGTTCTTTAACAACAAAGGACGTGATTGTATTGCTGTCAGACGTGTGGAAGAAATCGACGTATACACATAAGCCATAGGCTTACCCACACAAGCCACGTTCATTCAGTCATCTTATTGTACACCGGGAAAGAAGACATTGCAAGGGTGTTGAAATCGGCCACTAATGAAATAAACCGGAAAGCGTAAATAAACAAGTTTGGGGAACTTGGTTGCGACGCTTCCTCGTCATCAAGCAACACAATTTTGTTTGTTAAATTTGTAAATTACTACTGCCAATATCATCATTACCGACAGGAAAATAATGACGTTTAGTCCACCACACGCGACACTCACTTTAACGTCATTTTCTGACAAAACACTGTATGATGAAATCATGGATACGCGAGGAAACCCCCTTCATTTGGCACATCCTTGAGCCCCAGCCAGTGTGTAACTGGTGGCATGGTCGCGCTGGTCGCTACTTACTCTGCAGCACGGCGTTAGGCACGAGGGACGCCAGCCGCACCAGCATCAAGTAGGTCAGCATCTTGATGTCGTAGTCGTCCTTGAGGCCGTCCTCCACGTGGTTCAGGAAGACGTAGATGTCGAGCCGGTCCAGGCACGAGTCGAGCAGCGTGTACATGCACTCGTAGCCGGCCTTGCGCAGGTCCAGACCGTCGTCCACCGTGTGCTTGAAGGGGCCCATCTCTACCTCGCGGATCAGCTCCTTCTGCGGGGGCCGGAGCGGAACCGGGTCAGAAACACGGGCCATCTCCACCTCACGGTCAGAACACGGGTCCATTTCCACCTCACGGTCAGAACACGAGCCATTTCCACCTCACGGTCAGAACACGGGCCATCTCCACCTCACGGTTAGAACATGGGTCATCTCCACCTCACGGTCAGAACACGAGTCATTTCCACCTCACGGTCAGACGTTTGATCCCAGTAAATAACCCGACTAGCGACCAACCTACTGTCTCTGACCTCAGTATGGAACTCGCGCATTCTGACTTCGGTCTCGGTATGCAACGTAGATATCATAACCATTTACCCTAGCCAAGCTCCTGTTATCGAGTATAAAATAGAACTACTCATTCTGACTAAGATCTTGGCATGTAATGTAGAATATACCCACATACTCTGACCTAGGTCTTGACGTAGAGCACAACCGTTTATGTTTGTTTTGTTTGTTTATTGGTTGGTTCTTGACGTCGCCACACTGTCACACCGGCCCTTTTCCCACCCACCCCTTCCCCCCCGCCCCAACCGTTTATGTTCTTGGCGTGCAACGCAAGGTACACAAAATGTCGTCACTCACTCTGACTTCGGTCTCGAAACGCACAATGCAAAAGGTAGTCATTTGAACTTCAGGGGTAATGAGTTTAATGTTAGAGTTACATTAGAGTAAGTCAATGTCAGAGATAATGCTAGAGTAAAAATTTAAAGTTTGGGTTCAATGCAAAAGGTACCACTCATCCTGCCTTTCATTACGGCATGCAATGCACAGAGCATGGCCACTCACCCTGATTTTGGTCTCGGCATACGTCTAGACCATAGCCACTCACCCTGACTTTGGTCTCGGCATACAATTCACATACCATAGCCACCCACCCTGACTTTGGTCTCGGCATACAATGCACAGACCATAGCAACTCACCTTGACTTTTGTATCAGCATACAATGCACCGACCATAGCCACTCACCCTGACTGGTCTTCGTATACAATGCACGTATCATAGCCACTCACCCTGACTTTGGTCTCAGCATACAACGCTCAGACCATATCCACTCACCCTGACTTTGGTCTTGGCATACAATGTTCAAACCATAGCCACTCACCATGACTTTGGTCTTGGCATACAATGCACAGGCCATAGCCACCCACCCTGACTTTGGTCTTGGCATGTAACGCTCAGACCATAGCCACTCACCATGACTTTGGTCTCGGGATACAATGCACATACCATAGCCACTCACCGTGACTTTTGTATCGGCATACAATGCACCGACCACAGGCACTCACCCTGACTGGTCTTCGTATACAATGCACGTATCATAGCCACTAACCCTGACTTTGGTCTTGGCATACAATGTTCAAACCATAGCCACTCACCCTGACTTTGGTCTCGGCATATAATGCTCAGGCCACAGCCACTCACCCTGACTTTCGTCTCGGCGTAGAGTTTGGGCAGCAGCGTGTCGAGCAGGTCGCGGATCAGACTGGGCTTGTTGTGCGCGGCCGAGTTGAGCGCCACCAGCGCCACCCGGCGCACCTCCAGCTGCCGGTCGGTGATGGTGGCCAGGAAGTCGCCGATGCACTGGCGCAACAGCGGGTCGACCGCCTGCGGCTGGTCCGTGATGGTGAACTTGATGGCCGTCACGATGGTGGTGCGCATCAGCGGACTGTTGGCCGTCCGCAGCGCCTGGCGGGCGGGTCAGTGGCGTCAGCGCATGGTGGACTGGTCAGCGGTACCAGTGCTGGTGGCGTCAGCGCATGGTGGACTGGTCAGCGGTACCAGTGCTGGTGGCGTCAGCGCCTGGTGGACTGGTCACACTCAGTGGTGCAAACTAACGCACGGGAGATAGGCTACATTTGGTGGTGTTTATACCAGCTCCTGGTAGACAGGCTAAATTCGATGGGGTTTATACCAGCGCCTGGTAAACATGCTACAGTTGGCGGGGTTCATACCAGCGCCTAGTAGACAGACCACAGTCCGGTGTGCTTATACCAGTGCCTGGTAGATAGGCTACAGTCGGTGGTGATTATACCAGCGCCTGGTAGATAGGCTACAGTCGGTGGTGTTTATACCAGTGCCTGGTAGATAGACTACAGTCGGTGGTGTTTATATCAGAGCTTGGCCGATAGGCTACAGTTGATGGTGTTTATACTAGCGCCTGTAAGACGGATCACACTCGATGGTATATATTAGCTCCTGGTAGATAGACTACAGTCGGTGGTGTTTATACCAGTGCCTGGTAGATAGGCTACAGTCGGTGGAGTTTATAGCATCAGCTTGCAAACAAGTACCAGTCAGTGGCACAGTTCGTGTCAGCCGCAACTATACGGGGTGGGCAGGTAATGGGGGACGTGTCATGGGACGCTACAGGAATCACTTTTTGACACTTGCAAAAATAGAAACGGCAATAAGTGAGTGGTGCTTTTCGGATGACAATTATCTTCGCGTGGCTGAAAGTTTCATTTGGCTATAGAGCTGTATTCTGCTGGTGACGTTGTCGAGGACCGACTGTGAATGGAGAGACGCCACACATTTGGGGCTGTGCGAAACAAGCGACGCCTTTACATTGTCAGCTATGAGAGCTATATTGGGGAGGCCGGCTTTTGCCACTACCAGCCCATATCACGACCCCGCACCGAATGTCACCAAACCGCGGCCGATCGACCGGTAGAACAGGACTGCACCACGGGAGCCACCCTTATTCCTTCAGATCAAGCCTGAGCGGGCGCGTTCCCCTTCCGGCCCAGTGATGAACCAGCCGTGCAGTAAGGGCGGGCTTCAGAGGGCCAGTCCGATTAACATCCTGCGTGTGGCTGAGTGGTCCACACGATTTAATCCACCCTCAAGCAGAAGCGATGTCGGAGGCTCGAATTTCAACCCAAGCCTGTCCGAGACTATTATCGGTAGGCACACATGACCAGGTTCACGAGAAGCACCACTTTGGTACTAGCGTGCCTAACAAACAATCTTGAGCCTTGGCTCCGGACTGGCGCCTAAGCAATTGTATTACAAAGCCAGAGGCGCCATACCTGCTGCAGACGGGGCAGCAGAGACTCCGGGTGGATCAGCGTCAGTTTTCCCAAACACTCGGCCACCACATTGCGCGTGCCTTCCTCGGGCGACTCGCAGTGGCGGAACAGGTTGTTCCAGATGCCCTCCTCATAATGCTGCAGTGAAGCTCGAGACAACGAACAGCTGATAATCTAAAACAGAAAGGGAGCAATCAGTGTGCTGTTGTACATCCTAGATATATATCATCATAATTTAGGATTTCACGGAACACATCACATAGACAGACGAATGATCCCCATGGTAACTACGACAGCCAGTTATATTCATCACGACCAGACTGTAAATGACTGTGTTCGGCATTACCAGACTTCTGCAACAAATACATTAGGTACTTCGTCTTTTTTGTTGTTGCATATATATTTATGAAAAACGACATATTTATTGGGTAGCTCAGCAACTCACATGGTCCAATCACATTCACCTTGGAAGCTATTCATAAAGTTAATGGATCCGTCCCTTTCCGCAGTAACCACAGCAACAGCCACACATAAAAAATTATCAATGCGCACAAAACTCCACATCAAACCAAAACCATTGAGGAAGTGGCTTTCGCCATTATGCACCACATCATATGGCAGTAAAACAAAACATAGCGACTGTCTTCAGACATCAACACGAAAGTGTTCGGAGAATGTAGCAATTGGAATACAAGCATACACATGGAGAACAGCAGACACGTAACATTCACACAATAAGCCCATTGATAACTCAACAGACAGCTAGAACGCTGATATAACACCCATGGTTTAAGACTACAGATAGCAAGTCTCTGGAGAGCAATACCAACCTCTTTGAGTGAGTGCAGCAGCAGGTACTGCCGCTTATGCTGTGTCTCGATCTCGTTGAGCACGAACGGAAGCAGCTCGGCCAGATTGCCGCAGGCGATCGAGCCGAGCGCGTATGAGGTGGCCTGCTTCACCTCCTCCGACTGGGAGCCGAACGAGGCCAGGATGATCTGCCGCAGTCCCTCCACGCCGCTGAGATCACTGCGACGGTCGGCACACAGTTGGACACAGTGCAGGGTATAACACAACGGCGCGCACACCCCGACACTGAATAGTGAGCAGGTAAAATATCCACCAGCAGGTAAAATACAGCACACAAACCCAGACAGGCGTCGTACGGGTGACCGCCGTTAATAACTGACTCGGACAACAGTCAATAGACACCAGCCGGCGAACACAGCACACAAACCCGGACAGGCGGGCAGGTGACTGACGTTCCCGGCTGACTCGGACAAGTCAACAGACACCAGCCGGCGAACACAGAACACAAACCCAGACAGGCCGCGAACGAGTGACCGACGTTCTTTGCTGACTCGGACTAGGCAACAGACACCAGCCAGTAAAATACAGCACACAAACCGAGACAGGCGTCGGACGGGCGACCGACGTTCCCGACCGACTCGGGCAACGGTCAATAGACACCAGCCAGTAAAATACAGCACACAAACCCAGACAGGCTTCGGACGGGTGACCGACGTTCCCGTCCGACCCGAACACTCACACGTGTCGTCCGATCTCGGCCACGGCCAGCAGCGCGAACGTGCGCCGCGCGTCCGGGCACGAGGAGCTCTTGATGTCGCGCAGGAACCGCTGCACCATCTCCAGGGTGACGCGGCCGTCCGTCAAGCACACAGCCGCCACACACTGAGATATGGACGAGTACGCCTGAGGGCAGGGCGTGTTAGGTCAGGTCAGATACACAGACACTACACACTGGGAGATGGACGAGTACGCCTGAGGGCAGGGCGCGCTAAGTCAGGTCAGACACACGCCACACACTGGGAGGTGGACGAGTACGCCTGAGGGCGGGGCGTGTTAGGTCAGGTCAGATACATAGCCACTACACACTGGGAGATGGACGAGTACGCCCCAGTACGCCAGTTTGTTTATTGCAGGGTCGCGCCAGGTCAGGTCAGACACACGGCCGCCACACACTGTTTCGGAGGTGGACCGCGGGATTGGGAAACGTCCTGAGTGGCGCGGTTAGAGTCGAACCCGGGACCTTTGGACCCATAGCCCGACACCTTAACCACTCGGCCATCCCCCCCCCCCCAGTACGCCTGAGGGCAGGGCGCACCAGGTCAGGTCAGACACACGGCCGCCACACACTGGGAGATGGACGAGTATGCCTGATGGCAGTGTGCATCAGGTCAGATCAGGTCAAATGCACAGTCGCCACATGCTGACGAGATAGGCGATCATATATACCTGACACCTGAGTACCTGAGTGCCACGATTGACCGATTTGAGTGGATATGGGGTTCAGGGCATTTTGCCCCACATTGGGTCATTGTGTTCCTGTAAACTTGCATATCTGACCTGACCCACCCTGCCAAGAGGTGGAACAGCTTAGATCGGACGTGCATCTACCCCGCGCTGACACGGGTGAAGCGCACGCCTCGGCCGGCACGAGTAAGATCAGGCCACGGTAAGCATAAGCGCATGCTCCGGTCGGCGAAAGTAAGGTCAGGCCAAGGGAAACGCACGTCCCGGTCGGTACGAGCAAGTTCAAGCCACGACAGACATCAAGCGCACGTCCCAGCCGGTACAAGTAGGGTCAGGCCGCGGCGAACGTACGCGAACAACCGACACCCGAAAGTCCCAAAAACTAGCCAACAAATGCCTGACGAGCACGCATAGACAGATAGGACAGATAGGCCAGGTCAGGTCACAGATAGGTCAGGCGAACCGTCGCCGTCACTCAATGTGAGCCGAACGAGCCACAACGTCAAAGATGTGATTTTCTGTCTACTGGCGTCTGTAAACTGTGCACAGGCCACCGGGTCCAAAATATGCGCACGCGCACCACTCGCTACGCGTTTGTGGATGCGGTGCGAGCTGTCTGTATGTCAGAGCAATCGTTTCTCTTCTCCATGTTGGTGGGTGCTTGTTTGTAAACGTGCTGGCCCATCAGTTGTTTGCATGGAGCCGCCACCTGCCTGTGCATGCTCTGGCTGTGTCTACTCGACCCCAGTTAGCTGTTTGTGGATGTGCTGGCAGTGTTCACACAGCGCCAGTCACCTGTCTGTGGATGTGCTGGCAGTGTTCACACAGCGCCAGTCACCTGTTTGTGGATGTGCTGGCAGTATTCACACAGCGCCAGTCACCTGTTTGTGGATATGTTGGCAGTGTTCACACAGCGCTGGTCACCTGTTTGTGGATATGTTGGCAGTGTTCACACAGCACCAGTCACCTGTTTGTGGATGATGTGCTGGACACCTGTTTGTGGATGTGTTGGCACACAGCGCCAGTGCACCTGTTTGTGGATGTGTTGGCAGTGTTCACACAGCGCCAGTCACCTGTTTGTGGATATGTTGGCAGTGTTCACACAGCGCTGGTCACCTGTTTGTGGATATGTTGGCAGTGTTCACACAGCACCAGTCACCTGTTTGTGGATATGTTGGCAGTGTTCACACAGCCACCTTTTGTGGATATGTTGGCAGTGTTCACACAGCACCAGTCACCTGTTTGTGGATATGTTGGCAGTGTTCACACAGCGCCAGTCACCTGTTTGTGGATATGTTGGCAGTGTTCACACAGCGCTGGTCACCTGTTTGTGGATATGTTGGCAGTGTTCACACAGCACCAGTCACCTGTTTGTGGATATGTTGGCAGTGTTCACACAGCGCTGGTCACCTGTTTGTGGATATGTTGGCAGTGTTCACACAGCGCCAGTCACCTGTTTGTGAGCCCACAGCCCAGTCACCTGTTGTGATATGTTGGCAGTGTTCACACAGCGCTGGTCACCTGTTTGTGGATATGTTGGCAGTGTTCACACAGCGCTGGTCACCTGTTTGTGGATATGATGGCAGTGTTCACACAGCGCCAGTCACCTGTTTGTGGATATGTTGGCAGTGTTCACACAGCGCTGGTCACCTGTTTGTGGATATGTTGGCAGTGTTCACACAGCGCTGGTCACCTGTTTGTGGATATGTTGGCAGTGTTCACACAGCGCTGGTCACCTGTTTGTGGATATGTTGGCAGTGTTCACACAGCACCAGTCACCTGTTTGTGGATATGTTGGCAGTGTTCACACAGCGCTGGTCACCTGTTTGTGGATATGTTGGCAGTGTTCACACAGCGCTGGTCACCTGTTTGTGGATATGTTGGCAGTGTTCACACAGCGCTGGTCACCTGTTTGTGGATATGTTGGCAGTGTTCACACAGCGCCAGTCACCTGTTTGTGGATGTGCTGGCCGCCGGATGTGATCGGCTCCAGCAGGAGCGTCAGCAGGCGCTCGGCCGACAGGATCTGCCGCGTCACCAGCACTGTGAAGAACTGCGACATGGTGCGCAGCGCCGCGCCTTGCAGCAGCGGAGACTTAGTGAGGCGGAAAATGGGCGGCAGCAGCACCTGCCGGCACGTGACATACCGTCACACATCTGTCACGCAGCCACATTGTCCTGTCACACTATGTCACCCACGCCTGGCCACATTCACCGCCAGATTCACTCCCACTTCACTAGCTTTCCCACCCACATTTACTACCTACCACACCCACGTTGTTCCGCATCACACGCCATCGTAATCCAGACATCAGCGCGGCGGCCGCCCGATTACAGTAACCGAGACTGACCTCCACCGTCAGGTTGGACTGGACCAGGGCGGCGGCCGATCGGTGACCTGAGACTGACCTCCACCGTCAGGCTGGACTGGACCAGGGTAGCTGCCGTCCGGTGGCCTGAGACTGACCTCCACCGTCAGGCTGGACTGGACCAGGGCGGCGGCCGATCGGTGACCTGAGACTGACCTCCACCGTCAGGCTGGACTGGACCGGGGTAGCTGCCGTCCGGTGGCCTAGACTGACCTCCACCGTCATGTTGGACTGGACCAGGGCAGCGGCCGTCCGGTGGCCTGAGACTGACCTCCACCGTCAGGTTGGATTGGACCAGGGCGGCGGCCGACCGGTGACCTGAGACTGACCTCCTCCATCATGTTGGACTGGACCAGCGCGGCGGCCGGCTGCGCCAGGTGAGACACAGACGTCAGCACGGCCAGACCGAGCTGCGCGATGTGCAGGTCGGCCTCGGTCAGCAGCAGCGGCAGCTCGGACAGCACCGGCTGCAGCAGCTCGGCCGACATGTAGCCCGGGTAGTTCACCACCAGCCGGTCTAGCAGCGTCAGCGTCGCCAGCTTCAGCGCCCGCTGGTTCTTCCTGGGAATGGTGACGCTGTCAGAGGGGCGTTCTTGGGGACGATGACTCCGCCTGGGGCTTCTCCAAGTTCTTCATGGGGCAAAGCTGCGAGAGCTACTGTAAGATAGATGTTAGAAGCCCCTACAAAGCCCCTCCGTTAGAAGCCCCTACAGATACGTACATCAGAGACCCCGGTAACTTATCGCAGTATGGTAATGAAATTGGATTGCCACTAATACTTCATATTGGTCACCACCTTGGAGGCCGACCCAATCTCATCTTGTCAACCTACAGAAATTCCAAGATTCAACTAATGGTTCCTTGTCGGGCACTTGCAGTCATTGCAGTCATTTGAAGGAAAACAGCTTCTGGGTGGCACCAGAGGCACTGACGAATCCGGAAGGCTGGTCTTCCACCGATTGGTGGGGGTGGTGGTGGGGGTGGGGCAAATAAAAATGTCTTCCGATTTGGAGAAAAACAAACATGTTCAGATTAAAAAGCTAACATTGGGAGAGTCCGCTTCGCTTTTTTTTTTGTTGTATTTTCCGCTTCGCTTATTTAAGGCAATATTTTTGCAACGGTTGGTCGGTCGGTCGGTCATTGGTTTTTACGACGCATCGACCGTTGAGTCATGTAGCGTCGCCAATCTCTCACGCCGATTGGTCGCGGGCGAAGAGTAGCGACAGGTAAGACTCGAACCCACAACCTTTCGATTGTGAGGCGAGCAACTTACCCCTAGGCTACTCGTCCTCTTTTTGCAACGGTATGCGTTTAGATTTCGCTACTATTACTATTATATTAAGACGCTATTTCAGTGCAAAAGGTCAGGAACAAATCGACCTAGGGGGCGGGGAGAGGGCGCATGTCATCCCCGGACCCACCCGCCAGTTCAGCCAGTGACCGAAAGGCGTTCCTTTGGGTTACCGGTCCGCTGCTTTTAGGTTAACAAAGAAACTTAATACAAACGGCACCAGCAATCAAGACGCATCAGTGCCAAAGTGCATCCAACGAGTCGACATGTGCGGCCTATAAGTCACATGTGCCTCTCTCTCACCTCAGAAAATAGTTCAGGGAGCATAGTTCAGGAATCGCAGCACCTTTCACCTGAGGAAGGAGCTCAGGAAGGGTGCTGCCTCTCACCTGAGGAATGAGCCCATGATGGGCAGCGCCTCTCACCTGAAGAGGAGCCCAGGAAGGGCAACGCCTCTCACCTGAGGAAGGAGCCCAGGATGGGCAGCGCCTCGCCGAGCACAATACGGACGTCGATCTTGAGCGGCGAGGCGGCGATCATGGTCAGCGCCTTGACTGTGGTCAGCCGGGTGATTTCGTTGCGCAGCCGGTCCAGCAGGATGGGCAGGCAGACGGGCAGCTGCGCCTGCAGGTGGTCGCCCAGCTGACTGACGATCTGGCCCATGCAGCCGATGGAGCGCTCCTTCACCTCCTGGTCGATGTCGGCGGCGCGCAGCTTGGAGAGCGCAGCCGAGTAGATGTCGGCCGTGTACGGCGTGAAGTCGAACTTGCTTGGCGAGTCTGCAGCAGGCGGGCGGGGGTGATCGAGCTCAGATCACGTCAGCCTACACTGTGTGAAGTCGAACATCCTGACCGTGATGACCGGTGACATGCGGACCTGGCCAGGTTGGGTCGCATCGTGTCGTGCCGACACCCAGCTAATGCTACCGATCGGGATTATATTAAAGAAGGCACTGAGTGTAAGTACTGCTAGTTCAGACAGCCAATACTTTGGATGGTACAAACTGTTTCAGCAAATCGAACTAACCAAAATTTAGGACCACCTTCGCATTGGTGATTATCGGCTAGAATATCACGAAACCTGATCACGCACTCTTCATAAATAGTAAAATGATGAATTGTGGTTTAGGGGCACGTCGACTGCATAAATAGTAAGATGAGATGGTGTTTCCATTATCTGCTTAACTGAAAGCATGATATCTACAAAGGACATCACCACCGCCACGCACACCGGAGACCAGATGACACCTGATTGGGCGACTGCGCGACGTGTCAGTGTCAGAGCGTGTGTCAGCGACAGCTACCGGAGCGGCCGACGCCCGGCGTGACAGCGCCAGAGCATGCGCCGGTGACAGCCATCGGCTCGGCCGGCGCCCGGCGTGCTGGCGCCCACTCACCGAGCGGCCGGATGACGCGCACCAGCTGCTGCAGCACGTGCAGCGCCTCGGCCGTGATCTTGTAGAACGGGTCGTGCACGGCGGCCAGCAGACAGGGCAGCAGGCGCGCCACGTACGGGTGGAACACGTGCGCCGGCTGGTTCACCAGCAGACAGTGCACGAACAGCAGCGTGTCGATCTTCATGTTGCTGCTGGCGTTCCGCTCGCTGTTGACAGACGGCATAAGTGAACTCAAATGTGGAAGCATTTTTGTAAGGGGATGTGACGCGCCTACCTCCGCCCGTGCCCGGCGGTATGCGGCAGCAGCAGCGGTATGGGTGCGGCCGGCGGTGCAGCAGGCGCCACGTGGTGTGCGCGTGTGCTGCTGCACTGGGTGCGCCTCTGGGGTGGCCCGCCATGGGGCCATTCGGAAGTGACCTCGGTCGCCTTGGCAGAGCGGAGCAGGGGTCGTACTCAAGACGCGAGAGCGCGAGGGTCGGTGCGGTGCGCTGCCCGGCTGCGACCGGCCAAGACAGACTTCATGAGGGTATAACGAATACAGAAGCTGCTGCAGCCCGGAGTCGTGAATCGGAGCGTTACATTTTGTTCTCATCTACACCACACTTGCATATGCACCATAGCAATACATAATGTAATGTTAAGATAGGATTTGATGGCAGACGCTGGAATGCCTTTCCATCAGCCGCATACTCTGGCGGCTCTACCATGCTCCGTCTTGTAGCGAGCATGGCGAGACCTGTAAACTAACTCCGACCTGACCGGGCAGTAGACGCCAGCACTGACCAGGACCTGCACCCCGACCGTGACCCAGCCACGAACAATGACCGAGCGTCTGACACGGCCACCAGACTTGTGGTTTAGGGGCGCATCGACTGCGTAGGTCATAACGCTCGGTCACCAACCTAAGCGAGTGCCAGAAGCCAACGCTGACCTGAGAGAGTATTCGATGCCGGGCATCAGCATGCCGATGTGGTCGGTGAGGGCGCCCTTCAGCACTAGGATCAGCTCTCGCAGGAGAGCGAAGCAGCCCTGGCGCGTCTTGATGCCGCGCTCCTTCAGCTGGCGATGGATGCCTTTGACCAGCGACGGGACCTGGCGGCCAGCCCACGCCGGTCACCAGACCCAGTCGCGATTCCGTCACCGCACGTGAGCGTCTCATCCACGCAACCGAATACAATAACTGTAGGGCACGCGTCAATTCGACCACCAACATTATCGGCGCCGTCGTCGTAGTTCTGACAACCGTCGACATCACCATCATCACCATCGTCGCCTTCATTATCTTATATGAATACACTTACGGCATTCAAACAAAACGACAACAAACAAGCGAATAGCCCGGGGGTAAGTTTCTCGTCTCACAATCGAAAGGTTGTGGGTTCGAGTCTCACCTGTCGCTACTCGTCGCCCGCGACCAATCGGCGTGGGAGATTGGCGACGCTACATGACTCAACGGTCGATGTGTCGTAAAAACCAATAACCGACAACAAACAAGCAAAAACAAGCAACAAACCGACAACAAACAAGACTACTTCCATTCACGATATCCATCATAGTTTGCTTGAAAGTAGGACATTAACCGATCCGTGTCATGTATGCGGATGTGGAATCTGCCATCAGCACCCACTCGACGTAGGAGCCGCAGGTGTGCACGTGTTGGAGGGTTACAACAGAACTTGGTTGGCGAGCTGACAGTGGTCTGTATCGGACGGAGGACGCCCACCTGTTGTTGCAGAGTAGCCAGCGGTGACTCGCCCTCGTCCATGAAGTCTGTGTCGACCACGGCTGCGCTAGCCTTAGTTTGCCGCAGCAGGGATACGTAGGCGTGGAAAATATCCGCCTTCACGTTCTCCTCGCGTTCTGATGAGGGAAAAATTTGGGAGTCAACGGGGCAGTGTGGTCGAAACTGACCGCTCACACTAATCGGCCGTGATTCACCACTCTGCTTTGGCCAACGACCATGACACATACATTACATAGCATATTCCGATCAAGAAACCTAGTTTCAGTCAAAACGCAACAGTCATTTTTGCGATAGTCATCTATTGCTATTAATGTATCGCGCCAGTCATGGGTAGAATAAAAAGCTACAACACATATCGAGCAATGCGTTTTGTCTAAAAATAATCGATTTGGAACTGAGCACTACAACTCTAGCCTAAAGCAGCCGATACAATGGTACCGATCAAAAAGCTGACACATTTCATCACGTCGGTTTGTTGGGGAAGTCAAGGCTTCAGATCGCGTCTTGAGTGACGAAATGAGGAGGGCAAGGGGCTGCCGGACGCCCGGTCGGCGTCAGCTACCGCTTACCCTTGAACCGGTTGATGAGCTCGGGAGACACGGTGCGGTAGAAATCGAGCAGCATTTCGTGCCGAGTCGAGATCACCGCCTCCAGACACTTGGCGGCGGCGCGTCGCACCTGTCCACGTCACACTCAGGGTCACAGGAGCGACCACACCCGAGGAGACAGGCAGGACAGTGGGAGGGGCGCCGTAACAGCCAGCTGACGTCGGTGGCCGTACATGGGATCCAGTGCAGGTGTAAAAATTGGGTGACACAGGCTGCATCTGATTCTGCTATGGCTTAGCATCTGGCTTGGCTTCTTGAAGCATGCCAGCTGATTGGTGGCGCATCGCATGTCCAGGACGCAATTGGCTGCTGACTGAAGGAGATCATGTCAGGTGGTAAGATCACGGCTCATGGATTAAGCTATCATCGTTAAGGTTGTTCCGATGTCACTCACGGCTCAAGCTATCATCGTCGGGGTTGTCCGGGTGCCACTCACGGCTCAGGGGTTAAGCTATCGTCGTAAAACTTCTACCGATGCTACTCATGCGAGGCATTCGGTAACACACTTCGGGTACATAATCCCCCACCTACGATACTCGCATCGGCACCACTGCTCACACTGAGATCGGTCGGCGACAATGATGCCGGGGCCAGCTGATGCATTCTGTTTGGTTTCGGAGCTCAGCCGAGCCACAGCCAACCAATATTGGTGAATTGTTTGCCATTTGCAGGAAGGAGCTAGGCAACATGTAATTTACTTTAGTAGCCAGACGTTGCACGGTCCGGAATTGCCTGGCAACACACCTGACTATAGCAAGGCAATTCTGAAATAGCAGTGGTTCCCAACCATGGAGTGTTGCGTTTTCCAATCAGACCTCAGAGAAGGCACGGGGCCCTCGATTGTAGAAGGCAGGCAGTGAGTACAACTTGGTTCAATTGTCAGTCCATGTCGATATTTGCCCACATTTTCAGTAAGCAATCAACTGTCACTGTCATTGTATAGCTATGATACCACCGAACAGGTATCTCTATAACCAAAGCCTTGACACCCACGTCGCTTTCAGATTAAGTGTTTACTTTATCACTCCGGCAGCGGTGGTTATGTGGTTGTGATTTTTCAACTTCATCAGGTCACTGGTGGGGGAGGGGGACGGGTTGGGGCCCAATCACAGACATGCAGGGCCAAAAAATGTTGAGGGCTTATAGATATCATATCATATCATATCATATTTCTCCACCATTTGCAGCATGCATATGCACAGCAGAAACACTTCAAGCACGTATATGCTTGAAGCGACCACTTATATAAGCATGTAAACACTTACCTACATATAAACACACACATGCTTACCTTCCAGGACATGTCGTCGTCGTCACTGTAGTCGTCCTCGTTTTCGTCGTCATCGGCCTCTACCTCCTCCATCTCCTCTTCGTCGTCGGCGTAGTTGTAGTTAGGGTCGTGAGACAGGTAGCGGAGACACAGCTCCAGAATCTGACGCAAAGTGTGACGGATGTCGTCAAAACCAGGCGTGACAGGCGCAGAA
Source organism: Imbricaverruca yamaguchii (assembly GCA_034440575.1). Classification (NCBI taxonomy): domain Eukaryota; kingdom Metazoa; phylum Arthropoda; class Thecostraca; family Neoverrucidae; genus Imbricaverruca; species Imbricaverruca yamaguchii. The sequence goes on along the minus strand of JAOTOL010001636.1, from coordinate 3,007,468 downwards.
TTGAGCATATCTCATAATTGCACAGACAGCGTAGCTGGGACCGAAAGGAAAAAGCGTCACGGCGATTTTGATGCAACCGTAACATCTCCACAACCTCACAGACAACAAATCACCATCGCGAGGGCAACCACCAAGACGACACTGACGTGGCGGTGATATCGCGAGCATCGGACAACGCAGCTGCATCAAGCTGTGCCACACAGCAGACGGACCAGGACCCAGGAGCGACCAGCGCACCAGCTATACCACACTTCCGGTCACACTCCACACACGGCGCCAGGCAGAGCAGCCCACCAGACGGCGCTACATCACAGCGCCCGGCAGACAACGCCGACGCCCACGCCTGCATGTGTCACAACGCATCCTTGCCATGACCCCCCGCCGCCTGCAGACCGCCGCCTCAGGGCACAGCAGCCCAGCCGGCGGCCACTTCACCACCCATCGCTCTCACCGTGGAGATGTGCGGCGTCACCTCCTTGGGACACTTGTGCACGAAAGCCTCGAGCGCCTGCAGGCAGTGCTCGCGCAGCTCGTCGTCGTCCACCTTGCAGTGGCCCACCACCAGCGGCAGCACACGCTCCAGGTGCTCGCCGAACCGGTGGCCGGCGCCGCGACTGCCCAGGGACGAGGCGGCGGTCAGGCGAGATGCAACACCAGCAGGTGCAGCAGCACAGACAGGGCGCAGGCTGCATTTGCAGCACGTCAACACGGGACCGTGCATAATGGAGCTGTCCGACTTCAGCACGCACAGTCAAGCGGCGCCGGCTGAAACTAACCCCAAGCGGATCAGCTCAGCTCTCACGCACGAAGTGTTTCGCTCCGATGATACAACTCACCTGAGTCTCGGGCGGATGAACTCGCTCGTCGAGCGATCGACCTTGGACCTGCCCCACACCTCCCAGTGCCCCTGGTGACCTTTAGTCCCTCACAAATAAATGCTTCGCACAATATCTCCAGGCATGCTGGAACCACACCACACGCTTACACCACATTAACACGCGCCCTGGAGGGGCTCTGAAAATTACGAGCACTGCAGGGGGGGGGGGGGGCGGATTCCGCCTCTCCTAAGATCTCGGCTCCTATTAAAGCTGGGGCAACGAAATTTACAGGGTGGATGGATACGATAGTGAACTCTATTGTGTGCAAATTGCACGACCTTAGGTCAATATCTTCAAGGTCAAATGATGTCAAAATATGAACATCTCATGGCTTTCCGTGGCTTGGCTTGTCATTGTTATGGATCGCCGTGATTGTGTTTAAATGCTCCAAAATAGGCGTCGTTATGTTTTAGACATTAATAATGATGCAATACAGATGCTAAACCCAGAATTTGACCTTGGGTCACCTATATAACAGCACTTTATCAACTCATTGACTGTTCCAGTTGCCGAACCAGGCTGCCCGCCCGATTGCTCCGTTGGGCGGCTCGGCGCAATCGGTTTGGCAAAGAAAGGAGTGAAGTACATGAATAAAGTATGGAAATGCTTAGGTACACAATGACAAACAGTAGTTTTCAGGATGTGTAGGGAGTGACATGCAAAGTGGCATCAATCGCATGACAGTCATTTGCATTTATGAGAACATTCCAGTTGACCAAGTTTGGTTCAACTAACCCGTCACGAACTTGACCTGACTTGACCTCGGTGACCTAACACGACTTTCAAACAATACAGCATAACAATATACATCAAAGAAGTCGCTAGTGTCGCCAAGAACACTTCCCTTTTGCCAATATACATGAAGCGCATCAGCGCCGATTTTTGGAGTCTGGAGCCGAGAAAATCTGTTGACTTTAACGACCCCTAACCTGAAAAATTGTTTCTCCAATTTTCCTTTTTCTTACTTTAAACAATACGCCGGTCATTTCTAAGCAGATACGCAAACAATGGTGTAAATCGGCCGGTAAAATCTGGAGTAATATACGAAAAACCGGAGGGGTGGCCCCCTTCAGGGCGCGTGATAAGCCCCTTCTCTCCAAATGGCCTTCTTCCCGACAAGACGCACGCGCACATGAGGTCCATATACCCGGCTCAGAGTCGGACACACAAAACCCATTCACGATTTCCTCCTCCGCAGACTTCGCCTTGCCAAATGTGTGACATGCATAACTCTGTTGAACATGTTTTGCTTATCTGCCCTGCATACCAATTACAACGCTGCCCCTTCTTTCCTACATCGCCCAACATCGACTTACACTTTCGCTGCGAAACTTTCTCGGCGAAAAGCAACCGGAGCTCCTTGAGCTACAATTTACCTTTCTGGACAGCACCATACTAGAGCAGGTAATTTGAAACCAAACGCTATCATCCTCTCCATTGTCGCGCAACACATACTCATTGGTTATCACACTAGGTACACGTGAACCTATATGCTATGTATGTACCGGCCCTTTAGGCCACGTCCTTTGTTTCCCGGTGTCTCATAATTCCTCTCTTTTCAATTTTGATATAATCGGATGCCAAATAAGCCAGATTAGCGTAACCCTTTCTTTACCGTAATAAATCTATAGCGAAAGGTGTCCTGTCACTGCTAAAGAAAAAACAAAGCCTGCACCAATGTCATAATATTCAGTTGTATTAGGGTGAAGTGTCACATTTCTTGGTACATATTCGAATGCACAAGCCGGCAAACCTAACCAGGGGGATTCACTTGATTGGCTTCCGGGGAAAACAGACTACAAGAAGCTAGGCATTATAAGTGGTAAAGGATTAGCTTGCTTTTATTGATACCAGAAGCAGCTGGCTAACCGAGCTAGTCTGTTGAAATAACTTGGACAATTTGGCTGCGACTAAGTTTACGTTCAAATTATTTGTTCGCACCTACGATGCAATATCATGCCTAACATTTGGAAACTAAACTGGTCGAGGCCGGCTATTTTCCGTGAAGTTACTTACCACGAAACCAAACCACAAATACACACAAGCAAAGGCTACGCGATTTCATATGTGGCATACAGACATCCAGCCCAACTTCCAGCATCGGTGAGTCGGGCGATAGTGCCGCCGGCGGCAGGCCGCGGGTCGTCCAGCCAGCCCGTCCCGGCGGCATCACGCACCTGATGGCGGCCACGGCGTTGATGTAGGTCCGTGTGGCGGAGTTGTCCTGCTTGCGCTGAATACACTCCAGCAGGTGGTCGATCAGCTTGTTGTAGAGGTCGATGCTGCAGCTGAGCACCAGGTGGCCGAGAGCGATGATAGTGCTGCAGGGGGAACACCAGAGTCACCGGTCAGGGTGGGTCATGATGGGGTCATTGCGGGCCGTCATCAGTCGCGTAGTGCTGCGGGGAGAACACCAGAGTCAACGGTCAGGGTGGGTCACGGTGGGGTCAGAGCGGACCATCACCAGTCGCATGGTGCCGGAGCAGGGCAGGGTGAGATGGGAGTGGATGGCCACAGCACACGTCTACATATACAGCACATATACCTGTGCCTAGTACCATAACAACACGAGTTTAATGGACCGACGTGCTACATGCTGACAACATCCACCAGAGCCATATCTGTCAACATCTGTGTAGGCAGTGTCTGCTAGACCGGCAATAAATGATAACAGGTGCAGATTACAAGCTGTTAGATCTCCGGATTACATACAGGACGTGGCACACCAAAGTGTGGACGCACTTGGCCCGAGGTCGTCAGCATCAGACGACCTGTACTGACGGACCGGCTGTCAACCTAGCGGTACCTCCCCGGGACGTCTTGCGCCACCTGCACACGCCCCGCGGCGACACGCACCGCTTCCGCACGGCCAGGCGCGGCGACGACAGCTGCGGCAGGAGCGCGTCCAGGATGTTGGCGTGGTAGCTGACCAGCAGCGAGCCGAACCGACACAGCAGGTCGGCCAGGATGTCGAGCGACTCCAGCTGCACAGACACGTCCGTCGCCTGCGGACACAGCGTACGGCTGGTGGGACGGCACGGACACAGCGAACCTCTGGTGGGGTGGAACAGACACGGCGAATCTCTGGTGGGATGGGACAGACACGGCGAACCTCTGGCAGGATGAGACTGACACAGCGAACCTCTGGCGGGATGGGACATACGCAGCGAACCTCCGGCGGTACGGACGCACAGCAAACCGCTGGTAGACCACGGACACGGCGAACCTCTGGCAGGATGAGACTGACACAGCGAACCTCTGGCGGGATGGGACATACGCAGCGAACCTCCGGCGGTACGGCACGGGCACAGCAAACCTCTGGTGAGACGGCACGGACACAGCGAACCTCTGGCGGGATGAGACTGACACAGCGAACGTCTAGCGGGATGGGACACACACAGCCAACCTCCGGCGGTACGGCACGGGCACAGCAAACCTCTGGTGAGACGGCACGGACACAGCGAACCTGTGGTGGGGTGGAACAGACACAGTGAACCTCTGGCGGGATGGGTTCGACACAGTGAACCTCTGGTGGGATGAAACAGACACAGCGAACCTCTAGACAGATACGGCGAACCCACAACTCCTCAATATCTACGAATCCTAAGGTTAAGTTAGGTCACGTTATGAGGCCAGGCAAAGTAAACCGAAACCTGAATGCTCTAGTGCATTATGTTTGAAATGGCATGATCTCGCTTCCAAAGAGGACTGATATACCAAGCAACTTTGCAAATTTTGTTAAACCTACGACTGTGCGACCTGGCCTTAGGTCTCGCTGAAAAATACAGATATTAGTACAAAGATTACTTCACCTTTCATCCAGGTGTACAAAATTTCGGAAGTGATTCCATAGAAAGGTCAAATCAGGTCAAACAAGACCAGCTTACACAGGACATATCAGATCATCAACAGGCTACCCAATGCCATGTTGCATGACATAGGCATGCAACACATCAGAGTAGTTTCATCACATGCAACACCATTTGGCTAACGGTAAATTCCCCTTGGTTTAGGCGGCACTGCCCAGACTCGGCTACTGTTGACACGCCGCTGACACTGGCGGCAGACGTACCATGCTGATGGCGCGGCACAGCTGCACAATGATGCGGCGGCAGACACTGGTGGCCTGCAGACTGGCGCCCGGGGGCAACTCGTTGATGACCGTCTTCAGTGCGATGCTGCTGATGTCGCGCAGCTGCTCCTTCTCCGAGACCATGTTGTTGCAGAGTGTGTCGACAATCGTCTCAACTTGCGGCTCCTTCACCTTCACTACCAGCGGGCCCAGGCTGAAACACGTCAAACACTGACAGTGGACCCGGGCCGAAACACGGTACACACCGACAACACATACAGACCGAAACACGACACGCACTGACATCGGACACAGGCTGAAACACGGTGCACACGGACAGCGGACACAAAATGAAGCACGGTGCACACTGACCGCGGACACAGACCGAAACACCGTGCACACCGACAGCGGACACAAAATGAAGCACGATGCACACTGAGAGCGGATAAAGACTGAAACAGTGCACAATGACAGCGGATACATACTGAAACATGGTATACACTGACAGCGGCGCGGCATACCTGAACATGATGAAACACGGCAAACACCGACAGTGCAGATACAGACTGTAACACAGCATGCACTGAGGGGAGACAGGCTGAGACATAGCGCACCCTGACAAGAAACGCAGGCTGAAATATACCAAGCAACTTTGCAAATTTTGTTAAACCTACGACTGTGCGACCTGGCCTTAGGTCTCGCTGAAAAATACAGATATTAGTACAAAGATTACTTCACCTTTCATCCAGGTGTACAAAATTTCGGAAGTGATTCCATAGAAAGGTCAAATCAGGTCAAACAAGACCAGCTTACACAGGACATATCAGATCATCAACAGGCTACCCAATGCCATGTTGCATGACATAGGCGTGCAACACATCAGAGTAGTTTCATCACATGCAACACCATATGGCTAACGGTAAATTCCCCTTGGTTTAGGGGGCACTGCTCAGACTCGGCTACCGTTGACTCGCCGCTGACACTGGCGGCAGACGTACCATGCTGATGGCGCGGCACAGCTGCACAATGATGCGGCGGCAGACACTGGTGGCCTGCAGACTGGCGCCCGGGGGCAACTCGTTGATGACCGTCTTCAGTGCGATGCTGCTGATGTCGCGCAGCTGCTCCTTCTCCGAGACCATGTTGTTGCAGAGTGTGTCGACAATCGTCTCAACTTGCGGCTCCTTCACCTTCACTACCAGCGGGCCCAGGCTGAAACACGTCAAACACTGACAGTGGACCCGGGCCGAAACACGGTACACACCGACAACACATACAGACCGAAACACGACACGCACTGACATCGGACACAGGCTGAAACACGGTGCACACGGACAGCGGACACAAAATGAAGCACGGTGCACACTGACCGCGGACACAGACCGAAACACCGTGCACACCGACAGCGGACACAAAATGAAGCACGATGCATACTGAGACCGGACACAGACCGAAACAATGCACAATGACAGCGGATACAGACTGAAACATGGTATACACTGACAGCGGCGCGGCATACCTGCACATGATGAAACACGGCAAACACCGACAGTGCAGATACAGACTGTAACACAGCATGCACTGAGGGGAGACAGGCTGAGACATAGCGCACCCTGACAAGAAACGCAGGCTGAAACACAGGCTGGAACACGGCACTGGCAGGGGACGCAAGCTGGCATATGGTACACACGGACACAAACACATGCTGGAGCACGGCGCTGCTGAGAGCGAATGGCAAAGTACTAACAGAATACATCGATGCTAAAACCGAGCAATCATATCCCCCTCCCACAAAAACGCAATACAAAAGCATGCAAATGGAACAAACAACATGACATACATCAAAATGGATTTTGCAGAAACCAGAGACCGAATACCCATATCAGCTTCAGAAGGGCATATGCTGACATTTGCTTAAGATACAAGCAAGATATCTTGATGGCAAAGGACACATATGATATACGAAATACCAGAAGTACATGCAACTGAGTGAGGCAAGGTTCATCGCATGGCCGAGCTGCGACCGAAGTCAATGCACATACAGCGAGTATGGTGTGTGTGCACAGAGCCACCAGGCTAGACTCACTGGCCATCACTCACCACTTCACGGCCAGGTTCTGCACCTCGCCGTTCTTGTCCTCGAGCAGCTTCAGGATCATCCGGACCACCTTGCGCTCGGACTCGTCGTCCAGCTTGATGCTGTCCTTCTGCAGCTCCACCATCAGGTCGTTGGTGGCCATAAAGCGCAGGTCCTTGTCTGTGGACGTCATCTGCCGGCCGCCGCAACACAATCGCGTCACGCATGCACGTGCATGCATGTACGGAGGCACACCCCTGTGTGCACATTGGTCAAAACATGCATATGCAGATAATGTAGTTGGTTGGTTGATTATTTGGGCTTAGGGGCGCATCGACTGCTTCGGTCATACAGCGCCCATAGATAATGTAGTTGCTTTGCTGCTGTGTTGGTCGAATCCCACATCATCTCCAGTATACTGTATCTGGTTGGGACTATGCCGTTATGCCAGCAATGATTAATTGCTGCCACATGTGTCACTGATGTCAAATGTGGGCAGATGAAGGCATGGCACAGGGAATCAAGGGTTCTTTTTCCTTCTTCAAAGAAACAAAATTCAACCTTTCTAAATTGCATTCCTCAGGCTACTGGTGATCAATGTAACCCTTTAAATTTCATCTTGCATAAGACTGATTTGGAGTCCTATCTATTGCAATGATGCATTTTACACACATGTTAATTGTCATTCAAGGGCACATGCAAATTGTCACCTTAGTTGTCACCTTAGTCACATGTAAATTGTTACACACATGTAAATTGTCACATTAGTTCCACATAGGCACTTGGTATGCATACATTCATGGTGAAAATTGCTCCTCCATTTACACATTTGAGGGCTGGGACATTTATAAAGATTTGAGTTGAATACACATCTAAGTGAACATGTGGGGATCACACTTTCTATGATTTGTTACTCATCTGATGACATAATTTGCATGATTTAAGGTTAGTGGATGTTAGTCATAATGTCATCAAATACCTAAAAAAAGCATGTATAATTTTATAGCAAGCTTTATGTACAGTCAGCATATAACATATATATATATATATATATATATATATATATATATATATATATATATATATATATATATATATATATATATATATATATATATATATATATATATATATAAATATATATACATATACATATATATATATATATACATATATATATATATATATATATATATATATATAACATATATATATATACATATATATATATATATAACATATATATATATATATATATATATATATATATATATATATATATATATATATACATATATATATATATATATATATATATATATATATATATATATATATATATATATATATATATATATATATATATATATATATATATATAAATATATAGATATATATAGTACTATCAATGTGGGCACACTGCTCTCGAAAGACCATGGAACATTAAAGCACCCTTGCATACCTTGCACCTTGCATACCCTTGTGCATACCTTGCAAGCAGGTATGCACATGTCTCAGCAGTATTCAACCCTTGCAGGTTAACATTAATATTTGCATGCAGACAAAGAGGTTGCATATCTGATCACGTTTAACCAGTGTAAAATAATTGACCATGTGGCCTGGAAATTCACAGTTAATGGAATTGTGCTATTTCATCCTTGTCTTAGGTGTTTACCATTTTGCCACATGTGTGAGGAGTCATTATACACATGACTGCTAAATAATTAAAAATGCATGCGACTGAAGTGAAAGGCTTTCCGCTTTTTTAATCCTTAAGTGGCAATCTTTTATTTTCTTCCAATCTTTCACTATTCCCAAGCAACTTCTTTCTTCATCCACACAGTTAATGGTGAAGTAATTTTAGGACACTGCATTTAACAGGTCCACACATACATGCACAATGGCTAACATCATCCAACAACAATTGCCCAGTACAAACCTTGTCCAAGAGATTGGGGATATGGTATGAAATACTCGACATCTTGAGATTGCTGGTGGCAAGAAATGTGCTCAAAGTGCTAATCAGCACCACCAGGACGACTCAATGCTTCACCACAGTAATTTGTGGTTGCCTGTTATAGGCAGACACAAGACAGTTGGATGCCAGCACCTGTAAGTACAGGGACAAACTTGAAAATAACACATCAATCCAAGTTACAATGCATCTACTTTGCCCATCACAGCCTTTGGTTGTACTACTTTTTCATATACATTTCAGATCAGGAGCATACCTAACATGAGCCCTGGAGGGGAGGGGGCGAAATCCGCCCACCCCTCTGATTTTTCTTATGTAACTCCAAATTTTACAAGTTGATATACACAATTTTTAGTACCTGGTTAGAAATAACTGGTGCATTGCTTAGAGGAAGAAAAACGGAAATCGGCCGAAAATTTTCCGAGCTAGGTGCAATTAAAGTCTACACGTTTTGTAGTACCAGACCACAAAAATCGGCGCTGATGCACTTCCTGTATATTTGTAAAATATAAGTGTTCTTGGCAACACCAGTGACTTGTTTGGTGTACATTGTTATGCTATATAGTTTCAAGGTCATGAGTCAAATTCAAGTCACCAAAGTCAAGTCAGGTCAAGTTCATGACAGATTAATGGAACCAAACTTGGTGAACTGGAATATCACTTTGCATGTTACACCCTATACATTCTGAAAACTACTGCTTGTCATTGTGTACCTAAGCATTTCCATACTTTATTCACACTTCACTCTTTTCTTCATATCTAATCAGAGCTTAGTGCCCTGATCCCACTATCCAATCCATTAATTCAAGTTCAACCAAATAACTTTAACTGAGAGTTTAATATGCTGCCAATGCACCAACACAGCTTCCCCAGTAGCCAGTCCCCATCCTTATTGGGCCTGCGCCAACTGACCCTCCCAGCTGGGGACTAAATGTGAGTGTGCAGTGACCAAACACTGTGGTGGTGGATTGGAGTTTAGGGGCGCGTCGACATCAAGGGTCACTTTGTGCCCATAACTAAGACCAAACACTGTCTTGCCAGTACAGGGGAGACCAGCACATAGTATTTTTTTCTTGCACCATCAAATTTGAAGGTCATTTTTCATGATGAATCATGAATGTTTCTATATTTCATGATCATGGGATGCTTAATTTGGTTTGTAATTTATAACAATGATATTCAGGATAAAAGCAGATGTCAGGACATGATATTTGCAGTGTGAGAAAAAAACAATGTATTTCACAACTTCAATGCCAAACAGCTACATTTAAACTTCCAGCCAGGAGAGGAGAGGATGACCTTCTGGATCAGATACTTTTCTGCATGATGCAACTACAGCACAAGGAGCCCTAAACAAACATCATAAAGCATCAACTCCACATGGAATATCTTTATAGCATGAAACTTTACTTTTGGCAAGAAAAAAAAGAGCACTCCCCCAAAAAGTCTGAGTGCCACTAGAGTATGATCTCAAATCTCATTTTGACTCCTTAGATAATCTGCATTCCACTATCACACAAAGAGATCAATTTATATTCTTTATTTGTCATTTATTTTCTTTGTCATGTTGTTCTTTCATAAATTCTTTGGTAAATTGTTAATTTCACCATTGTGCTTAGTCTCCTTTCACATCCCATGTAAGGGAAATCTGCATCTTTTTCATGCATTTGATGCTTAACCCAAAATGAGTCATGCAAAACTGTGCTGAAGCCTGACAACATTTGGGGATGAACCACTTGTAGTGAATATCCTGGGCATGGTACTGATCAGGAGTGATAGTCATTGTCAGAAGGATGTCAATCAATTTTACACACGAGAAGGAGGAAATGTATCAAGGGGACCAAGTGGTGTGCACCAATTCACACATGACCAGCATGAAATGACTGCACATTGCATAACTGCATAATTATATTGCATGCATGCATATTTGTATTGCATATATTATGTGCATATTGCATACCTTCCTGAGATACACACCCATTGGTGAAAAAAGGTTTGGGCATGTGGCCATCAAAAGAATTATACTATCCCCCAAAAAATCAACTTCATGCATTGCAAAATATCAGATGAAGAGCTAATGCTCTGCCACTATCAAATAGTGATAATTGTAAGCATAGCCCACAGAGCAGCACACTCTATTTATGGCTAGTAGTGAGAATGAGATCCACTGTAGTTCTAGTAATCTTCAATTTATGCAACTATTTTGGGTCCTTGACAGAACAATTTTGCTGTGACTGTGAAGTGTCTGATGCTCTGAATTCAAAATTAAAACATTTGTGACTGATCAGCTGCAAACAGTCCCACCAGAGATGAACACTACAAAAAAGTGTTTAAAGTGAAGATTTATGAGTGATGCCTTCTTGCCTGAGGATGGTAAGCTTGAATTGCACACTTCCTTTCACAGCACATACTATAATCTTAGCAAAACTATGCACTCTTAATCCATGGAAAAATTAAACAAGGCATTCTTTAGTTTTGCTAAAAGTATGCACTATCACATAGGTGTGTGTTGTATGGTGTGCTATGTTATGCATTATGTATACTACTATCCCTGTTTCCATGGCAGGCTTGAATTGGGATTGGACTTCCACAATTAATCAAATCAGGATTGCAAGGAGTGTTTCCATGACCATTCTTGAGGAAAGCAGGATTACATGTAGGATTTCCAAATCTGGATTTGGTGGAAATCTCCAATTTGCTGACAGTTGTGCTGCATAAGCAACATTTCCCTTCAATACTGCAAAATGTATGCCACATCAGCATGGGCTACATCACTGAAAGTGAGACATGAAGAGGGCTGCCTCTTATTTGCAAATTCATTGGATTCAACAATGAATTGGCAGATATACAACTTCAAAACACTGTACACACCATATAGGTGGCTGAATGATACATGTTTGTTTCCAGCATGCATGCATGAAATTTGGAGCAAACTACACAGTCAATTTCTGAGTCCAAACATGTGAGGTACACTGTACAAAACAAAAGGATGTCATCTTTAATCCTTGCCTTCATGCAGACACCTGCACACAAACATAAACACACATACATATATAAATACATTCCCCAGGGCTCCATCTCACCCAAGAGGGACTGGAAATAAGTTGGCCTACTGAGTATTGCCTGAGTGGACTAATCAGTTGAAAATAATTTTGTCATGGTTGTGTCTGAAGTGGCAGCTCAACCAGAGATACAGCAGGGAAACACATACCTTATGGTTCCAGTTTCCAGCATCAAAACTCACCTAATTTAACTCACTTTGCTTGCTTTATGAAGATACAATATGTATAAAACTTCTCATTAAAATATTAAAGCAAAAAAAGCCTTTATATGCATTTCTTAAAGGGGAGGTCAGAATATGTTAGTCTATCACACATACATGATACACTACTGTATGTTAATTTACCTAATTATACTACAACTTCCCTAACCAAAGCTAGCCTAACCAAGCTAAACCCCACCAAGTTGTTTGGTTTATGGAGACAAAATGTAACTAAAACTTGTGTTATGAACACATTGAAGCACAACACAACCCCATGATCTTATGATCAAGTTTGATGTCTTACCAATTGAGCTGCCATGATTCTAATGCAGAAATAGCTAAACAATATGCTGATGTGATGATCTAAAACAATTATGAAATCTTGCTGTGCTCTTTTCTATGCTGAAACAACATGCTCAAAGATGGGAGCCTGCTATATACTTAAAATGCAGCCAGCTTATATTGCCAATATGTGTTGATAGGCCAGCCTCTTCTACACACACACATAAATATACATATACATATATACATATGTGCATGCCTTATGTAAATTAATTCATGTGCATAACTGAGATCAGGGTGAATTAGGCATCCTATCAGTGAAAAAAATGTAAACATAGCATATCAGGTTGGCAATGCATAGGTAGGCAGGATTTTGTTATGTATAGGTACCTATGAAACATTATGAAGAAGAAATGTATGGAATGTTTCCCTACCAAAAAAAAAAAAACATTTTTCTTGAAATTCTCATCTCATTTTGTTCACTTTAAATGCTCCTATTAATGCCATATCACCCAACTCCAAGACCCTTCTTGGGTGTTAGTTTGCCTCCCAACTGAAAAATGTGTAATTGCAGAGGAAATGAGTGATCACATCACACTAAGCACATTCATAAGCATTGCATTGACAAAAGGAATCTTTAAGAAATCAGAAATAACTTTAAACCATAAATTTACCAAGGTAGGTAGTAGGTACCAGTGATCTTCAAGTATTACCACAGATAGGTATCTCGGCAGATACCTACCTACCTACCTTCCTACGTATCAAGACAGGTACCTACTTTGAGTGCTTGAGTAGGTGCAGTACTGTATAAATTATGGTGAAATCAGTAATACCTGAAATGCTACATCCTCAGCTCATGTTCACCAATGTTTCCATGTGGTGCGACCTCACTGGTAGCACCCTACCTATTTAAGAAAAAGCAGTCTATGTGCAAAAAAGTATGGTGTCAGTTCGCATATCCATGGTTCCTGACCAGCATAAACGTCACGTGAGTTTGTTAAACTTGATGACGAGGTAAGACGATGAGATCTCATCATAAGAAGCTAATAACTCGAAAAGCAATGCACGAGTATCAATACACATAATTCCACACAAAAATACACGTTCCCAAATCGGACTCTCCAAAACTTGATGTGCCAAGAACGGCGCACATTATGAATAGATATATTATTTATACACAATAGTGGCGAATGCGAGACAGAAAATAAGGTTTTCAGAGGAAAATGACTGAAGAAACCGCGATGTTGCAGCATTTCACTTCTCGTTCCTCGACTAAAGCCAATGGGAGATGGCAGGTGGCAAATAGGTTTATCGTCGTGGGCACATATATTTTTTGATTTCTTGGAAAACCAGTCATTACTCCGATGTATTCCACTCATCCATTGACGTAATCACAGTGAGAAATTTGGACACGCTCCCTCCAAAACGTGGTAAAGTTAATTTTATGCATAGGTGTGATTTTCTTTTGTGTGTGGGGGCGGGGGAGTGGCTGGACGGTGGACCGGTGTGGCGTATCCAAATTTCCTCCGGCTTTCATCATTAACAACATGATTTGAACTGTAAAAAATTGCCCAAGCATTAGCCCCGCCCACGAACTTTCGGGCCGCTCCTACACCCCTGATGTTTTGGATGTAACCAAACTAAATGGCCTCTTACCCCCTATTCCAAATCATTGGCAACGTGCATGCATATTGCAACGTAATAGTTGCAATGATAAACTTAACGAAGTTTGTGGATATGCGTCCTCTAGTCTACCACCTTTAGTGACGATATTGAAGAAATGGGTGAAAATCCGTAGTAATGCAAGTATATACTTGGATGAAAAAAATAAAAACAGTTTTGTAAGACTTCCAATTTCAACTTGATAGTTGAATTATCTATTCCACTGGGCTAGAATATAATGATTGATGACCTTGAGATCCTATGTGGCTGAAATCACCACAGGCAAATCTACCAATTTTGCACCTTCGGGGAAAAGACCGCTGGGACGATCAGGGGAGGGGGCGTCGTCTCCTGGACAGGCGTTTTGTCCCGGTCCGGGAAGCATTACTTTTCTATGGGAGAGCTATGCCCCCAGTGCCCCTCTGCATCCCAAATGTTGCCCGATCAACTTTGACTGCGATATATCACCCGTGTCCCTGGGTTTTTGTCATGAGCGAAAGTACGATGGGAGGTAGGATAGTACAATTTGTGTCTTTATATTCATATGGAAGCAATTGTCGCCTCTAGTGGAATCGGGCAAATGAAATTCAACGCAATCAAGGCCATAAAGGAACCGTCATTCTGTGATTACACCGTCTGCACACGTCAGGCAATGACAACTTTGGAAGAGTGCCAAACATTAGGCCGATGAATAAACAGGACTATAATTGAATAATCTAGCAATTTCCGAATGCTTTAAAAAAAATCAGAATTGTTGCTGGGGTGGCTTGAGGAACCAGGGTTCTACTGCTAAGCAGAGCTTGTTGCGTGAACCCTGGCCCCACCACCCGATCAATAAACTCCAGTTCAACGGCAGAATTTAGACCAAAAGTTTAACGTGCCGCCAATGCACCGACACTGCCGCCCGGTAGCTCGTCCCCGGCCTTATCGGGCCAGCTGCCAACTGACACCCCCGTCCGGGGGCTAAATACGAGCGCGCGAAGCGACTCGAACCCTGTGTTGCCAGTACAGGGGAGACCAGTGCAGGCCAGCGCTCTAACCAACTACCGGGGCGGCAGTTTCTTCAGCTGCTGTGAGAAACCTTCACCGTTCTCATTTTCTGTCTCCATCCAGGATCACACGGGCAACAAAATAAGTGTTCCAATGAGCTATGGAATTGGATAATCCGCGAACAGACGAAGTATTTCGATGTTGGCTATGAGCCTTATCAATAGCAGGCTCTCTTCCCCTTGTAGTCTGCTGCCCTCACCCCCTACTGTGTCATGCTTCTCCCCGTCCTTGTTGCGATGGTAGTAAGCTATTACGCAGCGCTTCTTGTACAAAAGGCTCCGAGGTCTTAAACGTTTCCTGCAGGTATCCTAGGCTAGGTGATATGATAGGTTGAGACTGCTCGCATTCGCTACTATAAGCACTACTGTACACACACAACAGCTGTCAACAAACTTCTTGACCAATCAAATGGCAGAATACTGTGACGGTCCTGGTAGGTTTTGAGCTATGGGCGGTGAAGAGATGACATCTCCTTGGCGCAATGGTTTGGGTACAGTTCTGGCCAGTGGGTATGCGGTAGACTTGACGGTAACCTTTGCAAATTGCTTATGTGGCTCATGGCTGCGCCGTAGTTGTTGTTGAATTAGACTAAGAATTTCTCGTTGACGAGTTGGATTAATTTATCAGTGACTATAGCAGCCATGAGTTGCGCGATATCGATTTCCGTGGTGCTACTTTTTGGATGCGCCGTTTTCGCCAATTGTCAGGTGAGTTCTTAGTTTATTCTAGGCATTGCTAGGCATATCTTACCAACCAAATAGGATAGCTTGCAATGTCGATTGCACACTGAGACTCACTACACCTTGCTATCATGAATAATAGCCACGGTCCTATTTAGAATCTAATTGTGGGGCCATCCTTTTATTGACAATGAATGGGAAAATTAGATCTTTTGTATGCCTGCAGTTCAATGCAGTTTTTTTTTTGCAATACAATGTACGAATGTGCTTAACATAATGTGATAACCCATTTTCTTGGCAAATGCATACTTTGCAGTTGAGAGGAGACTTCACCCAAAAAGGGTTTGAAGTTGGGTAATATAGCATGCAAGTTATGGTAAATATTCTGGTCAAGGTAAATGTTCATTTGTGTGTTTTTTAATATGGCCCTTTTTGTGTGAGTAAGATGATGTGACCATGTATTTTCTCAGCAAATGATTGCTTTCAAGTCAATGGTGGTCAATACAATTGATGTCATACAATTGTCATAGGTGCATGCCTTACTGGGATGGTACCACCTGTGGCTTATTGATTTCTTCCTCAGCCTGTCACTGGGATTGTGGCTTATAAAGGTTTGCTGCTTCCATAAGAAAGTTATCAATTTTGCAGCCTCAAAATTCCTTTAAAGAGCAAATACCTTCAAAGATATTGCCACAAATACTTGCTCTTCATGCTGGGTCACCATTTTGGTTTGTTTTGTGGATATTGAAAGTTCAGAAGCATTTCCATGTGCATCTGTTCTCATGAAAATGGCAGGTTTGGACAATCTGGACAAAGTTCCCTGCTTAGGACAGTGTTGCCTGAAAATTCTAAATTTTTGTGACTATCCTTAATGTAAAGTTTAATGATTTTGTAAGGTGCCATGAAACACTAACCCAACTTAGCCTAGCCTAACCTAATCTAATCTAACCCTTATCTAATCTAATCTAAAAATATTCCTGGTGACACCCTTGGATCATTTTGTGCACCCAGCGGGGCAGCATCAGTACATTACTACTGGACGCAAAGAAGCCATTCTCACACTGCTACCATTATTGCACATATAAAATATATTGTATAATAATATGACAAATATATAATTATTAATATATATTATTACTAATATATAAAATATATCATTGCATGATGCAATCTAACCTAATCTAACTTAACCTAAGCAGAAAACCATATTTTTTTTCAATTTTGGCCATGATGCGATGAAAAATAGGCAAAATTGACAGCCCTGTCTTTATTGATAACTTTCAATCAATAGTGAAGGGTGCTCAAACATGTTAGTTTGCAAGTATTCCTTCTCAGGAGTAAATGGCCAATTAAGACAGATACATAAAGTGTTCAGTGTCCAAGAGTATTAAATTGAGTGGATGAAAGGTTGAATTCTTCTTTATCACATCTGTGACACACCAGGTGTGGGTAATTATATGAGACAGACTATGTTTGTGTAGTGAATATTATGATAGTGTATTTCTTTGCTGACCAAAAAGTAATAATTTACTGGGAAAATAAATGGTAGCATCATCTTACCCATGTCAAAAAGCATTCTATTTAAAAATTAACAAATCAACATTTACCTTTATCAGAATATTTACCCAAATTGGCATGAAAATATGGGAAAAATGTTACAACCTAACCTTACCTTCCATGCAAGAAAACAAATGTGTGTTGTAAATGGAAAATTCCCAAGCAACGTTTTTCCAGAAAAAAATGTTGAGTAAAAAATTTCACTTACACTAACCTAACCTTAATTGTTTTTGAAAAATGCACCTGATATTTTGTATACAAATTTCCCACTGACTGAATTTTTTGGCCTACAACAAAAGGGTAATCTTCAAGGATCACCCTCACACTTTCTTTATATCAACAATGTATCTGAGTTACCATCAGCTGGCTGCCAATTGCCTGTTGGTGACATCACTCACACAAATACTCACTCAGACACACCTCCAGCCAAGTGCACTGAATTTCTCCAGGGCATTACCATAAATTTTTATGAGGGGTCTATGATGAAATCAAACATAACCTAACCTAACATAACACCAACCTAACACTAACCTAACCTAGCCTAAAACCCCAATAACAAAACCCCAAAATCCCAATAACAACTTGGTAGTTATCAGTTATTTGAGTTTAATGCTGCTTTGGCCAAGAATGTGATCACATAGCAACTAGCTTCCTGTAGGTAATTGTGTGTAAAATGATTGTCTTGTGATTACCTCAAGATGCAATGACATAGTGTTTTATTCCTTGGACTTTCTTTTTCAATGCAATGTTTATGAATGTGCTTAGCCTGATGTTACCACTCATTTTCTATGTAAACATACATATTTTATTAAGTACACTTGATTTTGCCTCACAAAGGCAAAGTAACATTAAAAAATGACTTGGTTGGATAATATAGGAAAAAGTGACATTTGAGATAATGAAAAAGTAACATGATGTAACTTAATCTAGTTATCACCAGGGGTAAATCCATGAATTATTTGCCTTTAGGTAAGACAGTTGAGTGGATCCAGGGCAGGGGAATTTTCTCACAGACAAACATTTTTCCATTTCAGGGAAGCATGACTTGTTCATACCATGCAAGAAAGCAATTTGCTTTTATGCAAAATTTTCGGACAATGTTTTTTCTCATACGTTTTGCAATGTATGAGAAAAAACATTAAAAAATGTTAGCATATGGTAAATCTACTATATGCTAACTATAGCCTGACCTATTATTGAAATAAAATGGCTAGATAATTGTTTTTTAAAAGATTTCCAAATGTATGAACAATAATTATGCCTAACAACAAAAGCCTAACGACCTGGCTTAAACAAACCTAACTCATTTGCTTGCTTAATGGAAGCAAAATGTGTGTAAAACTTTCCTCATGGCTACCTTAAACTGCACCAATACCAATAAATGTGCATCAATGCCATGGCTACCTTATACCAATAAGCTGTATGACTGATGCAGCTGATATGAGCAGTGCATCCCTAAACTCTAATACAATCCAATGACCTTATACCAATAAATGTGTGGGGGACAAGTAGAAAAAGGGTAAGTTGCTCATCTAGCAATCAAAAGATTGTAGGTTTGAGTCTCGCCTGTTGCTACTCTTCCTGCAGCCAATTGGTGTGAGATATTGGTGACTACACAACTCAATGGATGATGATGTTTTGAACTCAAAGGCTTCATGGTTCGTGGTTGCAGTTTTCCCTTGTCTTTAAGTGCAGCTTCTACACACAAGAAAAAATGCAGTATACTGAAGATGAGTTTTTTATGGTAGAACTTATCAGTAAAATCAGTGCACTAGTGATGATATGTCTACCTTAGAAGTGAAGTTTCAAAATTGCAATACAATACCTAACCGTCCATGGTATAAAATTGAAGCACTTTATTTCTATTGAATGGTCTTAGCACATGGTTCCCCACTTAATTGGGCGACTTACCACCACACCACCCTTGCTCATGCAAGTATTGGTTTCAACACTGGCACTGGTCGGACTTGGTGGTGTTGCCCAGCACAGCACAGTTCAGCACGGTGAGCTGACCGCCGGTGCCTTGGTCGCCAGCGGCCGCCGGCCGACGACGAGGACTTCGCGTTCGGCCGTGAAGGGTCGGGCCACCCGGCGGCGGCGTCGCCGAGCCGCACCAACACCGCTCCGCCGTCGGGCCACGCCGGCAGCCAGTACGGCAGCGTGGTGCACCACAGCGACGGCCACAGCGGCGGCAGCCGCCACTACGGCACCGTGGTGTCGTCGAGCCGCGACTACGACAAGGTGGCCGGCCACGCCACCGACGGCGCCGGCGGCGACCGCTACGCCGCCGACGGCGACAACTACGCCTTCACCTCCGACCGGTCCGCCGAGTACGGCAGCGGCTACGGCTCCGACGACGACGACGAGTACTACGACGACGAGCTGTACGACGACGAGGAGTACGGCGATAGCTACTACTACGAGGACGAGGACGAGGAGCCGGCGGCGGGCGCCGACGGCCGGCATCCCGCGCCGCCGGGCAGCCGGGACCATTTCGAGGACGGCAGCAGGGCCGGCCATGTCGACGGTGAGTAGCCCTGCGATGCAGCCATGCTAGCAACACCTGTATAGAATAGAGAGAAACCCACTGGGATGCTGGGACACACCAAGATATTCTGGTTTTTTTTTATAATGGTACGGTTTTTGCATATCCTGAACAGTGTTTTTTCTTCATGGTTTGGTCGAATTGAACTAGTGATAAAACTAGTGGCATTAGCCATGCAGAATAAATCAATGAATGCATGTTTTGCCTAAGTCTCTTGAATGAGTGGGTTATGACTTGCAGGTGAGTAAAATATGTTTTGAAGTGTTTTTTATTGGTGGAAATGCATGTGCTTTGAAAAAGTTGCATCTCAACATAACGCCATGTCTCGGCAATGTGGTCCAAAATTATGCGTAATTAACATTTTCTTTAAAAGTGTACCCTTTTGAAATCTACGTGCAATGCATGGTATACTCTCCAAACATTGTGTCAGAGACAGACTTGGAAATTATCGGCTGTTTTGGACGACCTATCCAGAGATGACGATTGGGCGCATATACTTTTCTTTCACGTTTCTAGCAAGGTCGACCGAGTGACCTTGACCCGTCGCTTCACGACCCCCTGCCACGTGAACGAGCATGTCGGGCACATGATTGCGTGCAAGAAGAGACGAGTGACTACTTTAGTTATCTGAGGCGTGGGTCCGGAAGTGCCCAGTATTTCCCACCCTGGTGGGAAATACCGGGCGACGCGCAGTACCTTGCCGTAGTCGCGGTACACCAACACGACACAGAGGTGATGCTGTGTGCTGTGCAGGAAATGGCCTCAGTGCTTTGTGTGATGTGATGCTATGTGTTGTCATGTCAATGGTGGTTCTGTGTGTTGTGTCGGTGGTGGTACTGTGTGTTGTGTCAGTGGCGGTGCTGTGTGTCGTGTCGGTGGTGGTGCTGTGTGTTGTGTCGGTGACGGTGCTGTGTGTTGTGTCGGTGGTGGTTCTGTGTGTTGTGTCGGTGGTGGTGCTGTGTGTTGTGTCGGTGACGGTGCTGTGTGTTGTGTCGGTGACGGTGCTGTGTGTTGTGTCGGTGGTGGTTCTGTGTGTTGTGTCGGTGACGGTGTTGTGTGTCGTGTCGGTGGCGGTGCTGTGCTTTGGTCGGCATTGGTGTGGTGTATGTGTGTCGTGTGCCATGTGGTACTGTGCGGGTACACTGTGTGCGAGGTGGTGCTATGCGGAAGGAGTTGCTGTGTGCTAGGCGTGCGTGTGTTCGTGGCCTTGCGTTGTGTGGGAAGTAACGGTCGTTGTACCCACGCCAGGCTCGTCGCCCGGGCTGGTCGGTGTGGTAGAGACGGCACCGGATGTCGTGTCGCCCGAGTTGGTCGGCGTGGTGGAGACAGAGCCGCGGCACGACCGGCCCACCAACCACGACTCGGTACAGGTGTACGGCACCGAGACTGGCCATCCACACCAGGTGAGCTGTCGACACAGGTCAGCGCCACCCGTGGCCGGCCGCTCTCCGGTCATGCTCTCTGTCACTGTATTCGAAGTATGCTCTCGCACCGGCTCGAGGTGCTCGTGTGTTCCAAACATGCTCTACGTTGGTACTAGGCACACAGAACATCAGTCCAACTCGCTTCACACGTGATGTGTAGGCCTCTGTATGCTGTTATTGTGCGTCGAGGTTGGCTGGTGAAGTTCTCTTTTTTCCACGCAGACCAGGCATAGAGCGTGTTGACTCGCAGCCGGAACCGTTGTGCGTGCGGCTCAAGGCGACGGAAGGAATCAGTTGAAACAAGCGTAATCAATTTAAGCGGGCATAATGGCGTAGCATAATCTGGCGTAATGGATGAACACAGGATATGAGAAGTCACGTGATTGGGTGACGGATGCAAAGGCACAGCGTCATGGCTAAGCACCAGATCCGTGAGAGGTCACCTGGCCAGGTTACGGGTGCGGCGCGCAACGTCAGTAGAGTTCCAGCTGTGGACGGCGGCCGAGTCGGCGGCCAGCTGACGATCAGCGCGCGGCACGGTCGGAGCACGCCGCCGCCGCCGGCCATCCGACACGGCCGACCCGTGCCAGATCGGGTGCACTTCCGCCGCGCCGTGCTGACCTCGGACTCCAGTCAGCTGGAAGACGAGCATGGGCGTGCCGCTGGTGGCCGTGGGAAAATATTTCCAGCTGGTGGTTGGACGAGGCTGGCGGTTTGTCAAGATCGTCGGTCCCTGTCCCGGTGGCATGCGTTGCTCTGGCGCGAGTTATTTGTCATTGGTTGTGGTCTGGCGGTGGCACGAGTTGTTGACTGCTCGAGCGAACCACTCGGCCCCACCCGCTCTCATCCAGCGCCGCGCGGAAATGTCCGCGACCACTGACATACTTTCCAGTGTCCATTCATACACAGTTCAGTGGCACACAGATACCGTCGAGTACCGCGGAGATGCCGACAGGTAGTACCCTGACGACGTCCGGCTACTACCCGTCCATTGAGATACTGTCCAGTGCCATTGAGACACTGTTCATTGCCGCTGAGACACTGTCCGGTGCCGCTGAGACACTGTCCAGTACCACTGAGACACTGGGCAGTGTCGCTGAGCCACTGCTCAGTGCTCACTGTCCAGTACCGCTGAGACAGTATCCGGTGCTGTTGATACATTGCTTAGTGGCGTCGGACATTTATCAGTGTCGTGTACATGCCGTCTGACATGTCTGACACGCCAGCGCGCCGCGCCCCTGCCGCCCATTGCTCTCTGAGAGCTGGCTATTTCCGGCTCTTGCCATTGATCTGGGGAAATGTTGCGTACTACGCTACCTGGAGTGGCGCTGATCAGAAGCCCGGGGTGGAACGTCTCCAATCCTGTGTGAGAGCCACAGTTATGCTCCGGGGTGGGACGTCTCCACTCCGTTATGGCACAGGAACAGCTATCGCGCTCCGGAGTGGTATGTCTCCACTCCGCAATGACAGAGGAACAGCTATCGGGCCCTGGGGTGGGACGTCTCCACTCCGTTATGACAGAGGAACAGCTATCGCGCCCGGGGTGGGACGTCTCCACTCCGTTATGACAGAGAACACTATCGGGCCCCTGGACGTCTCCACTCCGTTATGGCACAGGAACAGCTATCGCGCTCCGGGTGGTATGTCTCCACCCCAATAAGAGACAGCTATGCCCTGGGGTGGGAAGTCTCCACTCCGTTATGGCAGAGGAACAGCTATCCTGCCCCGGGGCGGGACGCTGTGTTGTGGAGTGATCGTCCACCGGCGTGCTCGTTGCTGGCGTATCAGCGCAGGAAAACAAACCGAACTGGGTACACAACCCCGATCACGCCGCCCATCTCACACGTGCCAACAAGTGGCGACACATACGACATATCACCCTCGAACGGTGTCCCAAAGTCAGTCACAATGTCAGTCGGCACAATGCCTAGTATCAGTGATCCAATGTTCTGAGTGCTTGCCGAACCCGGCGACGATGAGGCGCATCCGACCTAGCAACCTGCCGTCTGTGTCCACCGAGGACTAATGTGGACAAAAACCGGCCATTCCTGGATGTTTGCGGACTGAGACCATCATACATTCATAGTTCGCTCCATACGCTATGTGACCAATGGCACATTTGTGTACCACATACCATGATGAGTTCCGGTCATTATTGGTCAGATTGTTTTTTTTAATGCCTTTCTAGGTGGTCATTCAAGTTAGGTAGGTGCGATGGTCAAGGTTGGATTTGTTCTTTGCAATCTTGGATGTGGAGGAGAAGGCTAGACAGTCAAATACGGAGATGCATTTTTTCAAAGCTGTGACATCAGAATCTCAGCTTGCACTTTCCAGTGAATCTTCCGCACTTAATCACAGTGCGACTAATTGTCAAACAACACCATTCAACCTCCAAATGAGACAACAGAGGGGATCATTTTCCGGAGAAGATAATGTTCTGAATACCAGAACTCCAGGAATGTCCTATTTCTTCAACCCTGACGGTGACAGACAAACGAATCACTGGTACGAACGGGGTTTCATGGACGGGTCGATTTGTTAGGCTACAAAAGCCAATTTATCCCGAGGGACCTAAACGCCTATGTGCCCATGAAAGATAATACTAGTTATTATGCTGATGTTCTGGGCGAATGTAAATCATGTTTAATAGTGTCAGGTTGTACACTGAACGAAATCACACACCAAAAAGAAAAACACTTCAGGATTCTGACCTGAAAAGTACAAATTAATTACTGCCTCAGCATGTTGCTTTATATTGAGATAAAGGTCCCGTCCTATTGTCAGTATGTTGCCCCTGACGTGATCCCTTTGTCCCCCTAATGCCCCACCCCACTGTCAGTACGTTGCCCCAGACCTGACCATCTGTGCTCGATGCATCCTCAGTTATGATGATAGTCGAGATCGTCCCCCTCCCGTTCCATTAATGACAGCGTCTCACCGCCGTCATGTTGGTCCCCTCGACGCTGTAACATCCCCGGCTCCCCGGCCGTGATAGCCGTGATAGCCGTGATAGCTGCTCGCTTCTGCCCTCCCCGTCCCATACCAGACGTGACCTCTGCCCTCCCCGTCCCATACCAGACCTGACCTCTGCCCTCCCCGTCCCATACCAGACGTGACTTCTGCCCTCCCCGTCACATACCAGACCTGACCTCTGCCCTCCCCGTCCCATACAGACGTGACTTCTGCCCTCCTCGTCCCATACCACACCTGACCTCTGCCCTCCCCGTGCCATGCCAAACGTGACTTCTGCCCTCCCCGTCCCATACAGAGGTGACTTCTGCCCTCCCCGTCCCATACAGAAGTGACTTCTGCCCCCCCCCCCCCGTCCCATACAGAGGTGACTTCTGCCCTCGTCCATACCAGACGTGACCTCTGCCCTCCCCGTCCCATACCAACCTGACCTCTGCCCTCCCCGTCCCATACCAGACGTGACTTCTGCCCTCCCCGTCCCATACAGACGTGACTTCTGCCCTCCCCGTCCCATGCCAAACGTGACTTCTGCCCTCCCCGTCCCATACAGAGGTGACTTCTGCACTCTCCGTCCTATACAGACGTGACTTCTGCCCTCCCCGTCACATACAGACGTGACCTCTGCCCTCCCCATCCCATACCAGGCATGAGTTCTGCCCTCCCCGTCACATACCAGACGTGAGTTCTGCCCTCCCCGTCACATACCAGACGTGACTTCTGCCCTCTCCGTCCCATACCAGACGTGACTTCTGCCCTCCTCGTCCCATACCACACCTGACCTCTGCCCTCCCCGTCCCATACCAGACCTGAATTCTGCCCTCCCCGTCCCATACCAGACGTGACTTCTGCCCTCCCCGTCCCATGCCAAACGCGACTCTCTGCCCTCCCGTCCCATATCCAGACGTGAGTTCTGCCTTCCCCGTCACATACCAGACGTGAGTTCTGCCCTCCCCGTCACATACCAGACGTGAGTTCTGCCCTCCCCGTCACATACCAGACGTGAGTTCTGCCCTCCCCGTCACATACCAGACGTGAGCTTCTGCCCTCCCCGTCCCATCATACCAGACGTGACTTCTGCCCTCCCCGTCCCATACCATACCAGACGTGAGTTCTGCCCTCCCCGTCCCATACCAGACATGAGTTCTGCCCTCCCCGTCACATACCAGACGTGAGTTCTGCCCTCCCCGTCACATACCAGACGTGAGTTCTGTCCTCCCCGTCACATACCAGACGTGAGCTCTGCCCTCCCCGTCCCATACCATACCAGACGTGAGTTCTGCCCTCCCCGTCCCATACCATACCAGACGTGAGTTCTGCCCTCCCCGTCACATACCAGACGTGAGTTCTGCCCTCCCCGTCCCATACCAGACGTGAGTTCTGCCCTCCCCGTCACATACCAGACGTGAGTTCTGCCCTCCCCGTCACATACCAGACCTGAATTCTGCCCTCCCCGTCCCATACCAGACGTGACTTCTGCCCTCCCCGTCCCATACCATACCAGACGTGAGTTCTGCCCTCCCCATACATACCAGACGTGAGTTCTGCCCTCCCCGTCACATACCAGACGTGAGTTCTGCCCTCCCCGTCCCATACCAGACATGAGTTCTGCCCTCCCCGTCACATACCAGACGTGAGTTCTGCCCTCCCCGTCCCATACCATACCAGACGTGAGTTCTGCCCTCCCCGTCACATACCAGACGTGAGTTCTGCCCTCCCCGTCACATACCAGACGTGGCCGTGGGCACGGCTGCCCGTTCCGCCGTCAGTGTCGCTTCTCTGGCGGCGCCGCCCCGCTCGGCACTCATTGCCACGTTGGCGCGTCCTCAGCCGCCGGTGGACGACGACGCGCTGGAGGACTGGGAGGACCCCGAGCAGCGCGACAACGACATCGACCTGGCGCCCGACGCGACGGCCGACGACGACAACAGCATCGTCGACGACACGGTCGCCGGCGGTGGCGCCGCCGGCGGCATGGGCGCCAAGGCTCTCGACCGCAGCACGTCCTTCTTCGCACAGCCGGGCATCCTCGCAGGTACCGTCGCGGCTGGTCCGGTGCTGGCTGGTCCGGCCCGCCTCCCCGGCGGCGTGTGGTGTGCCAGGTCTGGTTCAGTTGTGGATGTGTCCGTCTGGTCCAGTGGTTCATGTGTCCGTCCGGTTTAGCGTTTGGTGTGTGGGAGAACCACCCAATAACAAACAACAAACTGATGTACGCGTGTGGTTCACTGACTGATGTGTAAGTGTGGTTCAGTGATTGTTGTGCGAGTGTGTTTCAGTGACTGGTGTGTGAGTGTGCTTCAGTGGCTGATGTGTCAGTGGTTAATGGTCTCCGATGCACGACGATTGTGCACTAAGGGGTTACTTGTGTTTGTATAGGGGCGCTAAAAGATCGTGAGTGGGTGGGTGTGGGTGCCAGCAAAGGCGCTCGCCGGCCACAGGCATGTGTGGGTCCATTGGTCAATAACACGGGCCGAATGACGATGTTGTCGCGGCGATTTTGCGCATCCAACGCCGCCGCTGCTCTTCCGTAGTGGGTGTACAGGTCGCTTCCAGTTGTGGTGGAGGTCGTGTGGTTTTGACCTCAATTCCAGCTGTGATAGGGAAGTTTATAGTGGGACTTTTGTGAGTCATAATGCGGTCCAGGGTTAGAAAAACGGCCCATATTGGGCAGCTACCATCTAGAACGTTATGCTGCGTGGAAGATGAGCCTGTAATTGTTTTACTGGGAGGAAGAATTGTGGCGCTGGTCCACGGACTGCCCAAGCTGATCTCTCTTCCACAGAAACTCATAGGCATGTGGGCTCTTGTTCTCACAAGCAGTAATACTTCACTGTACAGTTGTAAACAAAAGTATGAGTGCATCCCGGGTACTTTGATGTGTTGTGTCCCGCTTATGTGATTCCTCATCGATGGACCAGAGTTAATTTGCGAAATTTTGAGTTAATTTGCGAAGATAATTTTGCGCAGAGTTAATTTTGCGAATTTGCTAATCCACTCGAAAATAGTGGATTAAAAACAAGTTATTTCCAGACATAGAAAAAATGCCCTCTTCAAGCTTATTTGCTCGGCAAATGTTTCGTCCATATCCATGAATGCAAAGCATCAATTGATTCCCTATCTGACATGACATGACTTCTGTTTCAGCTGTGATTGGAGGGGCCGTGGTAGGTCTGCTATGTGCCATTCTCCTCGTTATGTTGATTGTGTATCGGATGCGGAAGAAAGACGAGGGCTCATACGCACTGGACGAGCCGAAACGCGCGCTCACCGGCAACACCTATGCCAAGAACAACAACCGCGAGTTTTACGCATAGACGCGCCCCTGGTCAGACGCGCATAACCCGGTCTGCACTTCGCGACGGTTCGCCACGTTTTGCTCCTGCTTTCCAGCACTCCTTCGCAGTTCGACCGCTCATGACGACTTGTTTCAATGGAGTGCGGCTGTCGATTGTGAGCGGGGCCGGGGATCAGTTGTCGGCAGGATTTTGAAGGATGTTAAGGCACCAGGCAATTTGAAGTATGGACACAGAAGATGTATTTGATGCGCACATTTGCCGATCACCAGTGTGCTTCTGGCCGCACGCCCTTACCTGTGACGCCCAAAATCCCACTACAAGTTTCTGATGTCGGTCGAGTCACCGCAAACCAGCACCCGTAATGTATTCTATCAGTATTCTTATTTACTGCTAGTCGCTGCGGGACAGGCACGAAGCTTCGGCTAGGGTGTCGCCTCCGAGCCGGAATGCGAGTTCGAGTTCCAGCTGTCGCTGCTCCTCTCCAGCGGCCAGTTGGCGTGAGCGATTGGCGACGCGTCAGGGCAAAAGTAGCCGACGTGTCGTGGACTCAATAGGCCGACGAACCGGCCGGGTGTTTAAGTACTATATAGCGTGCGTTCTGCGTGCACTTGACCATTGCGTTAAACGGGTTTCCCACCAGGGTTCCCACCATTAACCGACAACGAAACTGTTTCTACAGCTCAAACATAATACTTAGATGTGATTTTTGACTTGTGGGGTACGTGGCCGATGTGGCACCTTGATGTTATAGCCGAAGCCTAGGCGAACCATTCAAAGCTCTCCTTTTTCGGTATGTTACGTTTCCGAAGTCATCGAGTGAGGTCTTGAATCCAGCGGTACAAGCCGCTCAGCAGCCAGAAACGGTAGATTAAAGCCGTCGTCCATGTCCCAAATGGTGTCTGGGGATGCTCGTCCCTGGTGAGTAGCACGCCAGGTGCAACACCAAGCGCATTGGTGGACCGTAGCGAGGCCACAGCTCGGTATATGGTAACGACAGTCAACACGGAGTTGGCGGCAGAAATTTGCGGTGTTGTCATAGTTACAGCCGATTTGTGTCGGCGCACGTTCTCCTAGAGTACTCGTTTTTTAAATAAAATAAAATAAAAGGTACGTTTTAAGAAATGATGAAGGCTCCCAACTAGTTGATTTCAATCACAATGGACGAGCCAGTAAGGAACGTTTGGAACAAATCATGCAGGTTGCCATCCATGTTCAAAATCATGAATCGCTACTTTTCCATCTGACACCAGGGACTGACAAGGAGTCGGGCGTGATTTAGCCTGGGACTCAGACTTACACTAATCACACCAGTGTGATTAATGCACTTGCACTTGAATCGCACTTGCTAGTGTGATTGTAAATCACACTAGCCTGTATTTTCATATATGTATGCTCTGAAAGAAGCATTTTAAATCAATGACTTCACAGTTACGTTTGCGGTGTTTTGGCGATGTTGTAGGGACGAAGCTTGGTTCCTTGAATTAACCGAATGTGTATTGACAAAAAGTAACATAGCGAAACACTGTAACGCGATGTTTATCTTCGATGAATTGCTCGAGATTTACCGGAACCTGTGATACCAGACTGGTATCACAGGGGTCAAGGAAATTATTCCCCGTATTTGATTATCCAAAATTTTCCTCCATATCCAGGGTTACAAAATACAGGTCCAAACCTGTTTAGACACGTATCGCTTTGGGAGCACAGGTCTTGCCATCATAATCGAATGTGAATCGCTTGAGGGGTAAACAATGTGAGGAAATTGGATGCGAACTGTCTGGATTGAAGCGTAACATTGTTGATAGGGATAATTTCGAAAATGTTTTCACAAGTTCCGGTAGTTATGTGCATTGGTATGCGCACGCAGCGCTGCTTTTCGCAGTGTACGTACATAGCGGCGCTACCGTTGGTGCAGCCCGAGTAGTACAATCTACCTTCAGTATGGTGCAGCCCGGGTAGTAGAATCTACAGTTAGTATCGTGCAGCCCGGGTAGTAGAATCTACAGTTAGTATCGTGCAGCCCGGGTAGTAGAAGTTACCTTCAGTATGACGCAGCTCGAGAAGTACCGATTATCTACCTTCATTATCGCATGTGATCCGTTACTAACCTCGCTACCAAGTTAACCAGTAGTCTGTGGCATTGACTGACATTGCCATTAGTTGTAATACGGCGCGATATGGAGCTAAAACGTGCGAAATGTCGCGAAATGCAGACCGATCCGTGTGGCGAGTTGTGTTCGTGTGACGAGAAGTGGCAGCGGCGCGTCGTCTGTGCGCAGCGCCCCCAGGCGGTGAGGCCGCAAACGGCCGCGTCCACCGCAAAAGTAGTCGAGACTGGACCAGTATGTTGTAACAAAGTGCAGGGAGATTTATTGATGCAGCTAATGGGGCTTCTGCTTGTGCGCACGGCGCGCTCCTGCACGTGTTCCCTGCTGCCGACTGTGGCGCCGCCCGTGGTCAAGCTGCGCACTGTAGCTATAGATGGCGGCACCACCGCCATAGTTATTTATACGTGTTTAAACGGTCGCTGTACGTGCGATGCGAAGTGTGTTGGAAGTGGGAGACGGCGGTTGTCGGAGCGGTGACGCCGGCGAGCCGTCTGACCGGTAGCTGTTGTGTCGTCCACGGCGGCTGTGTGCCATAGCGGCCGCCGTCGGCTGCTTCACCGCGCACGCCGGCAGCTGCTGAGATTCTCCGCCAGTCGTGCACGCGCTGCGGGCAACGTGTCCAGCGGTGGCTGGGCACGGCCCCGTGACACTGGCTCACTTACGCCCGCCGCTCTGTGTTCGCGATGCGCTGGCTCACGTACGCCCGCTGCTCTGTGTTCGCGATGCGCTCGCGTTGTTTTGGATTGCGTTGTTCTACTCGCCACCAGGGCCTCCTCTAACATGTTAACTGCGCCCCCCCCCCCCCCACACACACGTGACCGTGGACTCCCTGCCCCAGTCAAGTTGCATTTCACATTGCTTAAGTAAGCATTATTCAGGGGAGGGGCGGAGTTTGAAAAGCTGGGATCAGGCCCCATTGGAGTCAATTGCAGCGGCCCCCAGTCAAGTCTTGTTAGACGAGGCCCTGCTCGTCACAATTACCTCCGCTGGGACTTTTACGCATACAGCACAGCGATATGCCGTCACTTACTAATGTTGCTCGCGTTGACCTCGGCACCGCCCGGAGGCGATGTCCAGAGCGACTTTATACTCCGGCGTGGAGCCGACGGATGTTGTGCGATATATCTGTAACATAGTTTGTACCGAGCCATCCCAATATAAACACCATTTCGTTCTTGTAATCATTGTTTCTCTATTCGGCTGCTGTCACTCGCCAAGGCCATGGATATTCGTGTGGCTCAATATCATCGATGGGTCTGGTCTTTGCTACTCGGCCGGCCGAGGTCGGCTTACCGCAGCAGCTCCGCGGAGAGGGTGCGCCGGGGATTGTCACTACCTCCGTTTCTCCCCCTCCATAGTGACGACATTTACACATTGGGAGTTTTATTTCAGCAGGTTGCCTTCCGACTGCCGTCCCCCTCCCGCCGGACACCGTGTATTCAAGTTTTCGCGCGATGGCGGTCCCCCTGGCACTCACAGACGCACCACGGATGACATTCGGGGTTCCAGGCGCCGCTTCACGAGAGGAACACAACATTGAACTTGAAAAGGTAGTTCTGAGTTGCGCGAGTTTCTCACTGCTTTGCACTAAGAGGAGCATGCATGATACGGATCTTACTTGATTTACCTACTGCAGTTCATGGAGTATGTAACTGGAGAAGTAGACAATCAAAGCAGGGGTAGATGTTCTGCGGTTCGACTTCAGCAACGCCTTTGATGAAATTCCACACAGGCGTCTAATGCATCAACTAGAGCAGCATGTGATCGATGGAAAAGTTCCAGGTTGGATTGAAACTTGGTTAACTGGACAAATAAAGGGTAGTACTCAATGGATGCAAATCTGATTGGAAGGGTAATCTGAGTGGAGTGTTACAGGGCTAAGTAGACGGGAAATTGGTGGCGAAACCCACCATTTCACGAGGAATTGGCAACACCTGATGATCGATTATCGAGTATCGCTTTGCACCAAGCAGGGCCGGGCCGTTAACCTGCGCCGTC
Source organism: Imbricaverruca yamaguchii (assembly GCA_034440575.1). Lineage (NCBI taxonomy): Eukaryota > Metazoa > Arthropoda > Thecostraca > Neoverrucidae > Imbricaverruca > Imbricaverruca yamaguchii. Next base: position 2,975,635 of record JAOTOL010001636.1, on the reverse strand, counting down.
TTTCCGGTCAAATCCTCACACCCCGTCTCGGGGGAGGGGTTGAAGGCCCCTCTAAAATCCAAACTAAGCATCGCACGAAAACGAAATAGGTGTCATCGGAAAGCGCTCGACGAGTAGGGTCCGGGTCCACCCCAAAACAATTTCCCCCAGAAGTGACGTCATCAGGGGGCTAGATTTTCACGACTTCACGACTTTCATTGTTTTTGGCTCTGGGGAGTTCATTTTGGGGGATATATGAAAACAAGATGTATTTGGAATGAGAAAAGGACAGCGAGATCGACCAGGGCTTTAGTTTATTTTGCCCCCCAGAATGAAAATGCTATTTTTTGAAAATTCAAAATTTTGAGTTTTCAAGTTTTCTTTAAGCTTCCTTTTCCAATGGGTAGAACAGACCGAGAAACGTTGTTGGAAGTCAACTTGCCCTAATAAAAAAGGCTTACCGCAGCCAGAATCCTCGATTTGAACTGCAAGTTGGCAAATACGGAAAATTTATGTAGTCAAAAACGAAAAAAGGAAAAATTCCACTGGTACGTTTTGTTGTATCCCTTAAGATAAGCAAACCGCGGAAAGTTTCATTAAAATATCTGCATCCGTTAAAGTGTGACGATTGGTTGAACTTTTTTGGAGGTGACCTCACTTGACCTTGACTAACTCGTTCACCCTAGATGACCTGACTTCAAAATTTTGAAACCTCGTGCCAAATTGATGTGGGAAAAGGTATGCCAAATTTTGACGCGCTGCCGCGCGCCATTCGTCCACTATCTGCGAAAAACCTGAGGGGAGGGGGCGGTTGAAGACCCCCCCCGAGACGGGACGGGATAACGATCACTAGTTTGTTTGTCCCTCCCCTCAGATCAGACCGGAGCCTAACCATTGCGACTATTACGTTGCCATTGAGCTTATTACGTTAGGTAGACCGGCCGGGAGAGCGAAATCATACACCATATATCAGGCGATAGTTAATGATTCCTGGGCCCAGAGGCGGCTACGGAGTGTCCAGCAGTTGTTGGAAGTTTTGGGTACTGTCACTCAGCTCCAGTGGGTGTCTAATCTCAGACAAGGGTCACGAAAGCTGAAGCACAATCACATCGAGCGCCATTGTGAAAATAACTAAATTATTGTTGTGGGCTTGTACCATCAAAAAGGTTATTTCAACCATAATCATTTTTTTCTTCTCAGATATGCCCAAGGTCTACCATTTTCTAAACACTATCGAGGTCGTACAGCCGGACTCGAAGCGAGTTTAGGAGCATCCATTCTCATAGAAAAGTGTTTGGCGATCAAAAAAGAACATGCAGATGTTATCTGCGTAGTTCATCACTGCAGCAAGCTCATTCTCCCTCGTCCCCTCGCGCCATTATCGTTGACGCACACTCGTTTTGCCACCTATACTTGGTGTCCACGAGTCTTAACACGCGCCCTGGAGGGCCTCTGAAAATTGCGCGCACTGGAGGGGGAGGATTACGCCCCCCTACGATCTCGGCTCCTATTAAAGCTGGAGCAACGAAATTTACAGGCTGGATGGGTACGGTAGTGAACTATATTGTGTGCAAATTTTATGACAGGTCAATATATTCAAGGTCAAAGGAGGCCAAAATGTGAAGAAAAAATTCCGATTTTGCGTTGCTTGGCTTGCCATTATGGATCGCTGTGATTGTGTTTAAATGCTCAAAAATCGGCATCAGTGATGCTTTAGACGTTACTGATGATGCAATACAGATACTAGACCCGGTGTTTGACCTCGGGTCACCTATATAGCAGCACTTCATCATGTCATTACCTGCTCAAGTTACCGGAACCAGGCCGCCCGCCCGATTGTTCCGTTGGGCGGCTCCGCGCAATTAGCTTCGCAAAGAAAGGAGTGAAGTACATGAATAAAGTATGGAAACGCTTAAGTATACAATGGCAAACAGTAGTTTTCAGGATGTGTATGGAGTAACATGCAGTGGCCCCCAATCGCACGAGTCATTTTCATTTATGACAACATTCCAATTGACCAAGCTTGGTTCCATTAACCTGCCATTAACTTGGCCTGACTTGACCTCGATGACCTAACTTTGACCTCGACTTTGAAACAATATAGCATTGCAATATGCATAAAGTCGCTCGTGTTACTAAGAACACTTCCCTTTTGCCAATATGTGGGAAGCTCATCAGCGCCGATTTTAGTGATCTGGCGATTTATTTTTTACTAACGATCCCTAACTCGAAAAAAAAATTCGTCCGATTTTCTTTTCCTTGCCTTAAACAACGCGTCGGTCATTTCTAAGCAGGTTCACAAACGATAGCGTATATCGGCCGGTAGAGTCTGGAGTTATCTACGAAAAACCGGAAGGATGGGAGGATTTCACCCCCCCTCCCCTCCAGGGCGCGTGTTAATATTTTTATAAACGTGTGAAGCATGCTGTGGCTGCTTGGTAAGGTACATTTACCCACCCGTTCCCGGTGCAAGCAAACGTTTTGCCATTATTCACGCCAGTTCAACCATGCCACAAGCTTCGGACGTCCGTTCCAAGTTCTTGCTCAACGATTGCTCGCGTTGGCACCAGACGAGTTGACCCCTCGGGTCATTAAAACGGCACGTCTACGGCGAACGCTTCTATTTCAAACGCCATTGAAACAAGAGCTCTCGAATGAACCGGTCGCTGCGGGATGAGGTGCCACGTCTGGTCCGCGCGACGACCGCGGCACACAACGCGCGAGCCGAGCGCGCGCGCGCGCGCGCTAAAACGACACAATACTGATGAGGATGGAGCTGCGGGCGGCGCCCGCAGCGGAACACACGCGCTCGCACAGCCGTGACGCGCGGTCACTTCACAGCAGCAGCAACTGCACAGCAGTGCAGCGGGGTGCGCAGGATCAGCGGCGACTCGCAGGTACGGTCGACACGTGCGGCAGAGGGCCGCCAGCTGGCGCCGACAGGCACGGCCGCCGTCCGGGTCGGTCCGTGGGTCGGTCAGTCGGGCCGGGGCCGGCCGGTCCGGTCGGCGTCGTGTGTCGGGCCGGTAGTTCACCGGTGAGGTCGGTGCAGGTTCGCACAGGTCACCAGTCCGGTCAGATCGCTGTCACTGGCCGGCACCAGCGTGTCACTGGTCGGGGTCAGTGTCACTGGCCGGCACCACGTCACCGTCCCAGGTCAGGTTCGCACGGGTCTCCGGTCGGGTCAGTAGGTCACCGGTCTGGTCGGTCAAGGTCGGTCGAGTCAGATCACTGGTGAGACTGATAGGTCACTGGTCGGGTTAGGTCATCGGTAGTAATGTAATAAGATTACCTTTCTGGAGCCTTTAGCATAAATAGCAATCCACCCAACTTAGGAAGTTGCAGTCGATGCGCCCCTAAACTACGATAACCAACTTAAGAATTGTTACCACAAGTATTGTAAACCAAGCGGCAATGCTCGCCATTCTTGTTGCGAAATTTGATTGTGTAAAATGTAAGTGGAAGTGCATTTTGCTTAATTGTTTTTCTAACGACAACACTGATTCATGCAATCTCGAATCCGGAGATCTAGCCCTAATCACCGTTAGGTCGGCGGAGCTCCAATCAGATATGTAGACCACCACCCCGAAGTGATATCAATAGCTAGGACCGATAGATAATCGTTTGTAGATTGTGGGCCAATATTATCAATGCCACTGTTTAGGCTAGCTGACCTTTGGTCTTCGTCAGTACGTCATTGGTCGAGTCAAAGAGTCGTGCATCGAGGTCGGTAGCAATGGTCGATGCCAACAGGTCATTTGTGAGGTGTCAACAGACCACTGGCCGGCGTCGGCGTGTCACTGGCCGGCGTCGGCATGTCACTGGTCGGGGTCGGCATGTCACTGGTCCGGTTAGCGTGTCACTGGTCCGTTAGCATGTCACTGTCCGACGTTAGCGTGCACTGGTCTGGGTCAACGTGTCACTGGTCCGTTAGCGTGTCACTGGTCCGTTAGCGTGTCACTGGTCCGTTAGCGTGTCACTGGTCCGTTAGCGTGTCACTGGTCGGCGTCAGCGTGTCACTGGTCGGGGTCAGCATGTCACTGGTCCGTTAGCGTGTCACTGGTCCGTTAGCGTGTCACTGGTCCGTTAGCGTGTCACTGGTCGACGTTAGCGTGTCACTGTCCGTTAGCGCGTCACTGTCCGACGTTAGCGTGCACTGGTTTGGGTCAACGTGTCACTGGCCGGCACCACGTGACCGTCCTGGGCCAATAGTCAGCGGCGTGTCGACGGACGGCGCCGCTGAGTTTGCACTGTTGAGGCAGATAGGAGAACGGCAGCGTGGCCTACAGACGCCCGACCCCTGCGTCTCCGTCGCCGCAGTCGCCCATCGCGCCGCCCTGCTGGTTTGCGCAGGTCAGCATGTGCTTGGGCCACTGCGCCTCCTGTGAACACGCACGGAGTCTTAGCGTCAGAAACGGGAGGTTGGTTGGTTGGTTATTTGGGCTTACGGGCACATCGACTGCATTGGTCATGCAGCGCCCATTATCAGAAACTGGAGGGAGTGGGGTCGCTGACAGGGGAGACAGCGTCATCAGTGACGCAGAAAACAGGCGCGAGTGACTGGGCCGACCACACCAGTGATGGGGAGGTGTAAGCAACCGGTATGTGGCTCCGATCCAGTGATAAATTATTCACGAAATATGGTGGAATATACCACTTTATGAACACTCAACCGACATCCTTATCCCAGAAGTATTGACATCCTGCTCCTTGATACATGCTTATCAGGTCTTCATGTCTCCTTTCTGACAGTATCTCATTTATAAGTAGCATTATCTCATGTGCATTCTCAATAAGGAACGGTGGTACACGAAAATTTTGCAATGTAATTTCAGGTAAAGGAATTACCTATAATGTGATATGGCATGCAATACCAGATTATATCATATTTATTATTCTCCTTATCCCGACTATAACTCTTCTTAAATTATTAATCTCAAAATAAGTGATAAAGGTGGATACCTACACCATTGGCTGAAATTTGAATTGGAAAACATCAAAAGCATTTTAAAGGACACTAATTTCATGGCAAATTTTCCATCCTACTGTGCTCGTTTCGACATCTCACACCTAACGAAAAAACAATATTTTAACCCTGCTCCGGTCAGAGCAGATATCAGGTTCCTAAAATAACTGCACCTTCGTGTGCAAATTAAAACATGCGGCAGGACCTCGACAAGACCGTAAGTAGAAACCGGATGTCCCACCTGACATGGGAAGTCGCAGTATGAGGTGTTCCAGCAGCAGTAGAAGATTGCCTCCTTGCCGCACGAGGCGCACCACTGCTTCCGTTTAGTCTCCGCCACCCGCGTCTCCAACAGCCGCTCCCACTCCTTCTTTCTCGGTCGAATGTACCGAGCTGAGGCGACTCATGGCTCGCTTGTGCTCCTGCTCCAGGCTGGAGCGCAGGTCGGCTATCTGAGACTCTGACGACACAGGAGACTCATCACCGACTGACATCAGTCACACACTGACGACACAGGAGACTCATCACCGACTGACATCAGTCATACACTGACGACACAGGAGACTCATCACCGACTGACATCAGTCACACACTGACGACCCAGGAGACTCATCACCGACTGACATCAGTCACACACTGACGACCCAGGAGATTCATCACCGATTGACATCAGTCACACACTGATGACACAGGAGACTCATCACCGACTGACACACAGTCACAGTCTGACGAGCTTTCACTGACACACAGCCACAGACTGACGAGCCGTCACTGACACACGGTCACAGTCTTTCGAGCCGTCACTGACACAGTCACAGTCTGACGAGCCTTCACTGACACATAGCCACAGACTGACGAGCCGTCACTGAAAGGTTGAAAGAGTCTTGTGTTGTGGTGGTGACGCTGATTAGCTAACCTCAGAATGATGTCAGCTACTGGACAGCCCGGCACGGTGGCTTTGAGGGCTCTGCACAATGCAGGTGGTGTGATATTGCACTGATTGTTTCGCATGCAACCTTCAAAAGGCCTTGATGGCATTCAAATGTGGTCAATTTTACTCTTCCGCTGACTGCGCGGGCACAGAAATTACTGACTTTTGTACATAACCGCACAAGGGCACACAGCAGCAGATGGTTGGTGTGGACCAAGGACTGCACTAATGACATCCTACTTTTTCGGAATAGAGCGCATGGCATGACCCAGTGCGATGAGAAGCCTGGTGCACTTTTTGAATATAGTGACAACGTTCGCTTCGAAATTTAAGTGAGCGATGTATTTACTCCCAATTTTTTCCCGCTTTGGACTCGGGTATCGTTCTACGGAGAAATACTTTTACGTGATCGACTGTTTAAGGGTGGCAGGCGTTCCTGATACCATCAGCTGGGTCCTGATGGTATTAACTTTCATTATATTTTGACAGAACCACTAGTCAAGTATACAAAGGGTACCTTCCATTTTCTTTACGAAACCGGTCAAATTATCATGCTTGCCATTCATGAGCTGCAATCGTCTGCATATTGCGCTAACGTTACGCCATCAGGAATAAACAATCCAAGGCACTGTCAAAATAGTTTTTTTTCTCGTTAAGTGTGATATTTCGAATCGAGTACAGCAGGATATCTAAATGTTCTACGGAAGCATGCAGTTTAAAATGTTCCTTGAAGCCAATAGCGTACTCGTACGTGCATGTTTTTCGTTATTTTAGGGACACCTATCATACGAAGACATATGTGAATGATAGCAACAAATACCATATCAATATATGGCATTGTACCACGGACCACATCACAGGTAAGTTATACAATAACGCAGTAGTTATGCGTCTGGCAGCATTGGTGTGTTACGAGATGCTCGTGTGGCGCTGCACGACTACTGGCTTTGTGTGATGCAAAAATGCGCAGCCGTGGCTCCTGTAGTGGAAGTATGCACGTCCTCTAATCCAGTAGATCGACTTGGTGGCGACTGAGATAAGCGTAAACGATAGGTGCCTATTAATTTAGGTGCACAGAAAACTAATTTCTATTTTGTCCGCACTTTGGTTCTTTTACGATGAATCCGACTGGTGGGTCATACAGCGTCTCTCATGCCGGCTAGTCCCGGATTGACCGATACAGCTGATGAACCATCGCTCGCTCGCCTTGCCACATCGCGGGCACTGACCGTGGACCCTGTTGAGTTCGGAGATCTCCGCCTTGTGCTTCCACTGTTGCTGCTCCATCTGAAGCTTGAGGCAGGCGGCAGACGCCTGCGGGTTACCAGGGCCGGCCATGTCGTTCAGCATGTGCTCCACACCTTGCCGCATCATCTCCACCATCTGTCAACAGGTCAGGTCGTGTCAGGTCAGGTCACGTCCCACATACCACCAGTCTGTTTGTCAGACTGCCGCCAAGTTCGATATGCTCGGGAACTCGACAACAGTATCCATTTGACGACGCTTCAATGTATGGTACTCCACGAATGACATTCGGTGACATAATCCGCATTTGAGGTGTGCGTGACAATTGAGAGGATAATATTGACTCTCCCTCTCCCTGGTGGGCACCGACTACGGGTGAACAGTATTATTGTTATTTTGAAAGTGTTCTGTACTCCCATCAGCATCTTCTAGTGCTGTATTTAAAAAAAATCGCGCTGCTCTTAAAACATGACAGCAATTTCAAATCAGCACGGAACATCAAAATTAAAATAATTTAAGCATCATTAGCCAGCCATAAGCAGTCTTCGGAAATTAATTATGGGTGTCTTTACATCTAAGAGTTGCGAGGCCTGTAATTATCAGGGATACCAAATCTTGTTAGCATCCTTGTTGATTCTCCATGTTGGCTTCAGGGGCGCATACCAAACGCCATGGGTAGCCGAGCACCAAAGTACACAACATTTCCCACTCACGCCTCACACCCCTTATTTTCCACGAATCTATGCTTGTCACTACTGTAACGCGATTATTATCTGCATGGATACCCAATACTTTCCACATGCTGATATGATGTACGGTCGGAATATCAGCCATCGGGATGGAAATCCCTTCAGGAAAACATCCTTCAAGCTACCGAGCAGCCAGGTGTACACATGTCCCAGCAACAGAAAATTGTCCTTTACTCTACCCACTCCCGCTCGCACGTCGCGCTTTCTGCTCGGAAATGTACCCAGTTTCACAAGTCGGCGTACCTGGCCTCTCAAATCCTATCAGCCAAGAAATACCTCCCAATGCTGTCAACGCGTCCTAAAGCCCGAATAACTGACGCCTCACTATCGCTATACCACTTCCCTGGCCCCACCAGCCTGAGACCACCTCCCTGGCCCCACCAGCCCGGGACCACCTCCCTGGCCCCACCAGCCCGGGACCACCTCCCTGGCCCCACCAGCCCGGGACCACCTCCCTGGCCCCACCAGCCCATGACCACCTCCCTGGCCCCACCAGCCCGGGACCACCTCCTGGCCCCACCAGCCCGGGACCACCTCCCTGGCCCCATCAGCCCATGCCCACCTCCCTGGCCCCACCAGCCCGGGACCACCTCCTGGCCCCACCAGCCCGGGACCACCTCCGTGGCCCCACCAGCCCGTGACCACCTCCCTGGCCCCACCAGCCCGGGACCACCTCCCTGGCCCCACCAGCCCATAACCACCTCCCCGGCCCCACCAGCCCGGACCACCTCCCTGGCCCCACCAGCCCGGGACCACCTCCCTGGCCCCACCAGCCCGGGACCACCTCCCTGGCCCCACCAGACCGGGACCACCTCCCTGGCCCCACCAGCCCGAGATCACCTCCCTGGGCCCACCAGCCCATGACCATCTCCCTGGCCCCACCTCCCCGGCCACACCAGCCCGGGACCACCTCCCTGGCCCCACCAGCCCGAGACCACCTCCCTGGCCCCACCAGCCCATGACCACCTCCCTGGCCCCACCAGCCCGGGACCACCTCCCTGGCCCCACCAGCCCATGCCCACCCCCGGCCCGGTCGGTGACCGTACCGAGTGCGCGTGCCGGTCGAGCTGGGCCGACACGGGCCCGGCCTCGGCGGGCGCCACGGCCGCGACGGCGGACGTGAGGGCCGGCGGGCTGGCGGCCGGCAGCGTGACGATGCCGTTCTGGGCGGCGCCCAGGCCGCCCGGGATCACCATCATGGGCCCGAGGTGCGACCCGGCCGACTGGCCGGCCGGAATGTACAGCTGGTTGAGCGAGCCGCGCGGAATCATGAGTCGCGCGCCCGCCCGGTTCACGATTATCGACTGCGACACGACGGGCGCCGACGTCCGCGACGCGCACGACGGCGACGAGATCCACATCTTGGGCCGCAGCGGCTGCGTCAGCACCTGCAGCGCACCTGTACAGGTCAGACACAGTCGTCGTGGTGGTGATGTACGTCACCACCTGCACAGGTCAGACACAGTCGTCGTGGTGGTGATGTACGTCACCACCTGCACAGGTCAGACACAGTCGTCGTGGTGGTGATGTACGTCACCACCTGCACAGGTCAGATACAGTCGTAGTGGTGACATCCGGTTACATCGGTCATGTACACGTATAGTTGCCCAACACATTCATACGCCAATATAACTGGCGATAAGATATAACCGGTCGGATACACCCACAGGGATCAAGCAAGCAGTCATTCAGGCTCATAAAGTGCCTCAACTGATGTGGATTCTGTACTGCGGGTACTAGTCCGTACCACGATGGTGACAGATGTACAGATATAGGCCACAACACTATGACGAGACACATCGACAGCCCCCTCCCCCACCTCCATCCAGCAGAAACCGCCAGTACCCGCCTTCTCCAGTCACCAGCAAGCAACACTATTATAGCCGGGTTCCAGGCGTGCATATCGTCCAGGCGTCCCCACGCCGGAAATCGCACTATAGGATAGGAGAGATACATCACAAGAGAGCAGTCATTTTGCAACACACTACTGAAGTTAAGCGTCGCCACTGAAGTGAAAGTTTACTGCGTCCATAGGTAGACAGCGACGAGTATCACCAGCAGCAACCGGGAATCGCAGCCGTGGTAACAACTGGCGGGCGGCAGTGTCTCCGCTGGGCCGGCAGTGCCGAGCGTGCGACGGCGCACCCACCTGCGGACTGACGCCGTTGCTGGTGCTGGACGTGCTGGACGCGCTGGAGACGGCGCCCGCCGCCGACCGGCCCACCACCACCACGCCAGACGGGGCGGCGCCCGACGACACGACGCGCACCAGCTGACTCTTGGTGGCGGCCGCCACGCGCACCGGCGCCGCCGTCGACGCCGTCGCGGTCGCCGTCGACACCGGCGGGGCGACCGCCGCCTGCGGGTGCCGGCGGCCGACGGGCGGCCGGCTGGCGGCGGCCACCGGCGGGCCGGCGGCCGCCGCCAGCGCCGCCGGCGGCAGCCGCAGCATCGACTTGCGCGCCGTCCGCCGGCGGCCGACTGAGCCGCGGCTCGCCCGGTCAGCCGGGCCGTCCTCCGTCGCGGCGGACACCGGCTGCGCCGCCTGCTCGCCAGCCTCCACCTTCACGGTGGTCTTCACGGCCGGCCCGGTCGACTCCACAGATGAGCTGCGCGCTCTCCTCTCGGTCTTCACGACCGACTCGGCGGACTTCGGCGCCGACTCGCTCGGCTGCACCGTCGGGCAAGTCGGCTTTTCCGCCTCCCGGGACTCGAAGACGGTCTTGGCCGGCCTCGCTGTCCGGATGGCCGGTTTTGCGTCCGACTCCCACGGCTTCGGTGTCGTTTTGGTGCGCTTCGCGTCTGCCTCGCCCGACTTCACTGCTGACTCTGTGGACTTCCCGACAGCCTCGGCCCACTTATCAGTGCACTCCGCCCCAGCTGCCTTAGTCGCACGTGCTTCGACCGGGCCAGTCGAATCATCGGCCGAATCAGCAGACCCACCAACCGGGCCAGCTGGATCTCCGCCCAAGTCGTCAGAGTCCTCAGCCAGGTCGGCAGGGTCCTCGTCCGGGTCATCTAGCCTATCAGCCGGCTCACCCGGAGTATCAGCCGACTCATCCGGATTGTCAGCCGATCCGTCCCGATTATCTGTCAGTTTGTCGAACGGGTCAGCCGGTGTGTCGGATGGGCCGACAGGCCTGTCGGCCGGGTCGGCAGCTGTTCCCGTCCCTGAGGGGGCAGCGCCAGGACGGACTCGACGTGCCGTCGCCAACTGTCGGCCAGAATCCTGACGGGCCTTCTTCCCCTGACGCAGCTGCTCCAGAATCTCCAGCTGGATTTCGCTGTTGGACCGCTTCGGTGTGGCCGGCTCTGAAACAGCACACGGCCATCACTGTCGCTGCTGGAGCAACGGCTCCGAATGACGCTGGGAATCACGTTACCACCTCGGCTCTGGTCAGGCTCAGAGCGGACTCGCAGCGAAACACAAATAAGGAATAATGCGATCATGGACAACGGTCATAATGAAAGACATAAAAATGATACTATGCTTGAATTGGACCGACCATAAGTAGTGGCAGGGTTAGACTTGTACATTGCGGTCCTGGATGTGAAGGAAACTTTTGGGCTAATCAAATACGGAGGACATTTTTCTTTGAACCTCAACATCACAACTCAGTTCGCACCTCTGAGTACATTTTGAGCACTTTTATTTGATCACAGCAGCTCATTCTCAACAGTTTACAACTTGTTATTGATTAATTGGGCAAGTAAAATACAGATTACAATGGCACAAGATTATATATTCGAAAAAGTGTACACCAACGTTTCGAATATATCATCTTGTGTCATTGTAATCTGTAGTTTACAACTTCATAGTCAACTCCAAATGAGAACAACAAGATATTAAACTTCTGGAGAGGATAATGTTCTTGATGCCAACAATCCAGTAACAGCCTATTTGTCAAATTTTAAATAATTTACATTTTTCGCATATATTCCAGAAGTGATATCTTGTATACCTATTCACGGACCCTTGCATGTAATAGAATTGCCAAAGCGAAATATTTAAGCTATATATAGAAGAAGTTTCGGGGGACGATGCCTGCTTCATAGCATAGGCCGGAGAAAAGAACATGCCAGTTTGAATTGCAAAATAATCGGCGTCAGATACAGCTTCTCTATGTTAGCTATGGTCGCAATCTAATTCATCGAAAACCAACTCGCCAACCATAGTAAGTTGGAGTAAGTTAGTTGGATCACTTCGTAAACCTAATACCAGCTACACCGATAATTGTTTATACTTCACCACACCCAGTGAAGAGTCGTTAACTATTTTCATTTGTTTTCACGGATATTAATAGGAGAAAACTGCGAAAAAATAAGCAGATCGGACAAGCATAGATGGATTATTCGAAAACGTGTGTAAAACTTTTCAAGATATGGGCCTTCTAAGTGCAAATTTCCGGTTTGTATCACAGTGTTGTTGCCGAAATGAACACAACTACCCTGGGCTAAGAGTAAATATTGATTGTGGTTGCGCCAAGCAATGGTGGCTGCACCTACGACTGGAAGGGGAGATTAAAAATTGGTATATGGAGTGAGGGGCAAGCGGGAACGGGCAGACGAGTTCATTTAAGCTGTAACAGGATATACGATGATAATCAGTTGGTTCGCAAGAAAAGACACAGTTGGCGAAACAACACACTTCAGGCTGACTTCACTTCCTCATTGAATGTGTTTATCAAACCTGCCTACTGCGGTGGTTCGCTGTGTCTCGGTGAATCTTACCAAAGCCTAAGCGATTCCTGTCTAATTGGACTAGCGGCTGACTGCACATCAAAACGCAGACTGTCAAGTAACTGGCCACTGCATTCACACCAGCTTTCATATGTATGGCTTAATATTTCCAGCTTTTGACAGAAAAACCTAAGCAAATGATTGAGATTAATTGTTTATCAATCTGAAATATATTACGATATACATTGTGTTCATATCTGGAATAATTCGTTGAAACCAGTTTAGTTTGTTCAGCCTTCCGAGACCTGGAGGGAGGGAACTGCCGCCACAGACGCGACTGTTGCCCCTCCCGGAGGGAGCAAATTGCCGCTGTGAATGCGGCTTTTGGCCATTCAGGTTGATGAATGGCGTGGACGGGATGGGGACGGACGCCGGCCGGAACAACTGTTCCCATACCGCTGACAAGACCCGAAATAACTCCCAACTTGGCGCCGTGGTGGGCGCAGTAGGTGGTAGGAACGTGGTGGATGCGGTAGTTGGTAGGAACGTGGTGGATGCGGTAGGTGCTAGGGACGTGGCTTGGGGAGCGGGCGAGGATGGCCGAGTGGTTAAGGTTAAGGCTCTGGGTACCAAGGGTCCGGGGTTCGACACTAGCACCGCCGTGGGAAATTTCCCAATCCCGCGGCCCACCGGCGAGACGGTGTGAGCGGCGCCATGAATGTGCATAAAGTGCGTCGTAAACCACCAAATAAACAATGAACGTGGTTGGCACGGTCGGTGGTAGGAACGTGGTGAGCGCGGTAGGTGGTAAGAAGCATGAACGGCGAGCACAACGGAAGCAAAAAAAATCAGTAGTCGCAGCGGCGGGTCACCTCCAGCCCGTAAATATTCAGGCGTCACCAGCGTATGTCTGACCGTTGGAATCATGGGGCCAGAAAGAAGCCCCTTCATGCCGCACAGAAGGTAGCTTGCAAAGAAGGAAACAAAAATGACGCTAAGAAACTGATGACTGCCCCTAGAACTGGATTCAAAATTTATAGCTTGCTGCACAACACGCACACGTACGTTGCAACCCCGGCTACATGATTTATATAAAGCAAGACGTGTATGCATCTCGATCGAAGAATAGTGAAACGTGCGAATTATCACTTACTACTCAGCTGCCGCTCATACAATTCCTTCTCGATAGCTCGCTTTGCCGCAAGCCTACCAGCAGCTTCACTTCCATGTTGAGTATTTTGCGTCCTTTTTTGTTTATAGTTTTCACTACTCCGGATCATTTGCGTTTCAACGACCATTATGTGTTCGGGATGCTTTCGTATTTGCATGACACTACAGCTGACATGCTTCCACTTCTGCCGACATGACCCATAATTACAAATATGCTCAGCGCTGGCTAAGCGTAATCGATAACAGCATGTGCCTTGCTCTATTTTACGCAAATTGCACATGCACAATTTAAAATATTGGTCGTGGTTTGTGTGCCCGAGTGGTCAAATGACGTGAGCTGCCTTCGAACAGGAAATATCGGAATCGCCGGTTGGGAGCCACGCGCCTTCTTTTGTGTGAGGTTGCGGCAGCTCAGTCAGTAGGACATTAGAGCCTGACCGTAAGAGCGTGCACTCGAAACCAGTAACAGGCCAACTATCGAATCCATCGGAAACCAGTCAACGTGCGGGTTGGCGACACCATAAAGCTCATCAGTCAGGCACATCGTACAAGAACCCAAGGTTCTTCGGCATTGCTGCCATAATATGCGTAATAAGCCGTTCTCGGGGGTGTCTTCAACCGCCCCCGCCTCTAAGGTTTTTCGCGGCTAGTGAAAGAACGGCGAGCTGTCGCGCGCCGAACTTTGGCATGCATTTTCCCGCATCAATTTGGCATGTTGTGTCAACATTTTGAGGTAGGTCACCTAGGATCAACGAGTTAGTCAAGGTCAAGCGAGGTCACCTTCAGAAAAGTTCAACCAGTCGTCACGCTTTAACGGGTAAATATATATTCATGAAACCTTCAGCGTTTGCTTACCTTTAGGGACGAAACAAAACGCACCAAAGGAATGTTTTCCCCGTTTTTGATGACATTAGTTATGCATATTTGCCTGCCCATGAGAGCTAAAATAGAAGATTCTGAAGATTCTAAAGTAAGCATTTTTATGGGAGCAAGTGTTGAGTTCAAACAACGTTTTTCGGTCTGCTCTATCCATTATAAAAATAAGAATTAAAGAAAATTGAAAGCTAAAAATTTTGAAATTTCAAAACAAAATATTCTAATTTTTCGGTCGGCAAAAATGTAGGGCCCTGGTCGATTTGCTTTCCCTTCTGATTACATTTTTTTAATATCTCCCCAAAATGAACTCTCCAGAGCCAAAACATGATGTAAGTCGTGAAAGTCTAGGCCCCCTAGTGACGTCACTATTTTGGAGTGGATACAATTTTGGGGATGGTGCCTGGCCCAACTCGTCGAGCGCTTTCCGATTACACGTCTTTCGTTTTCGTGCAACGGTTAGCTTACAGATTTGAGGGGGGTTCTATCACCCCCACCCACCCATCCACCCCCCGAGACGGGGTGTAAGGATATGACCGGAAAGACGGGGATGGTTAACCGCGAAAACAAATTGTTATTTAGAACGTACATCCAAGTGAAGGTGAATTCTTCTTCCATTACAGTAGCGAGCGGCTAATGCGCCACCCTTCATCTCACCTTGCTCCTTTACCGGCTTAGTGGACTCGTAGCCGGGAATCGTCATCCGGAAATGAGCCGCCAGCCTTTTCGGGTCATACTGTGTCTTGGGCTTGGCAAACACGTACTTGCCGAACTTCTTCTCCAGATTTTTCACATGGTCTTCAAGTTCCTACGGCACACACAAATATTTAACGATCAAGCTATATTGCAGAATCTGGAATTTAAATTAAGCATGCGCACAACAACAAAAAAACGCGTGTTTAGGCCTCAGGGCGCATCGACTGCACATGCGCCCATAAAACACCAAAAACCTACACAACCCAGACAACTGCATCACGTTATGCATACATGCACACATCAATTCACACATCAAAAATAATATTGGGCACACCAAAATTATCCCGAAAATATCAATTGGCCACTGAAGTTCCTAACAGGTCCAAACATGGTAATGCAGTAATTTCTTGTGAACTTAAACGTCCGACTTAATGAAACTATGGCCGTAGGATTACACCATAGTTCGATTCAGAGGGTGTAAACCCTAGTACAACGAGGTGAGATCAGGCGCAAGAGCATCAGGTCATGAAGCGTTCTTTTCGTCATCAATGTGCGGCTTTGTAGTCTGTAGATTATGGTGCCGTGTCAATATTATTATATGTCTAATTCCAACTAGAGCGCCTTTTTGTTCTTGATTAGCTTCGATAGGGCTCTCCTCGCGTTACTCCACACCCAAAACGGTGGAATTAATATGCAAAATGAACAGTAAACAAGAACGTACCTAGTGGGCTCCCTTATACAGCTGCCGAAAAACCATCAACTTCAATGATTTTGCCCACTATTGTTACTTCCATGAGTCATATTGCACACGGTCACACGATAAAAAATATACACGCCGAACGTGAACTCCGCAAAATATTTTGACTGAATATATCGATTCGGCCAAATATTGACAAGCAAATATCCAATGCGCAAAATATTGACACGCAAAATAACGAATTGAAACTATAGCTCGCCAAACTATATAATGAGGGAACAGAAAATATATGGATATAAAAAATGTCCGATGGAAAAGGACGGCAAACCTCTACCTCTCCCCCCTTCAGATTAGCTAGGCGCTTCCATGCGACGACAAGCAGGATGCCGAACATAGTGAGATTTCTTTGATGGATCCCGAAAGAGGTCGGCGTCAGTCAGAAATGAATGTAGGAAGTATTACGATGGTTGCCCATATGCATTATAATTGGTGTTTTCTGTGCTGAGGGTGCAATGTTTCTCATGAAGCATTCGTGTATATCGATTTGTGTACTGCCACCGGCAGAACTGAAGTCTAAATGTTCCCTTCGGATATCTTAATGGGCAAATTCTTCGGATATCCCGGATATCTGTATGCTGTTCCCTTCGGATATCTTCGGACATCTTAATGGGATAAAAATAGAAATGGGTCCCTCCGAAATTTGCCGTTATTGAGTTGTCGACATTTTTCACGTGTAATATTCCGCTGGTCAATATATTGTGCACATTGCGTATTGCAATTTTGCACGTCGATATTTTGCGTATGGATATCTTGTCAGTTGAAATTACGTGTCTCAATACTTTGCTTGTCGATAACATGTGGTACCGGTAAATATTGTGCAGAGTTGCTACTTCGTGAGTCCATTTCGTATACATATTTTGCGGTCCATATTTGGCGCGTCGATAATTTGTTCGGCTACCATTGCACACCTATTACGGGAAGTTTTGGCGTGATAATGGCGACCAAGGGTTATTTTAATTTATAGCACACTTAAGAACTAACTGCCAAAACCACGCCTCCACAATCAAACGTCCAGACTCGCCAGGATTTAGGGCATGGGACCAGGTCAGCACAACGGGCAAGTTCACAACAGCGGACTCACCGCACAACCCACACCCTTGACCACACAGCATTACGGGAATTGCCGGTTAGTGGACGTTTCCGATCTGTGTGAAGAGCCCACGCACACTGCGAGCGCGACCAACGCCGGTGCGCGCTGGCACGAGCGCAGTACACTGCATCGCCGGCAGATGTCACGCCACGCGTGGGCGTCTATCGATCACAGTGCCAGATCCGCCACCCACCTCGACGCAGGCGTCCAAACTCTTGCTGCGGCTCTTGGGCGGCGCCGGCGGCTCCTTGGAGAACAGGAAACACTCCTTGGCCGGCACCCACGCCCTGCCCAATGGCGCACCGTCAGCGGGCAGTACAGATCACACCATAACGAGCACACAGCACACACATAGCATCCCAAGTATGCAGCACATAAATACTGTCTCGAGTACACCGCACAAATATAAATATATATATATATATATATATATATATATATATATATATATATATATATATATATATATATATATATATATATATATATATATATATATATATATATACATATATATATGTACACACAAATATATATATATATAATATATATATATACATATATATATACATATACATACATACACATATGTATATACATACATATATATATATATATATATACATACATATATATATATATATATATATATATTCAGTGTTTAAGCATGCCTAGGACATGATCGATAATTGTTAACACAATGGACGCGCCAGGCAGTCGGTGAGCTTGGAGGTCCGACAGTGTCATCACCGGTCACTCTCGCGACTAGCTTGGCAGATGATGCGGCCGCTTCCGGTCCGCAGGTTCCTCACCGGTCGTGGCGGCCGAAGAAGCGGCAGTCGACGTTGCCGTCGCGGGTCTTCATCGCCTTGGCCGGCCAGTACGGGAAGCCCTTGAGTCGTGCCCAGATCAGCAGGTGCGGATATGGCTGCGAAACGCAGGGCCGCACGGTAATAAGAAATCGCCCGGGGAACAGATCAATAGGTCGGATCTAGAGTTGCAGGACCATTCGAGGCTCTGGAATGGTTCGAAATCACAAAACTGATTTTTCCCAATCTATCCGGTACGTAAGGAATGTAAGGCATGAATGGACGTGGAGCTCTGTTTGTTCAAGCTAGTCAACCTTACACTTCTGTGGTCACCATTCAATTGCGCATTTTACTTCGAAAAAGTCGAAAGTCTGGCTTTAACAATAACTCTGCACCGAAAGTTCACGGATAATAGAAAAAAGCAACTTAGCTATAACTCTGTATAACCACTAATAATCAACTCTGTCTAAGCACTTCATTGACCATGTTATTGTTCATGTTAAGAAATATGATGATAAATGCTTATCTCAAGCTCATACAGTCACATTACGAAGTAGTCCAGAAGTATCTTTGACCACTCGGATATCTTGCGGCGGCACGCCTTTGTCAACAGTGACCGAAGTTATTGTTGGGCTACTTTGTAATGTGATTATAATAAGCTTAAGGTCAGTATTTAGCATCATAATTCCGAACCATAACAAGGCCATAAAAGATACAAACGTACACAATGCATACAGACATTGGCTAGAGGTACGAAAGACCATTGCACGGCAATGACGGCCCGTTATGACCAATGCTGTCTCCGAGTATCGATTTTTGGGATCTTCTGAAGAACAATGGAGACAACAGATACAGTTACTGTATCTGTTGATCCCCTTGAATGCCCCAAATTTATGGACAACAAAACATGTTGCGGGTGCATTGCAAACGACTAAAGTTCTCTTGTATCGTGATATCGTCGCTCAATATATCAATGGGCAGCCCCGGTCGCGAGCCCATAAAGCCCGCCACTCACATCTGCAACCCCCCTCCCGACATGGCCAGATGCGAGCAGGGACCACCAAGTGTTTAGTTTTGATGACCAGCCACGTAGGTCCGGATCATGGTCGTGTTATTTAAATAATGATCTAATGATCTTCAAGACAAAAAAAACTACTTTAATATTCACGTCATCGGATATTTGGTGCATATCATATGTTAGCTGGCTAAACGAATATTGGTTCTCGTATGGTAACCAATGTCAAAGAGTAAGGATGCGCGCGATGTGCAATTACACACGGGACAAAGACTGCATTGAACTGATTATACCGGCTCTTTGAGGGGCATCATTTCGGCGGCGCGTACCTGATGAGCGTGCCGCATTTGTGGGCTGAGGCGGACCGGAGCACCAAGGGATTGTAAGTCAGTCTGGATAGTCAGTGGTAGGAGTCTGGCCTGAGCACCCCGAGTACCACGGCACTCGCGAGTACCCGCAGCGACAGTCAGTCTGGACAAGCAGTGGCAGGACCACTGCGTGAGTGCCCCGGGTACCTTGGTACTCGCGAGGACACCCAGCGCGACAGTCAGCCCGGATAGGCGGCGAGAGGATTATCGCGTTGGCACCCACCGCGAAAGTGAGCCTGGATAGGCAACGGTAGGATTATGGCGTGAGTACCCCGAATACCTTGGTATGTGATGTGTATTATATTTACTACATAGTATTGGGCATCAACTTGGTACTCGGGGTGGTGAGGGCCCACCACCACAGTCAGTCTGGATAGGCAGTGGCAGGATTATGGCGGAGTGCCCAAGGTACCTTGGTACTCGCGAAGACCCACTACGACAGCGAACCTGGATAGGCGGTGGTAGGATCATGTCGGAGTACCCCGAGTACCTTGGCACTCATGAGGACCCACTGCGACAGTGAGCCTGGATAGACAGTGGCATGATTATGACTAAGTACCCCGAATACCTTGGTACTCGAGAGGACCCACCGCGGGCTTGTGTTTCCACCACGGGCATTCAGGGCCTTCCTGTGACATTTGGTCACCCGCGACCAAATTTAACACCACAATCAATCACATCTAAACCGGACTGCCGAGACGATACACAGACGAATAGCCACAGCTTACAAATGCCCGCGCGATGCCAGCCTAGTGGGCTCTCGACACTTGTCCGTGTTGTGGCAGTGAGTCGGCACCACGCTTCTAGGACACACCGTGTGTCTTCGAAATCAAATCCACCGTGATATCCCTGTCCTCGACTCTCCGCCAGCTCTGAGCGCGAAGCGGGTCGCAGACGCCATATTGACGGCGCTTTCGCTTTCGGCGGACGCCGCCCGGCCCCCGTGTCGTGACGTCACGGGGCGGTGTTGGCGCGGTGCCAGGCGCCGGCGGCAGCTCGCGCGGTTGACGACCGGCCGGCGGGCGGGCGGGCGGGCGACCCGGCGCAGGTGGGTCGGCGGGGACGGCCGACCCGAACACGGCCGTCGTCTGTGCCGCACCGACACAGACGCCTACGTGGACACCATGTACAGCCACACACATGCACGAGAAAAAAACCGACACGAACCACAACAGCACGAAGCAAACGACAGAAAACTGGAAGACAACATTTGTAAGGAACAACCGCAGCTTTGAAATATTGCAACAATCTGCCAAATGGATTTAGCGATGGAGTGACCAGCATTGGTAAGCCACCAGATCTAGCCACACACGGCGGCTGATTCGGCGTACGAACTACGGACACCGAACGCGCCCCAACAAGTGACTGACGGAGAGCGACAGGAGCCGACTGAGAGCACCAGTGCGCCCAATCAGTGTGTATCGGGCACGAAGCCCAGGCCAAACAAAGGTGCTTCCGTTGTCTGGAATATCCGGTCGGGTGAGACAGCATTGTAAGGTTGGCACCAGGAAGACTACCTGTATACAGTCCAGGGCGCAGATCCCACTTAATAGACACACAGCAGAGTTTGAAGGTAGGCGTGTCCGCAACTGCGTCTGCCTGATGCAGACAGCTGGAAAGGTGTGGTGCTTGCTGGTCGGTTATCTGGCTCTACATGTGCATCAACTCTGTTGACCATATAGCCTCAATACCGTTGAATAGAAAATAGGGAATAAATCAAATTAAAGAGTGCCAACCTCACTTTCTCCGCAACTTCCAATGATTCTGGACGCTGCTTAGTTTGAGTGATAGAACGGTCTGAAGCACCGACAAGGTCAACATGACATGCTGATCGTGTTATTGAGGTTTCCTTCCCATAAATTCCAGTTCAGCTATCATTGGGTAGTAGACTAACAAGCTGCCTGTCAAGCGACCACAAATTGTCACTAGAGTGATTCCTCACGCCGAAATAAGAGCGAAGTCGCTTCCAAAAATGTCCAGCCGACAAAATATTGATCAGCTGTCACCATACAATGAATTATTGAACAATGGCCCGGATGATTGTAGCAACTTTGCCCATATATTAAGTTGCTGTATATAATTAATATAATTAATATCTGTAAAATATATGTACGGACAGATCCAGGAAAACAGGTGAGGGGAGTAAATCATCCCAGGATCTACTATGGGCGCATCTACTGCATGGGCTATACAACGCCCATTGATGTATGGTTGATTGACCCTGGAACTTCAAGGCACAGTGACCACAACGCTATTTTGCACCGATCGAAAGCTTCAACACCGGGTCCATCCTGGGAATAACATTGGTGACTACTACGTTCATTAGCTGACTAAGGCGTTGGGGTGCCGCAACTGCATTGGTCATCTTACTGATGTGACAATTTGACAATTTGAAGGCCGAGGTTTAAGCTGAAACAGACAACTCGGAGCAAATTGGTTTCACAGAGAGATGCAAGGCTCGCTCACGCCGCCCAGCCCCACTCACACAGGCCAGGATGAACCAGTTGTCGTTGCTGTAGGCGTTGCCGTAGCAGTCTGGACACGTCTCAATCTCCTCCATCTCCCACTTGCACATGCGCAGCATCGACTTGGCCAGTGCTGTCAGCTTGCTTGACACTGCAAAGAAGTGCGGCAGAGTCAGGGACAGGCCGGTGATCAAGTCCGAACAGCCGTACTACAGAAGCCGGCAGCAAAGAACGACAACAAGGACAACATGCCAGAACTACCACTTTTACAATAGATAAGAATATACAGGCCCGCACACAACCGATTTAACACCATCAATCATTGCTCTTCCCACGGTCATACACCTGGCCGCACGACGCGCAGCTGAAAGGCGACCACATTCACACCAGTTCTGTAAATACGCATGCGGCCAATTTCACTCAATCCGAGTCCGATAATCGGTGAGTCCGAGCACGCCTGGGCAAATTCGGTCCCGACCGCACGCCACCACACCACTCACTGCCGTTGAAGAGAATGCAGTTGTGCAGGATCCACTTGCAGTCGGCGACGACGGCGGCCGGCGAGGTGTACTGGCCGCGTCGCGCGGTCTCCTCCATCGTGGCGAGGTCCATCGGGCAGGCGATGAAGTCGCGGTAGGTGGGGAACTTGCGCTCGTCCACCGGCTGGATGAACGGCTCCGACTGCAACCGACGCGCGCGGTCAGGTGCGGCCCGAGCCGACAGGTCGACGGCGCAGCCGCCAGCCACGCCGCCGCCGGAGAGGGAGACTGAGCTCGGCCCGCACAGGCTGGTGGGGTGTTGGCTGTCGGCCGGGTGCTCTCCTGGTTGATTGATCGAGTGTACTATATCGTCGTTCGAAGTCCGGCCGCCGGCGCGGACGGGGCATGCCGCCCCAGGTCACGACCGGTCATCCGCCATCGTGCCTTGTGTCATCAGCTTGAGTCCTCCTACCGATGTGATGGCCAAGCGGTGTACATCTGGCGCTGGGCATGTCGCACGACGCGCGCCGTGGCGCTAACGCTCGACCGACCATTGGCAGAGCCTGGCACTCGGGAAGACCGAACCGATCGCGTCCCTGCCCGCCGGTGACCTTGAGACCACAAGAGAGTCGTCACGGACGCCGGCTGCCGAGGCGCGGCCGCCCGCGACGGTCACGTGACCCGCCGCTCGGCCGATCGACAGCCGCCGGCCGCGCCGGCCAATCAGCGTCGACCACGCGGGCGGCCGGCGCGTCGCCGCGCATGCGCACCGGATGGATGGCCACGGTCGCGCCGGAGAGCATGGGCGGTGGCGGCGGACATTTGCGACGGCGCGCGCCTTGGCGTGCAGTCCTCCGCACGGCGGCAGGTGGCCTGTCGCCGCCACCGCCCGGTCCCACGCGCGTGACCAGACACCCAGAGCAGCTCAACGTTGTAGCTTGCGCTGGACGTGGGAATGGTCCGCGACGCTGTCGGCACCGGATGCTTATCGGGGGCGAACAGATGGACATTCCACCACCACGTAGCTACACAGTGTCACCTACCAACAAACTCAATTCATGGGACCACCTGGCATTGGTGATCATTTACAACTAATATGTAAACCATATCCAGCAATGCTATCCTGCAAGTTTTCATGAAAAATGAGGCCACACAGGTTGCAAAATAAAATGTACGTTAAATATTAACAGGGGTGAGGGATCCTGCACTTTTGGTATTGCCGGTGCGACACCAATGAAATACTGGTGTTCCCATACAACGCCAATATTTTGATTCCCCTGTTAATCGTCACCAAATACTGGCAGTCACTCCCTTGATATGGAGAGGGCACCACGCTCCTTCTAGAGAAGGAGGCACATGTTGCTCAATATATCAGGGTAGAATAGGTCATCTTCATTGCTGGAAGCGCCTATATATTGTGTTATGTTAATGCAACACTAATAATTATCACGATAGAGTGTACGCCGTTGCGTGAAGGCAATGTGGCCGAATCACATGCTGACAACACCAACACTTATACGAAGCTTCCTCCACCTATGAACATGACTGAATATTGCACCCACTAAAAACCGTTGAAGATACTTTAGTGGACATTAAGAATTGGTTTACGAAATTGCAGTGGTAATTCGAGGCAGAGGAGTTTGGTGATGGAGGTCATACAAGTGGTATTAATGGCGACTGTGAAAGTGTACAGGATATAATTCCATTCACACATTTAATGTATTAATGTAGGACTATACACGTATGCATATATATATATATATATATATATATATATATATATATATATATATATATATATATATAATATATAAAAAATATACGTATGTATATAGTTTATCGGCTTAACTTCCGATCACATGCGATACCGGAGGTGCAGACAAGGGGACCACCGCTCCCCTCCTTTAGGAACCAAAAATACACTAGATCAAACAATACATTTTTTAATTTGCACAATGCAAATCTTTTTTTTTTTGCTCGCCTCGCGCGCCAAGTTTTTTTTTGTGAGGATAGGGGGTCCCCCCATCTTATGGAAATCCAAACTACTCCAATGTGTCACACTATTGGATGCAAACTGGACATTCATGTTGTACTGTTGGCTTGTAACTTCAAGTAACTTTAAACAGTTTCAAAGGGTCTCGGACTAGACCCTGTTTGGAACGGTTCGCGAATACCAACAGAAAGCAAAACAAATTACCGTATATTTGCTCGAGTTGAGATTCACGTGTCAATTTGCATTTCCGTGTGAGATGTCAGCCACATGCTGCGTCTAATTTGGTTTCCGTCTATTACCAGCATGAGGCATCATTAGGGGGAGGGGCTGGACCAGCGAGGACAAGGGGTGCGCTGCGGGATTCCATGCTACATATACATGATTGGGCACCATGCTGCAGCAGGCGTGCAGACCGGCAGCAATTCTGCTCTCTTGACAATCCGCGGGGACATACCTCGCGAGGACCATCTTTTCTGAATACAGCCATGTGCAGGAACTTCAGAAATAAGGATAACCTATTTCAATAATTTCGGACAATACATACAAATTTGAAGTGTGTGCCCCATATTTGACAGAAGTGCGCAATTTCGGAAGAGTCCCTCCGATTCAGATTTAAGCGTGCACGCATAAAAAACACACACAATCCGCTCGAACCGAAATTAGCTGCAATACTGCCGAAACCTGGCTCCTCTGCCGAATGTGGCATACGCACCTCAAACTGAAATGCCAATTATCTAATCGATATGCAAGCCACGACAACCAAAACCCTGTCCCACAGCTCATAACAGCCACAACCCTGTCCCACAGTCCACGACTGCCTCAATCCTGTCCCACAGCCCTGTCCTATAGCTCACGATAGGCACAACCCTGCCCCACAGCTCACGATAGCCACAACCCTGTCCCACATACCACGATAGCAACAACCCTGTCCCACAACTCACAACAGCCACAACCCTGTCCCATAGCTCACAACAGCCACAACCCTGTCCCACAGCTCAGAACAGCCACAACCCTGTCCCACAGCCCACAACAGCCACAACCCCGTCCCACAGCTCATAACAACCACAACCCTGCCCCACAGCCCACGATAGCCATAACCATGTCCCACAGCTCACGAAAGCCACAACCCTGTCCCACAGCCCACGATAGCCACAACCCTGCCCCACAACTGACAACAGCCACAACCCTGTCCCACAGCTCATAACAGCCACAACCCTGATCCACAGCTCAGAACAGCCACAACCCTTTCCCACAGCTCACAACAGCCACAACCCTGTCCCACAGCTCACAACAGCCACAACCCTGTCCCACAGCCCACGATAGCCATAACCCTGTCCCACAGCTCACGAAAGCCATAACCCTGTCCCACAGCCCACGATAGCCACAACCCTGCCCCACAGCCCACGATAGCCACAACCCTGACCCACAGACCACGATAGCCACAACCCTGACCCACAGACCATGATAGCCACAACCCTGACCCACAGAGCACAACAGCCACATCCCTGTCCCACATCTCACAACAGCCACAACCCTGTCCCACAGCTCACAACAGCCACAACCCTGTCCCACAGCTCTTCCGCTCAGTTCAGAACGCACAACATCATTCAGTGTGCTGTATTGCATTAAGTCTGCCAAATTACCCGCTCAAGGGCACGCAAGTCACATGGCATGACGTACTCAACCACGTGACCGGAAGCCGCCCGAATACACATGCGGCCGTGGGACGTGTAGCCGCAGCCTTTTCTTCGAGCAGAAAATGCGAGAACTTTAGAGAAAATACTGTGATGAAAATTCGTTAAAAGAATCAAACTGAGATAGCGTGACATATTGCAAGTGAATAAATCAAGACTTTAAATGTTGCCAAAAAAACTACGATCACGCCGAGCCGTATCGTTCACCTGAACTGTTGTCGTTGTCGCACATAAGTAGAGACGCCTTGGCTTAGCCTCTTGCCACACGAATATCCAGACATGTTGGATGTCACACACATGACGCAAAAGATGCATTCGGAAAAACGCATCGAAATGTGACGATAGTGATGGTATGATGCTCATGGGCGCCTTTTTCCAGATGCTTCCGCTGATCCAGCCCACGATTGGATGAACTTTCATCGCGATTCTTCAAGCGCTGTCTGGCATATTAGACACAGATATGCGGCATACAATCCATCGAAATTTGTATGGTCTCGTAAATGCTGTCATGTAAACAGGCAGTATCAGTGAACGTTGGTATGGCAGTAATGTGCTACATTCAGCAATCCTATGCGAAAGGTGGTGCGTGGCAGCGGAGTTCGGCCAACAAATTCGACAGAACATCTGTGTGGAACAAGCGAGCTAATTCTGAGCATACAGCGTTCAGAAGGCAAAATTGAACACCTGCAGGTTCGTACCCAAGGACGTTTTCTGGCCGGTGAGCGAGAAAGTAGGTTAGCACAGGGCCTAGCCTGTCGAACGTGGCTAAATACGTGGGTCAGTACCGGGCTGAAGGCACTGCCGAGAAGCATTCCTTCAGCCCACTACCGACTGGAACGCCTGGATCCCTTCTCTTGGACCTCGAAACTTGTGGGTTATGAAATGCAACTGCAGCCTATACAAAGAGGAGTGTTTTTTGTTCCACAAAACATGCAGGTACAAAGCAAAATAATATCAATTTTAGGACGCACAACTGGCATGTTACAAGGTGTTGAAGAAGACGCCTTCCCATACCCGGCGAACAGACAGCAGACACCTCGATAAGTACTAAGGCACCCAGAATGCGGTGGAGTCCAGGCCGGACGCCATGTGGTTTCTTGACTGATCCGTATAGAAACCTGTTGTTTATGACATCAACTTTGGGACACTTTTTATAGCCATACGAGGCTCTTGAACTAGGCAACTGAACTTGTCTGTGGCCATGAAGGGTAGCAGCATTGCTTACAAACAGCAACGCCACTCTTCGGGAAAACTCAAGCGTTCCCAGTAAAAATTGGAATCAATATAAGAAGTGCTTAAATATGTGCATAATTCCTGTCCAAACAGACCAAACTGCTTACATCATTCGCTGTCCTTGTATGTTTCACTGAACTTCAATGGAAGTGAAACTTTGAGGTATATGAAAGCTGAATGATAGTAATTTAGTCCATTGAACAATGCATTTTAAGCGAAGCCCTTGTTCCGGTTTGGCTCACAGATGACGTTTAAACAGTCCTTGCTGGACAGACCTCACACCATTTAGCTCCGCGTCAAGCCACAGTGCCTGATAATGATAACT
Source organism: Imbricaverruca yamaguchii (assembly GCA_034440575.1). Taxonomy (NCBI): domain Eukaryota; kingdom Metazoa; phylum Arthropoda; class Thecostraca; family Neoverrucidae; genus Imbricaverruca; species Imbricaverruca yamaguchii. The sequence goes on along the minus strand of JAOTOL010001636.1, from coordinate 2,948,118 downwards.
TTGCTGCCCGTTCAACATTTGCATACTGGCTATCAGGTCGCAAAACCAAATGCTAGCCCAGGTGAAAGGTTGAATTTATACTTCTCGATGTGGAGATAATTTCTTAAAGGAAAAATCAAATACGATGAGGATATGTTTCTTCCAACATGTGACATCCGAATACAAGTTTGCATTTCCCAGCAAATATTGGAGCGTTTTGTAGCCGAACAGTTAATGGATAAAAACATCATTGACCTCTAAATGAGAAAAATGAGAAGATAATGTTTTGGATGATACAAATGCAGTAACGGCTGTTTCCATCAACTCCGGCTGGGTGCTATGGTGGGAAATCAAGTGTTGAAAAAGCAGTTTTTCGAATAAAAGATGAAGATGAAAATGCTTAAATGCAATGGCAATGAATAAATCAGGACGACGTATGCCCTAGATTAATTGAACGCGAGAAAAAAATTGGGGAGGCGCCTGCTTGCTTTGGAAACTATCGAAATTAGACAATTTGGTGCCCCCGCAAACAAAGCATGCTTTCGCTCGCAAAACACCGGCAACCTGAACAGGGGAGAGCGCTTTTCCACGACAAATTAGCGCACCCACAAACAGAAACATTAATTCCCTTTACTGTCACAAGCAGCGTTAGTCTCGTTGGTCACCCATGCTAAAGGAGGACTCTTTGTCAAGACCTGATATGATGTGGACTTGTGGATGCGGATTATTTCGTTTCCGCATGCACGCGGAAACGAAATAATCCTCCCACAGACCGATGGCTCAGCCGGTGAAGTGCCAACCAGCATTGGTGTTCCAAACCGAGAGAACACGGCGTTCGAGTCGCTACACGAGCCACTTCGCCTCGTCCCGTCTGAGAGGGTCACCTCGCGACTAACAACAGTCTGTAATTTGACCGCGGGCGGCCGTGACCAAGCATTGACGTCATGTGAAGTGGTCAGCTAAAATTCAGCTCACGAATTGAAATAACCCGACGGGACGTTCGGATCAGTGCTCATAAAGGTGCCTGTCTTAGCATGGAGGAGACAAGGGGCAATCCTTGGAGCAAACTAAGCAACCTACCATAACGAATGTACGTCTTGTCTGTGTTGTGGCGTGCGGTATCTGGCCCAATCGCTATGCAACTATGCGGGCACCCACAACACACGACCTGTACAGCTACTGAGAAAGTGTATCACACCAACACGTAATACAATCTCAAGCACGCCACGACTCAACACATCAGATACAAACACGAGTCAGACAGTGATGAGGACAGCATTCCACACAGTACGGGCCAAACAGTGACGAGGACACAGTAGCCCACACAGCACCAGCCAGACAGTGACAGGGACACAGTAGCCCACACAGCACCAGCCAGACAGTGACAGGACAGTCGCTCACACAGCACCAGCCAGACAGTGACGGGGACACAGTAGCCCACACAGCACCAGCCAGACAGTGACGGGGACACACTAGCCCACACAGCACCAGCCAGACAGTGACCAGGACACAGTAGCCCACACAGCACCAGCCAGACAGTGACGGGGACACAGTAGCCCACACAGCACCAGCCAGACAGTGACGGGGACACAGTAGCCCACACAGCACCAGCCAGACAGTGACGGGGACACAGTAGCCCACACAGCACCAGCCAGACAGTGACCAGGACAGTCGCTCACACAGCACCAGCCAGACAGTGACGGGGACACAGTAGCCCACACAGCACCAGCCAGACAGTGACCAGGACAGTCGCTCACACAGCACCAGCCAGACAGTGACGGGGACACAGTAGCCCACACAGCACCAGCCAGACAGTGACGGGGACACAGTAGCCCACACAGCACCAGCCAGACAGTGACGGGGACACAGTAGCCCACACAGCACCAGCCAGACAGTGACAGGGACACAGTAGCCCACACAGCACCAGCCAGACAGTGACCAGGACAGTCGCTCACACAGCACCAGCAAGACAGTGACGGGGACACAGTAGCCCACACAGCACCAGCCAGACAGTGACCAGGACAGTCGCTCAACAGCACCAGCCAGACAGTGACGAGGACACAGTAGCCCACACAGCACCAGCCAGACAGTGACGGGGACACAGTAGCCCACACAGCACCAGCCAGACAGTGACCAGGACAGCATCCACACAGCACCAGCCAGACAGTGACGGGGACACAGTAGCCCACACAGCACCAGCCAGACAGTGACGAGGACACAGTAGCCCACACAGCACCAGCCAGACAGTGACCAGGACACAGTAGCCCACACAGCACCAGCCAGACAGTGACAAGCACCAGCCAGACAGTGACGGGGACACAGTAGCCCACACAGCACCAGCCAGACAGTGACGGGGACACAGTAGCCCACACAGCACCAGCCAGACAGTGACGGGGACACAGTAGCCCACACAGCACCAGCCAGACAGTGACGAGGACACAGTAGCCCACACAGCACCAGCCAGACAGTGACGGGGACACAGTAGCCCACACAGCACCAGCCAGACAGTGACGAGGACACAGTAGCCCACACAGCACCAGCCAGACAGTGACAGGACACACAAAGCCCACACAGCACCAGCCAGACACCGATACTGCCGAGGGCAGCAGGTCACACAGCACCAGCCAGACACCGATACTGCCGAGGACAGCAGCTCACAGGCACCAGCCAGACACCGATACTGCCGAGGACAGCAGGTCACACAGCATCAGCCAGACACCGATACTGCCGAGGACAGCAGGTCACACAGCACCAGCCAGACACCGATACTGCCGGGGACATCCGCCCACACGGCATCAGCCAGACACCGATACTGCCGAGGCCACACGTCACCAGCCAGACACCGATACTGCCGAGGTCACACGTCACCAGCCAGACACCGATACTGCCGAGGTCACACGTCACCAGCCAGACACCGATACTGCCGAGGTCACACGTCACCAGCCAGACACCGATACTGCCGAGGACAGCGTCACACACCATCAGCCAGACACCGATACTGCCGAGGTCACACGTCACCAGCCAGACACCGATACTGCCGAGGTCACACGTCACCAGCCAGACACCGATACTGCCGAGGTCACACGTCACCAGCCAGACACCGATACTGCCGAGGTCACACGTCACCAGCCAGACAGCGATACTGCCGAGGTCAGCAGGTCACACGTCACGGGCCGGACGACGAACGTGGCCGCCACGAAGGCTCCACACTCCCAACTCACCCCGGGCAGGCTCTTGAGCCGGCCGATGGCGTACCCCACCAGCTGCGCCAGCCGCTGCGGCGCCAGCTGGCGCACGGTTGGCGCCAGTCGCTCGCCGCTCTCGGTCTGCACGATGCGGCGGCACTCGGCGCACACCCAGTCGCCGGCTGGGTCGCCGGTCAGCGCGGCGCACTTGAGGTGGAACACGCGCGGACACGCCTCGCAGCTCACCACCTGGCCCTCGTGGTGGCACACCCAGCAGAAGCTGTCGTTCAGCGAGCCCTGTCGCGGTCAGGTCGGGTCAGTTGGACGCACGGTGCAGGGCCACAGCGCGTTACACCACAGTGCACCACAGTGCACTCAATTCATTGTTCGGCTGTAAGTGCTTCCAAGCCGATATTTGGTAGTGGGCTATTTACAGTGATCGCTATTAAGTTTGAAGAACACATCAACCAATGTCGGACAATGATGGCTGAAATAAACTTGTCAGTGTATAAAATCGATCAATATACGCAGAAATAACAGATATTGCTTTGCACCAGACCGGTTGCTTTACGACAAAATAAGCATCAGTTTGGTTTCGACAGGACCGGCGCCAGCAGAATTGCAGAATACCATACGTCCAGGTCGCGTCTCTATGTGGCGCTCTACAAACAAAGCCACCCCTTCGAGGGTGTCCTGCATCTCTCAGTATCTCTTGTACTGTCCTGCATCCGTCATCCACGTCGCCGCGCGATATATTCCTCAGCTACGTTGCCCTGCGGCCCCATCATTCACGTGCCCCTGCGGTGACCCCAGTTACGTGTCTCTGCGGTGGACCCCGCCCACCAACGTCGGCGAGAGCGCCCGGTGCTCGGTTGGCGTTTGGCGGGGCGGACGGGTATCGGCCGTCTCCACGGCAGCTGGCGACCGGCTACAGCGCACGCGCCGCCGCCGCCGCCGCCGCCAGTCAAGGTCACAGCGGGCGCACAGACACGACTGAGGAAGCGGTGAGCGTGCCCGACCGCCGCCCGTCGGCACACGGCCGCGGCCGGACATACGGGCGGCCCACCTGTCGAGCCTGTCAGGTCGTCCACCCGGAGACACAGCACACGGTCAACCAGGAGACAGCGCGAGGCCGGCTCAGGGGCACAGCACGAGGCCGACTCAAAGGCAGTGCACGGCCAATCAGGAGACACAGCACACGGTCAACCAGGAGACAGCACGAGGCCGACTCAAGGGCACAGCACGAGGCCGACTCGAAGACAGTACACGGCCAATCAGGAGACACAGCACACGGTCAACCAGGAGACAGCACGAGGCCGACTCAAAGGCACAGCACGAGGCCGACTCGAAGGCAGTACACGGCCAATCAGGAGACACAGCACGAGGCCGACTCAAGGGCACAGCACGAGGCCGACTCAAAGGCAGTACACGGCCAATCAGGAGACAGCACGAGGCCGACTCAAGGGCACAGCACGAGGCCGACTCGAAGACAGTACACGGTCAATCAGGAGACACAGCACGAGATCAGTTCGGGGGCACAGCACAGTGCCAGCTCGAGAGCGCGGCGCAGTGGATCCGAGGACACGGCGTGCAGGAGACTTCAGCGCTGACGAACAGCGGGCTTGGCATCCCGACACTTAACCGACCTGTAGGCACAACATAGCGCATGACTGCTAGGCACAACACCCGGCCGACACCAGGGGCAGACAAACAATGACTTTGGAGGGATATCAAATAGTTCGGATTCGGCATCACATTGCAGCGCTCTCGGGACCCTGATACCACCAGATATGGCACAACACGCTCCTGTATACGGTACACAGCGGCAGCCAGACATGGCACAGCACGCTCCTGTATACGGTACACAGCGGCAGCCAGACATGGCACAGCACGCTCCTGTATACGGTACACAGCGGCAGCCAGACATGGCACAGCATGCTCCTGTATACGGTACACAGCGGCAGCCAGACATGGCACAGCACGCTCCTGTATACGGTACACAGCGGCAGCCAGACATGGCACAGCACGCCCTTATACGGTACACACGGCAGCCAGACATAAGCACGCTCCTGTATACGGTACACAGCGGCAGCCAGACATGGCACAGCACGCTCCTGTATACGGTACACAGCGGCAGCCAGACATGGCACAGCACGCTCCTGTATACGGTACACAGCGGCAGCCAGACTTATGGCACAGCACGCTCCTGTATACGGTACACAGCGGCAGCCAGACATGGCACAGCATGCTCCTGTATACGGTACACAGCGGCAGCCAGACATGCACAGCACGTACACAGCGGCAGCCAGACATGGCAAGCATGCTCCTGTATACGGTACACAGCGGCAGCCAGACATGGCACAGCACGCTCCTGTATACGGTACACAGCGGCAGCCAGACATGGCACAGCACGCTCCTGTATACGGTACACAGCGGCAGCCAGACATGGCACAGCACGCTCCTGTATACGGTACACAGCGGCAGCCAGACATTGCACAGCACGCTCCTGTATACGGTACACAGCGGCAGCCAGACATGGCACAGCATGCTCCTGTACACAGCACACAGCGGCAGGCGAGAGGCAATGCACGTCAGACGGCCGATGAAGCCCTGACAGCGGGAGACAGAAGACAACACCAGACTAGCCCGAGGTGTACCATGGCACTGTACCTGAACGCCTCCGACGAGAGTTGGCGCGCGGTCAGGCGCGGCAGAGCCACCATTTCCGGCTCAACATACCGGATGAGAAACACGCCACAGCCACCATGCAGGGTCCAAACTGATACAGAACGGTTTTACACGTGAAATGGAGCGGAACTCAGATGAACGGCAGCTGACCAAGCAGAGTGGTCACCAACGTCCGCAACCGTCGCTGGGAAAATCGATGCATATCAGTTCAGGGGACGTCCGCGCCATACGGACAGGGCGTAGCAGCGAGCCTCGCTAGTGAGGTGAGCACGTGACTGTGAATGGCCCGTACCGGCTGAGCCGGCGCCGCTACTCACTGACTGGCGGAGCGACGGCGGGGCCAGCCGGCGGCGGCTCGTCTCAGACCGGCTGAGGCGGCGCCGCTACTCACTGTGACTGGCGGAGCGACGGCGGGGCCAGCCGGCGGCGGCTCGTCCTCAGACCGGCTGAGGCGGCGCCGCTACTCACTGTGACTGGCGGAGCGACGGCGGGGCCAGCCGGCGGCGGCTCGTCTCAGACCGGCTGAGGCGGCGCCGCTACTCACTGTGACTGGCGGAGCGACGGCGGGGCCAGCCGGCGGCGGCTCGTCCTCAGACCGGCTGAGGCGGCGCCGCTACTCACTGTGACTGGCGGAGCGACGGCGGGGCCAGCCGGCGGCGGCTCGTCCTCAGACCGGCTGAGGCGGCGCCGCTACTCACTGTGACTGGCGGAGCGACGGCGGGGCCAGCCGGCGGCGGCTCGTCCTCAGACCGGCTGAGGCGGCGCCGCTTGGCCGGTGGCCGCTCCTCGCTGCCGGGCCGCTTCTCCGGCTCGGGCGGAGGACCGTTGCCGACGCTGCGCTGGTACTCCTTCATGAAGCTGCGGTGCTTGGCGGCGAAGTCCGGGTTGCGCGAGCGGGTGACGCGAGACCGCCGCGCGCCGTCAGCGCCGGCCGCGTCTGACGAGCAGCTGCTGGTGCTGCTCTTGCCCGTCTCCGACGAGCCCGAGCCCGGCTCCCGCTCCGGCTTCGGCTGTGGTTCCGGCTCCGGCTCCGGCTCCGGCTCCAGCTCCGGCTCCGGCTCCGGCTCCGGCTGCGTCTCCCGCTCCGACTGCGTCTCCGGCTCCGACTGCGTCTCCCGCTCCTGTGTCGAGTCCAGTACCGGCTGCGGCGGCTCAGGATCCATAGCTGCTCCATCCGAGTCACGGTCAGCGCCGTCTGCAGGGGAACAGCTCCCCGCCGGGTCCGCTCTCGAGCCGTTCCGGTCGCTGCTGTCGCTACCCTGGTCACCCTGCGGGGTATCAAGGTCCACCTCGGGATTTGTCGCGGCGGTGACGGTGTCATCCGCGACTGATGTGTCCATTGGCGGTGGATCAGATGTGGTGCTTGTATCTGCGCCTAATTCTGTAGCGTCCTTTGCGGTTGGCTCTGAAGGTTTCAGTACTGTGGTGTCGGGATCAGTGTCCATCGTCTGTTCAGCTTCGTCTGGCTTGCCATCACTAGCGGGTGATTTCTCGACCGCCGGTGGTGGCTCTGTATCCACGTCAGCCATACTCTAGAATGCTGCAATACAGAACGTCATTAATAACTGCACTTGGTGGTGCTAAGTTGGTAAATTGAATATGACCGCCGGTGGCAGTGGAATTTTACAATGACTTCAATTTGACGTTCAGCTTAACCACTGAGCTACCACCGCCCAATGCACACCCTGTGGCACTTGTGGCTCGCATGCTTATTATTGGTTGTTATCAGGGGAACATGTATATTTTCCTTATGCTTGCAGTGTCGTCCCTTTATACGTGCAGAAACCACCTGTAACCAGAGACAGTGTTCTCTCCCTCTCCCATAGATTACCTTCATGAGCACACCTGTGTACCTGCGTCGCTTCTGGCACACCTTGTTCCTCATACCCCGGGTTGTCCATTGTGGTCACACCTTGTCCCCCATACACCGGCCGGATCATTGTTACTGCTGAGCAAGCTGACGACACAGTGAAGAGAGTTTACACGTGTACGAATGTGCAGCTGGCACACCTTGTTCCCCATACCCCGGCCTGTCCATCGTGGCCACTGAGCAGGCTGACGATACGGTTATTAGATTTGTGCTTGGCACTCCTGGATGTGGAGAGGACAAATTTGTGATTATCAAACATGGAGGGAATACTTCTTTTCAAACCTGTAACATCTTATTATCATCTTCCACTTTCCAGTGAGGCTTGAGCATTTTATTAGAGCAGTTCACTGTCAAACACTACCACTCAACATCAAGATGGGAAAAATTTGCGGATTATCTTTTGAAAATGATAATGTTCTGGATGGCAAAAATGTAGTTATTTTTCAACCTTATGATATGCAGGCTGCGAGTTTCAGCTGGTGCTCTTGTAGTGTGCTTTTCAGCGATGTATCGATATACTTCTCTTCCGTGCGGGCTTGTTTCTACTTACTGGCTACCGTTGGTGTGTGCTGCAGAGTATCTTGTTCAGCAATGGTTGGTTACTGGACCTATTTCCATGTCAACTTTACATACTTTGTCAGGGTGTACAACCTCATCATCGTCAACGTGCGTCGTATCGCAATGTTGAGCGTACGAAGCGCTTAATACGGGCGCAGATGAGCATCGACAACAAAGAGGATTCCACATGGTCTAATCATGGGAGATATTCCGCGATCCGACGGAGACACTATTGCAGGGCTCTTACTGGGGTCTTTATGCCAGTTATCGCCGGCGGAGAGCGACCGACCTCGCACTGAAGCAGAGCTCCAATCAGCCACTGAAGCAGCAAGGCCTCATTCTGAGACTGAGGCGGTGGTGGCGTGTTTTACTACGGCACCAAAGCGGCGGAGACACTCCACTCTGTCACTGGAGAGGAAAAACTCCACTCTGGCACAGAGGTGGCGAGACTTGCCCTGACACCGAGGTGGCGAGTCTTACTCCGGCACCAGGGTGGGGAGACTTACTCTGGCACTGAAGAGAGACTCCACCCTGGCACCAGGGCAGCAAAATGATTTGGTAATATGAAGTTTTTAGGTGTTACAAAGAAGACAAAAATACGTACTTCCTCAAGCAAGCAATTGAATAAACATGGTCAAAATCCACTATGTCTCTGCATTATGGACCTAGCTCTCATGCAGACAACAGTAAAGGCAGTCAAAATCCATCATGTTGATTTTACTGTGACATAGTGGGCTTTTATTTTGTAAGCTTTATGATATTCATAAATATGTACCTGAATCTGCTGGCCTAATGGTGTTTGCCATCAACTATCTAATTAGACAACAGATACACAGTAGGATGTCAAATTTGTTTTGGTATTAGCATAATTTAAAATGTCATTGTTGTCTTTCACATTCAAAGTTGAGCCCATGGCATATATATGACTGTACCATTACCATTTGTTTTGAGGTTCATAATTTATTAGTAACCATATTCAGGATAAGAAAAATACCTATTCTATAAACTGGTATTGTATGCCATATCACATTATAGGAAATCCCCTTCCATAAAATTGCATTGCAAAATGTTTATGTATCACTATCCCTTATTGAGAAAAAGATCATTATGCTTATAAAAAATGTGCTGTTAGAAAGGAGATACAGACTTCATATGCATGCATCAAGAAGCAGGATGTTTGTGGTGGTGAATTGGAGTTTAGGGGCATGTCAATATCCATGGTCATTTTGTGCCCATAAAAAGCAGGATGGTTGATACTTCAGAAGTATGTCAAGTGAGTATTCAGAAGATTGTATATTCCACTCTTTCATGAATAATTTAGCACTGTAAAATAGAGTTGTGTAAACTGGCATAGCCAGTAAATTACTTTGGCCATACAAGGTGGCTCAACGTTCTTGATGTTATTGGCATAGAAACAGCCATAATCCACCAGATATGCATACTAAAAGCTGATTTGAACATTTAATTCAGCATTTGAAACCTGAAATCATGGGAGAACAATTCCTATCTCATTATTTTACCCAAATACCAACAAATACATACATACAAGGTCATCAAATCATCTATAATTATTCCACCCTATTTTTTCCAAGATGCCTATTAAGCCCAATAGTCACTAAACTAGGTATGCAGTACAAAATAAGTTGGAAGATGTGAAAAATGGATTTTCCACTGAAAATAATGGGATGGCAAAATGTTCATTTAGCATTAAGCTAAGAGTGGTGGTAGAAGCTAACATTAACCTATGGACACATAAGCAAATAGGTAGGTACCTCTTAGTGAGCAGGTTCTGGGTAAAGAATGTCAGGACAAAGAGAGCCAGCTGTATTAAAATCAGTCAATGATGGTGACTTCAATTGTGGTCAAACATGGAAGGAAACATCACAAGTGGCATGGGTAGAGAATTGGCAAGTAGGTCAGTACATATGCAGGCATGCTGGCAGGCAGGCAGGCAGGCAGGTAGGACCTACCTACCTACCTACTTACCTATGCAGCACCTGTCACATCATCTTGACTGGGGAATACCTATATAGACATCCTGAGGTAACATCACTACCTAACAAGTCCAACTACACCTACATCCTCATTAATTTTGTGCCTCTCCAACAGTGCAGGTTTCTTAACAAGTTACAAGTCAAAGCAGGCATGGATGCCAACGGGTTTTATTCAATTTGGCCATCAGGCTAAGATACCAATTTATTAGTGGCAGGTGCATCCAGAATATTTGAATTTACCAGGTGGGATAGCCATAGGGACTGGACTATGCAGTGTCTGACACCATTTACCAGCTCCTCACCATGGAAGTAAAAATTGACATGCCAGAAGGTCAAGGGTAATTAAAAATGGAAAAAATCCAGTGAACATGCTGAGTTTTGGCTAGCTGAAACATCAAAATTTCCAACCAAACGTTCATTGTAATTTGAATTTCAATTGTGCAGCACCTAACACAAGCAAACATCGAACGTTCAACAGATAGGAAGGTACCTACGTATATAAGTAGATAGGTAGGTACCTACCTACCCACCTACTTACCTAGGTAGGACCTAGGTAGGTATGTTCCCAACACCACATTCACCATTGATAGAACCAAGCGTCAGTCGAAAACTTACCTTTTTCTCGTTTAGTATGCGCTATCAAATGCAGAACGCCTGATCGTCACCTCTACAAATGATTTCGCCGATCACTACTCTAAACCGAGTGACGCCAGCGCATCCTCCGACTCCATCCCAACTCCCCCTTACACAGGCGACGAGACAAGCATGGCTGCGTGCGAAGCATTGTTTCATGTCTTTGTCCGTCAGGTGGCAGCACAAAGCGGAAGATACGTAGTCCTTCTGCGCGTGCGCAATCCACGGACCCGCCCATTTCAGATTTGTATCAAGACCTGTGGTTGGTTGGTATCGCCCTGTGACCGCGAGTAGTTGGTGCGTTCGTCGGTGTTAGGCGAAAAAGTAAAGCGTACTTATTCTGGCAATCCCCCACCCGCAACTCAATCACCTGCCATACCCAGCCACACACCAAGCCTGTGACTACCTGGGATGCCCAGATTTTGTATGGGGATCAGCGACGGCTGTGTTAAATAGCCCTGACAGCAGTTACAGCTAGCTCCTGGTAGGTTAATATCCCGATAAAAATCGTCCCTGCCCAGAGAGTAGCACACACACACATATATATATATATATATATATATATATATATATATATATATATATATATATATATATATATATATATATGTATATATATATATAGGTATGTATATATATATGTATGTATTTATACTTATGTATATATACGTGTGTGTATGTATGTATGTATATGCAAGGTTTTTTTTACAATGAACGAAGAATCGTGTACAAGTTGGGGAGGGGGACAAAGTCAATGTCTACGTTTTGCCTACAACGCTCACAAGTTATACTTATTTTGGTCTTAAGGTCATATATCGTCATTTGCCATATGGCGTCCAAAGATCAATTTCAGCCTCCCATTGGTCATATGGCGCTCATTTTATGCATTAACTTTATGGCTCCCCATTATCGCAAAGCATACTTGATGACATTTTCACTATGTGGCGGATGGAGACGATGGCTACGAAACGGGCACGAACTTGGTGGGGATCTGCAAATGTTCCCTAAAAATGACGAAATTTTCGAAACGGAAGGAGATTCACACACCCGATCGAGTCTCCCACCCCATCTCCAGCTCACATTAGAATATGCCTTGCAGCATTGACCATGTGCAGCGGCACATCCGAATGTGGGCCATGGGGGTCTGGCCCTACTCACCCATCCCAAAAAATACAAGTTGTTTGGATTTTCGCTACTCCAAACCAGACGTCTGTCTTCCCGCTATATTCGTGTCCCACGCCAAATCCAGAGGGCATCACAAAAATCGTCGATAAAGTAATGGTTGATTGATGGCTATTTTTCAAGCAGGTCTGGAGAGGTAACGCCAGTGGCTGGGACGCGGTCCCGTGATTCAAGGTGCATGAACAGCCAAGAAAATGTGGGGAACAAGACGATTATTTGGCCAATTCTTTCCAGACAGCACCATAGGATCAATGGCTAATACCGAAGAAAATTGGAAGGGACATGTCGTGCCCAGCTCCCTCAGAGCTAACACTCTTCCCATCACGCCACCTTTTGCTGAGTCTATGATGGTGAACTTTAAAATTAAATATACACTGATCAGTACCATAAGTTGGAGGCCCTGGCGAAGGTTTTTGGTTAGCCAAAGCAATGATATCTGACTTGAAAACAAGGTAACTGCCGAAGAAAGGTCAACGGGGTAGAGTTCAATGAACTTTATTTATCTGGCGTCTAGTTATACCCGATATTTGCAGGTGCTTGCACTCACCACCGGGGGTGGGGCCTCGACACAATTTTGGAAAGGATCAGCAATGCCAAAGCTGTTGAATTCGACAAGCATTGGGTGATCTTGGCTAGGGCGCTCCATAGGGCTCCATGATAAAATTTGCAATCAAGTGAGGGGCTCGAACGGGCCGAATCCCTCGAATGAGTTAAGAACTTGATCGGCGCTATCGGCAAGAACATCGTGTTTTAGAAATCCACAGACATTTTTGCTCTCTGTATATCGCTCCCTCACCAGCTTCCTCTGTATGGCGTGGGACAACGGCGGCAACCCGCTGCCCGCGACGATGTAGCGCGCAATGTCGTTGCGGACTGTGTTGGAGAACAGCCATCCGCTCTCGTTCGCGGTGCCTGCACTGGGCCGAAGCATCACAGATGTGACAATCGTTACCTGGTCCATGGCTTCGTCGCCCGCGTCGAGCACAGCGAGATCACGTCAGCCCGCGGTAGGCCAGCGTGCGGTCGTTCGTTAATTTATTGGCTCGTTGGTCAATAACACATACGTCATTAATTCAGCCCCTGCACTGATGGGTATATTTAATCTTGCTCTGATTTACACGCATTACACCATGGAAGAGTCTGTCCCTGACGGAAGGAAAATTTAAAAGCTACAAGTTTCACGTCATGCATCTAAATAGACAGCACATGCAACACTGTCTCGCTAGTGAGCATCGTTCGTTGCACACATTCTCTAAGAAAACTGGCAAGAATTGTAAATTACCAGGATGCAATCTTTAAAAAAAAATCGCCAGACGGTATCCCGACCCGGTGTAGTGGGGTAGGGACAGAGGACTGGGTGCAAGAGAGGTGCAGCCCCTCCCCAGCCCCCTACATCCACATTAAATAAGCTTTAGCGATAACTATGCGCGTCGTACGGAACAAAGGGACCTAAACTGGCTAATTCGTTTTTGCCTTTACCCACAACCCCGGATATGTTCAATGCACGTAATCAACGATTGACCAGTTACCATGAAACAAGATTGCGTAGCTCAGAAAACAAGGCTGTGTAGCTGTGTAGACAGGAGTAAGTGAGCTTTAGATGTTGCACGCATTGTGCAGCATAATAATGCACATCTGTCTTGGGCACGTGATACTTTCTCTCCTATTATTAATACGTGAAATTGGTGACTCTTCGAGTTCGTCCAGAAAGGTAATGTTCATTTGCCAACCTCCCACGTGACGTTGGCTCTTGTCACACTCAATTTACTGTGAACGACGCTTCGCTTTCGTTGGCGTAGATAAGCACGTTATTACTCTTCGCCTCACACTCAAGCGCCAGGAGCAGAATCGCTCGCTACCAGCCAACCCAGCGCACATTCCACACTTGTCAGCAGGAACAGCCCAGACCACCGCGAGCCAGACCGACGTGCCCATCCTCAGCCCGAGCCTCCCATCTGCCGGCTGAGGTGGGAGTGCAGCAGCTGACGCAGGTCGCCGTTCTGCTGCTGCAGCTGCAGGACCTGCAGCCGCAGCGACTGGCGCTCCTGCAGCACCTTGTTGTAGCCGTGCAGGCCGGTGGCGAGCGCGCGCCACAGCCGGCGCTGCGACTCCGGCTGGACGTGCAGGAACTGGCGCCAGAAGCGGCCGTGGACCGGCGGCGGCGGCAGGGCGGCCCACCGGCTGCCGGCGGCCGGCCGGCCCGCGCTACCCGCCGCCGCGCCCGTGCGCGTCCGCTGCTCGTCCAAGAAGTCGGTGAGCGAGCGCAGCACGTCGTCGGGCGACACCAGTCGGCCCGCCGCCTGCGGCCATCCGTCGCCGCCGCCACGGGACGAGCTGGACTCATCCGGCGAGGTCGGACGCGGCGAGCCGGCCGGCGCCGGCGGCGGCCGCACCACCGCCGGCAGAGAGACGGGCTGAGGCGACGGCCGCTGCTCGCTGGCCGCCGGCGACGCGTACCTGCCGCGGCAAGGTCATGCCCGCTCAGCGTTGGAAAAACAGCCTGTTTCTAGATGTTTGTCATCCAGAACATTATCCTTTCCAGAACGTTATTTTCTGATTTTTTCTCACTTGGAGGTTGTCAGGTCGGTGAATACCCAGTCCCCGCCACGGATTATCAGCCTTTTAAAAATAACCATCAGTAAATAGGCATAGAGTTGAGGGGGATGAGGTAGAATACGTCATCATTTCGCTTTTCGTGTTAATGTTAACTATTGGCGCTATGGGGCAAAATGGTTTTGAACATCCACTTTTTGCCAACGTTCCTACACCTCTGCATCATAATGATGCGATGACGCTACTAAGTATGTTGCCATAAAAGTATGTCTTGAGCTGCACTTCATCGCACCTGAATATATTTTGATATATTGATTCATAAACAATGGCTGCTTTACAAACTATAATTGGGTCAGACTCTGTGGTGAACCAAAATGTGAACCTAATTATAAACGTCAGGATGAGTAGAATAAAGGAAAAGATGCATCCTATTAATTTTGTTGTGAAATCTTTTTTTTTAATCGTAAAAATTCATCCTACCTCTAATGACAGATGGAGGTTGGTTCTAAATATTGCGTAACCGGCAGACTTCGACAGCATATTCCACCATTTCGTGCTAACGCAGAATATAATAAATGCCACCGTTGAACACGCCGCGATTCCTTGATATAATGAGCTAGATCTAAAACTTAGAAAGCAAGAACTTCACCTGTTCGACTTAACGTTTTTAGTAGGTCCGGTCTGCAGTGCGTCGGTACTGTCAGCAGCCACAGAGCGCCATAAATCCCATCGCAATCGACGAGCTCTAAATCCCAATAATCAATGACTGGGCCAGTCCATGGCAGCGCCCTGTGCCGACGCCCGCTGTGCACAGACGTGCCGCGGGCCAGTGTCGCCCGGCCGGCCGCTGACCTGACTAAGTGGCTGCAGAGCTGCTCCAGGTCAGCCTGGCTGCGCACGCCGAGGGCCGACATGATGGCGTCCAGCCGCAGCAGCTCGCCCTCCTCGCCGGGGATGTCGGCCAGCAGCCGCTGCAGCTTCTCCTCCACCAGGAAGCCGGCGCTGTCGCTGAGCAAGAGCAGCAGGCGACGCAGCAGCGGCGGACCGGGGCCCAGGACGGCCGCCGGTGTCGGCCCTCCGGCTGCCTGCGATTCCGTCTCCGACTCTGGCGCCGGAGCCAGCGACTGGCGCACCACCTCCATCGCCGAGCCCGCCTTCATCTGCCGCCAGACGGTGCCACGACCCAATTACACGGGTCACGGCCATCGTAATGTCGTAGCAGGCCCCTGCTAGGTCACTTGAGGAAGTTCAGTTGCATGCGATTTTCCGAAACACGTCAATATAGTCAAAGCATACAAACATCTCGAAATTCACGAATATGCCGATTGCGGACACAAAAATCGGCAGAAAGTGTCGATGCTTCACCTCTTTACACAGGGGTTATTTCGGCGTCGGATGAAGCACAATTCCAACTGGATAATTTTCCAATCGCACTCCAAGTGTGAAGATTTCAGTGTGTCAAGAACGACGCTTTTTCAGCACTGTTGCGATGCTAGTGTAGATAATTTAGATAAATAAGCCGCCCCGGTAGCTCAGTTGGTTAGAGCGCTGGCCTGCACTGGTCTCCCCTGTCCTGGCAACATAGTGTTCGAGTCGCTTCGCGCGCTCGCATTTAGCCCCCGTCCGGGAGTCAGTTGGCAGCTGGCCCGATAAGGCCGGTGACGAGCTACCGGGCGGCCGTGTCGGTGCATTGGCGGCACGTTAAACTTTCGGTCAAAATTCTGCCATTGAACTGGAGTTCATGGGGCGGGTGGTGGGGCCAGGGTTCACGCAACAAGCTCTGCTTAGCAATAGAACCCTGGTTCATAAAGTCATCCAAGCAATAACTCGGACGACATATTTTTAATCAATGAAACAAATATATGCTCAAACTGGCATTTTTTCAACCTCATGATGTCAGTGAAACTATGGCATAATTAAAATCATTCCAGAACGGGCGAGATGGTGTCAACCATGGACACCATCTCGACTCACAACATCATGACATCGTGCTCACATGAAACCTAGAAAATGCATGCTCGTTGGTGCATTGCACATCAGTCCAGGATGCGTACAAGGTAATATCTCGCACGGTCTGCATATGTGACCAGAGGAAGATCTCGGGTACCTTCATATCAACTCACACTCCTCCACTCCCCCACCCAAAATGGGCGGAGTCGAGGGGTCTGATGATCTGATGATCCCTGTCTATTCAGATCACGCCTGAGAAAGGGTCGAGGGTGTGGACATGATCCGACCACATGGTCATGATTCGATGAAGTCAGACGGCGCGGGTCTGGCTGGGACAGATGGTGTTGGTCTGCTTGTCTCACGTGAAAGTCTGCTTGGGTCAGATGGTGACGGTCTGGTCGAGTTGGATGGCGACGGTCTGGTCGAGTTGGATGGCGACGATCTGGTTCGATCAAGCACTACGTTCTGGATTTGTGTGGCAGGGTCAGGTGCTGATCGGGTCATCTCCGGCGGGATGAGGTGGTCCGGGTCTGACTGACTCACCTCCGGCGGGGTGAGGTGGTCCAGGTCCGGTGGATGGAACGGCAGGCCCAGCTGCTGTTCGTGGATAACCTTGTCGGCGCGCACCACCTTGTCCAGCTGACAGCGGCAGCTGTCGTAAGTCATCTGGAAAATCTGGTGCAGCTGGCGGTTGTGCACCGACACAAAGTGCTGGTTCCGCTCGCCCAGGTCCACCAGCATGTCCGTCAGCCGCCTGTCCAACACGCACGTGACCATGGCGTGACCTCAGGGCAGTGTACGGTCTCAGTCGTGCTGAAGGGACGCCAGGGCGCCTCAACTGCACGACCTCTCCATGACGCGGGGCTGGTCGGTCAGATGGCGCCATTATCATCCACGCCGACGCCAGCATACACTGCAGGCCGCGCGGCAGAACCAACACCAGGAGCGGCCGACAGCAGCTCTGGTCGTCACCAACAAGCGTACTATTTGTACATACGCACCTTCAACTAAAAGGAATAAAGAACGATTGCCAATGGATAAATGGCCACCGTAAGGCGCTAAGCTGTGCCTTTGCCGTTGCACCTATTGCATAAGGTAATGAAATTGCAATTCTGAGTTGGCGTGGCACCTGACCCCAGCCCATGGCTGCCCTACAATCTGCTCCTGACATACATAACAACCTGGCATCAGCGACAGTGCCGCACCATTCTGAGCAATCTGAAGTCAATACAGCATCAAGTTATAGTCCCGTTCCTGGTGTCAGCCAGTGTCACGCCTGGTGTCGGCCATAAAACACCACACCATGGCGCCACACCTCAGTCGGCCACAACCCAGCACATCACAACACAACACACCTCACACGACACACGACATACGACACACCACACCACAGCGCCATACCACAGTCGGCCACAACCCAACACAACACAACACACCACACCACACCTCACACGACACACGACACACCACATCACACCACACCCCACACCTCACACCTCACACACCACACCACACCACACCACAGCGCCACACCTCGGTCGGCCACCACACCACACCACGCCGCCACACCTCAGTACCACACCTGATGTCATCTGTGAGCTGCTGCAGCTCAGCTCGCTGGCCGCTCTCCTGAGCCGCCAGACGCTGCCGCATGCTGTTGAACGTATCCTGCAGCTTGTTGAGCTTGCGCTTCTGCTGGGATTTGGTGATGGTGGACTCCTCGTCGCGGCGGCGTAAAACCTGAACAGAATGCGACCCCAGTTCACGGATACGCGTCAGGGGCACATGCGATAGGTCAGTAAAGAGCAGGCAACAACGACCAGTCGTCCTCCAGTGAAGCAAGACAAGGCACAACACAAGCTCTGGCTGTGTCGTGCTCAGACATAACTCAGACACACTGGATACGGAGCACACACCGGTCGCGTCAACACACCTGGTAGTTGTAGTCGAGTTTCTCGGTGTTGAGCAGACAGGCGGCCTTGAGCTGCTCCAGCTGCTGCTGCAGCAGCTCCACGTCCTTCTCCAGCGTGCTGCGAACCTGCAGAGACAGTCAATAGAGCTGTGCGGCCGCTCACCACTGACGCTCACCGCTGCCGTCGCCAGTCGTGGTGTTCACCTTGCATGGAAGGTTCAGAGGTAAAAAAACCTCCGATATGGTAGATGTGGTCGGCGCCCAAATGGTTATAACTATCAGCAGTTTTGGAGACCAAAATTAACTAAACAGCTTGATAATGTCAAGAGCTGGACAATTGTGTCTGCTGGAATGATTTTGCATTTGCAAATTATATTTCCTGAAATAGTTACGC
This sequence comes from Imbricaverruca yamaguchii, assembly GCA_034440575.1. NCBI lineage: Eukaryota > Metazoa > Arthropoda > Thecostraca > Neoverrucidae > Imbricaverruca > Imbricaverruca yamaguchii. The sequence goes on along the minus strand of JAOTOL010001636.1, from coordinate 2,929,220 downwards.
TCTGACGAAAGATAATTTGCTAAAATAATTATTGCGTAGGGAAGACCCACTTGGAACAAAAGCACGTTGGCAAAAGTTTCCGGCCATCGCTGTGACTTGATAAGCTACTCCTAGCTTTTCATTCAGCAATTGGATGGATTTCCTCGCTCCAAGCAAAGCTACTCCTAGCTTTTCATTCAACAATTGGATGGATTTCCTCGCCCCAAGCACATGTCAAGAATGTGAACAGAAATCTGCTCGCAGAAGCACCGCGCTTGACCCGAGCGCCGCTTTCATCGGCGACCGGTCGGCGACCACTGCACAGAATAACATGGAAAACGCCTGACTGCTAGCGACAAATTGGACGCCGTCGGCGACCACCATTTGGCTTTTTTACCTCTGAGGAGGCTAAACAAGTTGGTGGCCCACCGCACTGGTAACCGTGCATTCTCTCGCGTCCCCGATGCTGCTTCTCGATATACGGCGGTGGGTCTCAAAAGAAACTTGCTGAGGGACAGCAAATCGTGGATTTCTCAGCTAGGGTTATTTTCGCCCGACGGAAATTTGACGTCTCGAAGCTGCGTGATGCACTGCGGTGGTTGCCAGCAGAGACTGGCAAAACATTGCACACTGGCACTGACGCATAAAGCTCTGAAACATCACATGATAGCATCGATAGTCATTGCCTTTCACGCGAGCCAAGGCACGAAAGCGCGAAGTACCCCGTGGGATCGACTAAACTGGTTTCCACAATCCGGGATCGAGGCGGGAAAGCGGACCTCCTGTCATCGGCCGCCAGCAGTGTACAACGGAGCCGCCTGTCCGCACACTTCCCTGACACGTCTCGCCGACATCTCTGTCGCTCTCTGAAGAAACTACTCAGCACATCGTGCTAATATCAACCACGGATTGCGATGCATGTGTGCATTGCATTTATGTGACAAACCAGGGTCGTCTTTTAGTGTGCGAAATATTGGATGTGCAGCTGCTGAGCTTGTGTCTCCTGCACCTATTTGACCGGGGGAGAGAATAGCCACTCTGACAGTGGACAACAACACGATAGTCAATACAACACATTACACGTGCATTTGACAACTGACGTTATAGAATCAGACTACAGGTAAACAAGCTTTCTCCTCCAATTCTCATGAAACACTGGACGGTGGACCAGGCTGCTAGTCAACTGGGGTACAAATCAGAACGGAAAATCAACATAAAAATAGCAGCAAAAAATATGTCTTCTCTCTGGCAAAATTCTGCCTAAAGACTCCAATATGGTTTCATGCTTCAACATTCTGACATTGCCTTTACTTCCTCTCACACCTCGTGCATGCGTCTGTACAGGAGTGAGCACAGAGCGCACCAAGCCAACAACTGCCACTAACGCTAGTAACGAGGCGTGATGGTTACCTTACCAATACCACTACCTTCAGCATGAGCCCTTCGGCAGAAATACTAACGCACTTCCAGTTAAACTAATCAATTCACATCCAAACAATTGAACACTGCCGTCCGACGTGATCATCCCTGCACCCGCCGTACCTTACCATCCACCCCTCCCCTCCCCAGCCATCTGATCTGATCAAGGTGCGGGACCTGCCAGAAGTGGTGACGCCTCCCACCTGGCGGAACTCGTCGGCGTCCCCCCCCCCCCCACAGCCAACTGATCTATGGCCTGCCAGAAGTGGTGCGCCTCCCGCCCCCCCCCCACCATCTAGAAGGTGCGGGACCTGCCAGAAGTGGTGACGCCTCCCACCTGGCGGAACTCGTCGGCGTCCCCCCTCCCCCCCCCCACAGCCATCTGATCTGATCAAGGTGCGGGACCTGCCAGAAGTGGTGACGCCTCCCACCTGGCGGAACTCGTCGGCGTCTTCACGATGCACAGAGCCCATCACCGTGTCGTGTTCGTCAATCATCTCGATGTAGTTCGCCAGGCGCTTCTCCTCCACCTGAACAACAGAAACAACTGTGAGAAGCATTTTCAACATCAACCGGGCAACCGGGCAACTTGGTTCGAGTAATTCGCGGGAGTGGACACTAGCGGCCTCCCCTCCCACCCCTCTCCTAATATCTGAAATATTTTGAAAATTGTTTGGGCGAATTCGGACATTCTAAAGGGGGAAATTTCTGGTCATATTATGTTCCGTCAGAATACCAACATGTCACACGCGAGCCATATGCCTGGTTTATTTCTATTTTATTCTTTATGAAAGTCTAGAAAGGGATAGAGGCTAATCCAGCGACACCATCAAATGTTGAGCATGTGATATACATTCCGTCTCCCATCAGAGTCACGAACCTCATGGTCAGAGTGTCGGATACACTGTCCGATGAAGTACCCGGTACTCTGCCCGGAATAGTAACCGGTACCGGGCACTATGTCCACGGGCTTCGTGATTTTTCTGAGAGACGAAACGTACATCACATGCTCTACATTTTTAACCTGTCTGCACATACAAAGCATTCTACGATTGATGCAGCCAACACGAAAGCAGGGAAAACGCTTCATGAAGCTATGTCTATATCTTTCGGCGTCACCTGTCTGTATGTGCATTTCACTGTATATTATATACATATACACCACGCACATTTCGTGCATATAAAATGTTACCCTAAATTCGCCTCCCAGGAACCGACATTGAACACAATTATCCACTGGAATTTCAGTTTGAAATGAACCAGCTACATATATAATGAGTCGGATGTAACCAGTCGGCGCCTTTCGCAATAGCAGCGAAAGTACTGCGAATCCACCACACAATCCCTCCCTGGAACCGTTCGTGGTCGTAGAATGGCCAAATGAAGTGCTCCCGATCCTTGCCCATCAGCATGCACATTTATTTCGATGCATGTGACCTCCAAAATTAACCTGGATTTTGACTCCTTGGATACCTTCACTTTCGGATGCAATATATAATATACTACAAGGTGACTGGGAAAGAAATTAGCAGCCACCGATGGCATATCACCGCCCTCCACAACATAACAACGGATGCATAAATGCGTAACTTTTTTGCAGCAGTCCTTGGTACAATAAAGCATGTTTGAATGAGTGGTTATGCACAAAATAGCTTTTGAAGAAACTTCACCAAGCTTCAGGGCTCTAGCGTAGATGGTTCAGAAATGGCACGCGAGTCTTCAGGCGGCGAAATACCCCGCACAATGACCACGCCAATATGAATCAGACATGACCAATGTATGGCCGTTTGTCTTTACCGGGTAACATGGAACGAACCAGGCACACGCTTGTTCCCCATTACAAACCTTGTCTGTCTGCAATGCAACTAATACTCGCTAACGACACGTGGAAAAAGGGGCACTTGCAGATATCGTAACGTGACTGATCTCAAACCTGCATCATCGTAGTATCACAACATGACAATTTGTAATATTATATAATACATTAATGCAATTAATTGGTCCTGCTGCACACATGACTTCTATTGTATAGTACATATACGTTCACTAGTAGACCTCGGAAGAAGCATGTCAGTAAAAGCCCAAATAGCACATAGATTGTAAAGCAGGCGCATCGTATTCAATTAACGACACTCCGAAACTGTAACATTTGGTCGAAAAATACGCCCAAACTGTCGGCGAACCAACCCCGACTCCACGTGAGAGAGCGATAAGTATGCAGGTGTCCGAAACCGCTGGAAACCGTCGCTGTGTCTGTCCGAAACCGTCGCTGTTCGGGAGATGCGAAACCTTTCAGTATCTACCAGACAATCGAATCTTGCAACGGTGTGGTAGACAGTCGCAGCCCCCCTCCCTCCATATCCCAAACAACCGAGCCCTGTATCAATGCCGCAGACAGTCAAAGCCTCTCCGATCGCCGAATTGCTCCTTACAGCTACGATGGCATCCAGCTTTTCCTGCCACTTGACGTCGTGCCGATGGCGAGTGTCGTCCAGATCCTCCGTCATGGCGTCGTAGATGTTCATCAGCTCGCGCAGGTAGGCGTTCCGCAGTATCACCAGCTGGTCCTTCATCCGCTGGATCAGCACCGTCGAGTCCTGCGGCACGATTGCCACCACTGAGGTCGTATTGATTTGGGACTAGGGAAGCAGAAGCTTGATTGGTTGTACAGCGCTCGTACACCACTGGCACTTGGAATACAAGGTCACACTGGAGTCTGGACCAATTTATATATCTACATGGCCCCAGAGCCGCAGCCTCTTTGCTAGGCTGACGCACCAAAAGGACACACAATGAGATACATTGTGGAAAACTAGAAATAAAATCATGCAATAAGTGAGTATAAATAATCCAGTGCACGGAAAGATGACATCGTGGGTGAATAGCCATGCCTACTAGACAAGGAGGCTCTTTGTTAATTATTTCGGTTTTATGGCGTTTCGACCAGAATTGATCACTCGCGTCCACGCGGAGGCTCGTCGGCCCCATGTGACTCTACTCCACCGCTACCGTACCGTCAACCTGAACATATTCTCCGCAGTTTTGCGTTGCGCTCACATAGGCACATTCACTGCTATTAAAAAATACCATATCGTCATTTTTAACGAATACAGTTTTACAATTCACGAGCTGGCGTCCTCAGTTAAAATAGGGCGACTACAATGGAAATTGACAACACAAAGAAAGCGCGCGTGACAGTAGCTCATACCAGGCTTGTCCAACCACACTGCTATTCGCTCCACCCCTGGGACCACCGATCCTGCGAAGCCACTCGGCTGGGTGGCGGCGCTGGGCCGCCGACGAACCTGGCCGTGGGTCGCCACCTCCACGTTGTACTCGTCCTCCATGCAGCGCAGCTCGGCCTCCAGACTCCTGACGACGGCGTCCTTCTGCGCCAGCAGCTCGTCGCAGAAGGTGCGCAGTGACGTCAGGTGGGCGTGCAGTGCGCCGGGAGCGTGCTTCACGGTGCTGGTGGAACAGTTTGTCAGCCGACACTCGGATCCAATGCAAATATCGACACTGACGAAGAGCCTCGGCGCTCCTTTACTACTCAGGTGGCGATAAAGGTGGCGGAGGGTCGCACACTCTTCACGCCGAATAGATGTGAAGGAGCTGAAATCCCAGGCAGCTGACTAGGTATACTGCGGTGCAAACGTGTCAACGAATGGGCTACCGTCTCTCCGAAGATATTGATGATGCCTATATGCTTAATGAATACAATGCGATACTGAACCCAATATTGAATACGGTGCGAAATTTTTTTAGCAATTGAGCTTGGCCTGAATATTGAATACGAACTGGATACTGGATCAGGTACCGATACTGAATATAGCTAGAGTTACGATACTACTACTGCCCGGTATCACTTCAAAAGTTCAAAAACAGCTACAATTTGCATTGTGGTGTGCTCCCGCGTAACAGAAAACACAGCTTGAAATATCCAACAATAAGGAGCATATATGTGTACAAATCACAACACTATTGATCTTCACCTGGCGCACCGTTGCTGCTCGAACATCTAATAATGTGGCTCCGTGCGGCACCAGCCTGTCACCGAGCTGCGTAACATGGCCAAGTTCCCACCTGACCCAGAACGTGGTAATATTGTGCACGGCTAGCTTGTCCCAGAGCTCGCTGACGTGGTGAAGTTTTCACCCGACCCATGGCTAATCTGTCCCAGAGTTCCGTGACGTAGTGAAGCCTCCAACTTACCCACGGCTTATCTACCACATAGCCCCGTGACGAGCATCCACCCAACCCATGGCTACCCTGTCCCAGAGCTCTGTGACGTAGTGAAGCCTCCACCCGACCCACAGCTTATCTATCCCATAGCCCCTGGACGAGCATCCACCCGACCCACGACTAACCTGTCCCCGAGCTCGGTGAAGTGGTGAAGCCTCTACCTGACCCACGACTAACCTGTCCCCGAGCTCGGTGACGTGGTGAAACCTCTACCTGACCCACGACTGACCTGTCCCTGAGCTCGGTGACGTGGTGAAGCCTCCACCTGACCCACGACTAACCTGTCCCTGAGCTCGGTGACGTGGTGAAGCCTCCACCTGACCCACGACTAACCTGTCCCAGAGCTCGGTGACGTGGTGAAGCCCTCCTGACTCACGACTAACCTGTCCCAGAGCTCGGTGACGTGGTGAAGCCTCCACCTGACCTCGCCTGTCCCAGAGCTCGGTGACGTGGTGAAGCCTCTACCTGACCCACGACTAACCTGTCCCAGAGCTCGGTGACGTGGTGAAGCCTCTACCTGACCCACGACTAACCTGTCCCAGAGCTCGGTGACGTGGTGAAGCCTCTACCTGACCCACGACTAACCTGTCCCAGAGCTCGGTGACGTGGTGAAGCCTCCACCTGACCCACGACTAACCTGTCCCAGAGCTCGGTGACGTGGTGAAGCCTCTACCTGACCCACGACTAACCTGTCCCAGAGCTCGGTGACGTGGTGAAGCCTCCACCTGACCCACGACTAACCTGTCCCAGAGCTCGGTGACGTGGTGAAGCCTCCACCTGACCTACGACTAACCTGTCCCAGAGCTCGGTGACGTGGTGAAGCCTCCACCTGACCCACGACTAACCTGTCCCAGAGCTCGGTGACGTGGTGAAGCCTCCACCTGACCTACGACTAACCTGTCCCAGAGCTCGGTGACGTGGTGAAGCCTCTACCTGACCCACGACTGACCTGTCCCAGAGCTCGGTGACGTGGTGAAGCCCCACCTGACCCACGACTAACCTGTCCCAGAGCTCGGTGACGTGGTGAAGCCTCCACCTGACCTACGACTAACCTGTCCCAGAGCTCGGTGACGTGGTGAAGCCTCTACCTGACCCACGACTAACCTTTCCCAGAGCTCGGTGACGTGGTCCAGGCGTTGCTGCGCCAGCTCGGCGTCCTGCTGCTGTCTGGCCTGCCGCTGGAGCTGGCTCAGTTCGCTGTTGCGGCGGAACTCCACCTCGCGACTCTTGAACGCCACCGCCACGTTGGTAACCATCTCCAGTCCGTCGTCCTGCAGCTTCTCCAGCTTCTGCTGGCTGTCGGCGAACTGGCGGTCCACCACGGCCACCTCCACCGGAGCAGACTCCAGACCCAGTCTGTTGGTGGGACGGCAAACGTCACTCAGCCGACCGATGGAGGGGACATATCATGCACGATGCCTAAAAAGTGGATGCATGCATATCCACGATAGGATAGAAGGGGTAGATCGATACACCCAGAGACAGAGGGGAATGCATGGCTTCAGCATCTGACAAACATGGTTACAATAGCTGAGACATAGCAAACAATTCAGTCTCAACCTCACAATAGCCAAAAAAAAACATTCGCGTTGACGCTAGCTTGAATGTTGCAACAGCCGAGACACAACACAAACGCCGCTCCCAGCCTGAGTGCTGCAACAGCCGAGACACAACATAAATACCGCTCCCAGTATGAGTGCCACAATAGCCAAGACATAACACTAACTAAGCCAAGAAATACACCACTGGTACGGCGGCCAGCTGGAGTGCTACACCAGCCGACACAACACTGGCACTGCTGCCGATGAAGCCAAGGTTTGGCCGAGGGATATCGACTACAGCAGCAGGTGCTTACACGCCAGACGTTCAGTGCGTTTGCTGGCGGTGTGACACTTATTCGAAGAGCCACCCTGGCGCGCAGCATCTACTGGGTGAACCGCTCTTTTTATCTCATCTAGTGGGCGAGCCGTTCCTGACAACGCAGTGCCTACTATGTGAATGACTCCTAGCAGCGCGGCACCTACTGGGAGGGTAATTCCTTGTGGTGCAGATTTACTGGCCGAGCCGCTCCTGACGACGCAATACTTACTGGGCGAGTCGCTCCTAATGGCGAGATACTTACTGGGCGAGTCGCTCCGGACGGCGAGATATTTACTGGGCGAGTCGCTCCTGATGGCGAGATACTTACTGGGCGAGTCGCTCCTGGTGGCGAGATACTTACTGGGCGAGTCGCTCCTGATGGCGAGATACTTACTGGGCGAGTCGCTCCTGATGGCGAGATACTTACTGGGCGAATCGCTTCGGACGGCGAGATATTTACTGGGCGAATCGCTCCGGACGGCGAGACACTTACTGAGCGAGTCGCTCCCGACGGCGAGATATGTACTTAGCGGATCGCTCCTAACGGCGAGATACTCACTGAGCGAGTCGCTCCTGACGGCGTACGTTCTCCTTGAAGCGCTGAATACGCATACGGCGCGCGTTGATGCGCACCGCACTGACGTCCGACTCGAGGTCGGCTGCGATGCTGCTCTTAAGCGCCTCCTCCTCCATTTTGCTGCCACGATGAGCCATCCCGACTGAAACACACCCGCAACCAAGGGTGAATCCACGGAAGAATACCCGAATGGTTTACCTTCACCATGATTCAGTCTTTTTCTCCCGCAAACGCTAAATAAGTATAAAACGCCAAATATGTTTGGTGAAGAGGGCGAAGTATCAATACATATTCCTGAAATACCCATTGAAGAGAGCATACAATGAGGATGATTCCTACAGGTAGAAAGTCGTTCTAAAACTGGGTTATCAAACCTGAATGGCAGCAAAGGCTGAAGTGACCTTTTAGCAGGTAGGTACCTACAGTTACGAATCCAATAGTCTCTTCATGTACTCAATGCCTTCAGACATCGCGAGGAATAACTACGTAATCAGTGCAAAATGAATTAAGCGCCTATGAAATACGTAACTCTTCACACAATTCAATGTATCAATTGGTACCTTGATGCCATACCCATATTCACATCTACCTTGGTTGATACCTTGGCAATATTGGATATTACTCACCTACGAGAGTGCGCCTTCAAAACCTGTTAAGTGCTTCTTCCAGTCCAAGTATCAGTCGTAGCTGCTTGTTGTCGTCTCGTCCTGTTCATTTTCGTTGTGGCTGCTTATCCCGGTCTGACAGATGCAGATCCACACTCGGTCGTAAGCACACCGTCGTCTCAACACATCGCCCAAATTTTACCCTATTGCGTTTGCCTGCTTAAGGCTCCTGTTTCATCCCGTTTTCCTCCAGAACACCAAGTTATTTAACTTGCGACTGTTCCCGAACACCACTTCATTGATTAAATTTTCCACACTTCAGCGTTGCCTTGGTTACAACAGATAATTACTGACGCCACTTCCCCTATGGCAAACCATCAGTGCGTGTGATCAATGAACCGATCAATGAACCGATCAATAAACCGATCAATGAACGACGAGCGCAATAGCATGCAGGACATGCATTTGGCAATAACCGTACACACTGCATGAGCGCACATAAAGTATATATACATATATATGTGTGTGTGCATGTGTGTGCGTGTGCGTGTTTAGATGTATATATATATATATATATATATATATATATATATATATATATATATATATATATATAGAGATCCACTTTGGAAGAAAACAAATTAACCGGGACCACACCGGCCCAGCAAAGCTAGGTTTAGGCCCAGTGCATGGACTGGGCCGATGAAATTTGGCTAGGCTTTCGAAGCAACTGCTTATGGATAAAAACATGCATAAAAGAATGAGTGATATATTTTGCATACAGTAGTAACTTAGTATTTGGTTGGCTATTTGGGCCTTCGGGAGCATCGACTGCGTTGGTCATATAGCACACATTAATTTAGTATTTATTCGCACAAAGTAAGTTTTAAATATCACACCATTAAAGTGCACAGACATCATGGACGATGCCATATCACACATATCCTGGTCTAAAAGCATGGCGTCTGTAATATAAATATATATATATATATATATATATATATATATATATATATATATATATATATATATATATATATATATATATATATATATATATATATATATATATATATATATATATATATATATATATATATATATATATATATATATATATATATATATATATATAGCTTCTATACAAGTGCGCCCTGGCGGCTGATCATGCCCTTTAACACTCGCACGTCCGGCGGTCCGCACCAACTTCGCATGTCCGGGGGGAGGGCAGATGTCTGCCCCCATAAGATCTCTGGAACTAGGCTAGCTAGCGACTAACGGAAAACGGCGTTGGATAGCTGCTGACGGGCTCTATCGAAAGTGTTTCGGTCATGTTTTCGCTCAGGTCAACATTCAGGTCACTGGACCATCATAGGTCAAATTCGACCAAATCAGGTGGGACTCAGATATTTACACATATCTCAGGACCTGTAACAGATAGACAAACGGCGAACGCTATTCGACAGTGCTTGAAATGTGCTACCGACAATAGGCGGCGTAATTTAAGGTCAGGTCAACCGAAACTCAGGCCAAGGTCATGAAATCATGGCCCCAGGTAAAGGTCATGCAGTCGCCTAGGGAGGTCATGTGATGTACCAATCGACACGTCATGGCGACACAAGCACAATGACGGTAATTTCAGTCTTCTAGCTCAATGCAGTGCGATATAACGCGCAACAATGTGTAGTGACCTTAGGTGGCCTCAGAGACCTTGGTGAGGTCACTGAGCAAAAATGTCAGCGGAAACATTGAGCATAACTTCCATCTACATGCCACAACCGTTGTGAGATCATTCCGAGCGCAAATATGTAGCCAGGAAACATTTGTATATTTTACCATAGCCCTGCAATGGGTTAGCCATGGCCGCGACCTGACCTAAGGTCAATGCTACGAAAAAAAAACCGATATATATTATGGTCCCTGATGAGATCATCACGTGTTATAAGTTTGAAATCAATCGCCCAATTATTGTGCAAGTTATGCCACCTAGAACTCCTGAGTGTAGTTGGGTCACTTCGCCTGACCTGGTGACCTGACCTGAGATGACCCAGGATTAAAAATGTATGAGGATATGCTGAAAAGATCAATGAACAGCTTTGCGAGGTTTAGCCTTGCTAACCCGATTAGTTTGGTGGCAAATGAGGAAAAACCGGAGGGGGCAGATATCTGCCCCCCCCCCCACGGATGTACGCTGGTTAATTGCCTAACAGTCCACCAAGTGGCAGCTGACATTGCCGTTATGCTTCAAACTGCAGCTCACATCATTCGAACGTACCCTTTCGGTTTTCACTATCATAAAACTAATCTTTGGTCATAACTGCATTCGGAGAGTCACGACCAATCGTCTCCACTTGCATACAGCCGATGAAAATAACCACTCTACTTCCGCTTTATTCACACATACGACTGAAAGCAACTTTCCAACGTACCGATACTACGGGTACGATTTCAAATGTGGCAAGTGGCAGTAAATGCCCAATTCATCGCAAACTACGTCGCATACATTGCAGTGTATGAGACACAGGAAGGGTCCGGGCCTCTCGTGACTCCCGGTTCTCGGGGCTCCGAGCCTCGTGACTCCTGGCCTCGGGGCTCCAAGCCTAGTGGCCCCGGGCCTCCGGACTCAGAGTCTCGTGACTCCGGGCCTCGGGGCTCCGAGCCTCGTGGCCCCGGCCCGGGGCTCAAGCCTGCCCCGGGCCTCCGGACTCAGAGTCTCGTGACTCCGGGCCTCGGGGCTCCGAGCCTCGTGGCCCCGGGCCTCGGGACTCCGAGCCTCGTGGGTCCAGGCCTCTGGGCTCAGCCCTCGGACTGCACACCTGGCATCGGGGCTCGGGGAGCCAGGTCCAGATCCACACGAAACACTATCTAGCAGCTCTCGGCCACAGCCAACTTGCAATATTCAGCCGACTAACCAGCTGGAAATCCTTCCCTGACAACATCGCGCGTGGCCGTCGAGAACCGAATGTCGGGAAACCCAGACACGGCGTTGTCACACAGACCACCTACATACCGGCGTGGGACGGAGCCGCCCTCCGGGGGGGGGGGGGGAACGTCGGGAAACCCAGACACAGCGTTGCCACACAGACCACCTACATACCGGCATGGGACGGCACTGCCGTCCGGGCAGAAAGAGCGCGAGTGAGCGGACACTGAACTACAGCCGAATCGAGCGAAATGGCAGTCGGTTATTTGAGTCTTTGAGCGAATCAACGTCACTGGCCATACGGGGTCAGCGGGTGAAAAACGGCACACGGCGGCCGGACGGGCGAACTTGATCCTCCAGTTATGGATTGTACTTGGCGTGCAGCAGCCAGTATTGAGTACTGAGAAGAGCTCGCGACAGCTCATCTGGACAGGGTCGCGCACAGTGTCTGAGCTACGGGTAACGCACCGGGCGTGCCTTATCACAACTGAATCACACGCTGCCAATCCCATCGGCGGGCGGCTGCGTGCCGGCATGCCCTCGCACGCCGGCGCTCGTCGGCACACCGGCACACACACAGACAGCGCGGCGGGCGGCTGCGTGGCGGCATGCCCTCGCACGCCGGCGCTCGTCGGCACCGGAGGAGCACACCGGCACACACGACAGCGCGGCGGGCGGCTGCGTGGCGGCATCCCGGCGCTCGTCGGCACCGGAGGAGCACACCGGCCACCACACAGCGCGGCGGGCGGCTGCGTGCCGGCATGCCCTCGCACGCCGGCGCTCGTCGGCACACCGGCACACACACGACAGCGCGGCTGGCGTCTGCGCGACATCGGCCGCGGCAGAGCCGGCCACTGTCCGGCGCCGGCGGCACGTGCTGTAGCGGCGGTCACAGGGACCGGCGGCCGGCCGCCTACCGCAACACGTCACACGCCACATGCGACACGGGGCTTGCGGGCGTGTCGACTGCGTCGGTCAGACCGCCCCACAGTCGACACACCGCCGTCCCACGGCAGCTGCGCAGCTGGCGACCGCCGCCATGGCAGCTGCACAGCTGGGAAACTGCCACCAAGGCAGCTGCACAGCTGGTGACCGCCGCCATGGCAGCTGCACAGCTGGTAAACTGCCGCCATGGCAGCTGCACAGCTGGTGACCGCCGTCAAGGCAGCTGCACAGTCGGCAGCTAGCGCGACGACTTGTAGATGTAGACGCCGGCCGCCACGCACACCAGGCTGAACGCGACTATTTTGAGGGTCATGTACACGTATTCGGCCGACTGTCGTAGCACCACACCCTGCAGATCAGGACAACATGACCGTGTCACTGGCACAACACCTCGCAGTGCAGATCAAGATGGCGTACAGCTGTCAATGACACAGCACCGACAACAGGGTGGGTGGTGGTCAAGGGCGATGCAGTCTAGTACCACAAAAGTAACCCTTATACAAATATATTCACCATCATTACCCCAGGCAAGAAGCCTAACGTGGTAAGCAACGGCCGCCAGGCTGCGAGTAATACGTCCGGAGCGCCGTGTCGATACGCCGCAGTGCTGAGGGAGCCGGTCGCCGGTCGGCAAGAGGCTGCTAGTCCGACTTCGCGCCACAGCAGCTCCCATATCTATGCACATATTCCCAAACTGATTTTTAACGTCATGCGTTTATCAAGTTGGAACGGTCACAAAATTGCATTGCAATGCTTCCGCCCGCTTGAGCTATCTTCCAAACACAGGACGGGTTGGCAGATTCCGCCCCCCCCTCCCCACGAGGCGCATGTTACATTTGTGAAATTCCCGGGCACTGCTTCCGGCTGTACTTAGTGCTCTTCCAGTTGCGTTACTGGGCACTCACCGACCTATGCCTGACAATCGCCCATCTATGCCCGGCGCCCACCGACCACATCCAGCACTCTCGATCAATACCCGGCACCCACTGTCCTATACCAGGCACCCACTGGCCTATACCCGGCACCCACTGACCTATACCCGGCACCCACTGGCCTATACCCGGCACCCACTGGCCTATACCCGGCACCCACTGGCCTATACCCGGCACCCACTGGCCTATACCCGGCACCCACCGACCTATACCCGGCACCCCCGACCTATACCCGGCACTCCCCGACATACACCCGGCACCCACCGGTCTATACCTGGCACCCACCAAGCTATTCCCGGTACTAACCGACATAGACCCGGCAACCCCGACCTATACCCGACACCCACCGGTCTATACCTGGCAGCCACCGATCCACACTCAGCACTTGCCCACCTGTACTCGGCACTCACCCAGCCGCCGGCCTGCTGGACGAGAAGGCAGACCCGCTCGACGATGTAGCGCAGACTCCACTCGATGAGCCGGCGCAGGTGGTCCCATGCGTGCCGTCGAATGGTGGCCACCACACAGTCCGACAGGAAGAAGAACAGCACGAGTATTCTCTCCTGGGTGACGCCCGCCTCGCCCTGCCACACCCCGACACACGTCAGTCGACACCGAGCTCGCGCCCGCCTCGCCCTGCCACACCCCGACACACGTCAGTCGACACCGAGCTCACGCCCGCCTCGCCCTGCCACACCCCGACACACGTCAGTCGACACTGAGCTCACGCCCGCCTCGCCCTGCCACACCCCGACACACGTCAGTCGACACCGAGCTCACGCCCGCCTCGCCCCTGCCACACCCCGACACACGTCAGTCGACACTGAGCTCACGCCCGCCCCACCCTGCCACACCCCGACACACGTCAGTCGACACCGAGCTCACGCCCGCCTCGCCCTGCCACACCCCGACACACGTCAGTCGACACTGAGCTCACGCCCGCCCCACCCTGCCACACCCCGACACACGTCAGTCGACACCGAGCTCACGCCCGCCTCGCCCTGCCACACCCCGACACACGTCAGTCAACACTGAGCTCCCCGCCTCGCCCTGCCACACCCACACGTCAGTCGACACTGAGCTCGCGCCCCCTCGCCCTGCCACATCCCGACACACGTCAGTCGACACCGAGCTCATGCCCCCTCCTCCTGCCACACCCCGACACACGTCAGTCGACACCGAGCTCACGCCTGACTCGCCCTGTCACACCCCGACACACGTCAGTCGACACTGAGCTCACGCCCGCCTCACCCTGCCACACCCCGACACACGTCAATCGACACTGAGCTCGCGCCTGACTCTCCCTGTCACACCCCGACACGGAGACGGGGTGTGGGGCGGAGACGACTATATGTGACTGACCGATTTGTTTGAGGACATAGTAGGGGCCCCACGTTTTACATCACTTCGCTGTGTGGTTTAGAGATGTTTGAATAGCTTTCCAATGCTTAGGAAGCATTGTGCTGCTGGCAAAATCACTGTCAAAAGCGAAAAGCGAATAATTAAGTAACGTGTCGGTGCGATCAGCAAGTATGTCGTTAATCATGATGAGAAAGATGCTGTGCAAGAGCACGCTCCCATGTGCCAGGCCCTGGTCCTCGGGTGTAGTGCTTGAGGGAAAAATACTGGTACCGGCGGATGACAATTTGGCCGTACGTGCACACCAGTGTGCTATACAAGCTACACATCTATTAATTACGAATTCACGAATATATAACCCGCGGAAAATCGATCGACCTTGCTTGTTCTGGTCGGGGGTGGGGGCAGAGTGGAGGCATGCCAATCAAAACCGCCGACGAACCACAGCTCCAGCAACCGATCGGCCATCACGCACCGAGAACAGCTCTTCGAGCAGCTGTCGGAAGCGGTCCCAGGAGATGACAGTGAGGTCCGTCTGCTGCGCCTTGCAGCGCAGCTCCTGACGCTGGTGCGACGTGGCGAAGGCGTCGGCCAGCTCGCGCAGTTCGCAGCCCGTCCGGGCCCACACCGGATTGCTGAGTCCCGGCAGCGACATGATCCTGCAACCGTCATAGCCTGTCGCTGACTAGGTCCACGCCCCGTCACTGAGCCCCGGCAGCGACATGATCCTGCAACCGTCATAGCCTGTCGCTGACTAGGTCCACGCCCCGTCACTGAGCCGGCAGCACATGATCCGCAACCGTCACAGATGTCGCTGACTAGGTCCACGCCCCGTCACTGAGCCCCGGCAGCGACATGATCCTGCAACCGTCATAGCCTGTCGCTGACTAGGTCCACGCCCCGTCACTGAGCCCCGGCAGCGACATGATCCTGCAACCGTCATAGCCTGTCGCTGACTAGGTCCACGCCCCGTCACTGAGCCCCGGCAGCGACATGATCCCGCAACCGTCATAGCCTGTCGCTGACTAGGTCCACGCCCCGTCACTGAGCCCCGGCAGCGACATGATCCTGCAACCGTCATAGCCGCCACCACGCCACCGGCGCAAACCGACCGCACAGGCCACGCCCCGCACGCCCGGCAGCGATGATCCGCAACCGTCATAGCCTGTCGCTGACTAGGTCCACGCCCCGTCACTGAGCCCCGGCAGCGACATGATCCTGCAACCGTCATAGCCTGTCGCTGACTAGGTCCACGCCCCGTCACTGAGCCCCGGCAGCGATATGATCCTGCAACCGTCATAGCCTGTCGCTGACTAGGTCCACGCCCCGTCACTGAGCCCCGGCAGCGACATGATCCTGCAACCGTCATAGCCTGTCGCTGACTAGGTCCACGCCCCGTCACGAGCCCGCAGCGACATGATCCGCAACCGTCATAGCCTTCGCGACAGGTCCACGCCCCACGAGCAGCCCCCCACCACGGCGCCCACCCCCCCCCGGCAGCGACAGATCCCGCAACCGTCATAGCCTGTCGCTGACTAGGTCCACGCCCCGTCACTGAGCCCCGGCAGCGATATGATCCTGCAACCGTCATACAGCGATCAATTATTCGTGAAACAGAGCGGAATGTACCACTTTCTTAGCACTGAATTGATATCCCTCCCAACCGAGAATCGACAGCTTGCTTGGTGACGAGTCGGTATGAGGTCAAATTCATAACAGCATTTTGCTATCACGCTGATAATGATAGCATTTACAATAGCATCTTGATATCACACATTGCGGGTTGTAATGCACGAACGTCTCTTCGCATAATTCCGCGTAAGGGGACCACCTATGAGTCGGTCTGCTGTACAATATCAGCTAATTGGGATAGGTGTCTTGCATCATTATCGCTAAAATAGTTACCGCTAAATTACGCATAGCAAAACAAAGGAAGAGGAGCACGTATAAGTACGCTGTTAGATCAAAATTGTGCATAAATATTTATATAAATCATATTAAGGAACGTCATTTCCATGGCCAATTTCGACATCCTACTGTAATTGTTTCGATATCTCACAACTAACGTGAAAAACATTGTTTAAACACTGCCGTCATAGCGTGATTCTGACTAGGACCACACTGGATTACTGAGTCCCGGCAGCGCCAAGATCCTGCAACTGTTGTAAGTTGTCACTGACTATGCCCTCACCGGATTGCTGAGCCACGGCAGTGATATGATCCTGCAACCACAATCCCTCCAGTCGGAGCAACCCGGTTCACTAGGGAGAAAATAACACCAGATCGAGCCATCTTCTAACATACCCGCCACAAGAACCCTTTTTCGGCCTTAGCTCCTGGAGTCAAAAACGTAGCTGTATAAGCCTCTTCAGCAATGAAGCGCCGCCAAAGGCAAGGGGGAATGTAGCACTTCTATGACCTTAACATCAGACCTGGTGTGCACCCAGTACCAGCTGTGCTACCGCTACTACCAGGCGGGCTACAGGCGGACCTAAGCCCGTTGATGTGGCCACAGCCGACCCACCTGTTGAAGTAGTCATCCTGCTGCACCCGCAGAGCTACCTCGTCGCCCTGGATGTCCTCCTCGATCCTGTCGCGCACGAACTCGAGGAACAGTTCGCGGCCCTCGTCATTGGTCTGGTCCGGCGTGGGCGCCGCCGGGCCCAGCGAGAACGGCGATCTGCACACCGGACGTGACAATCACACAGGTGCCCACCGGGGGAACAGCAGGGAGACCACCGACCACATGGCAGGCGCATCAGGTCACCCGCGCACGCCAAGGGAGAGCGATTACTTCCATATAACTTTCATGTTAGTTTAACGCTTCTGTCATTTGTTTAGAGACCGAAACTCGAGCTGTTGTATTATGTAATGAGATCGGGACAATTTTGGGAACGAACACGCAACTCTTGATTGATTATTTGGGTTTAAGGGCGCATCAACTGCCACTGGTTATGTAGCGCCCAACACGCAACTCCGAAAAGAATATCTGCGTAGCAGTGCTTCTCGCATCCTCACGACCAAATTTGAAGTCTCTCTCTCGCCTTTCCCCTCGTTCCCAGCGCGGACCACTTCCCGAGATGTGCTTAAGTCTCACTTTCCTCGCTAGCTAGCACGGCGACTGCGGTTGGTAGGACGATATGGGCATTCACAAGTAAGCTAATAATCAACAGCGACGAACCTCGTAGAAAATCCATGGCATTTCGATGAAAATTGTTAAGATGTGACTCACTAGATCACATACAGCTTACACAGCGAAAATGACAAACAAAAAGAAGATAAAATGTAAATCTGATATGATTAGCCATTTGCAGCTTATCAAATAGCATATGGTGACATTAGAAAAGGACAATGAGAAAAGTACATGGCCAGCGTCCTTGAGTGAGGTACACCATCACCATCAACTGGCTGGCCTATGGATTACAACAGAGGACGAGGTCCAGCGACAACCGGCAAGTACCGGGCCACAGTGTATAAGCTCCCTCACCATTGAACATCACACTACACAAGTGGCAAAAGTCTCCTGCATTCGGAAACTGCAGGTGATACCAGTCACGATATCCGGGAACTGTCAACGGTCACAACATATTACAACTAGCAGCGTCACCTGCCACAGCTTGCTGGGATTGCTTACGCCATCGGTCACAATGTCAGGAAATAGTCAGGATCACCCGGTCACAACATTTTTGAACTGCCGGCGTCACCGGTCGCAATATCCGGGAACTGCCAGCGTCACCTGTTATAGCATAATGAGACTGCCAGCGTCACCTACTACAGCATATTGGGACCACCAACGTCACCTGTCACAGCATATTGGGGCTGCCAGTATCACCTGTCACAGCATATTGAGACTATTTGCGCTATCGGTCACGTCAGGGAATTGCCAGCGTCGCCCAGTCACAACGGCCGGGAATTGCCGACATCACCCGGCCACAACCTTCGGGAATCGTCAGCATCACCAGGTCGCTCCAGGGAATTGAAAGCATCACCCGGTCGCGACAGGGAATTGCCAGCATCATCCAGTCACGACAGGGAATTGCCAGCATCACCCGGTCACGTCAAGGAATTGCCAGCGTCACCAGCCAACCACACCATAAGGCATACATTAGAAGGATAACAGTGTTTTGCGGCACTGTTTCAACACTGCTCAGGCACAGCGTGTTTTGAACCAGGTTACACCAAGCTGGCCTCAGTATGCGCGTGGAACGGTTCTCGGCAGTACGTTGGCGGGACTGACCTCAACAGACGGGCGGCGGAGCCCTGCTGGTCCGACGGGCGGGGTACGGCCAAGTCGGGCGGCGGCAGACGGTCCCAGATGCTGTCGCGCCGCTCCAGATGGGGGCCACACGCGGCGGCGGCTGACTCCGCCTGCCGGTCGCCGGCCACAGCAGCGTCCGCGTGAGGACGGACCGCCCTCTGCGCCACCAGGGCGGAGCCACCGGCGCTGCGGCAGCCCATCCCGCCGCTGTCTGGCTGGGACGACAACCTGACCACCCGAGACACCGGCCATATCAGACACAACACGAACGCGCCTTCGTCGCCCGGCTTTTGTACATTACAGTGTAGCATTCTTCAAAAAGTCTTTGTATTTAACCAAGTAGGACAGATAATGTATTACAGTAACCAAGGCCAGTGATGAGTTCATAGCAACACAACAGATGATGGAGTTGAGCTTAGGGCTCATGTGAATATAATAGAAGTCTTACCCATTTTTATTTTGGGTGCTACTTATGGTTCCATATTACAACTTCCACAACATATAAAATATTTTATTAAAAAAACGATTATTACTGACACGAATACAAAGGAAACCTCAATGACATCTGAATATAAACCACCTGATTTCTTGCAATCACTGTTCATTGCATCTCATCAACTCAAGTAGAGCATATGATGGCTGACCATCCCTTACATGTACCTGGTTAGCTACCCCCTTAATTTACCAAGCTGACTATCTGCTGGGTAGACCTAGCTCGCTGAGTGGTATGTTATGCCATTATCAGTATCCTGCAGCTACCTTAATATACAACACAAGAACTATGAACGCTGTATGGAACGGCTCGGAATGAAATCTCTATCGCGCTCCAGTGACTTACCGATGGCGCTCACGTTGCTGCGGAGAGGTAGCCTGACCTGACTCAACACCAGTGCTGGAAAGCAATAAGGATATTTGAGTATTTCTATATTTTAGCACACAAAAAGTGCACGCCATAAAATAAGCCTGTTTTGCTTTTGCAATCGGTAATTCATGATCTGTGTTTGGAAATGAACAGGGCTGACAATAGCTAGTTGAAAATGTTTCTGCCACTGGCTTTAACTGGAGAAAACAAGCCAACAAGCAGAGCAGAAATCAGCAAGGTTAGCAGAAAATAACTAAAATGAAAGCATGGCAAAGCAGACATAGCATATATAGATAATGCTTCCTATCCTTTCATAGACATGAGCATGCTTACCTCACTCCTGCTCAATGAGCTCAATGGTGACACAACATGTTGATACAACATGAGACTAACATGTTGATAGCAAGATATGATCATGCCATTTTCCCACAATAACCAAACTGTCAGCTTCAGTAGTAATCTTAATTAAATTGATAATTAATGGTGTTCAATATGAAATTTCCAAATGAAATTGCTGGGCATTGAAAACCATCTAGTTATTTATTCACCTGGTCATGCAGAATCGTTATGTGTGTGATTAGGGTTTAGGGTGCATCGACCATGGTAATCATTTAGCACCCAACGCAGAATAGTTTGAACAGATTACAAGGAGAATGCTATTTTAACATTGCAGAGTATTTCTCCAGCAATAGTATGTGTGAGGTTTAACTGATGCTATGCATGGTGTGGATGGTAATTCAATTTAACCACTCTTTACATAACATTGCTTTTAAAATGTTAAGCATTTGCTTCCATGCTGCACTTGATATATTTTGTAATTTGCTCATGAAAAGCATCTGGTATGAAACATAATTGTGCATGCCTTGGCATTTCACGCCAGCTTAGACCGAATACAATCGGCAAGTAGCAGAAAATAATTTCATCTTGCTAAAGCGTCAACTTTGGAAAGAATGTGAACTGAAGTTGACATGTCCAAATATAATGTAGGTTAATGTCATGCCGCTTAAAATATGCACTAAAAATTGTGTTCTTTTGCCGTCTGCAAAATATTGACACTCCCGACACCAGAAGTGTCAATGGAGGACGCAGCGCTGCCCGACGGAGAGCGCGGACTGACCTGCTCAGCGGCGGGATGACGACCTTCAGCTCAGAGGCCGAGCCGCGCCGGCGGGCCAGGCACGGCACAGGCTCGCGCCGCCGCACGCCTGTCGGCGCGTCGCCGGCCGCCGCCAGCCGAAACGGATTGGTCTCGGGGAAGTCCGGGTACGCGGCGGCGTCGGCCGGCCGCGCGAGCGTCGCGTCTCCACCGCCGCCGAACGCCTCCGCGCACTGGCCGCCGCCGACCTTGAACTGCTCCAGCTGGTCGACCAGCTCCACCATGGCGACGCGGTCCGGCTCGTCGGCCGGCTGGCTGTCCGGCTGCGCCGGCCCCACGCCGCCGCCTTCCGTCGCCGGCTCCGACACGCTCTGCACGGCCGAGTCCTGGAACCCCTTGGCGTCGGCGCCCGTCTCCGGCATGGCTGCTCGGCCGGATTTTCAGGGCGGAGCGACTAGCGGCTAGTTGTCACTGCCGGCGGAGCACCTCGCCTCACTGGTGGAGGCCTGCCGACTGGCGGCTGGTGACCGACAGTCACGGCCGGTGTGTGGTCCTTTGACCAGTGACAGGCCACACCAACGCCGTCCGACACTGCCAGGTCTCGACACCGGCGTAGCGTCGCAGCACGGCGAGATTCAGCGTCGCCAAGCCACGCGCGCCCGCCGAGCTGGCGCGACCATCACCTGCAGCAGACCAGCCACCAGTCAGTGGTCCACACATGCCCCGACACGAGGCCGCTGAGCTGGTCCGACCATCAACTGCAGCAGGCCAGCCACCAGTCAGTGATCCACACATGCCCCGACGTGAGGCCGCTGAGCTGGCGCGACCATCACCTGCGGCAGGACAGCTACCAGTCAGTGGTCCACGCATGCCCCGACGTGAGGCCGCTGAGCTGGTCCAACCATCACCTGCCCCCCCCGGCCGCGGCCCCCACCCGCCGAGCTGGCGCGACCATCACCTGCGGCAGGCCAGCCACCAGTCAGTGATCCACACATGCCCCGACGCGAGGCCGCCGAGCTGTCGGACCATCACCTGCAGCAGACCAGCCACCAGTCAGTGGTCCACACATGCCCCGACGTGAGGCCGCTGAGCTGGCGCGACCATCACCTGCAGCAGACCAGCCACCAGTCAGTGGTCCACACATGCCCCGACGTGAGGCCGCTGAGCTGGTCCGACCATCACCTGCAGCAGACCAGCCACCAGTCAGTGATCCACACATGCCCCGACGTGAGGCCGCCGAGCTGGTTCGGCCTGATCCACACATGCCCCGACGTGAGGCCGCTGAGCTGGCGCGACCATCACCTACGGCAGGCCAGACACCAGTCAGTGTTCCACACATGCCACTATGCATGGATGGTGCTCTCCACAATTATGGCTGTAAAGGTGGAGCAAGCTGATTGAGCTCATGTGAACCCTGTAGTCTTGACAGAGGGTTAAATCCTACAAGCAAAAATGTGTCCAGTCGCCTGAGACCATTTCCCTCTACCAATAGTCATTAAGAAACCATTAGCCATTTCATGCATTCATCACATTTAAAAAAATGTGGCATGAAAAATTCAAAACATCCTTAGGTAAGTGTACCTAGACAGCCTGTACAATCATAGGTTTTTGGGGGATGCTAATGAATGACTCTTCTGCTCTGTGTCCCAAAAAATCAGTAGAGGTAATGCACTGGCTTTATAAAATATTATGTGCCAATCCAGTCTAATATGACAATTACTTTAGTTCATGCTCATGCAGCAATTCCAATAAACATGCATGCAACCCAGGGAAAGGAGCACCAAGATGCATCTCAGATACCCATACTTTTTACATATGGACATTTGGTGTGGTCATTTTCCCAGAATTTGGAAAAGTTAGAGCTTGAATGGGTTGGACCTATTAGTTGAGCAATTTGGAGTTCATTGATACAAACATTTAAATGTTTGTCATAGACATGATAAAGAAGAAATTCAATACTTCATGCACTCAATTCAATACTCTTCCACATCAGAAAGCTTATGTTTCTGGCTTAATTCCACATTCATTCCCAACACAGAACTTTTGCAACCACACATCTGAAACCTTCAGTCAAAGCCAGAAGTTCCTTGTGAAGTTGTTAGTCTTAATGACAACACTAGCATTGCTTAACAATATTTGATGGCATAGTGGTGGAAGTTAGTTTTGGATGATTCTGGGATCATGTGATGACTGCCAATGATTGATGATTAGGGGAAATGTCCATGGGAATCATTGGATGATTGGGCTAGGTTAGGGAGGATCATCCTGGTAAAGTATGTAAATGTTTGCAGCATTAACTCATAAAATACTGTTAATATTGTATCATATTTCCTTGATACCATGCCCATGTCATAAAATGGTTATGCCACCAACTGTATTCACCCCAGTTGACATAAAACAGGCCATTTATGGACAAAAATGAGTGGTTGTATTGCCCTGATCATATTAAAATGGATTGTAATAAAACAAGACAGGTTGCAACTTCAATTTAAATACAATTTACCCAAAAATAAATATCCAGCTGGATGCACAGAATTAACCCAGGAGTGTTATGTTAGGACAGGTTAGGCTTGATTAGCTTTGGTCAGTTTAGGATAGGATAGGTTAGGTTATCTGGCTGACATCCCTGAATGTGCATCACATGAACCACTTCAAAATAATCCTGGTGACACCCCTGGGTTTATTCAGTACACCCAGCTGGAGCTTTTTTTTACCATACTTTAAATGACATGTCCCTTCATGATGCTGTTAAATGATGAAGTCCCTTGCCATGTTAACATTAATGGCAGTCCACAACAAAGTTTGCAAAGATTTTGTGGAGTCATGATTGAAAATTTTGTTTCAGACAATTCCAATTTTCTAGTTATGTTAGGTTAGGTCAGATACTGTCATAGCCTAGGGTAGGTTAGGATGAATTTTTAACATAAAAATGATCATCCATTCCTGTCATTTTCAATTGTTGACTAAGAGGTAAGTAGACAAACCAGATGCAGCCAATGGCAAGGTATGCCATGTCTCAGTGTAAGGTTAATTTTGCTGTGTACAGGTTGTGCTGGACTATCTAAGAATTATTCATATTTCTTTCAAGGACACTCACACAAGTGTATAATTTTCCAACAGCATGGTGTCATTCCCAGTCAGATTATTTGCTTAAATTGTTCCAAGGTCTGCCAGTATTTATTTTTTTAAGGAATTCTACAGCATCAAAATTCATAATTTCTTTCTCAATACATGAAGGCTTTATAAGCTGCAGTCAAAACCTCATGCTGATCAGTCTGACACCATCAAGTTACAAAGGGATAAGTGACAGCCCAGACAACTCCATTAAGGTATTCAAATGTTTGCA
Organism: Imbricaverruca yamaguchii; assembly: GCA_034440575.1. Taxonomy (NCBI): domain Eukaryota; kingdom Metazoa; phylum Arthropoda; class Thecostraca; family Neoverrucidae; genus Imbricaverruca; species Imbricaverruca yamaguchii. The sequence goes on along the minus strand of JAOTOL010001636.1, from coordinate 2,904,817 downwards.
GTGCTACCTCATAAAATACAATTAATATCATAGCACATTTCCTCTCCCATTGGCAAGAGATATACCTGTAACATCAATCGCATCAACTGCTGTCAACTTAAAAGTAATCATTTGCAGAGAAAATGAGTGGTCACATTGTCTTAACTGCAACAATAATCACCATATTAAAAATCCAAAGAATCAAATTTTACCTTGATCTCTAAAATTACCAGTAGGTGGGACATTGGCAATAGTCTGAGAAAGACCAAAAATCCAAAGTTATTTTTTCAGCTCAGTTGGTGGATATGTAATATTGCACATACTACAGACGCACCGCAAACCTTTGTCTTTGATCAGCAACATATCTTAATTGCATTAGTCATCCCATAAGGGGACGCCACATTTAACTTTACCAACTAAAACACCCACTTTACAGGTTATCTTCCACCTTGAATCATACGGAAATGCGATCTCGTGTGAAGCTTACTTATCCCAGTCGCTGTCACTCAAAAACTCACAAACGAACTGTATCCAACATCCGCACTCCTCTCCGCCCGCTTGCTTCTCAATATTGCGCCAAGCAGGGCTATCGAAATGCTTCTCTCAAGTTGTTCTTGGCGGGTCACATCTCAGTAGCCAACCGGGAGGCCATATGATGACGTCAGAGTAGGAAGAAAGCTTTTTAAGGGTAATTACATTACGTCAGGCTTTGATGGCATTGGCTCGGTCCATGCATGTGCTGTAACATTATCCTTGGAAGGAAAATAGGTCACAGTTTTCACATCAAGAGCAGTTTTTATTCTCAAGTTATCACTTATTTGAAAATTCTTACAATTCTCACAATTGTTCTGTGAAATGGTTCTGTTTTTCCTTACCACTTTTGACGTCATAGGGGCCAAATATTACTGGTGGGAACGGTATTCATTCCATCCAAATTCTCGCGCTTCTTTCAGGTTCCCTCTAGTGTATCCGCCAGGGCGCGCTTCTCGCGCATTGTTGCGGTTCGTGAGGTGCATATTGTTTTTTTGGGCAGTGCGTTGGAACTTTGAAGCGGAATTATGGCTTCGAAGGAAGATGATGAGCAGGAGAAGACGATTGCTGATGATTTGGTAGTAACAAAATATCAGACAGCAGCTGAAGTAACCAACAGTAAGTGCCCCAGAAAGCTGTGGCATGCAAGCAATGTGGGCGCCGGTTTTGTAGCAACACGCCTGCTCGGGGTAATTGATTTATACTTGAAAGTTGTGAAGTTTCCCCAAATGTATATTAATGGAATTGAACAGTGCATCAAGATTGCTTGCATAGCATACGTTCTTCACCATGTGAAGCGATGCTGAGGTATTGTGAGCTACATGTGATGAATCCTTTGCTCATTGCAATTTATCATGCAATCCATATGTTAAGCTGCCATGCTATGTTGTGTAGCTTTAATCTTGTCCTTCACTTCCCAGTGAACTGTTAAGTTGGATAAGAAGGGATACTGTGTGGTATATTTATTTGGATATCTGATAAATCTGTACAGTAAGGTGTTTTGTAAATAGGTAGGTAGGTACTTGGAATATATTTTAAGCATGAAAAATATGATGGGATCACTCATTTCCTGTGTAAGTGCTTACTTTTCAGTTGGTGAGCATGACAATGCCAGTAAAATGGTTTTGCATCTGGTAGCATGGCATGGGGAAATAATGTCAAGAAACAAAGTAGAACTCAACATAAATTAGCCTGGCCTAGCCTAGGCTAGCCTAGCTCTTGGGGAATTGTTTTCCAAGGGTATAAAAGCTTATGTAATTTTGTCTTAAAATATGCTTTTTATTTTTCTCCAGAATGCCATGTTTATCAAGGTGACTAAGATGATGGCCACTTATTTTCTTTCCAAATGCTCACTTTTTCAGGCTGTGAGCAAAATAATTCCCTACAGTGGCTTTTGTTAAGTAACATGGCATAAAAAGTAATGTTTTTAAATGGAATATAAATCCATCATAACCTAACCTCATCTTCCTTTGGATTAAAAAAAAAACAGGAAAATGTTGATTAATTTATTTTCTTAAAATTATAAATATGTTTTTAAAAATATCTGTTAGTCTAACCTAACATAACCTCAGCTGATTTTGAAGGAATTTTTGGTTCAATTAAACATTTCATTAAAAAAATATGGAAACCTTTGTATTATTGTGCTTCAAGGTTGTAACAAGAAAAGTTGTATGCTCATTTGCCTCCATAAAGAAAGTAAATGGGATATGCCTGGCTAGGTTAGGTTAAATTTTTTTAAAGCTTGAATGTTTCAAAAGATCTTCAAAAAGGTTTCTTTTTTTCATTTGCACAGAAAAGTGGTCCAATGATCTGTCATCATCATGCACATAGTATTTAAAATGTACTTTTAAGGAAAATTTACCAAAAACTTACCTCACCCTAGCTAATCCTAGCATAACCTGCTTTTGAAGAAAAAATCATACTTTTGATTTGTCAAAATGTGTTGAAAAGTGTGAACTTGAAATCCTAAACTAACCTAGCCAACCCTAGCCCCTTTGTTTGGTTTACAGAGACGGTATGTACAAAACTTGTTCTGTGAACACCCTAAAGTGCAATAGTACTGGAAAGAGCAGAATTTTCTTGTGAAATTTTTCACATTTTTAAGATGTTTCCTGTATTGAAGGCTAAGCTAAGATGGGCTATGTTGCATTTTTTACTTTTTTGCCTGCACATTGAAAAGTATGTATTTATAGAGGAAATGACTGGAAAATGAGTAGGAAACCATATGTTAGCCACATCCATAAACAGTGGAAAAATGTAATTATAATAATTCAAAAACGACTGCAAATGCAAATTTCCTTTTTTTATATGTATGGAAGATGGGGTGGGGTGTCTGAACATGTTTTGTTTCCTGAACACCTACCTTTAGATGTCTCCGACATCATGTTCTGTCCATAAATAACTAAATAAGTGATGGTATTCATAAATGATGGCTTGTTTCTACCAAAATATGAATGTCTGATTGCATAGTTATACCAATTTTTTTGTGTACAGAGCAGGCAAATTTCACAGGTATGATTTTAGGCATCAAAGAGCAGTTGGCTTAGGGAAACCATAAGGCAGTGATTTCTTTTTTGCAATTACACCAGCATATTTTAGTGACTACTAATGACTTGAACCACAATTGCTACAGTCAGGTATTCCTGCACAATATTTTCATGTTCAGAGTATGGCACACCACAACAAAATAATTGTATATTTTAAAGTTGCTCTTATAAGTGGTTAGAGGATTTACATTGAAAGGAACTGTTTGAACAAAAGCTTGTTAATTTCTTGTTCAGTAAACAGTACAATTACTGGTTCAGCCACACAGAAGCAGCAGCTATTTGCTGCACTGTGCCTTAAGTGTTCAGAACTCTCCCCTCTTCCCCATGCCATGGATGGGCTCTATCAGAAACCATTGCCAACAAATATTCAGCCCATTGATGTTTGTACTAGCAGTGCATTGACTAAATATGGGTTTCCATTTCCAGTACAATCTTGTGGTACCTCATATTGCATATACATGGTCATGGTCAAAGAGTTGGCCAGACCTACAAACTCACTTGCTGGGATTTATTTCATTGACTGGTTTGATTTGCTAAGTCAGTTGTTAGCCTTCCCATTCTCAGAAAAAGTTTATATACTTACAATGCTTTCAGCACCACTTGGCCAGTCCTCAAATAAACAATCCATTTACTAACCCAGCAGTCTAATTTTGGAGAACAATTGGTAAAACTTCAGAAGGAGTTTTAGAAAGTTCTTTGAGGTACTGGGAACCATCCAGTATTGGTAGCCCAAGTCAGTGCAATTCCTTTATGCCATTTTTTAGGGGGGGGGTGGAATTAAATGCTGAAAAGTGTTTGTTCAAATGCTGATGTTTTGTGCAATCCTTAAATTGGCAGTTTGAATGTGGGAAACCACATTCATCATTTCTTTCCTTTCCTTCCAATGCATCATTCGTGGCTGAATACTGTTACAAAATGATTGGGAGTACACACCATGTGGCAGTCTGTGGTGCTTGTGGTGTTGCACAGAGCATATCAACAATCAGCAAATGTCCTGGTTAGATTAGCCCATGATTAGCAGTCATTTGTTGCATTTAGGTCATGGGTGTAGACCATTGCAAAACATGGCAGTTTTGACAACATTTGCTCCTTGTGTACAATAATCTTTACATATATCAGCACCAGTCAAGGCATTCAGATATACACAGGTGCCTACAAGCAAGGGTTGCAGGCACAAATATGTGGGGTGGCAAGGGCAATGGTAGTTGTAATGACACATGAGCAACAAAACCTAAGTGGCTTCTCTGGTATGACAAGTTTTAATACATCATTTTTGGCACTAGTAGTTGAGAGGAAACATTCATGTCATTTGTTACCATAATTTGCAGCAATAATTAATGTATTGAAGTAATCAGGTGTGTGATGAAACAGCTATGTGAATTGGTATCACATTGGTAAAACATATAAGCTATCACATTGGTAAAAATTGTAAAATGATAAACCTGAATTTCCAAATCAATCATGTGGAAAATTATTACTTCAGACCGATGTTCAAGGAGTTGTTTGGAGAAATAATTTTCCATGTAATCAATGTGTAATTTCGCACCAATCATTACACTTTTTTCGCCAATAGGAAATGACAATGTCCCTGTCTTGCGGTAGCTGTGATGCAAGCATGCAATGAAAACTGTGATGAATACACAGAAGGAACAACCTATAAATTAGAGGAGCAATTTGCATTTAGTTCAAGAAGGTATGGGCGCTACATGACCAGTGTAGTTGATGTGCCCAGAGCCCTAATAACTAACTCAAGAAGGTGAAAATGTGATGTGTTTATTTATTATATGAGGAAGTTGTTGTATGTCCTCATAAGGCATTCAGAGGAAACCCTATCAGGCTTAACCACTTTCTAGAATGTGGAAGTAGTGTATGCTCATATGCTGATGCTTACCTGCTCATATGCTGATGCTCCATGAATGCAGTCATTGAATGAACACAAGTGGTCGAGCCTTCTCATTTTTCTTACAGCATGTAGTTGAGACTTGAAAAAAAATATTGGAACCCCCCTGAGTTAAATTCAGTACTAGGCCTATGATGTATTTTGGACCAAAGCGATATCAAGCACCCCTCATTCTCATGTGAAATACTCAATGGTAGGGTAAGTCCAATGTATGACTTGCTACATATGGAATCTGATGGTGTATGGTAAGAATGATTTTGTGCTGTTAAGTACTTGTGTAGTATGTTTCAAGCTTTCTGTTGGGTATATGGCTTTGGATCATGTTTTGATTTGCAATTGTACTAGGTGCCAGTCTATAAAATCAAACCTGTTGTGCAGCAGAAGGATCATGTATATAGTAGTTACCTTTAACAATACAAATCATTGATTGAAGACCCTGAATTAAGCATTGCTGTTAGGCCTCAGGTGGATATCTTGCTTCACCAAGTCAATTATATTTTGCCTTCTATATATCCATATGCAGATTCAGGCAGACAGACACATATATATGCAGATAGACAAATGCATACACTCAAACCAAACAAACAATATTTTCTGGTTATAGGAATATCATGGTTGTGAATGGTGCATTAAGCATATGGTGATACTATTTTCCATTCCTCATTTTGTGTAGTCTGTGTGTGTGTCATGACTAGCTGTGAATATTTTATGCCACTCACTTGAGCAGCATCCTGGAAATATTAAAGTTGAGGGGAAACTTATGCTTAATGACAACTATTTTGGCATCACTTTTTATGCTTTTTGACATGACTAGGTCTTACTTTTACCTTTTATTGCAGGTTATGAGTAACATTTAGCTTGTTAGATGTGTGTATGGCTTCTCACAGAACCACTGCAAACTGGTAAATGAAACAGATGTACTACTGACACAGGGTTAAAAAATTTTGGGTGGTGTCGAGACACACACAGGATCCAAATTACATGAATTAAGTCATTAAAATTTTTTTTTTTTTTTTTAAATTAAATTTTTGTCCAATTTGTGGGGTTTTTTTTAATTGCCCCTTATTATTTGTTCTGAGATTCATAATTTAGGAAGAGCTATATTCAGGATAGGGAGAATAATCCTATCTATAAACTTGAAGTGTTTGCCAAATCACATCACAGATAATCCCTTTACCTGAAACTGCATTCAAATTTTTTTTTATTACCATTCCTTATGGAAACATTGACGATATTTTTTAAATATTTTTAAAAAGGAGACATGAAGACTTCATAAGCCCTACCAATGAAACAGAGTGTCAACTTTTTAAGAAGGTTCATTTTTTTATATTTGGTTTTTTCCCCCCTATTTCCCGAATAATTTAACACTGTACTGACATCACATGAGCAAGCAATCAGCAAAGGTCATAGCAAGTGGCCCAACGGACATCATCTGAATGCATTTGTGCATATTTTTACATCAGCTGGCCTCTTTTTAATCACACACCTCCCACCTCCGCTCTACAAAAATCAATTTTAGGACACTGCACTTGAATGGCTAGTCTTCTGTGGCACTCAGTTGGTTATTCTGATTTCAGAGACGCTGAAGGTCGTGCTGGCCGGATGTGTGGTGGGTGCCTCAGTTAGAGATCTCTGCAAGTTGGGTGATCAGACGTTGTTAGATGAGCTCGCCAAGGTCTACAGGAAAGATAAAAACCTGAAGAAAGGTAAGGTTTTGTATACATTGGATGGCCTAATTGGTGTCCCTAAGTACTATTTTTCACATTATATATATATATATATATATATATATATATATATATATATATATATATATATATATATATATAGTATTCCTTTCAGAAGGTTTCTTATGCTCACTCCGGGAATTTTCCGTGCCTAATTAATCTGATTACTACACTGCCAAATGTGCTTTCTTCCAATGCTAGCATATAATCAGTGATATTTTCTAACCTCACCCTAAAAGGTCAGACAACCAACTAACTCCACTGCCTCGGACGTGCTATGCTCCGTCTCCCCTCCCCTCTGATCCCTCGGGGCATACCGTGAAGCCGTGTCTCCAGTCCGTCCTGCTCGTGCATTGGCTCCATGACAGTCGGCAGGTTCTGTGGCCTCTCCGTCGTCCTGCCGGTATCTTGATGCCGTGTCTGCCGGCAGCTTCATTGACCCTCTCTTCGACCTGTCTGCGCCCTGACGTCGTTTCCCGCCCGGACAGCTTCAGTGACAGCTGCTTCTTCGTTCCCACACCCGACGCTGCGCACACTGTCCCCCCCCCCGGCATCTGAAGCTGCTCTGACGGCGCTGGCCGTACCGGTTACCTTTTGAGCCACGCTGTCTCCCGTCAGGCATCGCCTTCCCCACGTGCATCGCGGTGAACCACTGCATCGGCCACTACTCGCCGCTGGATAGTGACCCGGACACCACCCTGGCCGCCGGTGACCTAGTCAAAGTGTGAGTCGACGCCATCGGTCCACTCGCCGCCTCCACTCGCCTTCATGGTCGGATAGTTTGGGTGCTGATAATTTAAGGTCAGGGTTCGTGTTTGCCCTGTACGTTTCCAGAGTACATAACTCATCAATTGACCGCGGAATTTGACTTAAATAGTTCACGTGTATTCCAAGTGTGGACGGTCAGTATACTCCTCAAGGTACGCTTAGAGTGATGTCGCGACACCAGCCAAATGTTCGGCATTTTGAACAGCTATGGGACCAATACAGTCGATGCGCCCCTACCCTCCCCCCTCCAGAGCGTTCGGAACAGCAGGTAATATATGCCAAGTGGATTGAACTGCTACTGTTATTGGGAATTTCATCAGCACTACCGCCTCCCCACCCTCTGCACGGCTCATTGGATGAGCTCAAGAGGCTCAAAAGGTGAAACATCGACCAGTTGGAGTCTAAAAATGTGCTGATTATGGACATACAAATTTTCGGACCAAACATCCATTTTTATGTTGCTACAGTTTATTCTCCTAGTGTTGTTTCTTTGGTTTTTAGAACATTTCTTAGTTCCTGATCATGCCCTGTAGGATGTGCACATATGCCGTGTACAGTAGGCATACATTCCGTCAGCAAGGCATGGTCATCTGAGCAGTCAGGGCCCCTCTACCGAGTGGTTGGTTGTTGGGTTTTACGACATGTCGACCGTTGAGTCATGTGGCGTCGCCAGTATCTCACGCCGATTTGCCACGGGTGAAGAGTAGCGACAGGTGAGACTTGAACCCACAATATGCTGCACTGGTCCCGGTAGCTCAGTTGATTAGAGCGCTGGCCTGCACTGGTCTCCCCTGTACTGGCAACACAGGGTTCGAGTCGCTTCGCGCGCTCGCATTTAGCCTCCGGCCGGGAGTGTCAGTTGGCAGCTGGCCCGATAAGGCCGGGGACGAGCTACCGGGCGGCCACGTCGGTGCATTGGCGGCACGTTAAACTTTCGGTCTAAATTCTGCCGTTGAACTGGAGTTCATGGATCGGGTGGTGGGGCCAGGGTTCACGCAACAAGCTCTGCTTAGCAATAGAACCCTGGATCCTCAAGCCACCCCAGCAACAACTCGGACTAAATTTTTATTATTATTAAATATTTTGATTGAGATGGGCAACTTATCCCTAGACTGTCCCCCCCCCATCGAATCGTGAGGGTCTGGTTTCTGACTGACCTCGTGTGTCCCTGGGAACCTGGGATCTGACTGGCTCTATATACCTACAGCTCCAGTGCTCTGACTGTATGTCCCACAGTGTGCCGATGTCTGACTGATCTCATGTTGTCCCTGGCTACCTGAGGTTTGACTATCCCCGTGAGTGTCACCGGTGACCGGGTGTCTGATGTACGTCCTGTACGTGTCTGTCCCCGGCCACGTGGGGCCTCACTATCCCCGTGAGTATCTCAGTGACCAGGTGTCTGACCGGAGCCGGTGCGTCCGCAGCGACCTCGGCAGTCACGTGGACGGTTTCCCGGCGGTGGTGGCGCACAGCGTGGTGGTGGGCGCCGACAAGGAGAACAAGGTGTCGGGCGTGAAGGCCGACGTGCTTCTGGCGGCTCACTACGCCTTCGAAGCTGCGCTCCGGCTCGTGAAGCCTGGCCAGGAGGTGTGAACTGGTGCCAGCTGCCCCACCCCCACCCCTCAGCAAAACTGCTACCCTGTTACTGCTGCCGGGCCAGATACTTGGAATCAATCCGGTTCCAGACGCTACTGCCGGTATCTGGAACTGGACCGATTCCAAGTATCTTCGAATTTCGAGTTTGATGGGAGAAAATTGATGTTGTGTACTTTATGATGCATTGACTTGTATTGACTTGATGTTGTGTACTTTATGCAACATTGATGCACAATGTTGTGTACTTTATGTCGACTTAAGAATGAAGGTACGCGTCCTTTTCTACCGAGTTAATTCCTAGATGTCGACGCGCCCCTGGACTCCAATCCACCACCACCACCACCGATTTCCTTGACCAATATTACTTCCGTCCCATATCTTGGACACAGTGTCGCAGTCTGCAACTGTTCCCGCCGGCAGAATGACACGGTAACGGAGATGGTCACCAAGGTGGCAGCTCAGTTCAAAACGAAGCCGATCGAGGGCATGCTGTCACACCAGCTGCAGCAGAATGTCATCAACGGCGACAAGACCATCATCCAGAACCCCAATGAGGGGCAGCGCAAAGAGCACGACAAATGCGACTTCGAGAAGCACGAGGTGTACGGTCTCGACATCATGATCTCCACCGGAGACGGCACGGTAGGTAGCGGCCGAGTTCCGCCTGCCCCCCGCCTCTCCATCTCTACCCCCCCCCCCCTATGATGGTGTCATTTTGCATTGTGCTTGCAGTGGTGTTACTGCTTGCCAGTGCTTCTTCTCAATTATTGATTGATGTTTGCAAAATTAATTGGTTTGATGGCTGGAAGTTTAGTTCGATTCATGCTAGTAGTTTCTGAAAGGCATGCAGCTGTGACGCTGATTGGCTGAAGGTTTCGATTCAGCTGCGATCAATCGGCTTCGTGAAAGATGAAGTGACGGTGTGCATCAGCAACATAGCGGGATATCCTGGGTCAGTCGGACGAGGCTGGGTCTGGACCCATCTGGCTTGGTATTGTAATGAAGTTTTGCTCCTCAGAGCTTTCTCAGACACTTCCAACTCTGTCTGACGTAAACTTCTATAGGCACGTGAAATAGTCTACAGGACCTCGACGTTCGCGATTTTGTGAACCCGGTTATAATGTCCATAACTCTGAATCTCCATCTCAGAGCTCTGAGCCGTCTCACACATATCTGCATCCAGGTCTTCATATAAACTCAGTCTGATATCATCTCAATCTCTTGTTAGCAACGTTCACACACAATCTCCAACTTGTACACAAATCGATCTTCAAACATACTACTCCCATCTTACAAGCTTACATCTCGACAGTTATACAGCGGTTTCAAACAGTTAGTTCCAGACATACCTGCAGTAGTCAGCCCGGGGCGGCTGACCACAGCCAGCCGCCCTGTGGCGTCCACGCAGAGTGAGCGACAGAGAGAGAGTCAGGTGAGGTCCAAACAGAGCGCGATCCGTCTCGCTCGGCGGCTATATAGCTTCAGGGGATCCGCCCTTGGCCACACGCCAGGAGACACGTCACGTCACGCGGCTCTGAACTAACCAGATCAATGCCCGGACTCGATGCACTAGAGCAGTGTGTCAAACTGTATCAGACATTCCGTCAGCTCAGACACCTCTGAGCCTCGGCCCCGGTCGGCCGACTCTACGACTGGCGATAGACACATTAACCCATAACATGTTTACGTAAGCTGAAACCACGCTGCCGCAGGCAGCCGGTAGTACGGCCCAGAACAGGCTGTCACATCATCATACACCCATGACGGCCACATCCGACCGTCAGACACTGACACGTCAACTTCCGTCAGACACCAGAGACAACGGCGTCCGCGGCGGTCGACGGCGCCCGGGTTACTTGATCAGAGGGGAGGGGTCACAATAGACACTGGCCTCGGCAGCCCGGCTGGCGGTGATTGCCGAGTTAGCAGTGACGACGACTTCCGTCGCGGTGCCTGCCGCTACATGAACGGGGGGATTTCTGTGTTCCAAGTGTCCCCCACAGGAAGCTTTGCTACAGTATACTGCCAATGTTAAATTGCCATTTTAACTATTCAAACTGAAAATGTGTTTAAAATATGGACTTATGGACTTAGAATATGGACCCCTTGGCTTTGTGAGAGATCTCCACCACTGACCAGCTCGGGCTCGTGCCAGGCACGCGAGCTGGACGCGCGTACCACCATCTACAAGAAGACTGACGAGGTCTATAGTCTCAAGATGAAGGCGTCGCGCGAGTTCCTCTCCCAGGTCAACAAGAAATGCGGCACCATGCCCTTCAACCTCAGGTACGTCACACGCCGAGTGACGTCAGCAGCGCTTGGCTTGGCTTGGGTGGAACTGACGTAAATGCGGCAAGGAGGGCTGCTTGTGTGGTGTCCGTTGATTTGATTGTCTATCTTGGGCAGGGTTCTCAAATTCCTACAGTTGGGTGCAAATTGACACCTGACGCACCTTATTCTTGCATGCTTCCGATATCTTTTATATATCCTTTTAGCAAGCTACTCGTTAAGCGGCTGCATGATGGAAGATTGGATCATGCAGGAGGTATGCAGTTTTTCTTAGCTGTAGGTATTGTAGCGACACAAATGTTAGCCTGTTTTTTATTCACAAATTAGAATAGTTCCTTCAACCACATAAAGCTAACATAAAAATATGATAAAAGAGATGTAGTTTGGATTGAAGCATTTCTTGTCACATGTAATTTCCCCAAATGTACATATAAGTACCTCGATTTTACATGCTTCCTCGCCCCTGGCATTTTGTCTTACATTAAACACCTAACTCAAAATGGATTTGACAGCACTGATCCTGGGTCATGAAGTGGGGTTTGGAATGGTCATGGTCGCGAAGGCCAAGATAAGAGGCTCAGAGAGAGAGTTCAGGCCATTGTCATTTGTTTGGTGTACATCGTATTGTCGACCTGTGGAACTTAGTGTAGCCTACTGTTGCCTCACAGTCAATGCAGCACTGTACAATAACTCTAACTCATCCCGGCGTCGTGTCAGCACCGTGTTCTGCAGCATGTGATGTAGTCCAGTGCCGTGGGCTAGTTGGGTGTGGCATTTAGCCCGTCACCGTCCACGTGATGGTCAATTATCCTACGCTTCCACGGCAGTTGCTGGCCATCTACACTGAAGCGTTTGATCATCAAATTCCATCCATTGAAGTGGATATTTCGTAATCAACTGTAGTAGCTGCCACTCTCGTTGACTGCTTGCGGTATCGAACCTGACTTCCAGTCCGCAGCGACTGGTCGTAGCCCCCCCCCCCCCCCCTCTCCTCACCCAGGGCACGAAAGTACTGCTTCGTCAATCGTGCAGATAACTGACAAAGTTGCTTGAGAATAGTGTAAGATGGGAAGGAAATACAGTATAGGCACTGAAGGGTGAAAACCCGGAATCTGGTGTGGGATGTATATATAAATATATATATGCATATATATATAAATATATGACGTTTTACTTTCGCCCCCGCATTTTACTTGAGTTACAGTCAGCATAATCGGCTACTGCCCCTACCACGTTGGCAATGCGGTTCATATTCGGGACAACGATGAAAGTACATTTCCATAAGCTGTGAGTTTGCAGGTCACATGGTGAAGTATTCCGTTATATATCCATTGCCTTGGCTAACCATGCTGTGCAATCCGCAGGGGTATGGAAGACGAAAAGAAGGCCAAGCTCGGCGTGGTGGAGTGCGTCAATCATCGACTAATAGAACCGTTCCAAGTGCTTTACGAAAAGCCTGGTGCGTACCATCGCTACAGGAGATCACGTGAACTGTGCATATGTGTAAAGCTTCTTACTAAGTTTATATTTACACCACCAAAAAATGTTGTTTAGTGTTTAACTTTGGTTCTGAAAAGGACCCTTCCCCATATTACAAACAGTCGTCATTGTGACGGGTCTATTATTGGTTGAAGATGCAGGAGGACGCCAATTTCGCGTCGTATTAACGTATTTGAGGCGGCGTCCAACTTCTCCCAGCGGTCCGGAGGGGTGTCTGCCGACCTGGTGTACTGGAACTGAGAGGTGGTGTCTGGTGTCCTGTGCTGAGGCGGTGTCTGCCGCGCTGTCGTGACCGACGGCCGCGCTGTCCACAGACCAGCTAGTGGCGCAGTTTAAGGCCACCATCCTGCTGATGCCGAACGGTACACGAAAGATCACGGGTGTGCCGTTCGACCCCGACACCTGCCAGTCGGATCACTCCATACAGGACGCAGACATCAAGGTGAGACTTCCGGCACATCACGGAGCGACGCCGAGCAGATTAGGGCAAAACACCTGGGATATATTCACATAGACACAGGAAAGATCAGGTAAATCTCCCGGGACATTAGGGTAAGTGAAGTTGCAGACACATCAAGCCCACATTGCTATTGGGAGAACTAAGGTGAAGCAGGTTGCGATGATGTCAAGGTGATGTCACCTTTTGGGAACATTATGGACATTTGTATACCAACGTAAGGCTGCTGGAGAGCTCTCCATGTCAAAGTCCCCGCCGTGTCATCGGCGACTCGAGACTTCAGTGGCCACCTCTCCCGCCGGTGGTTCAGTCCCACTCTCTGCCGTTGTCGACTCGTCACCCACCATCCCTTGCCGCCAGCAAGTCCGAGTCCCTGCTCTGTGCACTGTGTTGACTGAAATCCACCATCTGCCCCCAGACGCTGTTAGCCACACCACTCGACAAGAGGAGTGCCAACAAGAAGAAGAAGAAGCCGGCGCCTGTGCCAGAGGCGGTGCCCGTCACCAAGGCCTAGGCGGCGCCCGTGTCACTCCGTATCGCCGTCTCTCTCTGTCCCTGCCTGCGCGGCCTACCAGCCTCAGTACAAGGGTGTGGCGCAGTCCGCTCTGTCAGCCCGCCGCGCTGCCAGCATAAATCCATACTGCTTCTGTTTTAATACGGTGTTTGGTTGGTTTGAATCTTCTACATCATGCTGGAGGAACAATAAAGGGATTTTGTGAAGGGTGTGGTTTTGGTGTTGTGGTGTACACATCTGGGTTTATGTGGCTCCTGGACTGTAACTGCCGTTTGCATTCTCTGTGGAAGCCGTTTACTAGTTGGATCAGTTCGCGTGGAGCATACAAGGAAGAGGTGACAACGTTGTGCCACCTCGTCTGCCTCCATCCGCGCCCAGTTGGCGCGCTATGGGGGAGAAGAGAGGTCAGCGACCTGGCGCTTCTAGGGCACCTGATGTGTGTCGACTGAAGGGTACACTCACGCCGAGTTCGATGGCGACCGCCGGTAGCTTTCCGCCGTGGAGACGCCGAGGCAGCAGCGGCTCAGTCGGTTGAGCAACGCCAGTAGCCTCTCATTCGGGGGCGCATGATAATCTGTCGCCACCCCCGACCGATCCGCCGCCACCTTCCGACCGATCCGTCGCCACCTCCGACCGACCCGTCGCCACCTTCCGACCGACCCGTCGCCACCTTCCGACCGACCTGTCGCCACCCTCGACCGATCCGCCGCCACCTTCCGACCGATCCGTCGCCACCTCCGACCGACCCGCTCCCAGCCGGTCGGGGCGCGCTGGGAGCGGTCGGAAGGTGTCGTCGCCGTCCGAGGAGGGCTGTTCTCTGGGAACTCACGAGCCTTCCACAGCAGGTGCGCTACCAGCACATTCCGCCCGACCGTCGCCGGCGGTAGGCCAGCCTCCGACATGGGCGGGGGGGGGGGCGTACGCGCGCGTACGTGGAGACGACCCGAGCTGCTGCTCACTATCGGCTCTCCACTCGTGTGGGGGCGGTTCAGTTGCTCTTGGAAGGCCGCACGCCACCTTGTCCGAGCATACCGTTCAACTCCTTCCGGACGATCCGGTGTGAGGGGTATGCTTGGAAGCATTTTCTTTCGAATGTGCTTCTAAGCACATTCGAAAGAAGGGTCGAAAGTGGACTTCGTTACGCTACCCCCATGGCGAGGTAAGTTGATGAACTGGTAGTTTTGCGATGCTTTGCCCCCTGGTGGAAAGCGCAGAGGATGCGACGAAACAGAAGATGATTATCGGAGATGACGCTAGAAAGATCAGGATTGGCGCAGGTGTCACTGTGTCCTCGCTATCCTTCCGGCCACGGGTTATTTTGAGCTTCACCATAATCACGTTAACCGCACCTGGTTTCCCCTACCACGCTCGTCTCCGATTAGATCAGACAGTATGTCTGGCGAGTCGGCAACTGCGGACTGCGATTTCCGCAACTGTCTGGCCGCCTGGGCGATCACTCGCAAAGGTTGAATCTCCGCGATTAGGAGCGGTCTGGCCGATTCTGTCGAGCCAGTCGGCCACCTGCTGGGCAATGCCAGTTGTAGTGCGGGCGCTGTTCTAAAATGGTGATGGCCGTTGAGGTCACCCACAACCAGGGAGTCGTCATGTGGAAAGGCACCCGGGTCGAGGCGTCTATGACCGTCCGTGATTGATCTGGTGGGCAGTAGATGTGCCTCACGTTGCACCATTCGGTGGTGTCGTCGGTCGTGTGCGTCAAGGGGACTGCTCAAGAAGAAGCGCAGTTCGTTGCTCACGTGTATTGCCACATCGACACGTGACGGTCCCTGCGCCAGTCGTCTGTCCGAGCGCTCTCCCGGCGACCACCTCCAATGAGATTTTCACCGACAAATCATGTCTTCTACAATACTCATACTTCAAATGTTAAGCTATGTCAGTCTAAGTTTTCGGCGCGAAGCTAATGTGCCCACCCAATCAGTTGCATAAAACATATCCCTAGTCTCCACACATGTATCCCTTGAAACACCTAACATACTCTGTTTAAATCTCCTTTGGAGGCTCTCCTGAGGCTCAGGAGAGGGCTTTCAGGGACACTGGTGGTTCCTTTGGGATGCTGCACTGTAACTCGCATGAGTATTTTACAACCGAACCAATCAAGTTGATTTGCATACAAGCAATGTGTGAGACAGCTATGAGTTGAAATAAAAAATCGCGCACAGAATGAGCGTACGCTCAAGTGACAAATCTTCGATGTGATTGATCGATCACATTTTACATCAATGTAAAATACATATTTAAAAAAACATCAGCACATATTTGGATGGGTCATTCAGAGTGCCACATTAAATACACATTCGTCTTGCAAAAATATTGTTCCCTGCAATTAACAGACCGAGCAACGGCTTCGCATGGGCTGCCGGCGAGTGAAGCCCCGCGACATCGTGGACCATTCGATGTCTGAGGCGTCCCCTGATCGAGCTACACCCGCATCACGATCATCTCAGAAGAACCGCATCAGTCTTCACTTTCCAGTGTCCTGGAGCAGACTGCCACCGTTCAGGCGGCATGCGTGTGCCGGCGTCCCAGTCGGGAGCTGACCTGGATCACAACTCAGCCGAAACAGACGCCACGAGAAGGCCGAAACCCAAAGCGTCAGAAATAACGTGTTTATTATAAGATCAGCGGGCAGTGTCCCGCGAAGACAATGGATGATAAATATGCGAGCCAACTACCCGGCCAGCCTGGCTGACTGGAATGGAATGGCGCTCGCGGCACCCGCCCGGGTCCCTCTCCATCTCCGTCTCCAGCCAAGCACAGCAGACGCATGTCCGACAACGGCCGGGTCCCTCTCCATCGCAGCCAAGCACAAGCGGAATCATAGCGTCGAGTACAGCGGACGCACGTTTGACGTCAGCCACAAACCTCCAGCGGGTGGCTCTCAATCAACAGTTCGCAGATATCAAAATCACAACGGTATTGGCGGCGGCCTGTCTCCACCACCTCTAACAACTCGTGGTCGATACACTTGAGGCGTGTCGGCGGCCGGTTGAAGCGCGGCGCGGCAGCGGTGCACCCAACCTGACCCACCCGACCTGATGACCTGCCTCCAGACATGACATGGGCCGGATCAACTTGTTCGGGTTACACACTGCATAGGCTATGCCAGGCGTACTCAGCACGGAACAATTGCATGGAAATACAAAACTAGAATGGAAAATCAACGGTGTATCAAAACGAAAGGTCCTTAGGGTACGACTAGCCTAGGTTTCGAATTGTTATTCAATTGTTTGGCCACCTGCATGTTGTCTGAACATGCCACTTGTGTCCCTGTCAATCTTTACGTTTTGCATTTAATTTTACTAGCCATCCGTTCGTCTCATCACCACGCTATCGGCATCGCGACCGCTTTACTGCAATCTATTTGAATTATAATCCCTTCATGTTGGCCACTCGATGGTTGGTCTTCGGCTTCTTTCTCCTATACTGCAACCGACGCAGTAGTGCAAGATATTCCAACGGACCAATGCCAGGCTTCATTGCACACAGGGTGGCAAATCGGATATAATAGCCACAAGCGGGTACGCTTCGTTTCGCTTCACTGTCGCCACGACGACACACAAGCCCGTCCAGATACCAGCTCATGCTGGAATCGAAACTTGTCCAGGCGTTCGTAAGCAGCGGTGTCGTTCTGACCAGTTCCAGCGCGGTCACTCCACAGGGGATGCCACCCACGCATTACTCGTCCAGTGAGCACTCTGACCACGCGTGCCTCGCTTCCGTACATCCTTCACTCGCACGGATACTTCTCTCTACCTTAGCTGACGCGCATGCCGAGCTTGTCGAGACAGCGGATGCCCTTCTCCGCGTACTCCTCCCTCGTGATCCAGAAGTTCTCCTTGTCCTTCATCACGTCGGCCAGCACGGAGCCGCCGATGAAGACCATGTCCTTGCGGCGCGGCGGGTCCTCGATGCGGATCTTGAACTTGGCCAGCTTCTCTGTGTCGCCCCTCAGCACGCGCTCCAGGTAGAGCTGCTTGATCTCGCGCTCTAGTCGAGACGGCAGGCCCGGGTACATGGTGCTGCCGCCCGACAGCACGATGTGTTTGTACATCTCGGGCCGGATGTCGATGTCGGCGCTCTGGATCGTGTTGAACACCAGTTCCGCGATGCCTGCCGGTGGTGGCGGGTTAGAAACAGCGAGCCGGACGTTCCGGCAAGTATTATATAGGACACGATTCTGAAATGCTTGATCTGTTACTGTTATTTGGGTTGCAAGAGCGCATCGACTGCACTGGTCATATAGCGCCCATAAAATACCTAGTCAGTGGTCGACAGCAGTGTAAAATAATTGACCATGTGGCATGGAAATTCACAGTTAATGGAATTGTGCTATTTCATCCTGGCCTTAGGTTTTTACAATTTTGCCACATGTGTGGGCAGTCATTAAACACACAACTGCTAAATAATGTAAAATTAATGTGACTGAAGTGAAAGGCATTCAACTTTTGTAATCCTTAAGTGACGATCCTTTATTTTCTTCCAATCTTTCACTATTCCCAAGCAACTTCTTTCTTCATCCGCACAGGTAATGGTGAAATAATTTTATGATACTGGTCGACAGACTCGCTAACCACTATCAGAAATTCAGGTTCTATTAGGAAGTTAACCTCATTGTCATATCCTAAAACTGGTATCCTTTCGTACGCCATTGCGACAACCTGTTATAACTTTGATATTGCAAACACAACGAAGATCCATCATCAAACGATGTCCTAAAATGCCTTCCAATCAACCGTGCAGTTAAAAAACAATTGCTTGGGAACAGTGGAAGGCTCGACGACAATACGGATAGTCACCGAAGGATGAAACACATGAGAAGTGGATCTCATCTCAGTCACCACCTCATCTCAGCATATTTTCTTCAGGGCGCAACATAATCGCCCAAAAGCACAAATAACAAATAACCAATGCACATATTTCGACTAACTATTCATTTTCAGACCAATTCATTAATTATTTTACAACAGGCTCTGACTCTGTCAAAGGCTTCAGAAGTGTCTGATTAAACACATTCCGGAGAGCACTACGTGATATCACATCACGTGTTCAGTGTTATAGAACTTGGAAAGAATTAACACCAAGTAAGGTTGAAACACATTTTACATGTGCAGAGGGAGCTTTTACACGATGGAAGGATTACGGATATAAAATCAAATCGTACATTCGGCCATGATTGATAGCATCGGGCCCACGTAAATCGCGACGATTCGCATGAGTACCGGATAGAATCCGAGCATCCCTACAAACTATCTTCAATCGACATCAGCTAAGTGAGGATGGTCTTGCCCCCCCCCCCCGCATCACTATTAGCGCTTTATGCCAGGCTTCCACAACATGACGCCGTGAAGTACAACCTCACCCCTCTTCGACACCCGCTTTTATCCTCAATGATGCATAGACACAGGTGCATTTTCACATGCCTTCGCCACTCACCGATTATGTACCCTCGACGCCGATTACGTACGAGTGCATATGTACCTGCCTTCGCCACTAACGGCTGCCCTCGACGTTGACTATGCACAAGTTCATCTGCACCTGCCCTCGCCACTCTCGATGTTGATTATGTACAAGTTCACCTACCTGTCCTGCCTTCGCTACTCAACGGCACCCTCGACGTTGATTATGTACAAGTGCATCTGCACCTGCCTTCGCCACTTACCGTTACCCTCGACGTTGATCAGGTGAGGCTGGAAGAGCGCTTCCGGCGCCTCGAACCGTTCCCCGCCGACCTTGACGACACGGCCGTCGGGCAGGGTGTAGCTCTCCACCAAGACGGTGGTCTCGCGCGCCAGCCGCTGCTCCTGCTCTACGTTGTAGCCGACGTAGCACAGCTTCTCCTTCATCATTCGCACCGTCTCGAAGTCCGCCGAGTGGTTGAAGGCGTAGCCGCGCAGCAGCAGCAGTTTGATCATGTAGCGCGTGATGTCGCGGCCGGCGATGTCGAGCCGGCGCGTCAGGTGCGGCATGGCGAAGCCCTCGTACACGGAGCAGACGTGGGTCACGCCGTCGCCAGAGTCCACCACCACGCCGGTCAGCAGGCCCTGCGCGTACAGCGTCAGCACCGCCTGGATCGCCACGTAGGCGCCGGCGAAGCCGTACTTCTCGAACATCACCTCGACCATGCGCTCGCGGTTGCGCACCGGGTTCATGGGCGGCTCGGTGAGCATCACCTTGCAGTCGCGCGGCGTCAGCGCCATCTTTTCCGGCCCGAACGTGTAGTCCCACACGTGCACCATGTCGTCCCAGTTGCGCACGATGCCGTTCTCCATCGGGTAGCCGACGTGCAGCATGTGGCGCAGCTTGCTCGCCTCGTCGCCCACCATGAGGTCCTTGACCTCGATGCCGTCGATCTTGTTCTCGGCACGGATGATGGGCCGACCGACAATCGAGGGGAAGATGTGCGCCGGGAAGTTTGCGCCCGCATAGCCGCACTTGACGAATCCAGTGCCGTTGTCGCACACGATTACCCGCCGGCCCTGGCTGTCCATGGCGACGGCGGCTCTGGCGGCAGAGGGCAGCACAGCGCGTCACAGCACAGCTCAACTCGTTCTGATTACCATTCAAATACACATGGAGAAATACACAAATTGGCGTGGAGAAATACACAAATTGGCGTGGAGAAATACACAACTTAGTCGACAGGCATGCATACATCGCTTCGAACATGGAAGAGGAGCTAGACTGCCAACATCAGTGACATATTCATCAAAACTCATCACTGAGAGACTTTATGCAACATGTCCACCCTTGTTGACTTTGGCAGCAGAGGATCCAGTTTTTATGACAACTCTCTGCTGTCTTGTGCGACTGGTTGGCACTTGGTCGTGGCACACATCACATGACAGGCTAAGTGACTCAAGATCTACTCCAATAAACTCAATCTTCCCACCATAATCGAAAGTAAAAGGAATACTGTGATAGAAGCTGCAAGAAATTGCAACAGGTCTACTTCATTTTCATGTGTTAGGCAAAGTGTACGAGCATGTCCTTCAGGGAAACTAGGAAATGGGGTGGGGAGGGATGAAATTGCATTGCCAACTCAGAAATATTCCAATAGTGTCAGCCAAGGCAATAGAACCTCAAAGTCTGCAAATAGGGACAGCAGCAGTTCGAGGGGACAGAGTGATAAAAGATAGTTCATCTAGTGATAAAAGAACTCAGTATGATAAAGCCAAAGGTGGTTATGGAGCATTTGTTAAGTGTATGATGTTTAATGCTCAGAGTATCCGTTCCAAATTTGATGAGTTCAAGTGAGGAGGAACCAGATTTTGTTTGCATTACGGATGCATGGGTCAGTGAAGGGTATTTTGGAGATAACTTGCAGGACTATGAGATCCAGGGATACAATATGTTTTCGTGCAATAGGGGTCCAACAGTGAAGGGGGGTGGTGTAATGCTCTATATGAATAGCTTATTCAGTTCTCAAAAAGTAGCAGGTGGTGATAAAAATGTGTCTGTGGAGTCCATTTGGCTTGATGTCACTGTGGGAAAAGGCAACAGCAATACTCTTAGGATAGGAGCTTTCTACCGATCAGGAACCCTGCCACATTCTCAGCAACTGCAGCTTGACAAGGTGATTTGTGAGGAAATCAGTAGAAACTTTCAGAGGAAGTGCCTTATTCTTGGTGACTTTAATCTAAAAGGTTATGAAAATGCTGGTGTTGGCTCCCCATCATGTAAAATGTTTAGGAAATGCCTTGAAGAGGACCTGTTCTTACACCAGTTTGTATCGGAACCTACAAGGCATGGCTCATTCTTGGACCTTGTATTCTCGGATTTAAGTGATTTGGTTCAAGACTTGACTGTAGGAGAAACTCTGGGAAGAAGTGACCATAACATAGTTAGATTCAAGGCAAATGTAAGGAAAATTATCAAGGATAATTTGGTAAAGGTTCCAAATTTCAACAGAGCAGACTTTGCCTGCATGAGAGCGGCTTTAAGTGCCATCAGATGGGAAGAAGAATTCTCCAATTTGAATGCCTGTGAAATGTGGGAAAAGTTCAAATCTTATTTGAGGGAAATTCAGATTAGACATGGCCTCCAGATGCAAAGGTGCAAAAAAAGGGTTGTAAAGTCAGCATGGCTTGCGCCAGATTTCATAAAGGCAATTAAGGCTCAGAAAATTCATTTAGTCTTTAAAGAAGCAAGCTGAGTAAAGTTTCTAGCACAATTGGTCCACTGGAAGTAAACGGGACTACATTGGGTGAGGATAGTGAGATGGTTGAGGAGCTGAGCAAGCAGATTAAATCAGTGTTTACATTGGAAGATATGACTAATCTGCCAACTGTACACCATAGTTCAGTGAAATGGGATCTGACAAATGATGTTGATTTCATTGATAGTGATGTTGTTTACAATCATATCAGGAAAATAAAGCCAAACAAGGCAGCAGGACCTGATGAAATTTATGCTAGGGTGTTGCAGGAAACTGAAAAGGAACTGGCATTTCCACTTAGTATAATATTTTGTAGATCAGTTTCACAAAATGAAATTCCAACCAATTGGAAAAGGGCAAATGTAGTCCCTATTTTCAAGAAAGGAGAAAGAGGGAAAGTTGAAAACTATAGGCCAATAAGTCTCACATCCCTAGTCTGCAAGGTACTCGAATCAATTATCAAAGATAGAATAGTTAGTTATCTGGAAGGTAGCAGATTGATTCAGGATACTCAACATGGGTTTAGAAAAGGACGATCGTGTCTCACAAACCTCTTGGACTTTTTGAACTTCGCCACAGAAGAATTTGATCAGGGAAATCAGGTTGATGTAGCATATCTTGACTTTAGTAAGGCCTTTGACAAGGTACCCCATAAACGGTTAATGATACAGCTTCAGGCCCATGGTATTGCAGGTAGCATCTTAAAATGGATAGAGTTGTAGCTCTCAGGTAGACACTCTCAGGCAAAGAGTCATGCTAATGGTACGAAGTCATCATGACAAAATTTTCTTAGTGGAGTCCCCCAGGGGTCAATACTGGGGCCACTACTGTTCATAATATCTGTAAATAACATTAAAAGTGGTCTAAGAAGTAAAGTTGTGAAATTTGCAGATGATTTCAAGGTCTTTAGGGTAATAACAGGTCAAAACGAGCATATCTCTCTGCAAAATGACTTAGACGAACTTGTGAGGTGGTCCGAAGAATGGCAAATTAAATTTAATTTTGATAAGTGCAAAATCATGCATGTAGGTAAGCAGCATATGAAGGCTCCATACTTGATGGGTGGCCAAGTGCTATCAGTGACTCAACAGGAGAAGAATTTAGGTGTTATTCTAAACACAAAATTGGGGGCATCAGAACAGACCAATGAAGCCAGGAAGAAGGCACTGAGAATGCTTGGGGCAATAAATAGGAATGCATAATACAGAAGTGATGAAGTCATCAGGAAGCTTTACTGTGCATATGTCAGGCCACATTTGGAATGCTGCATCCAAGCTTGGTCTCCTAGCTCTGAAAAAGATTGTTGACTTTTAGAGAGTACAAAATAGGGCTACAAAAATGGTTAATGGTATAAGCAACCTGGCATATGAGGAAAGATTGAAGAAATTGAATGTGTTTTCACTTAGATATAGAAGGCTGAGAGGAGATCTCATCAAGGTCTTTAAATTTGTTCATGGTCTGGAGAGGGGTATCTTGGGGAAATGTTTTAATTTAACAGAAATGATACAATTAGAGGTCATAAATTCAAAATTAAAGTTAACTACAGCAGAACAAGGTTAAGACAGACTTTCTTCACCAACAAACTAGTAGAACACTGGAACCAGCTGCCAGAAACCATTGTCAGTAGCTGCACATTGAACATCTTTAAAAACAGCATAGACAATCATTATAAGAATAGAGGGCTTGCTTTTCAGTATTAGTTAGTTACATTAATCTTTTATGTCTGTCTTTATGTCTATGTCATGGAGGCATCCAGGGTCCATAAAAGCATGCTAAGATATTTCAGCTCAGGGGACAAACACAATGTGGACAACCCTCAGGTCTCAGGAATTATTTGCATACACATAAATATCTCTTCCTTGTTTTTTTTTTGCTCTTCCATGTTTGACTTTTCATGTTTTGTCCATTTGACTTCCTGAAGCTTACTTAAAACATTTTGACTTTCTGTCCATTTGATGTTTGTTCTATTGACTTATTTGTTTGTTTTACATTTATCCATTGCATTTCTCTCCATTTGATTTTTCATTGTTGTAACATTTGTGTACTACAAACTTCTTTACATTTCCAACTTTCTTCATCTTTGATCCTCCTGATGCATTATCATCACTTCACTTTATCATAAGCCTACTTTCTCCTGTCCTTTCACATATTTAAAAAAAAATGTTCTGTGATATTCATATTTTGGCTTGTTGCATGATCACTACAACTAGCAGGTACTGCATGTATGTCTGGTCACTATTCACAGCCTAATATTATTATGCACACTTCTAGTTCACATCCACAATATTTTAGATGAAAGAAAAATGGCATACTTGAAAGAATCTTCATCAGCTTGGTAATGAGGATATTACCACTGCAAAATTGCTTTAGTCAACATAGTCAACATACTTTCAATCCTGCTTTGCATATTCCATAGTGCCAAATGCTACCTCCACTGGGAGCAGTTATTTATCCTGAAAGGAACAAGATTTAACAGTAGAGATATGCTATCAATCCATTTTTAGAAGGCTATGGAACACTTCACTTTATCATAAGCCATTTTTGGTAAGTATGGACCTTTTGTTATTTTTGGCCTGCCATGTCTCATTTACCTGAGGACATCATTGCTGCGGCACATGTGCAATGCTTTGATGCATGCTGGGATATGCGAAGTGTATGTCTGAATCCAAGTCTATGTTCTCTTGACTTTATGAAAACCTTGCACCCTACTCATATCAGACCTCCCTTGGAGCTTTCCCAGTGCATTTTGAATACAAGATACAGAGGTGATTTAAGATGATTAGTCCATACAGGGTATGTGGACACAACAAAATAAAGGGGAAGAAAGTCCTGGATCAGGTCAGAATGCAAAAACTATACTTGCAATCTGCTTAAGATGCCTTGCTTTGAGCAGACATTATCAAATGTTGGAATTTTAAACTGCCATCCAGATTCCTGACATGTTTGTGTTGGTACCATTGGCTAACACATGTGAACATTCACTCAAATTGGCTCACATGCATGTATTAGCACAATGTAGGAAAACATTGTTCAGCCTAAGATGTTACACCACATGGAATTCACTACCTCATTATGTAGTGACATTAAAGGACCTGGCTCTTAAAGTTGCACTTCACTGGAATTTCTGCACATTCCTGTATGAATATAATGAACAAATGGACCATTATTGCATAGCAATCAAATGGGATCATTGCAGTAAAAGGTTTTTTGGCATGGGGATTATAATCTGATGTTTATGAATGTAATTAAGACCATGTTACCACTCATTTTCTCAGTAAATGATTGCTTTGTCAGTTGGCTCTCTCATATACTCAAGGAATACTCCATCATAACATTCACTGTGCCAATATAGCCAGCAGCCTATTATTATCCATACCAGTGAACTTCCAATTTGGAAGTCAACTTCCACTTTTTGGAAATTAACATTCAATTTGGGAGCTGACCCACACATTGGAAACTATGAATCAAACTCTCTTTGAAAATTATTGATGTTTCCCACCTATCTATTTTGGAAGTTTACTTTTTTGCATATTATCAACATTAGTCATGAACTTTGGAAGATATAATACTCACTAGGGTGGGAACTAAGGCACTTCATCATTTTTTTATCTTTGAAAACATTCTTGCACTCTGGGTTCATCCTGTATAGGATGGGCTCCACATGTGCTCCTGACACAAACGTGGGAAAAGGGATATCAATAAAAACAAACACAATGACACCCACAAAAATGCTGGCTATTCCACTTATGGTTACCATTCAAAGTAATAACTTTACATAGCAGTTATCAGCTGAGCTTTATACACTTCTCTCAATCTCAGCCATTAGTAATGCAGATGACAACATGTCAGCAGAGCTTGCAAGACCATTGCCATTGGTGTTCTTTTTGGGGACCAGCATGTGGGTTGCAGCTAACCACAATCTGAGTGTCATGCTAGTCAGGCCAACAGCACAAACAGGGAAGGCATGATGGCTATGATGTCATCCACTATGTCATCTATCACAGACCAAAAAGTAAGCATTTGCAGAAAAAAATGAGTCAGCACATCACCTTAATAATGCTCATAAATATCACTTTCAAAAAAGAAAGTACAAAAAATTGCATTTCATTTTGCTGAACTCATACTAGCAATCTTACGTGACAACTGTATTAGCAGATGCAGTTGCTATTTCAAGAACTATTTTTCTATAATCTAGGGGACTGGCATACCAGCAAATAACAGCTCCCCTTGATCAGCCACATCTCATCCTTGGGTAAAGTGAAACTTGATAATATTTGGAGCAAACCAGGTTAGAGAACCAGGTGAAAGAAATAGAGCCATGGGCGGCTGCCAGCCAACACCCGAGCACCGACGAAATCTGGTCGAAACCTGCCATAGCTTGCGGTCTGGGAAGCAATCGGCACCCGACCAAGCGGTCTAAAGGGATGCCGATCCTACTTATTACAATTGAAAAATGAGCAGTACCCATTCAACACCACACAAAGACAACTAGACAGTAGGTACCTTCCTGTTCCCGGCTGCTACTCAACAGATTCTACAGCAACAGAAACCCACAACAAAACCGAAGTTACCTTTCCCGGTATACTGTGCACACGGCCGCCTGGGTACTTTTATGAGCTGTAGCGGTTTCCGTCGGCTACTGCAACCAACACTCAAAAATCCTCCAATTGATCAGATTTAGAAAGAAGAGTTTACTTTTTTAAGTGACAACCAATAAATGATGATTATGAATAGCAATAACCAATGAACAGAGAAAAGTCGAAGCATGCACGCTATCGCTAGCGTTGCCAAGTGCTTCGGCTGATTGTGACGTTTGGCTATCTTACGCCCACGCCAGTTTTGCCAACAATAGTAATGGTCTTGATTATATCTGGAGATACATGATACATGAGTATAGTGGTAATTGCATAATAACTACCTGGAAAATATTTTTTTTTAGCACTGTTGCTGCACCATCAGATATGCCAAAGCCATAAGATTGAGGGGTAAATTAAGATCAAACTCTCCATAACTATGCATTTTTCAACGTATCAAGAACTGCTAAAAAAAACAGTACATTTCTGGGACCGAATCGCTCTGGGTGTTAAAAGTTGAAAGAATTGGTATGGACGGGCTGGCATTTGGGGTGCTGCCATTCAAACAGAATGTAAACCTACACGCCCTTTCTTCCCCACACACCCTCTTAACCAGCCTAGTCTCGGTGTGGGGGATTTTACACCTCTTAAGGTTTTCTGCGGATAATGGAGGAACGGTGTGCGGCAGCTCGACGAAATTTGGCATATATTTTTCCATATTGATTTCATGTGTGCGAATTTTTAGGTCGGGTCATCTACCGTTCACAAGTTAGTCCAGGTCAAGTGAGGTCACCTCTAAAAAAAAAATTCAGCCGGCCCCCACGCCGTTAACGGATGAAGATATTCCAATGAAACTTTCACCGTTTACTTATCTTTAGGGATGAAACAAAACGCACCGGAGTAATTCTCGATTCTTAAAATCGTTTTTCATGACATTAGTTTTGCATATTTACCATTAGGGCAAAAATCAAAGATCCAGGCTAGAGTACACTTTCTATCACACGAAGTTGACTTCAAGCAACATTTATTTTTTGGTCCATCCTATTCAATAAAAACATTCCAGAAAATTTAAAACCCGAAATTTCTAAGATTTATAAAAGTATTTTTGAGTGGTCAACATTTTGGGGCCATGGTCAAATGCGCTTTCATGTTCCCATTCCGAATATTTGTTGTTTTTGTAAATCTCCCCCAGAATGAACTCCCCAGAGCCGAAAACATGCCAGTCGTGATTTCATGGACCTTCATGGTCACGTCAGTTTTTGTGGGAGATAAAATTTATGGCGTGGTCTTGGCGTCTACTCGAGCGCTTTCCGATAACGGTATTTTCGTTTTCTTGCAACGCTTAGTTCGGAAATTAGAAGGGGCATAAAATAGCACTCTAAGACGGGGCGAGGTACTGACCGGAAAGATGGCGCTAGTTAACAAGCGGTGTTCAGCTTTGTATACTTTTGGGAGGGCACTCAAAGCCAATAGCAAGTTTTAACTTGCGACCCTCTTTGGACCCCCCCCCAATAAATTTGAGCCCGCCCATTACTTACATGCACCGTGGCCGTTCAGTAATTTTCAGAAACCCGCACCAATGTGCAGAATGAAAGGTACTCACGGGTGAAACCTTAGTCTCCAACACTTGGTGGGGGCCGTGAAAAGATTGACCAGATTAGCTGCACTCATTGTACCACATGCATGACTGGTGGACTCCATAATTAGCGTGTATTGGGTCGCGCCAATAATCTCCAGACTTCCGCACACGTAAGAGCCTACGTAGCATCCTCTTCTCTCGCTATGCAAAAATTGTATCGACGCCAATGTTTCAACCATCGCCTGCCTCACCGCAAGCGCCCCTGAACATTCAGAGTCCACGGGCCGATCAAAGATCCAGTGAAGGGCGAGGATCATATGGAATGAACTTCGCACGACGCCCGACTTCAGTGGAGTACAGTTTCAACTCTGATGACCTCCCTGGAAGTTTGCTTCTTCTGACAAGGGATAAACTGTTGTCTTACACGTCATAGCATGTATTCTGTGCCAACCATTGAGTGCAGAAATATTCAACATCGCAATTAATGACAAATGCAAATCATTTATTCGTTTCCAAGCACAATGATCCATTTATTCGCATCCAGGCACACAGCTACAATGAACATGAATTTTCGAGCATGACCTTATTGCTAAGTACAATATGGCAACATCCGAAAAGAGGCCGAACAGTCTAACAATGCACAGGAAAATTCTGTTACTACACGTGCTTCCGCAAAATGATTATGACGAATTACAGACGGAGGTGGGGCGTATAAAACGTATCACTGTCAGCCAGTGCCACACACCCCAGAGAACACTCATAAATCTTGGCTGTACACATCAGATAAATAATAAACGTCTATGTTGACAATACAGGTGGAGCAATGGGCAGCTAAACAGCAGGGCGACACGTGCCCAACACAAACTCAAGGCGCTCAGTCGCGGGCACCCACACAACAGCATCACCGGCGCCCACTGAGTGCATACAATGTCCGAGGAGAGGCTAGGCCGGCCACGATGCGAGATCAGGGCACCGTAGCGACGATGGAGGTGGGGCCGGCCGGTTTCCCGGCCACGCCGGCCAACGGCCAACACCAATCCCAGAAGCATTTCTGCACCCAATGGCTTAACACGTGGTCACATAAAACGAAATGTCCACTAAAATTCACAACCAGTGAAGCAGTTGGGCAGATTTGTCGCGCGGCTCTTCTGCCTGGGTGCGGCCGCGCCACCGATCATGATTGGACAGCCCGCCCGCCCGCTGCTGGTCCGGTATAAAAATGTGTATGGGTGATGGCGGCAGCACGCTAGCCGGCCTCCGAGTCACTGCTGTCGGAGCTGCTGGAGCTGGAGCTGGAGCTGCTGCTGTCAGAATCGGACGAGCTGCTGCTGGACGCAGACAGTCGGGACGCGCCGCCGCCGTCGCCACCACCTTTGCTGTCATCTGGCGATGTACCGGCACAGTGTGATGAAGGCACCAACACAGGCGAGAGCTATCAGTGCTGTAAGGCAGGCAGGTTGTAAGGCGTGGACCCGTTTCAGGACACTGGCAGGCAGCACGTCCAGAAATCGGAGGCACCCATATCGGCAGCATATATACGTCAGTGAAATACGTAATTTACGCAAATTCAAGCCATGACAGAGGCCAGTGATCAAGCTAGTTTTAGCCACCGAGCGATTTCGGGTGACTTCGCGTCAACACTTCATACCTACGTGAAAGCCAGAACAATGTTTTGATGCCCGGGACCCAGTATAATCAATAAGTTGAAGCCAGAGGACAACAGGCACAATATTATTTACACTGAGCCGAGGCCTGTCTAAACCATATGTCCAGAAAATACCCGAGGCATAATTGGATTTCGTATCATTCCAACCCAGGTAGTTCCCAGAAACTCGTACACGAGGAAGGTGGTCGACGAGGGACCGACATAACAAATATTCTTGGTGTTTACAGTATTCATAAAGGTGATAAACATAATATTCCTGTTAACCGAGGCTGTTGTATGCCTAATTTGTTAGTCATGCTACGGCAACACTGCACACGAACAATACCACAGCCAACCAGGAATCCCATGTACATATTATACATTGTGAATAACCGAGCATGAGCATAGCCATATAAAAAAACAGACCATCTTTTTTCCAACAACCACTAAAGTAACACCAATTATTTGGCACAATACACAATAGGTCTTCCCTGCGATCATATCGAACCCACCGGCAAGGTGTCACAGAACTGATCACAAGCTGTAATAAGCTGAGAAAACCAACTGCAATGCAAACAAAAATCGAGCAATAGATGCAGCAAATATCCACGACATAAAGCGAATGTGTATCTGGAGCTGGAAATATATGAGTGTTTCACAAACTATAAACATATTTCCAGTTCTTGATACAAATGTAATACCTGAGATACATTACGCTCATAATATGCATCACGGCTAAAAAATATACGAACTTCCCAGTCTTCACAAACAACCCAACAACTCCAAATGAAGTTGGACGCATTGGCATTATGCATTGGGAACTCGTTACCGATACCGACACTGCAATGAACAAACAAGATTTACATTTCCGCCACAATCATCCTGCAATATCCGGTTGGCAGCACTTACCCTTTTTGGGCGTTTTCTTGTTGGAGGTTCCCAATTGGCCCGTGACGTCCTGCAGTCGTTTTTCTAGCTCTTGCTTTTTCTCCATCATCTGTTCGTCCTTGGACTTGCTGCTCTGCTTCTTGTCTGGAAGATAATACCAGGAGTCAGAGCTGATCCAAGGTTACACGACGGATGAATAAACAACACCATGTCGCGCAGGACGGCGACACATGTAGGTAATATGAGTAGGTGAGGTGTTAATACGGGGTGGGGTGGAAAGGTTATGCAACTTTAGGAGCACGCAATTTCATGTAACGCCCGCAGTACATTGTGCATAATGCTGCAGGTGAAGTTCTAGTGGATATAGTGGATTCATCTCCAGTGTGATAAAAATGCATGGAGGGAGTGAGACTGAAAAACGGAGTGACGAAGGTTTTATTTATGTAACTTAAAAACTAACATGAGTCGACTTTATACATCCCCAAAAAGCTAACAATACAACCCAACAATATCTTTATGATTGTATTTTTTATTCGAATTATTCATATTGAATAAAAAAATCCTGAAATTTTTTCTTCTCCAAAATTGAGAAAAAATGTATCCCGCCGAAGTCATGCGACGAATTTCACGTGAAATGCACAACTGCACCCCAGAAATTACCTTGCCTGCTTCTCGGTGTACCCTACAAAACATTATTTTTCATAAAGAGCTCAACACAAAACCAGCCTTCACTTACATCAAGTATCCAAAACCATGTCTTATTTGCTATATTTCATGAAAATGGGGATGGGCGCTGTATGACCAAAGCAGTCAATGCACCTGTAAGCCCAAATAGCCAATCAACCATCATGGAAATTGGGCATGCATAATAAGAATATGTCACCACAGGCAGGGGTGCCTTACACACCAAGGTCCTAGTCCGGTGGTGAATGTTGATCCTTGATTATAACAAAAGTACTCATTTTCCGTATATCACGGAGTCTAGGACAGTATCCAGAGGCAGACTGTAGCTGTTGCTTTGCTAGATTGCAATATGCAATGAGCAGCGACTTCATAACTTCTCGAAATTAGCTTCGACGATTATATCACAAAAGTCAGAACGAAGCCTATTTTCAACAACACCAGCACTTCCAACAAACTTCTGACACGATCATCTGCCAATAGCAGGACAAACCAACCCCCACCAGCTGTTGTCACAAGACAGCCAAGTCGAGCGATGCGACTGGGTCCAGGGTAGGCCGTCTCAACTCACCGAACTGTTTCCGGGGCTTCTTGCGCAAACAGCTGGCTACGTATGACTCGAGCTCACGCAGGGTGGACGGCCGCAGCGTCTCGAAGTCGATCTCGATCTCGTCGGGGTTCGAGTCTCGCAGCGACGGCTCTCTCGACTGGATGATGTGTACCACCCGGCCCAGTTTGTCACCTGGGACGTGGAACGTAACACGTAACGAGTGAAGTCAGACACAATCCGTCACTCAGCCAAGCTCGTCGCACTGTCTGCCACCGGACCACGGTCAGACACAATCCTCCACAGGCGCATGACAAGAACATACGCACCGTATGAAAGGAATGACTGCCACACGCAAAACGGCAACCCGAAAATATTCCGACTTCAGGCTTGCAATGGGAACTCCTCAATATATAACACTTTTTACGCCAAAGACCTATTAGGCTAGGTTAGGCAAGTCAGTTTCGGACACTTGGACACAGTGGGAGACAGGAAACATAAAGCATGCTTTAGCCAGTCTTAGCCAACATGCAACTAAAAATAAGAACCTGGTTCCGCTGGTTTAATCGTGGTTCCCATTAGATAACACCATATCAAGCACACAATTTCTGACCCCGATTTCCACCGATTCATTTTCAGATACACGGAGCCATGCGAGCTTGGGCCCAATTTTCAAACAACACCTTGTACACCTTCAAACTGCGGCATCATAATACAAAATACATACAGCGAAGTCGTCGCGAGCACCGGCCTCATGTCTGTAGCACATCATACCTGGAAGTTTGTTGATGTCCAAACTGAGTTGGCGCTTCTCGTCGTAGGACATGGGCCGAGCGTTGTCCTCGTCCTCCTCGGAGTCGTAGGCGGTGGCCGGCCCGGTGGCGGTCTTCTTCTTCACACTGTTGGTCTTTGTTGTTTTGGTGGCGCGCGGCCGCCGACTGGTCGCCGGCTTGCTGTTGCCTGGCGCCTTCATCGGCTTGGTCTTGAGCGTCTTGCTGGCGCCGCCTGCCAGACTGTTGGGCAGCGGCGACAGCACGGCCACCCCCTCGCCGTGGTGACGGTCGCGCTTGCTCTTCTTCTTCTTGTCCTTGTCCTTTTTCTTCTTGGAGAGGCTCTCCTGCAGCAGGGTGTTGATCTGCTCCTGCACCACGCGCAGCTGTGGACGGACAGGCGGTGCTCTAACATCGGAACAGACAGACTCATCTACAGACGCAAAGCTATATTGTGGATGAGGCGATTACAGCTTTGACAGCGTTGATGCGAGAGCCCGGAGATGGAAATGCCACGTGGGACAGCCCACTTGACAGTGGTATGCGAGTGAACACGGGAAGGTCTCAGACGACTGTGATCACCGATTGCATGCAGAAATAGTTCGCAGGTGAATAGAAGCTTGGGCACGTTGTAGCAACGATTTGAGACTTGCAGATGAGAGCAGTACAGAATCAACATGCGAGCAGGCAGTGGAGGTGCACATTATTCCGTGGTTGTTACCTGATTTTGTAGAACGAGGAGCTTTTGTTCACGTTCTGCCTCCGAGTGATCGGACTCAGACTCCGAGCTGGATTTGACTTCTTCAGACAGAAACGCCTCGTCTTCTGGGATCTTGGCAAATCTGCCGGCACACAGCACTCAGTAACATTATACAGTTAAAGTATTGGATTACTATAAGGCCCACAAATACAACCAACCATTATATTATATAAAGTCATCACCGAATTGTGATTAGGTAGCTAATCAAAGGCATGGTGGAGTGTAGCAAAGCAATAATCACTGGTAATTGAAGAAAAAAACTATTTGGTTCTTGAAGTGAAATAACACAAACATACATATAATATTCAAGATAATATTCAAGAGTATTCAAAAATAATAAAGGAATTAACGCAAATAATACGGGAAGAATTGTCACACGTGACTTCGGCACGTGCCAAAAGTTTAGATATCTTTCCCGGGAAAGGCGGCGCGGCAAGCCGACGCAACTCACTTCATCTCGAAGACGTCCTGCAGTTTCCGCGCCATGGCGACCACGTCGTGGTCGGGCGGGTTGTACTTGTAGCAGTTGGTGAATATGAGTCGCACGTCGGCAGCGAACTCGCTCGGCGTGCGGTACTCGCGGTTGTCCATCTTGATCTTGGCTGTGCCCAGGTCCATCGCCTGTTTGATGATGTCATGGTAATCCTGCAAACCCAGGCTGTCTGCGTCCACCGGCTTGTAGAACGGCCACGCGTATGCCTGCGCAAGAACAGGTGGGTTGTTAATGGATGAGGTCATAAGCGCGGACAAAAAGGGGTGGGGTGGGGCGCAAGTGCAAGCATAGGGAAAAATTATCCCTAGGACCATATTTTTACCTTCCCGTCGGACAAGTCTGGCGCCGAGGCGAACGACCTCATGCTACATTTCTCCTCCTACACGAGACAACCCTGTGCTGGTCCCCAGGGACGGTCAGCTGCATTATTTCCACATATTGATGTTTGCACATCGAGATAGTTGGCAACGCACCCACGCAAATGGCAACGCAAATGGCAACAACGCTAATTCTTCATCCACTATAGGGTTGGAAGCATGCCAATGTCCTGGATGCTTGGGATGCAGAACAATATCCTCTCCGGGAAGTTCCCTACTGGTTTTCTCCAAAAGAATAACAGTTCTTTGAAAATGTTTACAAACTTACTGCTGTTTGATAAACATCCCCACAACTGACCAGAAATACAATTTCAAAACAAATGTAACCCCGATCCGCCATGCAATTTCTACATTGAAATAGAAATCGCTCCCAGGTATAAGCACAGCCAGAATTGAGCTAAGCACTCTCACAAGACCTCTACAACATAGACAAAATGTTATCGGCGACACCCACTGCCGGCCCCACACCGCCACATCAGGCCACATACCGAATGTTTCTTTGAAAACAGCTCCTTGAGGATCTCGTTGCAGGCTTTCATCGACTCTTGCATCTTCTCGCGGTTTTTGCCGGCGTTGGCAGAGCGCGCCTGCGAGTCGGGCAGGTCCTTGACTACCTTCTTGATCTGCCGGCCCGACTCGCGCCGCTTGCCCATCTTTGCCATCTTGGCCTCGGTCGGCGCAAACGGTGGGTC
Organism: Imbricaverruca yamaguchii; assembly: GCA_034440575.1. Lineage (NCBI taxonomy): Eukaryota > Metazoa > Arthropoda > Thecostraca > Neoverrucidae > Imbricaverruca > Imbricaverruca yamaguchii. Next base: position 2,869,831 of record JAOTOL010001636.1, on the reverse strand, counting down.
TGGTGTGCTCGCCATCGCAGGCGTAGTCGTGTCGGCCTTTCTCTTCACGCCCTTTTTCACCTGAAGGTGCAGAACAGGTGTGGATGACCGGTGGCACCATAATTTAAAGCAACGCGAGGCATACATTAAAATGGATGAATCTGGATGTTAAAAATGTGGAGGTATTTAATTGTGTGGTTCCGATATAAGGTGTGGTTATTTTCCACAAAATCTGAAGATGCCATTTCAAATTCATTCCCTTTTCATCTAGTGGAACCACACTTGCAGAGTATAAGGGAGACCAGGATGAGTGTGGCTTATTTGATGTCAAACGCAGCAGAAAACAATATGCCCATTGCAAGTGGAACATTTCGGGAGGGGGGTTGGTTGGTTGTTTATTGGTTTTACGACACATCGACCGTTGAGTCATGTAGCGTCGCCAATCTCTCACGCCGATTGGTCGCGGGCGAAGAGCAGCGACAGGTGAAGCTCGAACCCACAACCTTTCGATTGCGAGACGACCAACTTACCCCTAGACTACTCGTCACCTTCAGGGGGGGGGGGGTGCAATAGTACCCATGATCGCTCACGGGGTGCGCCGCTGAGCCCTAGTACGGCCATGCGTTCGTGACAGTCATGTTGGTGTCAGCTTTCCGCCTTCAGAGCTAGCCGTATCTGCTCCGTGTATGTATCCCACCACGAGAGGGATATTCTAATATCTTTGGCGTTCAACAAAAGCACATAAGCGCTGGATGACAATTCCCAATGCCTGATAACTGCCGGTCCGTTTTGACGTGGCGCATCTTTCAACATTCACTATTCAGAGCTGTCGTTGTCAGCTCTAGACTGAATTTGAAGTAAACGATTTAAATTAAAGCAGCGACCAGCGACGTGTTCTTCTTAGCACAAGGGCGGTTTATTTTTATGCGGTGGAACAATGATTCAAATCGCTCATGTACTTACTTTGCCACCCTTAATGTTGCACTGGTGGGCAACTTAATTTTGGGGAACTTCGAAGCACAAGTGCTCCGGTTAACACGAGCACCGGACGAGAATCCGCCAACCCATTCTGTTTTCTGACATCCCATAAACGGGGAGATATTGCAATAGAATCTTGTAACTGCTGAAAATTGAGAAGCACATACAGTGCAAAACAATTTTTGAAGTCTGTTTGCACACATAGGAACTGCGGGGGTACAAAGTCGACCGACCGGTCGCCTAGCATTCACTGTCGCAAACGCTTCGCTGCCGAGTCGAAGAGGCGTGCTGGCCGATCTGCAAATGCATATGACCCACCAAATTTATGCTGCATATTTCACTATAGCTGTAATCTCTCCCCCACAATTTTTAAAAAAGTACTAGTGTCAATGGTTTCAGAGATTTGAGGGGAGGAATCCGGGCGGAATGAGTTCAGGTGCGCGTCGTGTGGGAGGTCCGCGACAGTTTTCAGCAGTTTCATGATTCCAGTTTAGGTTGGATTGTCTCGCACATCACATCGTCCATCTAGTAAAGCTGAAGCACGCCTTTATGTAAAACTAGAGGACAAAGCTTGGAAAAAGTGCATGCTTTAATCATGTTTACTGGGTGTTTCTCGACGCGCTTTTCGCACGATCATGGCTAATGGCGCCGCCCACACTGTTTCGCCGGTGGGCCGCGGGACTGGGAAATGTCCAGTGACGCGCGAGTGCTGAACCCAGAGATCAACGCCTTAACCACTCGGCCATCCCCGCCCCCTTCTTTAACCGTGCCAACCTTAATACACATGGGCGAACAATCAGTGTTCCGTTTAGCGGCCGATGTAAAAAGGTGGCTATGCATCACACGGTGCAGTTCTGTACATAAAGGCGACACATGGTGTCCAGGTTTTTTTTCTCTGATGCTATAAAAACGCTGTTGGCGAGTATTATGTCCCATTGCCACGCCAAACAATCTTATGAGTTAAAAACAAGGAGATCGCTGGCAGTCAGTGGAAACATTACGATGAAGCAACAAACGTTGAGATGACGCGCGTCCACCCTTTCAAATTTCCTCCCCACGCCCCCCTCCCCAGAAAAAAAAACAAATGGGTGGGTCGGAGCAGCAAATTGGTCAAACAATAGAATGAAAAACGAAGCGCCGAAACCCGAAACTACAATACATCTCTACATGGGCACTACAGCATACGCTGGGCAGCGCCGGATACCACCGCCTCAACCCCAGAGGGTGCGCACGCACGCCACAGATCACTACCTTGTGTGGCTGCGCGGCGGGCTGGGTCGGCGGCGCCGGCTTGTGATTGTCAGGTACTGCAGGTGGCGCTACCGGAGGCGGCGGAGGCGGGGCAGGCGCCGGCGCCGGCGCCACAGGGGGCTGACTGGGTGGCGGCGCCGTCGCAACAGGCACCACCTGAGGGCACAGGTGACGTCAGGACAACACACGCATACACACCACAGGTACACGACTGTACTGCCAACACGGCCAGCGCTGGTAGCTGCCGGATGATATTGGCGTATGCGGGTAATTCACCCGACTTAAACCAGCTGGTTCGACATAGTTTAGTAGGAAACGACAAAACGATAAACGAAAGCACAATGCTTCTTAAAATTGTCCTTAGGGGTCATATTAGCTCAGTCGGTTGGGTGTTCGACTTTTGATCGCAAGATCATGGCTTCCAAGGCTACCGACGCTTCAAACCCCGACCCCGACACACACCATCCAAGTGTCCCAACGCCTTCCTCTTGTCGCACCAACGTTATGACAGACGAAGACTGCTTGGAAAACACCGTAACGCCAGTCTTTATGGCATAATTCAAAAGATGTACATGCCGGTGGAGTGACGATCGAATAATCAACTGAGCCCAAAGGCGTTTATTTCTAAAAACTATGGAGAGCGGGAAAAATAAACGAAGGCAACGGCCAGGCCCAAATGAATTGGAAACACTACATAGGGTCCATGTTGCATGGTAAAAGTTGAAATTATTGAGGGGAAAAGGCAACGCCGAGGGGGCACTCGCCCCTTCGAAAGTGCAGAACACCTTTCAACCGCAACAGCGCTGAAATCTGGCACCTCTACCGGAAATGTCTTACCTCTCCCAAACTTAATGCACTATGCCCAGTTGTCAGATTCGCATAGGTGCCACGCTGTAACACGGCCCTCGTGTCCCACGAACATCCCACTCAACCTATACCACCGGCAACCGCTCAGAGCGACGGACGGCCGGAAACTGCCCCTGCCCGGCTTCGAGGCGCGCGGACACGTGGTGGCATGACGTCATAGGCAGTGGCCGGCGGTGACTGGCCGCCCCAGTCAGAGCCGGCTGGACAGTCACCGACCAAGGCCAATCATATGGCCGCCTCAAAGCCAAAGCCAGCTGGACCGCCACCAACCAGTCAATCCAAGGCCGTCCAAGGCAGCTTCGAAGCCAGAGCCGACTAGATCGCCACCGACCAGTCAATCTTAACTATTTTCTTTGAGCAAAATATGCGTAGACGCTATTGTGACGAAAATTGCAAAAAGAAATCAACATGAAAAGACCGGGTCTAAATCTGAGCACAGAAATTGGATTTGTAACCCAAAGGACAGTTTTTTAAAGCCATTAAAAGCGTGGCGGTCGAGCCGAACCACTCGGACAAATTTGCGTGCGATATATCAGGAAGCAGGCCCGATAGGGTTTCGTCCATGCTCGCAATGAGTTATTATGACACTAGTGTCTGGCACTAATGCACTTTCAGTTTGGCGACAGGCATTATATTACGTTATTCTATGCCGGTTTGAATCGCTCTACATACCGGCACGTTACAGAACAGATGTAACTATAGCCCCTAATCAGGACTCGGGGCGATTCACCGTGCCCGAATGGCATCTCATCCTAACGGTGTCCCAAATTCCATTTTGAACTTGAATGTCAATGGAAAATTCATCTTGACGTGATGGCTTATGGGGCACTAGTCCCTCTCGCGACCTGAGAGCTAACTCCGACTGCCAAATTCCAACATAATGGAATTTGTATACATGGCATTAAAACAAGGAACTACGTCTGCGTAGGCTTCACGAAGGTCATTCTTCAATATATTGACTTCGGCTTCGTGACCGAGGTCTCTGGTTTCAGGCTCGAAGAACTTCATCTGCGGCTTCGAAGTCTCGAAACGAAGCCCCATGGCTTGTGGTGATGATTCTAATTCAGCGAAGGTTACAATACAAATGTGGCAGAGGTCTTCAGTATGGCATGTAATACCACTATGGCCTTACTTAAACCAGATGACATTCACCATCACGTCGCACTAAGGATGGCTTCCTTCGCGCGAGATCAGAGCCAATATCAGTCGTGCTTCCTCATCCATTTATGCCTAAAGCATGGAACTATTGATGTTGTTCTGCATACTTTTAAGGGGACAAATGCCACTTCAGTATTAGCCTTGTCCCGCAATAACTTTTAGCATGGGACCCAACGGAGCATGCCCCGCACAGTCCAGTTGGGCCCGCCTATTGCTTCCATGTATTGTAGTTGCGCCCCAATACATTTAAGAAATAAACGCCGCCGCAGGGAACAATTGGTTCATCCATAAACAGAGCACCATCCGCAATCAAAGAACTAGAACTTCCCTTTTTCTGTAAAACCTGGCAGCATCTTAGAGGCCTAGACGTGATGATACCGAAACAATATTAGTAATCGCACTAACCAAATGCAGTGATAGCAATACCACACATACGAATGCATGGAAACGCGCACGCACACTATATATATATATATATATATATATATATATATATATATATATATATATATATATATATATATATATATATATATCTTTTTTTTATTTACAAAATATAATTATTAGTCGGTCAAATTCAAATAGAACTATAATTTCACTCCTGGCACAATGAACTCATTTTTGTAGTACAGGACAATGCATTGGCTAATTTTGGTTACCAAACTTGGTGATCAGGAAGAACTGTAAGATACATCCAATAACGTGCAATATGCCCCATTTTTGTTCCACAACTACGTTACAGTGTACTATTACTGGAATAAAACCTGGAAAAACGTTTTGCTGACTATTATCCAGGGCCAAGAAGAGTCCACCAATTCATCGGTAGACAGCACTTGTCAACCTTCCAGTGGAAATGAAGATGGCATGCTTTCAAACAAGACAAGGTTCTGGATGACAAAAGGAGCAGCAGTGCTTGTGTTTCCAACCGTGTCGAAACACAGCCTGTCGTCATCATGGGACAGCCTATCGCAGGACAGCACACCCGCACATGCCCAGATGAGGACCACCAAAGCAATATTGTATCAATGATCTTCAGTCACAGCATGTCGTAGTAGCGAATCAAGGCTCAGTAGGACGTCGAAATTCGCCATGGAAACGATGTCGTTTAACATACATCATCAATTCTTTGAAAACAATTCGGATCCAATCATATACTAATACGTGCACAAAACTCCATCATACACAAGCAAATGAGAAAGCATGTTTCGAGTTATTTGGGCTTTAGGACGCATCGACTGCACTGGCCATGTAGCTGTTTCAAGTTACCTAAATTAAGGGCAACTATTTTGGTGACAATACAAAATACCTATCCTTATCAAATGATATTGTGCAACAGACCACAGCATAGGTAATCGTCGTACCTGGAATTGTGCTAAGAGATGCTCATGCACCACAATCAGCAATGGTGAATACCAACATGATACTTATCAATTGTTAGAAATTAGACATGAGGATTTCATAACGACTCATGTGTCTGTATGTGTGCATGCGATTATATTTTTAGAGCGCATCGACTCCTCATGATGCAGCATGTTGATACTCCGTTGGAGGGGATGTCAATTCAGGCTTCAGAAAGTGGCATATTTTACCATATTTGACGAAAAATGTACAGCTGACCGTACAGTGTAAAAGAATTGACAATGTGGTCTGGAAATTCACAGTTAATGGAATTGTGCTATTTCATCCTTGTCTTCGGTTTTACCATTTTCCACATTATGTGTGGGCGGTCATTATACACAACTAAATAATGTAAAATGCATGTGACTGAAGTGAAATGTGTATTACAACAGCATTCTGCTTTTTTAATCCTTAAATGGCGACACTTTATTTTCTTCCAATCTCTCACTATTCCCAAGCAACTTCTTTCTTCATCCACACAGTTAATGGTGAAGCAATTTTAGGGCACTGTGACCGTACCACAGCCACAAATGGTAAACACACTACCTGTTAACACCTAACTAAACCATACACATAAGAAGAACCTTGGATTATTTTACGACTCATTCAACAGCTTGGTTATATAGGGTCGCCAACCTTTCACGCTGATTGGTCGCGGGTGGACTCGGTTGTGCCGTCGGTTGTGAGATTAGAACCGACAATCTTGTAATCAAGGCTGAAGCTCTACCGAGCTACCGTCCCCCGTACTCCTAAACAGTACTTAACTCACACTACTCACTTCTCCGGTAGCACCCTGACACACCCACCTACGGTCAGCACACGCTCAGTAACACCCTGCCGACTCATACCTGAGCACTACACTAGCACACCCACATATGACCAGTACACACTCAATAACGCCTAACCAGCCCATACGTGATCAGTGCCGCTTCAGCAGCACCTGGTCATACACACAACAAATATGGTCAGAACGCCTGCACCTCAATAACGCCTAACCAGCCCATACGTGATCAGAGTGCCGCTCCAGCAGCACCTGGTCATACACACCAAATATGGTCAGAACGCCTGCACCAGAGTAGCACATCACCATACCCCACACCATCACCACCAGGAACAGGTATTAGCACAATTATGGCCGGCTTGACAAGTGAAGTGACGGCGGCGTTTCCAAGATAAACAAACATGCTTCAAACTATATAGCTATATCAAATGGAAACAAACATCGCTACATTGTATGTTATCGATCCCGTGATTGTATTATCTCAAACTTTCACCACAAGCATTTATGACATGTAGCAACTGAGGCTAACCAGGAAAACGGTAGTTTTTCTTGGCTAACATCATCGACACCATTCTGCATTTGGCAGAATACTATCTGCATTCGGCAGAATACTACATGGATATCACACAAATAACCACATAAAAAACAGGCTTATAATGGAATCCAAGTACTTCCAATTCAATATAAGAATCTTGACAGGCAATACATTGCACATCGCCAACATGTAAAGGTTAGCTTGCAACAAACGTCGCAAAAACGGATATACCACAGATGGGCGACGGCGGACAGCGCGAGAAATGACGCAGGGAACGCTTGATACCGGCCTACAATGCGGAAAGCACAACACGCGCTACATGGAAACAAAGTGAACAATTCACTTTTTTCGAGTCGACCATAGGCATTCTGAAGAGCTACACCTTTCCGTGGCTTAGGCGCACATAAACTACATGGGCTGCACAGCAACCACACCACTGATGCAAGCAGAACCTAAATATGTACATCATTGTATAACAATCGCCACACAAACTAAAAAATCAGTTGATGGAAATACACTTCAATTCTTGTTTGAAGTATTCATCAGGACACAAAGTGTGGGCAGCCCGCATTTATCCGCAACTGATAAGTGTATGAATATTTAAACCAAGACATACACACACATTATATATACATATGTATGTATATATATATATATATATATATATATATATATATATATATATATATATATATATATATATATATAACACAACCTGGTCCTGCTTTTGTCATCCTAGAGTACCAATCCTGTATTTTCTTACCATTCACAATACTTCCGAGCAGTTCCGTTCTACATTCGCACGAATATATGTTTTCAAGTATTTCATCAGCCGCAACGAGAACTCACCTGTTTCACTGAGTTGGCCACAGGCTTGGTGACGACGGGGGCGGTGGTCGGCACGGTGGTGGTGGCTGTGGAGCCGGGCACGGCCGGCGGCGGCGCCACCGGCGGCGCCGGGGCTGCTGTCGTGCCTGGTGCAGCCGCCACCGGCGTGCTATTGGTCGGCGGGCGGCCGCGACCCACGCCCGTCACTCCGGCCGGCCGGCCCTTCTTCACCTTAGCGTTCTTATTGGGCACGTCGATGAACACTTCCTCCTGGGGCATTTGTGACACTTTCGTCAGGAACATCTTCTCCAGGGTCTGTGCCATCAACACCACGTCCTCTCCCGGCTTGTTGTACATGTAGCAGTTGGTGAACAATGTTTGAAAGTCTTCTATGCAGTCCTTGGCATACTGGTACCACACATTCTCTAACCGTTTCTTTATCGTGCCAAGGTCCATGGGTTTCTTGATGATCTTGTGGTAATCAGGGAGGTTGAGCTGAGCACTATCCACAGGAACTTGGAATGGCCAAGCATATTGGTGTTTCCACAGAGTCTTTAGCACTTTGTTCAGGTATTGCAGCTGGTTGGAGGTCCTCAGCGCTCGATCAGCTGGTGGCATGTACTCGGGCTGACATGGGCCAGCAAACCGATCGTCATCCAGTCTCCTCTCCGCCTCGGTCCTTGCGGGTGATGGATCCTTGCCAGTTCCAGCTCGAGTGACCTTCGCTGCGTTGGTAGAGTTGTTGGGCTCAGACTTCTGCAAGTAATGTGAATACTGCATGTCAATGGCTCACACAAATTAAGGACATTAGAATGAACCCATCATCTTTGGCTGGACCCTAAACTATTTACAATGTTGATAGGAAGCCAGTTCAGTTAGTCTCCTCTGTATTTACATTTAGTAGACAAACGAATTGACTCGCATGGGAATCAAACTGAGATCACAAACAAATGCACATGTTTATTGGGAGAATAGAATGGAGAAAAAAACAGTAGCACCTTAATATCCTACCTTCAAACAATATAAAAGAATCAGATAGTAAGTTGGTTATTGGAGATAAGGAGCACATCAACTGCATGAGTCATGCAGGCAGATAGTAAGCTAACATCTGCTGAATGAAGTATATCAAAAGCTTCGGAGTATTGCATTCCATTTCAGACTGTAGCATTACACTTCCAACCAATATGCATAACAAAAATGTATTAGCCACTGCTTTGCATGATGAAAGATGGGGGACTTTTTCACAGTAAGACCAACTAATAGATACAAATGTTATATGCACTTAGTTATTTTGGCTTTGGAGTGTGATGCCTGCTATGGTGATATTGCACAAATGGACTATGTGCACAGTAGTGCCTTATAATTATCAGACCAGACAGTAAAACATGCAGCAATTACCTCTGCATTGGTGTTGTTGGTGTCGTCCCCCTCAGCAGGAGGCTTGGCATCAGATGCACTGAAAAGTTCCATACAACATTAATTAGCCTGTTTCATAAAGCATAATTCAGTGCAAGTAGTAAGTTGTAGTTGTAAAATTATGTTGCATAAAGGAAAATATATCATTTTAATTTATTACCTCTCATCTACTACCTACAAGCTATAATTTCTACTTTCCCACCCCAGAAGCTAAGTTGGCTAGGGTGTTGGCATGCACTGGTCTCCCCTGTCCTGGCAGCACAGGGTTCGAGTTCCACATGCTCGCATTTAGCCCCCTGTTGGGAAGGTCAGTTGGCAGCCAGCCCAATAAGGCTGGGGATGAGATACTGGGCAGCTGTGCCGTACATTGATGGGATGCTAAACTCTGTCAAAAATTTTCTGATGAAGAGTTCATACAACAAGCAATAAGTTTAGGACCCTGGCTCATAAAGCCACCCCAGGAAGAATTTAGAATAAATGTATTTGAAAAATGTACTATATCTGGGCTATATCCAGGCTGGCTGATTCATAAAGCTCAACAATGCACTTCTTACTACAACTCAGTAGTAAACATGAAGGAGAACTTGCTGGTGAGGGCTTGTACTGCTGTCAAATGAATGAATGGCAAATGAAAGGCAAGCAGTTTGTATCAATGGTGGTATATCAGCTCCTGACTCTCAGTGAATTAGCTGATGGGGGAACACACAGGCAGAAACACAAGTAGTCATGGGTAGTGTAGAATGGCGCCAGGCATGACAAAATATGTTGCAAAATAGCGAAGCTGTCTGCTTGATAAAATGCTTGCATCCCCCATTTTTGGTTCCTGTATCAACCTGTCAAAATTTTGACAACCTATTGACAGAAATGTAGATAATGTCACAAGATATTGATTGCTACCTTTTGACCACCTCACACTATTCACACATTCTGCAGCTAATGAAAATATCCTTCAGTTGAAGAGAGAACAAACAAATAAAAACATGCAAGTCATGCACATCCCTTTGGATGAGAATGGTACCCAGCTAGGATTTCTTATCTAGTTACCCTATTTTAATCATGAATAATTTTCCACCCACATCTCCCTTGCTCTCAGAAAATGGCATATAGATGATGATGAATTGATGTTTGGGGGCATGTCAAGATCATCATGTGCCCATAACAATAGAATGACATGTTGAAAATGTGTCACATCCTTATTGATTTGTATGAGCACACAAGCAAATACTATATCCCAATAGCTGATGAAAACATTAACCCTTTCCTTAAGCACATGCAAAGAAGGACTATACATCACCTCCTATGGCAACACATTCCAATAACAGACTTCACTTTTGGTGCACATCATCTGTGCTCTGCCATTGACTCCATTGAAATGACAGCAAGATGAATAATCTTTTTTGCCAGATATTAAATAACTATAGGTATAGACTTATCTAAATTTAAAGGATGAGAAAGCTTTGTCTCCAAGGTAATATGATTGGCAGAATAACCAACCTAGTATGAGAAGGGGACCAGTTTTGAGTTCTCACCAGTTGCTCTGTTCAATTGCATGTTATTTTATCATTTACATGAAATTAAGGGTGCCTTGGCTAGTTTTATGATCCATTAGTGCTCATGCATATGAATATAAAACTTCCTTTTCATCAAGTAAAAACTTGTAAGGAATCTCCCTGACTGAGGGATCCTGTCCAGTCCAGTTGGCATGTCCAGTTGGCATCCTGCTAAATCTGTTCACAAAAAAAATTATGCTTCTCTCATTACTTCACATCACATTGCACTTAACAGTTGGCATCATTAGCTACAATCTTTATTGGTGCATCTGTGGAGATACATCAGAAAATATATGAGGTATGGAGAAGCACCAGAGAGCCAAAAATAATGTACCCATGATAAATTGACTAATATATGGCATATCCACTCAGCTCACAAACATTACATGCTAGCTGAATTTGCACAATGTAACCTTTTAAAAAAGGACAAAGGTAGTATGCACAGCAAATGCTAACCATAGTTTAAACCAGGATGGGGGTTTACCAGGGAAAACTAGACTGTCCAGGTCATCACTTTTTGCAAGTGGAAACCGGTAAAAACTTGTAGAAACTTGGCGAAAAATTAGTGCCATGATCACACTTGCAGTTGCACTTCAGCTTCAGTGTTTCGATGTTCATGTACTATACACATTGTATGCATGACACCTACTAGACATACAAGCAGCCTGTCATATATCTGAAGAATATTAAGCAAAGTATCTGTAGGACCATTAGCAGTGAAACAGATGTCAGATTTTGACAACCAAAACTACTGAAATTGAAAACTCAAAATATTGGGTCAAAAAGAAAATTACATTTGTTGGGCCCTGGTCAATTTTGCTTTCCTTTTCTGATTCTTCTTTCTAAATCTCCAAGGCGAAAAACATGATATAAGTATATAAGTCATTAAAACCTAGGCCCCCTAGTGATGTCCCTTTTGTGGGTAGCTTCTGGTCATATTTGTTGAGCACTTTCCAATGAACTTCTTTCATTTTTGTGCAATGCTTAGTTCAGAAATTAGAGGGGGGTTTGCATCAACCCCCTAAAATGGATGTGAGGATATGACCATAAAGATGGGGAGGGTATGTAATGTGCTTAACAGTGTTGGAAAAACTGGCATTTGTTGGTGTCATGCATACCAATACATTATGTACTCCAGGATTGTGACTAGACTAAATGAAATATTTTGTACTCCAGAAGGGAAAATAAAGAACAACATTGTTTGGTCGAGTGCTACCACTGGAAGTCCATACCTGAAAACAACTAGCAGTTTCAGCCATCCCAGCACGCCAACCAGTTAACATCACTGGTTGACTGGTTTTATATATATCTTATATATATATTTATATTAATGAATATCTGTTTAATATTAATTTTTAGATACTTGCACTGGAGTACTTGCCAAGAAGTAACATAAATACCTAGTTGGCAAATCATGGGGTACTTGGTATCGCCAGAGTAAATACTTGAAGCCCGGTTTGGCCAGTAAGTGCTTTGAGTGCACAATCAAAGGTCGTTTTGTTACAGGGACAACTTTTGACACAATGACACAATTCAATTCAAGAAAATCACTTCAAATTTCCTAAAATCCACCCTGGAGCAAGCAAGTTCTCTCAGGCGATTACACCAAGAAACCAATGCCAGTTGGGCACTTAGACATGACTGTCAATTTTTTGTTGTAAATGTGTGCGAAGATAAACATGCCCCTTGAAATATAACTGCATTTTGGGTTCATCAGTGTCAGTGAAGGGTCCGTGTCAATGAATACTTGTTCCGAAATTTACTCCGACCCATCCCCTGTTCGCCTGCCCCATGATCAGTTGTACTTCTAGTGCTGTGGTAGCAAATCTGACCAACTATTTAATAAAAAAATAAAACCGCCTATGAGCAGTTTTACAAGGGAAATTTGCACTCCCATCTAGCAGCTCTGGATCCTTCCAAGTTGATCCTTGCTTCAACTACACATCCCAAACATGAACTAAAGAAGTACATAAAGGAACTTTTAGCATTCATAAGAATCGTTTTCAGTAATTTTTAAAAATACCTTTCCATGCAAAATAACTTCCTTGGTGGTGAGAATAAAACTATTTTAGATGGATTGTTTTAGTATAGTTTTCATTAAACCATTTTATATTCCAAAACCCATGTCCAATAGTCATGTGGGGTTGTTGCAAATATCAAGTGTGCGCCGTGAGCCGGTCTCGGGTGTCGGGTGCGCATTTGTGAACTTCGTTGACATCGATTAAATATACTTTTATTATCATTTTATCTACCATTGCTCATGAAGTTGGCTTCTTCCTTCACTAATAATTTAAACACAGCCAATTTTGAGGTCTGAGGCAGAGATGTGTATTATGCGTTGGTGGCCAATGGTGCGCACAAATTCGGAATAGTGCAAAAATTGACTGGGGCCATGAAATGCATTTTGGGAGTGCTTGAGATCTTGGACAACGACTTAAGTTAGCAATAATTATAATGAATCACAGGTGAACTCAGCTCATTAGTTGTGGGACTAGTTTGTTGATGGCTGATCCCAGTTGTGTGGTCCGCCCAAGATGAGTTTGAGTGTGATTCATCCTGAGCTTTGCCAGGATGAATGTTATTGGTGTATTCACATAAAATCATGCCTATTTATCATAAATATTTGTTTGTGAACTTTGGGACTGCATCACTCACCCACCCTCAGGCAATATCCATCCAATTTGCATATATCATGGGTATATTTTTGGGAGTACTTTGGCTACTGAGGGCATTTCCCACTAGATGCATTCCTTGGCACAATTGCACCTATTCATGACATAGCTTGCTGACATATTGCTGACGTAGCGGTTAGCTATATGTACATATATGTTTGTATGGTACATACAGCATGAAATGCTAACATTTATTTTTAATTCCATTAAAGCAATGCCACCTGGTTATGGACAACTCATTTTTTAGTGCAGCAAAATTTGGACATGGCCCAGTTTGCCAAGATGTTTATGCATACAAAAATGCTAACATTGGTTTTCAGCCCCACTAAAACAAGGTTAATTGTCAGCAAGTGCATGGCTATTTTTGGGGGAATCAAGCTAAAAAAAATTCATACTACAGTAAAAAAAATTGTACTCTACAGTATGAAGAAAAAAAAGGAGAAAATCCTACACTTATTAGAGGTCATCAATTCAAAATTGAAGTTAACCACAGCAGAACAAGGTTAAGACAGTCCTTCACCAACAGGGTAGTAGAACACTGGAACCAGCTGCCACAAACCATTGTAAGTAGCAGCACATTGAACATCTTTAAAAACAGCATAGACAATCATAAGAATAGGGGGCTTGCTTTTCGATATTACAGGAAGGGCTGATCAACAGATTTGGTGGGCAACTGGTTGAGTGTACAGAGTGCAACCAAGAAGGGCCCTTGTGGCTCATAGTTGCACTAATCTTTTATGTCTTTATGTCTTCTTTAACATTAATATTTATGCCATATTACCAAACTCCCAAAAGCCCCTTTTCCTATTTCACCTGCAAACTGAAAAATATCCATTCATTTGCAAAGAAAATGAGTAGTTACATCACGCTAACCCAAATCATAAGCATCATATTAGAAAAATAAATCCCAAGAATTCCAAAATTACCTAAAAGTACAAAACCAGAGATTGTTAGGTACCTACCTAGGTAAATACCTAGTAGATATATTAATTGCATGCATGCATAGTAATTGCATTAATTGTATGCATAGTAAATACACATTGTGTGTGGTGTCAGGGGTCATACACTACACACACTGATTGTCTGATGCTACATAACATGATGGAGGTTGGTCTGATACTACATAACATGATAATTATATAAATAGCAGTCATACGTATGACTGCAGCATGGCATAATTGCAAGTAGATGCCTTTAAAGATATACAACATCAATTTGGATTATGACTGTATTCATGTTTTAAAAAAATGTTAACTACATAACCATGATTCTGTTTGGCACATCCATGCATTAAACAAATACTCATTTTCTGGGACTACAGCATAACAATCATAAAGTCATGAAGTGTTCAGGCTCAATAAGATTGATGGGGTGCCCACCAGGGTTAAGCCTATCTTAAAAAGACACTAAAAAAAAGTTCATACCCACACCCCAACCAATTCACTATCTCAAACTCCTAGGGAACTATATATCCCAGCCTATCTAGAAGCATCATTCACATGATATTGCATAGCACACTCCTCAGCAATTCTAAACTCTTCTGATCATGCCCCATTGTGCTACCATAACCAATTTCATCAAAATCACATCCAAAAGGAAGGTGTTGAATCCACTGCTAGGTGGGAGCTAAATGACCAACCATGGTCGATGCACCCTAAAACCACAATCACACACAATCCGCTGCTAGGTACACCATATATAGTATAATGCAATACTAGTAGCATGATATATCTTGTATGTCTGTTTGTTTGTTTATTTATTGGTTGGTTCACAACACACTTTATGCACAGTCACTGCTAATGGCGCTGCCCACACTGTTTCGCTGGTGGGCCGCAGGATTGGGAAATGTCCTGAGTGGCACTAGAGTCAAACCCGGGACCTTTGGTACCCATAGCCCGACACCTTATCCACTCAGCCATTCCCACCCCTCTTGTATGGCTGGCATAATACTCAATTTATTAGCATGATCATAAACATAAGGGTCCAAGTATAAACAATAACATGGACCAACATCCACCACACTCATCAATGTCTTTCTACCTTACATAACCAGCCCTATTCACTTGATATCATTTAACAAATATGACTTGAGTGCCCTGCCAATAATTTTCAGACTCCATCCAATCCCACCTAAAGGGGCCCATACAGTCTGTCTGCATTGAGCTGACATGATCTATGCTTACTCTAAAATACTTTTGATTTTAAATCATGTAAAACAATACAGGGCTGGGACATTGCTATTTTGTATGCTATATTACCCAACTCCAAGCCACTTTTTGGGTGCTATTTTACCTTTCAACTGAAAAGCACACATTTGCAAAGGAAACAAGTGGTCACATCATGTTTACCACATTCATACATATTGCATTGTACAAGAAATTCCAAGAAATCAAAAATTACTTCATACTGAAAAACTTCCCAGAATTTTGAAGATCCAACTATTTTTTAGATGCTCTCAAATATCTATATGGTGCAATAGTAAATATATATGCCGATTATGTGTTTTATTATCATATACAATGCTACAAAATACCTGCCACATACATGGTGCATAACCTCATTATTATGCACAATGTGTTTGGTGTGTAATAAGTGATTATCTATTAATGAAATAGGGTAGCATATACATAACTTTTAGAGCACTGAATAGACATACTCTTCAAGAAGGCATCAGTACTGTGCTGCTTTGTGTGCTTATGAAGTCCCCATAGGTCATTGCTAAGAACATTTTGTGTGAAGTGCCTATAATGCTTATGCTCAACATTATAACTATGGATTTTGACACACAAGCATCCTGTGTATCCAAATGTTAACACTAACCAAACCCTAAATTACCTGGTGGTGGATTGGAGCTTAACCTAAATTACCTATTTTACATTCAAAAGTAACATGCACCGGGTTGCAAAAGCATGGCATAAATTAAAGGTCAATAGCACAGAAATTGTTCCAAGACGTATAAAGTGCTCAAAATCAATGAATTATTGTTAAATCTCAGAAATATACTACATGCCAAGAAACTTACTTTTCGGTTGCCATGCCGCAGGGCTACTGACTTTCTAACTACAACCAGGGCAAACTCCGCGGCGAATCTCCTCCTCAGTCATTCCACAACTAGAAATCCCCTAAAGCATAATTTTTCGCTGCTAATCAAATCTTCAACTGCAGTGTTTGCAAGAAATATAGAGCCTACACCCCGCACGCTGCAAACGCAACCGAGGAGCAATGGCCGCCAAGCTCCCCGTTTCGGCGTCCCTCACAAAATGAAGCAGAATGCAGAAATCCAAGTATTTGATTGGCTGACCGCTGTCACGTGACCAGAGAGCTAGGCAGTCCGAGACAAATATTAGTATCAATTTTCTATAACTGTTGGTTATAGATGTCCTGCTACAAACGAGGAAGGTAGTTATTCATCTAACATGTCATTTTCTGCCAATTGTGTCGCCAGTTTATTCGCTCAAACGGACACCCGCGTCCACGCGCCACCCAGCCCCACGGACCCACCAACTACGCTTTCGCAAGCGTATGACACCGTGTGAAGTGCGCATGCGCAATAGAACTTAAATTGTCCTCGTAAAATTGAGAAACTATTTTGAGCAAAGTGGAGAAATGGTCAGTTTCGTGATGATAAAAGCTAAAGCGGATCGACTATGAATACTGAATTTAAGGATATATATATACATGTCCCTAAAAGATGTGGAACCACTGATTCATCCTTGTTTTAGATCAAGGCAGCTAAATAAAATATGAAGGATGACACCCACTAAAAACTGGGAACAAAGTGGAAGGAACAGGGTAAAACGGACACATCACGGACCGACGCGGTCCCAGGGGAGAAATTGTGCAATAGTACTCCTCCCCCCAGAATGTCAAGAAACTTGTCTTAAAATATAATACGGCTCAGAACTGCTTCTGATCCTCTTTCACAGTACTTATTTTATTAAAACATCTGGACGAGCGCATCAAGATCATTCAATGAAAATCGATGCGGTTTTTAGGTATTGCAAGATATATAGTTGAGCTTTTAAAGGATTTGTTCAACAGCTGAAAAGGGGGCACTCTGATGCTTTTATGCAACTTCAAGCGGGCATACAGCTTAGCATTGGAGGGCACAATTCAGAAGATGGCACGCAACAATCCAAAGGTATGCAAAATGACGCCCATGCCATGGATGACAGATGCATGGATCGGAAACTCGCTACTGTTTTGCGAGTCACCACAGCCACCTATCGGCGGGAATGCAAAATATCAGCAGATAGGAGCGGACCGCGGACCACGAAGTAAAGAATGCAAACCGGTCGAGCAAAAATCAAATTATGAAATGCCTAACACTAATTCATGGACACTGACATAGAGTAGGAACGTCTTAATACTAGGATGGGCCAGGGTCATCGGCCGGGGAGCACCCGGGAATTTCGCAAAGTACCATGGCTGAGCACGTTTGGATAGAGAACCCGATAATTTGAATAGTGAACTGTGATGACAATGCGTGAAGGTATTTCCTTGGTGCCTAACATTAGTGGGGGGGGGGACGAAGCCAAAGTTTTGGCGGGGCGAGTTCAGGGTCTGAAAGTCCACTATCTAAACCTAATCTGTTCCTTTACAGTACAAAATATGCTGGTTAACATCAACTAAGTTTTCTGTGTAGCATGGTGTTTTTCTTTTGTCTTCCTTTAGCTTTCCTATCAACATAAAACGGCATAGGCTATTAGGGGGCCAAGTCAACATTGGGGGGAGGGGGCAAAAATGAACATTTGTGGGGCCATGACCCTCACGAAAGGATACAAATCGCCACCCCTGCCTGTCGCATTTTGCCAGACTCTGTACGCTTGGGAGGACCCGGTGCACTCTCGTCCTCCGGTTGTGCTCTTAGGGTCCCGCTGTGTTTATTCGTGGTTCCTCGCTCACATTTGTAGGATCCAGCACGATATTGGGTGCTCCGGTATAATTTATCGAGGTCCCCTCGCGAATTTTCGGGCCAGGCGTGCGGTTCCGGGGGATCCGATGCCATTTTTCTGGGCTCGACGCTCGGGTTTGTGACTTCCTCTGAATTATGTACAGTTCAAACATACCCTGACTTTTGGACCCTGGCGACATTCTTTATTATGCCACGCCGCGATTTTTGAAAGTTCGCTTGCGTTTTTCGATGGCTCAACACAGGCCATTGTTTGATGCCAGATTTGGGCAGGTTTGAGTGAAAAGGAAAAAAATGGGAGGCAACTGAAGAAACCGATTTGCGTTGGACCTTGACCGTTAATGTGGCAATGTGAGACCCATGTAGTTGTTTCCAGCGTGTTCAGTGCAAGCAGAAGCATTTGTGGTAATTGATTCGGACGATCATAAACCCGTCGCTGAATGCCGATGCCAATGTAAATACGCCTCTGGTATAGGCGTAGGAACGTCTAAAAAGTGGGAAGGCCAGTGTCAACAGCATAAGCGCACCCAGTAATTTCACAATGTACCACGGTTGAACACTCCAGATAATTTTAATAGTGTTTATAATGTTTAGAAAATCTCAATTTCACACGACTTTCACCGCTAAGGGGATGGGGATAGACCCCCTGAACGAGTCTTTGGCTAACAGCAACATGTGATACTGAAATAGAACTATCATCACAATGTAAGTACTTTCGAATTCAGACTTCTTGCTGGACTTGGGACTCTTTTCACGACTGATGGACTATTGTGTAGTAATAGGTTTATCTCTCTGGTACGAGTGAAATTATTAGTACTACTGCTCAATCAAGAGTTCTACAACTTCCGCTATATACATGTGTGTGTGTGGTGGGGGGAGGGGGTGTAAGCTCAACATTACAGCCTCACTAATGGTTTTGCGGTGTGCCCTAGTTTCCATGATATAGTACTATACGTCATAGGCGTAGTAGCGTCTGAAAGGTGGGTAGGTACCTATTACTGTTTAAACACAATTTGTTCAACTTCTGTTTTGTGTGTGAGGGGGGGGGCTGATTACAGCCTCAAGTATGAGTATGTGGTGTGCTCTAGTTTCAACGATATAGTATTATACGTCTCTAAGATGTCCCCCGTTGTAAATATCATCGACGTTGTTGAGGAGAACGAATATGGAAGACCGTAGTTTACTTGCTGGCCCATGGCAAAAGAAGTCTCATTATTGATGCTTGAAAGGATGAGAAACAGGAAAGACGAGTGATCGCTGGTTGAAAACTCTTTGATACGGTATCTGGGAGACCAAGATTGGCAATCTGACATAATTATATAGTGTTCGTGTACGTACAAAAAATGTGTATGGTTTTGAAGGGCCTGCCACTTTTTGCCAGTCGGTATGATTTGGGGGCCACGTGCATTTTCGTTCTCCAGTTATTCTCTTAGGTTCCCCCTCTGTTTAGTTGGGGTCCCTCGCTCATATTTGTGGGAACCCGAAATAAAGTACGATATTGGGGGCTCCAGTATAATTTCTCGGAGTCCCGTTGCGGCATTTCGTGCCCAAGGCGCATGGTTCCGGGGGATCCAACGCCAGTTTTTTTTTGGCTCGACGCAATTTTCGTTGATTTTTCCTGAATTGTGTAAAATCCGAGCTACGGCCTGACTTTTTGGCCATCGGCGGCATGTTTCTTTTTGGGTCCCGCGGCGACTTTTCGAGCTCCGGTGCGTTTTTAGGTGCCGTATGCGACATGCTGTCATCTGGTGGTATATTTGAGCTAAGGAGCGATTCTCATGGCTCGGACATATATTTTTCGGAATCTCTGTCTTGAAGGGCTCCGGCTTGATCCTTATCGGGTTTCGATACAATTTTGGGGCCACGCTGTGCTTAGCTGGGAATGTTTGATACCCCGACCAAGATTTATAAGGGCAGTGACATAAATGTTGGGTCCAAAGAGCGATATTTGTTATGGGAGGGAGTGACTCGGCGCGCTGTATTTATCTGGGCCCAGTGTGAACTTGGCTTTCCGCGGCGCAAATTGTCTGGCTCGGTGCAAGCTTGTTGGTACCAGTTGCATATTTTATAACCCTTAATTCTAGGGGGCCACGACGCGAATTTATGGGGCTCCAGAACCATTTTGGGGGACTCCGACGTGATTCTTGGGTTCTTGGAAGTCCACCATTTGAGAATGGATGGGGTGGGGGAAAAAAATTTCCTCTCTGGCATGCGGGTGCTCAACGGGTTTTTTTTCAGCCGATGGCACCCTTAAGTGTAAAAAGGCCCTTTGTAGAACTTTCTTTCGGAACCTATTCTGATTTTTTCCGGTGCTCGGGTTGATTCGATGGAGTCTTTTTTCTCTTTTTCGGGTGGTTGGGTCGACTTGTATTTTCTATAAGCCTCTTGCATGATATTGTTGGACCCCGATACGATTCTTCTGTCTCCCGTGCATTTTTTTTCGGTGCTCCAAGGCTCTTCTTTTCCGGGGCCAGACGAGTTTTGGGGGACCTCGACGCAATTTTTTGTGACAGTAGAGCAACATTCCGGGTGGGAATTGATTTGTAGAAGCCAGCTGCGAATTGTGAAGCTTCGGCGGGACTTTTTGGGCCCCTAATATGATTTCCAACGGCAGCGGCGTGGCGGTTTTGGGTCTAAGTGCGATTTTCTGACCATGTCCTCATTTGTTGGGATGCCTGTCGCGAGTTTTAGTGGTCTGGGCACATCTTTAGGGGCCCAACACGCTCTGATGGATCGACTGCTAGGAGCCCAGAGTGATTTTCCATATCCAGACTGGTTTTTCGTTGCCCCGGCTTCATTTGTTGGATGTTCCTGATGAAACTTATGGGGGCCCCAGTTTGACCTGCCAAGCCCTAGCGTGATTTTCAGGGGCCCGGGGAAACTTTTTGGCCCTCACTGTGATTTATAGAGGCTCAATCCGATGGGGCACTGATGCGACTTATCGCGCCAGTGCCCCATGAAGTCGCGTCATGAATTAAGTCGCGAAAAAATCGCGCAGTCTCGGCGAGACTCTTTGGAGACCCAACGGTATTTTCTGGGGCCCTGTCCCACATTTTGTGGCTATCAACATCATTTTTAGGATACCAGGACGCCTTTTGGGATCTTGAGTGTGATTTTCAGAGCCTGACGCTATTTTTCCGAACCAAGGCGCATTATTGGGGGCCTACTCCCTTCGGTACGCATTCCCCAATGATTGCCTAGCTTAACGATGACGTCTACGGAGTACATTGCACAAAATCGACTCTGCTATGCCAATTTAACTGCTTGCATTACAAGTAGCATTAAGAAATATACACCCTGCGATTGGTCTAAATTCATATCATTATCTTCGAGGTTCTTAAATCTCAGCCTGGATGAACAAATCACTGGACAATGCAAATCTTCTATTGCAGTCTCCGTTGTAATTCGGTGTTTTGTGCTTTTAATGAAATGTCTTTATTGATTAGATTCTGGAATCAGTGGTTTTGCTAAGCAGATATTGTTACATATACCACGACACCACCATCTTACCGAACCATTTCTGTTCAACGACATAATTTGAATTCAATGTTTAATGTACTGCCAATGCCACTACACAGTTATCCAAGTGCCTTCTCAGGCCACATGACAAGCATCGCTCGTTATTCGCCATATCATCACTCTTCATATCACTTCTCGTGTGATCTTGTCAGGTCGCACCATGAGCGCCTAATCCTCTCAGAGATTCTGATATTCTGCAGGCGTTCTCGCACTTGAAGTTGATATAATAGGCTGTAGACTTCATTATTGTATCTATCCTACCATAACAAATGATGGATATAAGTATTTTGCTATGTTGGATACCATCACGGATAATACCCAGGCATCTCACTGAAAAGTTTGAATATTTGTGTACTGTGCTAAACTGTTAAAGTCCATTGGAATGTGGGAATTTTAACGTTTTATTTCATAATACAGTCACACAATGTATGAATCGTAGCAGTGATATTATGCTTCAATAGTCGGTTGGTTGGTTATTTGGGCTTACAGGCGCACCGGCTGTGTTTGTCATAAGCTTCAATAGTCAAAATACCTGTAAATGTTGAAGTGTATGGCTCCAAGGAGCAAGACCATATATGAGGAATGGCTATGTAATATCAAGGCAAAGAACATGCACTTGCAAATTCTACGTCTTACCTTGATTGTGCTACATTACCGCCAATTGTCTTTACAAATTACTATTGTAGGCAATATCAACGAAATCCATGTTCAATATGTTGACAGTAAAAGAACCACAGTGAAACTCTAGTATGAATGTATTTTGGTACTGGCTGGCACATTATCTGCTTTATAGTCTCATCATAACGTAATATCAGGTGTGAATATCCAAACATATGTTGCATTACATCATCTCCTAAATTAGTTGCGTTGTTGTAAGGTCATGTCCAAGTATGTATGACTTCAAAAATGAAGTGCTACCATGTGACATGTGCAACTTTTTCTTAGTCATGGATTGCAGGAAGTTTTTCACATATTCAAATGTGTGCATGTTGCCTTTTTGTCACCTTAAATGTCTCAAAAGTGGGAGGGCCGGTTACCATTGATGGTCTCTCCACTTTGAAAAGTGGGAGGGCCATGCCCCCCCCCCTGCCCCCTGTTTCTACGCCTAGGGCCCTGGCGAACACTTCGCTGGATACGGATACGAATACGACGTTAACTTGACGGACTTGCTTCAGGCTGTCCATAACTCTCCTGCATGGTCTTGAAGATACCCAAGGCCACCCAGAGTCACGTTTGTTCAACATATATCAATATATCCACAGGGGAATGCAACCTAAGACTATAATAAAACCTTGCGATAATGCAAATGTGTTCCCGGGTAAATCGCAATATTCAACCGAAGCGAAAACACAGGATGGCCAAGGTTCATGTTATTCAATGATGGCTCGAAAACAGAAATTTATAACGTTTGCTGATTTACCATTCGGAGATTTGCGGCGACAAATATCCTGTGAAGCCCGTTGATTGGCTTGATCGGTTTCTAGTATTTTTGGTGATTCTCTTGCATATATATTTTCACTTCATAAATTATTAAGTATAATTTTCCGGCGAGCATTCTCAGATAGGTGAGGTTTGGAGATGTCTGGGTATTGTCGGTGATGGCATCCAACATCGCGAAATACTTATTTCCATCGTTTATTACGGTAGCATAGATACAATAATGAAGCCCACACCCTATTATAGCATCTTCAAGCGCAGAACGCCTCTCAGAATCTTAGAATCCCCCGAGGATTCGACGCTCGTGATGCGACCTAACAAAGTAGCATTAGGAGTGATATGAAGAGTGATGATGTGACGAGTGGCGAGTGATGCTTGTCATGTGATATGAGAAGGCACATGACGAACAAGGCAACTGACCCGAGTGGATTTTTAGCGGGGTAACTGCGTAATGGCATAGACAGCACGTTAAGCAGCGAATTAAAATTAAGTCGTTCAGTAGAAATGGTTCGGTCAGATGGTGAGCTCATGGTTTATGTAGCATGCTCTGCTAAGCAAAGACTCTGATCCAATAATCCATCCAATGAAACATTTGGATTAAAAGTACAAACTAAAACACCGAATTACAACGGAAGCAGATATCAAGGCTATTCATCGTCCAGTGATGTGTGTGTGTGTGTGTGTGTTTAGGCTGAGATTTAAGAACCCAGAATGTGATAATAGGATAAATTTAGACCAATCGCAGGGTGTGTATTTCTGAACACTACTTGTGGTGCTCAGTTAAATTGGCATTGTAAAGTCGATTTTGTGCGATGTACTCCACATTCGTCATTGTTAAGCCATACAATCATTGGGTCATGTGCAGTGGTTTATCGAAGGGGGCATTGGGGCGGTCCTCCCGACAGGTTGTGGGCTCGAAGCATCGCGCCAGTGCTCGGAAAAATAGCGCCAGGCTCCCTAAAAATCCTGCTGGTGCCCCCAACAATCGCACTGGGGCCGATAAAAAATATCATTGGGAGCCCCCAAAAAGTCGCGCAGGGGCCCCTGAAAATGACGCTGGAGACCCAATAAAATCGTTCCAGAACCCTAAGAAATGAAGCTGGGGTCCAAAAAGTAGGACCTGGGCCCCTGAAGATACCGCTGGCCCATAAAAAGTCCCACCGAGACCCCGAAAAGTCGCGACAAAGCCCACGAAAATCACGTTATGGCAAACAAAGGTCGGGCCCGGGCCCCCCAATATCACGCTCGGCCCCAAGAAGACTGGGCCATCAAAACCACGCTGGGTCCAAAAAGGTCGACCCTAGGCCCCTAATAATCGCGCTGAGGCACCCAAAAAGTCGGAACGGGAACCCTGAAAATCGCGCTGTGAGCAAAAACATAGTGCCCTGGTTCTTGAAAACCACGATGGGGCACGCAATAAGACGGACTGGGACCCTGAAAACCACGCTTGGGGCCGAAAAAGGGTTCTTGAAAATGACAACGGGGACCCCAAAATGGTTCGGCCAGGGCATTTCAAAATCACGCTGAGCCTGGACATGCCAAAAAGTCGCGCCCGGGCCCCTGGAAGTCATGTTAGGAGCTCGACAGGTGCCACCAGAGTCCCAAAAGCCTCATCGGGAGCATCCAATAAATGAGTCCGGGTCAACGAGAAAAAACAGTCCAGACATGGAAAATCACTCTAGGGTTCCAGTAATCGATCCGAAAGAAAGCAAAACATTTTGGGCCACCAAAAACGTGTCGATACCACTAAAACTCGCGATAGCCATCCTAACAGACGACGACAGGCCTAAAAAATCGCACTTAGACCCAAAAGCATCGCATCGCTGCCCTTGAAAATTAAACTAGTTGCCTAAAACGCCGCGCTGGAGCCCTACAAGTCGATGCTGGTTTCCCAAAATTCAATTCCTACCCGGAATGCTATTCTGCGGCCACACAAATTGCGTCAAAGACCACCAAAAACGCGCCGGACCGGGAAAAGAAGCGTGTTGGGCACCGAAATAAATGCACCGGGAGCCCGAAGAATCGTGCCAGGGTCTAAATAATATCGCGGAGCCTTGCAAAAGATATACGTCGACCCCCAAAAAATCACATAGGGACTCCATCCAGACGACCCGAATACCGACAAGTTCAAAGCAGGTTCCGAAAGAAAGTTCTCCGAAGGGGAGTTTCTACTATGAAAGGGGCTGTCGCCTGAAAAAAAACTCGTTGAGCAGCCACAGTGGCATACCAAAGAAGCAAATCCCCCCTCTTGAAGGGGTAGGCTCCAGAGAATAGCGCCGTGGTCCCTAAAAATGGTTCTGAGGCCGCATAAATTCGCGTCGGGCCCCCAGAATTATGGCTTCTAATTAAATACATGTTGTGTTTTCACCCACAACATGTCTTTTAGGAGCTATGAAGCTATGAGCTATGCGAGCTATGAAGGCCCCCAACGGGGGACGAGTAGCCTTGGGGTACGTTGCTCGTCTCACAACCGAAAGGTTGTGGGTTCTAGTCTCACCTGTCGCTACTCTTCGCCTGCGACCAATCGGCGTGAGCGATTGGCGACGCTACAGGACTCAACGGTCGATGTGTCGTAAAACTAATGACCAACCGGAGGCCCCCAACGGTATCCTGAGGTGCCCCTCTCCCACGTTTTGCAGACGAGTCATCTTAGGGGTGCCGGAGCGAGTTTTGGTGCCTCAATAAGATTCGCGGGGGCCGTGATGCGATTTCGTGGACCATAACGCCATTTTCATGGCCGCTATGCGACCTTTTTGGCCCTCAATGTGATTTGTATGTGCCTGTACAATTTTGTGTGCCCTAGCGGGATTTTTAAAGAGCCTGGTGCAACTGTTTTCCGAATCACGGCGCGATTCTTGGGCATTTCATGGGGGTGGGGAAGGGGAACATCCCCCAATGCCCACCTCCTTTGGAACGCGACTGAGAAGTGGTCATTCTGCCCCAGTCGTCTTATTTTCGCATGAAGCTCGCCGTGGTGTGACGTAGCAGCCAGTTGATGACGTCAGAAGGAGGGGCTGGTGCGAAGCGGCAGCGCGCGTGTGGTTCTCGGGCAGTGTGTCGGGAGAGGTCAGGAGGCGAGCGGCGGCGGTCGGGCAGCCGAAGCCTACTGTAGGCCGGCTCCTACACCCAGACATGTCTCCGATGCAGGTCAGTTCTGGTCGGCACGCCACCGCTTACAACAGGTCAGACCCTATCGCCGTGACCTATGTAAATCGAAAAATATAACATAACTATCCCAAAAGAAAACGGGGCTTGGAAAAAAGGCATCGACTTCAAATAATTCCTGAACAAACGCATGCCAGTACTATGAGGAAGCGAAACAAACGGTCGGGATATTTAGCGATATAATATCGATTTTTAATGGGTATCTTAACAACATTCTCCTTTCTTGTGCAATATTCCGATAAACAAAGTTTCCTGTGCTGACCTTTGGTATTCGATAACTTTTTTATCGACTTCTAATGCTTACTAAAACATTTCATGTGTGCTTATCGTGAACTTAACATCCATTTGACGTTTTTGGCCCGAAATGTTCACCGATGTTCATGGGTGCACACCTGATCGAGAAATTATGTACAAACTATAATTATTTTACTCTAGATAACTCGTACAATTACTACCGACAGGCATTACTTCGACTTGTGTTAATGCTTCGATCTTTCGCTTCCCGCTCTTACTAAGCTTCGCCACGCGTCAAAATACGTATAGAAATACGGTAGTGTAGAAATGCAACAATTAGTTGCATTCGGTTTCGCCATGTCTCCTGAGAACTTATCAATGACGAGGTGTACCTGTGAAAACACTTGCTGGCAATACATTCACCAATATGAAATTCTGCTTTTAGGAGACATATGTTTTCAAAAAACATGCCGTACCATTCAATGAATTTTCATGGAAAAATTACGTCGTATATGCCATCGTATATCCCCTGTTATGCCATTCTCCCACGCGGTGAGAATACAATGGGAATTCAACACGTCGTTCGCGGTAAAATGGCCTTTTTGAGCATTACGGGTGTTTGAGGACTGACCCAGTTTCCTCTTTGTATGCCTACCAACATGTGTGAATATATACACCATTGACGGATCAAGGGGAACTGGGGACACATTCCTCTCCGTCCCCAATGGAAAATGAGGCGCATCTCTGTCTGGATAACAAAAGCGACACCCAGGCCGCCGAGTGCACTAGACTGTTCACACCTAGCGTAATCTCGACGCACGGTCGGAATCGACGCAAAGCTAGCGAACAATTAGCATGGGGCCCAATGAGTCTGCCGATTCTGGCATTGCGCCGGCCTTGCGTCAGCTGTCTGCCGAGTCCTACAAAACGCTGGCGATTTCCAAGCGGACAAAGTTGGGTTTTCTTATCTTTTTCCGCTCGGCGCACCAGCGGGCTTGACGCAAGGTCGACAGACTGCTCGGGGCAAACTGCGGTCGCCATATTTGCTGATCACTGGCGGATTGGGGCTACATCGGCTGCGGTTTTTTCAGCTTGTAAGTTGAACATGTATCTCTCGGATTACGCCTAGTCCGTCGGGATTACGCCTAGTCCGTCGGGATTACTCCCAGTCCGTTACTGCGCTGGCTTTTTTGCGTCAAGATTACGCTAGGTGTGAACAGTCATACCGCATGACTTTTTCAGCCGAAGGCACCTCAGCAGAGAAGGCGTATGCTTGCTTAGTATGCTTAGTATGCTTGATCCGGGTATGCTATTGAGTAGTGTGCTTATGTAGTATGATCTTAAGCAATTAAGGCTAAGAAAGCTGCATTTAGAGTGTTTAAAGAAGCTTCAAATATCGTAAATCTAAAGGCGTATCGAAAAGCTGGAGGCACTGTGAAGCAAAAAACCAGAGCAGCAAAGCGAGCAAAAGAACTGGATTTAGCTAGGAACTGTAATGGGGACAGTACAAAGTTCTTTAGTTTCTACAAGCTGAGCAAAGTTTCTAGCACAATTGGTCCACTGGAAGTAAATGGGACTACATTGGGTGAGGATAGTGAGATGGTTGAGGAGCTTAGCAAGCAGTTTAAATCAGTGTTTATATTGGAAGATATGACCAATCTGCCGACCGTGCACCATAGTTCAGTTGCATGTGATCAGATAAATGATGTTGATTTCATTGATAGTAATGTTGTTTTCAATCATATCAGGAAAATGGAGCCAAACAAGGCAGCAGGGCCTGATGAAATGTATGCTATGGTATTGCGTAAAGCTGAAAAGGAACTGGCATTTCCACTTAGTGTAATATTTTGTAGATCAGTTTCACAAAATGAAATTCCAACAGATTGGAAAAGGGCAAATGTAGTTCCTATTTTCAAGAAAGGAGAAAGAGGGAAAGTTGAAAACTATAGGCCAGTAAGTCTCACATCCCTAGTCTGCAAGGTACTCGAATCAATGATCAAGGATAGAATACTTACTTATATGGAAGGAAACAGATTGATTCAAGATACTCAAGATGGGTTTAGAAAAGGACGGTCGTGTCTCACAAATCTCTTGGACTTTTTAACTTCGCAACAGAACAATTTGATCAGGGAAATCGGGTTGATGAAGCATATCTTGACTTTAGTAAGGCCTTTGACAAGGTACCCCATAAACGGTTAATGATACAGCTTCAGGCCCATGGTATTGCAGGTAGCATCTTAAAATGGATATAGTTGTGGCTTTCAGGTAGACAGCAAAGAGTGATGCTAAATGGTACAAAGTCATCATGGCAAAATGTTCTTAGTGGAGTCCCCCAGGGGTCAGTACTGGGGCCATTACTGTTCATTATATTTGTAAATAACATTGAAAGTGGCCTAAGCAGTAAAGTTTTGAAATTTGCAGATGATTTGAAGGTCTTTAGGGCAATAACAGGTCAAAGGATGAGCATATCTCGCTGCAAAAAGACTTAGACGAACTTGTGAAGTGGTCCGAAGAATGGCAAATGAAATTTAATTTTGATAAGTGCAAAATCATGCATGAAGGTAAGCAGCATATGAAGGCTCCATACCTGATGGGTGGCCAAGTGCTATCAGTGACTCAACAGGAGAAGGATTTAGGTGTTATTCTAAACACAAAATTGGGGGCATCAGAACAGACCAATGAAGCCAGGAAGAAGGCACTGAGAATGCTTGGGGCAATAAATAGGAATGTATAATACAGAAGAGAGGAAGTCATCAGGAAGCTTTACTGTGCATATGTCAGGCCACATTTGGAATGCTGCATCCAAGCTTGGTCTCCTAGCTATGAAAAAGATTGGCTTTTAGAGAGAGAGAGAGAGAGAGAGTACAAAAGAGGGCTACAAAAATGGTTAATGGTATAAGCAACCTGGCATATGAGGAAAGATTGAAGAAATTGAATATGTTTTCACTTAGATATAGATGGCTGAAAGGAGATCTCATCGAGGTCTTTAAATTTGTCCATGGTCTGGAGAGGGGATATCTTGGGGAAATGTTTGAATTTAACAGAAATGATGCAATTAGAGGTCATAAATTCAAAATTAAAGTTAACCACAGCAGAACAAGGTTAAGACAGTCTTTCTTCACCAACAGGGTAGTAGAACACTGGAACCAGCTGCCAGAAAGCATTGTCAGTAGCAGCACATTGAAGATCTTTAAAAACAGCATAGACAATCATTGTAAGAATAGAGGGCTTGCTTTTCAGTATTACAGGGAGGGCTGATTGACAGATTTGGTGGGCAACTGGTTGAGTGTGCAGGGTGCAACCAAGAAGGACCCTTGTGGCTCATAGTTGCACTAATCTTTTATGTCTTTTATCTAATCGTGCTAATCGTAGGAGATGCAGATGTTATGCACATGATCTATATAACATTAATCACAGTTCCTATGGAGGTGCTCAACTGTGAACTGCACGTGATTCCTATATTGTTTGTTAGAAGTATTGTTGCAAGTATTGCTAGAAGTATTCTTAGAAGGGCATGGGTTATACCTAACGCTTCATAGTCATGCGAAACGATTCCGATTGTATTGTGTCTTTATCTTTCGTATATTTTTCACATCTGAACATGCTAATAGTTAATAGGTCTGCACACCTAAATATATATAAACGATAAGATATACAATACGTACGTAGTTCAGATATGCCTGTACAAGGATCCATGATATCCCCAAAATCAGATAACTCCAAAATCTGACTTGTGCACTCGTTCCTCATTTCGGTCGTACAGCCGAGCTCTATGGCCTTTAAAAAAAAAAAGCCTGACACCCCACTACGTCCTATCATGTCAGCATGTGGTGACCCGTTAGAGAAAATATCCTGATTTACATGTCAGATTCCGACCCAAGTATTAGCACTGATTCCAGCACACCTTCCTAATACCGAGTACTATCTGAAAAAAGTGAAATAAAAATTGTCTAGCTCCCTCCCGGCAGGAGCTATCGCTTTCACAATGGACGTGAGGAACATTTACGGTAGTATTCCGATAAAGGAAGCTGCGGCCATGGAAATAATAACTGAAAATTATAATAGTGTCAACACCTTTGGACTTACGTTAGAAGACTGCTCCAAAGTATTGCACCAAATTTTTCATAACAATATCATACGCTTTCGGGATGCACTTTTCAAGCAGGTTAAGGGCGTGGCAATGGGGAATAGGTGTGCCCCACCACTAGCTATATCCTTTATGCCATTGAGCCCAAATTCTTAAATAGCATCGTGTTGAAACCAGCAATTTATCTGATGCACATTGACGACATCTTCGGCATTTGGATCCATGGACTGAAGACCCTTCTCGAATTTTACGCCAGCATTAACATCACTCATCCGGACATCTCGTTTACCATGGAGCACACGTTCGCTTCAAATTCCATTCCCTTTCTGGACACCCTGTTCACAGTCGGCGCGAATGGGTCATACACCACTGAACTGTACATAAAGCCTATTGCGGCGCCTGTCATCCTCCACTACAACTCAGCACATCCCATCACCACGAAAAACCCAGTGCTCCATGCACAAATAAGAAGAGCTACCCGCATCTCCTCAGACAAAACCGCCTGTAGATGGAGTCTGCCGAAAATGCGCGACCTCTTCCCGACCAATGGGTACCCGCCTAGGGAGGTGTCGCTGGCCATTGACCAAGGAACGGCCCAGTTCAGGCGTCAAGGGAAAACGATCTATGTCCAACACCACCGTGCCAGAAACGAAAATGAATCGAACTACACCTACATCCGATTACCTTTTATTACCGACAAACTTGGCCGGACGGTGAACCAAATTTTACGCTCATCAAAACTAAACAAAACTAAAATAAGTTTTATTTATTTAAATTTTAATCCGAGTTGTTGCTGGGGTGGCTTTAGGAATCAGGGTTCTATTGCTAAGCATAGCCTGTTGCGTGAACCCTGGCCCCACCACCCGATCCATGAATTCCAGTTCAACGGCAGAATTTAGACAGAAAGTTCAACGTGCCGTCAATGCACCGACACGGCCGCCCGGTAGCTGGTCCCCGGCCGTATCGGGCCAGCTGCCAACTGACACTCCCGGCCGGGGGCAAAATGCGAGCGTGCGAAGCGACTCGAACCCCGTGTTGCCAGGACAGGGGAGACCAGTGCATGCCAGCGTTCTAACCAACTGAGCTACCAGAGCGGAAAATCCAGGCGGGCAGCGGACCGTCACTAAAATCTAATCTGGCTAAGTCAGCCCTCGGCATCCCCACTTGTCCTTCAGATAGCACATGTCCCACATGCTGCAATGGCCTGAAAGTAAGATGTCGAGTAAAAATGCAGTGCATAAGGTGGCGTGCACCACTTGTCCGCCCGGTCGCTATGTTGGGGAAACCATACACCCAGGAAGGGTAAGATTTAATCGAACATTTGGGAGATGTACGTCTCCGGCGTCCTTTCACTCCCCTAGGCGAACATATGACCGAGCATCACTTCAACATAAACCATCCAGAATCCAATGAACATTTCAATATAGATAGCCTAGGCATTGCGAAAGATGGCGCGGACTATAAAATCTTAGAATCCCTTTTTTATTCGTGAGCTGAAACCAACTATGAATTCTCATCAATCGTCATGGCATGTATCGTAGGTCATCAGTTTTACCGATGTTTTGCGTGTTATTTACAAATTATTGCGTGCACGGGTGCCGTCCACCATATCTCGAACATGGCCGAACACCTTCTGTCACAGATTTTGATGACAATTGGTATACAGGGTTATCTCAGGCCCTGAAACGATTTCTGGGATTTTTAGCTCAATCGGAGCAGCGGTTCACGAGTTATTGCCTGCGGCGTTTTTCTGAGTTCGCACTGAAGGTCAAACTTTCAGAGTGTTATGTATGTAATCGTAGTGTTATGTAGAGATAAATTATGAAAATTATATATCGTTGGAATCATAATGAGATCTTCCGATTCTTGAAGTCAGTTTTCATTTGTGCAAATTTTGATAATATGACCCCGTGATCTCGGATAACGTGACATGTGGTGACCCCTAGTACAATGATATTGATATAATAATTTATATAGAACGAAAGCCTTATCATTTATCTTTCTGATTAAGAAATCAAAACCATGTATATTAAGCGCTTGATACCAGTTTCTCTACCAAATATTGCCTGACTTATGCGAAAAAATACCGCTTAAATAGGCTTGATGTTCAGTAAGCTTTGTTTTCCGGTTCTTCGAAAGAATACAACATCGTAGTGTGCTGCGGATGTGTTTGGCAAATTTTGCTAAGCCTCTTAATCTTATTTCCAACAATAAACTCAGATTTAAACCAGGCTGGGATACGATTAAATGTCAGATGTGCAACATTACTTGATGTACACCGGTAAGTACGCACGGGCTTCAGAGGACAGTTGACGTTCGGCAGTCGACATCCACAAGGCAGCAGGACCTGATGAAATTTATGCTATGGTATTGCGTGAAGCTGAAAAGGAACTGGCATTTCCACTTAGTATAATATTTTGTAGATCAGTTTCACAAAATGAAATTCCAACAGATTGGAAAAGGGAAAATGTAGTTCATATTTTCAAGAAAGGAGTTTTTCAAGAAAGGAGAAAAGGAAAGAAACACCAACTTGTTCATAGACCCCAGTTGGTACGAAACGGGATAGCGTTATCTGTGAACTTCGATCCCAGTTTACGCTGCATTGTCGTTTATTTCCGCTGTTTAGGGGGATGGGGGCCTAGTTCCGCTGCGTAAACCGACCAGGCCGACTCGAGCGGAGCGAGAAGATGAGGGATCCCCTCATGAAACCGTGAGCGTGGAATCGGAATCGTGTGCTCAGTCGACGCCATGCACGAGGTGAATAGGTCTGTTTCTTAACAAAGTGAAACGGTGCTGGCTTATCCTGGTATTTCGCAAGGCCGGAGCAATGGTACGGCGGTGCTGATCTGATCCGTATAAGTATATAAATATCATATAACTAAGGGTGTGACGCCACCATCTGAGCAATTGGTCGAACTGGTGGATGACAGTCGAATTCAGAAGGACGTTGGAGACGAGTAGTCTAGGGATAAGTTGCTCGTCTCACAATCGAAATGTTGTGGGTTCGAGTCTCACCTGTCGCTACTCTTCGCCCACGACCAATCAGCGTGAGAGATTGGCGACACTACATGACTCAATGGTCGATGAGTCGTGAAACCAATAACCAACCAACCAACCAGAAGGACGTTTTCCTGTGCACGAACTGCATTGGAAGTTTGCTTAAGGATCCTAAAAATATCCCAATGCAAGAGGTATCACCGGTTCAGTTAAGTGACTCCAGAAGCCAAACTTCCAGCGGAAATGTGTCCAGTCCTGTGTCTGGCGAGAACTACGCACCCTCGGATGAAAACACCGACCATGCAACAAGCTATCTTGACGCCGACGTGACCTTACCCATCCTAGGCGTATCGACGTTGAGGAAAAGTGGCTTCTTATATATCTTATTTTCATTGGCTTCTTATATATATATATATATATATATATATATATATATATATATACATAATGGATTACCTGCTTGTTGTGTTGATTGATCAATAATTGGTTGTCACATGTTCGAGTGAAGATACATCAACCTCTATACCTCATTGGTATAGAGTGGTATAGGAATGTGAAGTATGTCAGCTCTGTCAATTTCGTCTTTGTCAGCTCTCAGGAAGTGAAAGAAGCAGCGTCTTATCTCCGATAGCGATCTCGAGAGCAGTTACGGTGAAAGGTACACAGCGGTTCCACAAATTATCGCCCTCAGACCTCACGTCCATCGCGGTGCACGAACTCTCCAGTGACCCGGGACGTGTCGTGAGGGTGAGCAAGAAGTGAAGTGCTATGAGAGAACGCTATCCCTCTGGACCGTACATGTGCAATGGTGCATACGCATGCACTATGCAATTAATGACAAAATCACTCATTTGCCAACATATGTGTGTGCGTGTGTGAGCAGGAAACAGTATTAGGACTAAAGGGGTAATTGGGCGTCTCTGCCTGTGGTTTCTTTGCTGTTAAGAAACGAAAGAAACTAGTACATCACAATGCCATTGTCGTATGAATTATGTAGATTGTTGGTGGTTGTATAGCATGTACAAAGTGTGACAAGCTTACAGGTTTCAATATGTTTGTAGAATATAGTTCTGATCAGTGAACTATGGAAGAAATGAGCATGTTTGTGTTTGATTTAATTACGTCGCCAATCTGATGATTTCCAAAAACGGCATCTCCTCGTTGTTTCGCCAGACTATTAACCCAGTAAACAGCGTCAATATTTTATCTCTTACGTTTATGCAGCGAATCTGCGGTCATAGTGTTCGTGCCTAGCTTTCTGAAGCGGACACAAACTTAGGAAAATGGCAACCACTCATCTCTTATGCGTAATATCTTTAAACGATGTTTGCTGTTGGCTATATCAGCCATGCTTAGTCAAAATATGTCTGCGCTGGATATGAGAAGCAAGCGACTTAGCAACATATGCAAAATGTCTCGGTACTGTACTTGGTATTGTACGCTTCAGAGGGACCGGCGAGAAAAAGCTTACGGAATAGCCAGCCAATTTAGGCGTCTTTTTTGGCATATGTCACCCAACATTTGTTACAGAAACTGATATTTGACCTCTAATATACAGTATTTTTATTTTTTCTTCGGAACGATAAATGGTTAGGCTTTCCTTTTACATAAATAATTATATCAATATCGTTGTACTAGGGGTCACCACAGGTCATTTTACCCGAGGTCACGGGGTCATATTTTCAAAATGTTCACAAACCAAAAACTGAACCCAGAAATCGAAAGACGAGCTCATTGCGATTCTAATGATATATAGTTGTTATAATGTATATCTACACTACACAAAGACATCGTCTCTCGAAGTTTGACCTTCAGTGCAAACATAGAAAAACGCCGTAGGCTGTACTTCGTGAACCGCTGCTCTGATTGAGCTGAAACGATCAGCAATCGCTTCAGGGCCTCAGACAACCCTGTATGCCAATTTTCATCAAAATCTGAGGCATGAGAGGTGTAAATTTTGAAAATTTGTGTTCGAGATATGGTGGACGGCACCCACGGGGTCTTATAAAACTGTCCTTAGGGATAGGCCAATTAATTGTATATTGATGTGTGTAAACGGTATTACCTTGATGTCACAACTGAGTACCCTCTGTGCCAGGTAGACGCGTTCGTGTCGCGACGGCTTTCACCTGCCGTCCCCGTCTATGCATGTGTACGTTAGGTTTTTTTTTTTTTTTTGGGGGTTGTAAGTGCGTATTACTTTTCTTCTTCTTCTTCTTCGATTTTTATTTCTCGCAGTGAAGGTGGTGGATGGCTTTTGAGAAGTTTTTGTGTCTGCAGCAATTTGAATTTTCGACCTGTTCGCCGATCGCAACGAATGCATTGTTTGAAAATGGTCTATGGCCGAAACGTCATAATAGATATTTACAATTTTGTCTAACATTGAATCGTTCTTGGATCTTGAAGATCAATTTAGCCGTTAATATATCCACAAATACATATAATAGGCAAGGTATAGAAAGGCAGGGTATATGAAAGGCAAGACACATAGCAGAGCAACTGTGACAGTCCTCCACCACGGACATTACTCCTCCAGATGTCACCCATCCTTCGTCCAGATGTCACCCATCCTTCCCCCAGATGCCACCCATCCTTCCCCCAGATGCCACCCATCCTTCGGTGGCCTCATGCAACGCTGTACACTTATAATCTCGAGGAGCTATCTCATGCGCTCGTTTGGCAAACCTGGAGCCATTACAGTGAAAAATGAAATCATTTATTCAAGGCCACCGTCAATAAGGGGTGGCCTTGAATTGCAAAGAAATGCCATTTGGTCTGAGGCAGATCATTATTGTCATGCGACGAGAACTGACGATGCAGATTATGACACTTGTTGGACTTTTATATGTTGTACTTTGATACAGTGGCTAGAGTTATGTATCATGCGAATCTTCCAATGTATGCTCGCATACATGATGGGCAACCACGTGCTTATTTTTGCGGGTGTACCTGCAGTAGTGAGCTTGGACTTGCGGTGTCTGAGCGTTGCCTGTATAACATACAAGACGCCCTGACATATTAATATATCGACTAGAAGCTGTGCTTTTAATCATTCCCAAATATATCAAACCGCGTGGGCGACGGTTTTGCGATTCAGCACAAACCGCTAGACGCCGGTTTAGAACTGTGTTTACAGTCGGATTACGAGGACACTAAAACTATACCGTCATTGGCAGAAATTGGTGCTCAGGGACATGGGTGTTGCCACGGCGGATGGGGCGAGGGAAACCGCTCATCAACATTAGTGAATTATATAATTACGCCTGAGGCGTTGCATGGTAAAAATCGACCTAGAAACCTTGTCAGCCACACTATTCAAAATCCGTGACGACGCCCGTACTATATCTGTCGACATCGAGTTTGCACGCTTCGGAGTAAGACAGAAGGATGAAACATACTATTCGAAACTGATCCAGACAGTGATCATAAACAGAACATACGTGTATGAAGTCATCCGCCGTCATTATGCAACCGGCAAGCGGTAGCTTGACAGGTGTTCCAAATTGCCATCAACTGCTAATCATAAAGATAAGTTTCTTCTCCGAAATGGTACGTGATGGCGACCAGGCGATAGTGACTCCCACGTGACAGTGAAGTCTTCGTCTCGCTGTTCAAGGTTCTTTTAAGAAGGCACGCTTGGTGAAGGATATGATGGTTCCCAATCAAATGCAATGAGGGTCGGCATGATGACAGGTTAAGTGTATCAGTTGAAGACATCCACACGAACAGCTACATTAGTATGCAATTGCGTAGGCAGGAAGAAGCACATCACAGGCGTCGACGTGCACCTTATTAGTCTCAACTCACCCGCCCGCACCCTGATACGAAGCCGTGCCTACATTAATTGCGAAATGTATATCTGCCGTCCACATAGGCAGTGATCATATGGGCACACAACATAAACGCCAGACCAGGCGTACGCTTTCTGCGCACCACGCAACAAGCATGCACAAGATCATGCTAAGCAGACTCATGTGTGTATGCTAAACTCCACATAGGCAGCATGGATATGGGCATGCAGCATACACGCCAGGCGTATGCCTCCTGCACACCGTGCAACAAGCATGTACATGAGCATACAGCTCTGAACAAGCCGCTGCGGCTCTGCTTTGGCGTGCCACGCTGGCCTAACATGGGTTGACGCGTCAGTGGCGAGCGGTCCGCCGCCCATTGGGCGGTCACCCGCAACTTTTCTTCTTAAAAAAATAATTAGTTCCAATTATTGCTGGGGTGACCATGCGAACCAGGGTTTCATTGCTAAGCAAAGTTTGTTGCTTGAACACTAGCCCCACCATCCAATCAATACATTTCAGTTCAACATTTTGACAGCATTTTGACCGGAAGTTCAACGTGCCGTCAATGCACCGGACACGGCCGCCCCGATAGCCCGTCCCCAGCGTCATCGGGCCGGTTGCCAGCTGACCCTCCCAGCCGAGGGTCTAAATGCGAGCGCGCGAAGCGACCCGAACCCTGTCTTCCCAGGACGGGGGAAACGGGTGCAGGCCGGCGCTCTAACCAACTGAACTACCGGGGCGGTGTGCGTCTGTCGGTTTGACTTGGGCAGACACGTCGGTGGCGACCGGTCCAGCGGCCAGCGGGCAGTCGGCCGTAGCTTGTTGGCTCACGGAGGGGGAGACGGCGAGCCACTCCGGCACGCGACTGCGGTCAGCTGGTGTCTGACAACTGGTGACTGACCTCCTGCGCACGCCCGCCACATGTCCAGGTGTCGACTGCACCGACCACGCCC
This sequence comes from Imbricaverruca yamaguchii, assembly GCA_034440575.1. Classification (NCBI taxonomy): domain Eukaryota; kingdom Metazoa; phylum Arthropoda; class Thecostraca; family Neoverrucidae; genus Imbricaverruca; species Imbricaverruca yamaguchii. The sequence continues at coordinate 2,831,320 of JAOTOL010001636.1, read as the reverse complement.
CGGTGCTTATGGCAGCAGCGGGTCAAAGGTGGGCGCGTGGCCGAGACCTCTGGCCGCGCCGCCGCAGCCGGCTGGGGCGCGCAGCACGGTGGGGGTCACCAGCCGACAGCGGCTGGCTGCACAACAGGAAGGACGGCTGAACGTTCAGATGCGCTCAACGGGGAGTACTGCATTGCTACATTGCACAATATCAGCACTTCGAGTTCACGCATATATACACATAAGTATACAGATATGCATAAATGTATATATATATATATATATATATACATATATATCTATATATATATATATATATACGTATATATGTTATATATATGTATATATATGCATATATATACATATATATCCTATATATATACATGTATATATATATATATATATATATATATATATATATATATATATATATATATATATATATATATATATATATATATATATATATATATATATATATATATATGCATCGTGATGACATTCTGAGGAGACATGACTCACAATATACACCGATCCTTTAAGTCAGACAAAAATGGCGCATGTGCACTTATTACACACGGCGCTTTGTGTATCTGTGTGTGTGCTGTGTGTGATCATTCACTCACGTACAATGCTCATTGTACGTGAGTGAATGATCCAGCGATGTTGAAATTATTAAGTCATCAAAAAATATGTAAGTATTAGTTGGTAATGGCGGCAGCAGCAAGGCGGGTGGCGAAGCCGCCTCCCTTGTTAAGTGAACTAATTGATAAAGACTGAGAAGAAAAATCCTTTGTTACAATGCTAAGAGCCTCCAATGACATATCTAAAGTAAATGGTACCGATTTGAAATTTGCGCTCGTTGCAATAATGCTTGAATACATGTCGTTACCTAATTCACTGGTCGCCGATTTAATTTGAGCAAATTATGTAAGCGTTTCACCTTATGCTTCCGAACAAGGTCCTTGATTTCATTTTATGGTACAATTAAGAAGATTTATTATATCAGATGCCTAATTTCTCCTCGAGGTACATGTCTCTTATGGTTGCGTGCATACCATTGAGACTGAATGAATAATTAAAACCCAGAGGTTTGAATTTCGGAGGTTGCTTGTTGCTGCAAGCCCGGAATGTCTTGGATGAGAGGGATGGCACAGCCCCGCCCGCGTAATAACCCCAGCAATCCATCACGGACGTCTCTGGCCATAACAGACAGGACGCATTCGTCAGGAGCGGCATTGACGCGGCACAATTATAGTGAGGTATCTCGGACGTACAAGTACTTTGCAACACGGCACACCATGCACGTCTAACCTGGATGCTGAACGGCGCATCTTTGGCGCCTTCCTGGCTCGCAATGTACCTGTAGCGCTGACCATGGATCGGCGTGCTCAGAGCGTCACTGGCTCAGGTCTGACCGGGCCGGAACAACTGCTGTGGCCGTTGTTGTTGGCCGTTGCGATTCAGCGTGCAGAAAGGTTGTACTGTGTATGCCTGTCTACATGTGCACGAGTGCTGTATTGTATATCTACATTTGTATGAGCATTATATCCGGAGTAATTTCGAATCGTGTTGCTGTCAATGTTTGAAAATGTTACGTGTGTGTGTGTGTGTGTGTGTGTGTGTGTGTGTGTGTGTGTGTGTGTGTGTGTGTGTGTGTGTGTGTTAAATATAGCTTAAGAAGTGCAATAGCTATCTGGAAGGTTCTTACTACCATGAGCTAAAAGCGTGTCAATCGTCGTGCGCAAATTGAGTAAATTTAGCAAGTTTGTGTTATTTTAGTATTCAAGCTCTTTTTATTCAGTTGCATCTGATCAAAAATTTAAGAAGGCAGGATAGCCGAAACGTTGTCTTAATATAATTATGTTCTCGCTCCTCTGTTTTCTTGCATACACCCCCTCCACACATACACCTATATATGTATATATATATATATATATATATATATATATATATATATATATATATATATATATATATATATATACAAATATGTACATGCAGTTGTGTGTGTGCATAGCTGTGCACAGATTAGGGCTTCCTGCCCTTATCTATTTCCAACTTTCGCTGGTGGAAACATCGCAATTCGCACCTACAGAGGAATAAAATACAGGATGCACCCATTGCAGCAACCATAAGCTTTTTCTCTTCTTCTCATCTTGAATTTCCTCTTCAAGCATCGAAATTCCCGCAGTGAACCATCTCCTTATCCGCGAACCCTGGAGATAGATGGCATGTGTAAAAATAGTACCAAAAGTTTATGCTGTCCGGATGTCGGTGGAGGAAGACACACCCCGCAAACGGGATTATTTATTTATGGGTAAATGGATAAAAAGATGCCGAGTGAGAAAAGCCATGCCGGTTCACCTTACACTTATCGGCTGAGTGAAGCTTCACGATTGTATCTGTAGTTTGGCACACGAGATAATTATTTTCGTTTGAAATTTATTTGGCCAAATCCCCTCTTTGTGCTGCATCATTGCAGTAAAGAGAGCTTGCCAATTTTCTGCCCGTAATTGCGTGCCCTCATACCGGGCCTCTTTCCGGAATCGCTCCCTGCACCCAATCTGAATCTGCATAACTTCAATCCGTTGCTCTCTTCCGATATCCAATCCGAGCTGGGTGAGATAATTTCCAAGGTTCCAAAACACACATCGACCGAGAAACGATCGAATCGGCATTGCCGGCGGGCGGCAATCCTGCCGCAGCTGACTGCACACGAACTGCAAGTGCGCCGTGATAGCTTCAGGGTTTACCAAGTGATCCGGTTCCTTAACGACCATTCGTCTGCTAATAATGGAGTTCGGTTTGCTGGATTACATGATTGGACAGGTGTGAACATTGCTGTAAGTAGGTGCTTGAAGCACTGAAGGGTGTTTGGAAAAAAGGACCTCCAGTTGCGATTGAATAGATCTCTTTTGATGAGGAGTGTACTGTCCAGGTAGTGCTTTCCTGCTGATTACCACAGTCTTAAAAATGCGCTTCCAAATCCATGTGCCGCCGAAGAAAACCGAGGTGGTGCTCAAGCACCGCTTGGCGACACTCAAATGTAATCATTCCCTTGGTATTTTTCAGGGTCGGTCATGGCTACTCAGACATGATAAGGCAAAACGGCAGATCATGGTGTGCCACAAATTCACCCTACTTCCCTTCAGCACACTTAAAACAACAGCTTGCCGGCAGTGTGTGCGTAAATAGAAACGGGTGCGAGAAGCAGAGGCTAGCCAGGGCAATCACCAGGCTGAGATATTCCACATGGCCGCAGAATGACCTCGACGTAGGAGTAGCGTCTTACCAACGACGTCAGAAGTAAATCGAATCCCTGGTCACTGGACATATGCTTTTAACGGCAGTATATACGGAATCCGACGAAATATGAAGTTTTTCTGATTTCAGATTATTTGTTAGGTGTTACGCCGAAAAAACGAGCAATTTTGTTTTTTGCAGCAATGACCTCTGCGATCTACTCTTTGTCATAGCCAGCGGATAATTTATAGCAACAGCTTTGGTGGTGAATTACTACCACTGTTCATATTTGTGGAACGACCGATAGAACATGTTCTAAAAGCATTTAATCTCAGATTGTACATTTTCGTTCGCACTCAAATTTTTCAACCCGCCACTCAAACAACAAACATCACTCGGTGGCATAAACTTGACCGTGTTCTTAGGCGACGGAACGCGAAGGAGTTTGAGGGTTTGGTGGGATACCGGGACATGGCATCGCATGGAAAAAAAATGAACATAAAAGGTTTCCTCTCCCATATCACAAATTCGTGGCGAAGTCCTTGGTACAAGGGCTGTCAATATTGCCTCATTGCCTCCTGTGCCGTCCGTCTCCAAGTGCATGGCTAGAGATCCCGGGTGGATCGGGCGGGGTGCCTGTTCGTCCTGGTTTGGTGTTCCGCTAGCGTTGATTTGCCATTTTCCCAATTCAATCTGAAAATACATCTTGACAATAAGGACTTGGAACCCAGGTTTTCGTGGGAGATCTCCAGCCCTGTCCAAATCCCACCTCATTCCATTTCTCACCACCAGGCTACCGGCCTGACCTCCAGCGTATCCTGTCGAGACGCTGCGGTCGCACGGGTCCCACCTCGTGCCACCCCCACCACCCGGCACTCCGACGTGACCTCCAGCGTATCCAGTCGTGGTGGTGCGTCCACACAGGGACAGGCCGCGGCGCCCGGCACGTGGAGCTGCGAGATGGGGCCGCGTGCGGCCGACCCACGCCGGCCCGGCGCGACGCGGCTCGGCGGCCAGGGCGCCGGTGAGGGGCCGGCCGGCGGCCGCCGCGGGCGGGGGAAGGACCGCCCGCGACCCTGGCCGACCCAGACACGACCGGCGCAGCCTCGGTTTCCGCCGCTGCCGCCGCCGCCGCCGCCGCGACGCCGGCCGCCTACTATCGCGGGCCGTCTTAAAAACACACATCGACCGAGAAACGATCGGATCGGCATTGCCGGCGGGCGGCAATCCTGCCGCAGCTGACTGCACATGAAGGAGGAGCCCTCACGCCCCCGCTCCCATTTACACCGGGTCCGTGCCGATGAAGGTCGACCATTCATAGCCCTCGTCTTATCGATTGGAGAATGCGCTACAACTTAGGACTTGGTTATATGGATGTTTAACGGAATATGACAGTCATGCTTCCAGGAACTGATGAAATTGATGCCCGCGGTGCTCCGTGGTTTGAGCATGATGCAAGGGCAGAACAAAGGTAAGCGCACATCCGAGGAAATATATTCGCTGCCATCGTTTCCATCATACCACCCTGGCGCTGTAGATATTCGCAAAAGTTGGGAAGATATCATCTTTCAAGCAAGCTTCGTCCCAGATCAGGACATATGCAGATTCTGGCTTAGTAATCTTCCGAAACGTATGTTCTACAGTACGTACTACTCGTTTGTAATCAGTATGAATGGAATGCAAACGTTATGTTATACTCGTTGTCATAGCATGTATTATTTTAACGTTTCGGCAATGAGCATATCATCATCGAAGATGACTATCTTGGCGACTAAGATGTGATGTAATGCTTAAGCATAATATATATCGCTCGTGCTTAATAATCTGTGATGCACTGATATCTACATTACAGACACTTGTAGCAGTGATGCGACCATGATGGTCTTCTGTGGCCTTGCCCTCACCCCAGTAATACTCAATCGACAAAAACGCTTTCGGCGTGCGAAGCGCGCCCAAATATGGTTGGCGAGCTGCAAATATCAAATTTTCCTTCTAAATCTAATGAATTTTCCTCAGTGGGTAACAGCTACCAAACGATGGAAGGCGGCAAGCAATTTCAGTTTCTGCGGCATCGATGTCACGAATTCACTTGTACATTTCCCTATGGCCATCATTGCTGCAGATTCAGATCAGATCACACAAGGGTCCTGGTCTGGGATTTACCGATTTCTTACCTTGAATATAAGCAGCTTACATGGCTCTCTCGCTTCTTTCCTAATTTTCTTCTTTAGCATCACAGCTTCTTCCCCGTTGGGTATATTGCCACACTCGTCGATGAGTACAACCATGACACTGCATGTCCTATGGCGTTAAATATCTCAAAGGTGGTCGGGGAGTCCTCTCCAATCCCTTTTCAATTTCGCTAAGGTATGATTTATCGCTACCTTTACATGGTAACTCATGAACTACCCAATGCTGTTTGACATGCAATTTCCAGTAAGCTAACCAACTGCAAAGTATAAGTTCCTCCAATTTATAACGAACTTCATATAACGGTTTCTAAATAACTCCCAACAGCGTTCACGTGCATAAGAAAGCACATAAATATTGTACTGCTTTGAAATTTTCTTTTGGCTTACTTGTAGTTAAGGCTTGTTTATATTCCTTTAATAGACCTGATGAGCAAGCGTTTCGGAGGCCTTGGCCTAACAAATGCTTCCAATTTGAGTTTGATTTCATGACGCAGCACATATGACGGCAAATTCGGGGTGTTCTCATAACGTACACGTAATTCCTGTTGCCGGTTGTTTCTTTGGTACACGTTAAATCTGGCTCTCATTACACATACTTCCGAAGACGTGTCATTACATCGCTATTTAATTTCTGCTCCATTCCATCTTCAATTATACACGGTGTTTTCATAGGCACTTAAATCAAGTTTATAAGTCTGCTTTAGTTCTAAATTTATTTCTTTATTTATTAGTCTTCTGTATTTTGTGCAATCGATCTGTGGTGGCACAATGCCATTATATACGTACCATCTACGTATGGCATTCAGGCTGCAGCTCTGCCAGTTATTTAAATAAGATAGTTCTCCTCTAAGGTTTCGATAAATATACATGCTGTTGCAGGACTTGATGATGAGGCCCATTAATTTCCACTTAATTTAATGTAAGCGAGGCCATTTTCAAGCCGTATTCGTAGAGTTTTTTTTTAGACGACAGCATTCACTTTCGTCATCGTTTACTTTGGAAGCTAGGGCATCTTCAGCACTTCCGTCCCCCCCCCCCCCCCCCGAGACAGGGTGTGATGATCTGACAGGAGAGACCAGAGGATCAACATCGAAACCTGCGATGTTCATGTCCGTTAAATTGATTCTGTCTAGCCTATTCGTCAGATCGATACATTTTGAAATCTGCGGTGCTAACGGAACGTAGGGCGTCTACTCATGGTTCGGCCAATATTTAACCAGTCAATAGGGAAAGCCTCCAATTTCGGATGTGATCGCAGCATTGGTGCTCCAGTCTTGTTAATTTTGGGTAATCATTTCATTTTCTTTGCCACAGCCATCTTTTCAATCCAGCTGAGTAGCCTATTTTCCCCTTTTTAATGGACAATTTACTTGCACGTTGATTAAACAGTTTGGTTTATTGATTAACAACCCTACACTTGTGTCTTCGAGATGTATTTCCGAGTAGTTCGACCATTTTCCTATTACGGCTTGAGGCGCCAATTATGATGCAGCTTCATCGTCATCAGCTTGAGTTATTATTACGCTGTCGTCTGTGGTTACGTTTTCAAGAGCTGAATACAATTTTCTCCACGAGCTACTCTTATTACCAGCAAATTCGTTGCAATATGCCAAAACATACTGCTTAAAACTATTGTATACATCACCGTTTCTTTCCAATCGTAGTTGCGATTGATATGATCCGTGAATGTGTCCCACCTATGTGCTTGGGGCGTTAGCAGCTCAGTGGTTAGGCTGAGAGTCTGGCATGCCAGAGGTATGGGGTTCGGTTCCTCGCAGTGTCCGCCCTCCTGCCAGTGTAAGGCAGGTGACGCCATATGGCCTCAGCTGCTGAGTGCGTCGTAAGGTCACAGCCACCACTAGCATCACGCTGTCGTGCTTATCTTTCCCGGCATCGAACTTGATGGAACTTATCGGATTGGTTCAATTCATTCAACCATCAAGCGAGTCAGTCGGTGAACTACACTTCGAAACGTGCAGTGAGTTAGCTGACAAAATGTCACTATAAGTCGAACGAAAGAGAATGTCTATCTCCCACTGACCATTATCAATTTGAAATGCAAGTTGATGGATCAATGCCGCAATATTGGATGGAAACAAGCTCGGTGAGCAGGGATTGTGACAAATATGTCGTCACGCAATATAAAAATGAAGAACGAGGGGCTTTAAGCTCGACACCGGAAAGATAAGCACGCATTCGCTGATGAAGTTAATCGAATCCTAGGAGAAGACAACGATTTTGACAAGAGCTTCGAGCAGGAAACTTCAGTATGCTGCAAGATGTTTGCTGATAAAGATGACGGCATCTTGCCGAAGCGATGTATCTCAGCTATTGAATATTGTAGGCAAGTTACATTTGCCTGGCAGTGACAGCCTAGGGTTTTCATCGCTTGTACGATAACTGGCTCTCAACTTTAATAGCTTTTCCAAACCACCAAGCTCTCAAATCCAACAGCCGTTAATGTTGTTGTATTGATCAAGCTGATAGTGAAACAATACGGCTAATACTTGAGGAACAGCTTTAACGAAGGTAATAGCAGCGCGTTACTTTTTAGTCTGTTACTCCAAATCACCAGCCATGGTGGATAGCCGTCCAGCTGGGCGGTTCGCTCACCTCTATCTCCAAGCTACATGTTCGCTGCTCAATCGCGTCTGGAGGAGCCGCGCGCGAGAGAGGGACACCGGTCACATGTGGGAGAGGGACAGCGCCACGACCTCTTGTCATTGGCCGGCATCACCTATCGCACCACACCTCGAAGGGAGGGGTCCGGTCATCACACTCCAGACGCACCCCACAGGCGCGCCATGGTACAATGACGATGCGGGTGTCACAGTGATGACACCCGACTGCGTCATGGCGCATTGCCACAGCCTTTAGCGCCCCAACCGGACGCTCGGTGAGAACAGATGTTGACTAAACAAAACAATGTCGCCGCTGCCGCCGTTCGAGGCGTTAAAGGCTGATAGGCTGATAAGGCTGATCAAAGGCTGATAAAGGCGTTAAAGGCTCAGCGCGCCGGCAGGCGCACGGCCGACTGTCTGGGATCCGCTCGGAGCCCGGATTCCAGGACACAGTAGGGCCAAGCACATTCCGAATGGGAGTCCGAAATTAACTTTGCTACGATATGTCTGCATGTCCGAATTTTCGCCCGAATACGCCATACCCGTCTGTGCCTATTTGCTGACAGTGTGCGCCTTGTGACAGTCATGCGTCTGCCAGCAGGTGTGTCTGCTGACAGTGTGCGCCCTGTGACAGTCATGCGTCTGTCAGCAGGTATGTCTGCTGACAGTGTGCGCCTTGTAACAGTCATGTGTCTGTCAGCAGGTGTGTCTGCTGACAGTGTGCGCCTTGTAACAGTCATGTGTCTGTCAGCAGGTGTGTCTGCTGACAGTGTGCGCCTTGTAACAGTCATGTGTCTGTCAGCAGGTGTGTCTGCTGACAGTGTGCGCCCTGTAACAGTCATGTGTCTGTCAGCAGGTGTGTCTGCTGACAGTGTGTGCCCTGTGACAGTCATATGTCTGTCGGCAGGTGTGTCTGCTGACAGTGTGCGCCTTGTAACAGTCATGTGTCTGTCAGCAGGTGTGTCTGCTGACAGTGTGCGCCCTGTAACAGTCATGTGTCTGTCAGCAGGTGTGTCTGCTGACAGTGTGCGCCCTGTAACAGTCATGTGTCTGTCAGCAGGTGTGTCTGCTGACAGTGTGCGCCCTGTAACAGTCATGTGTCTGTCAGCAGGTGTGTCTGCTGACAGTGTGCGCCCTGTAACAGTCATGTGTCTGTCAGCAGGTGTGTCTGCTGACAGTGTGCACCTTGTAACAGTCATGTGTCTGTCAGCAGGTGTGTCTGCTGACAGTGTGCGCCTTGTGACAGTCATGTGTCTGTCAGCAGGTGTGTCTGCTGACAGTGTGCGCCTTGTAACAGTCATGTGTCTGCCAGCAGGTGTGTCTGCTGACAGTGTGCGCCTTGTAACAGTCATATGTCTGTCGGCAGGTGTGTCTGCTGACAGTGTGCGCCTTGTAACAGTCATGTGTCTGTCAGCAGGTATGTCTGCTGACAGTGTGCGCCTTGCAACAGTCACGCGTCTGTCAGGAGGTGTGTCTGCTGACAGTGTGCGCCCTGTAACAGTCATATGTCTGTCGGCAGGTATGTCTGCTGACAGTGTGCGCCTTGTAACAGTCATGTGTCTGTCAGCAGGTGTGTCTGCTGGCTACCCTGCTGGCGGCCGCCCATTCCGGCGCCGCCCCGCCCACGATCGCCAGCAGCCCCGCGCGCACCCCTGTCGCGGGCCGCGCCCTCCACCGCATGATCGCCGACCGCCTGGGCGTCGGTCGGACCTCCGTGCCGGTGCCGCCGCCGTGGAGCCGCATCGCCTACCGCTACCGCATCCACCGACAGCAGGACGGCGCCCACGGCAGGCGCGAGGGCGGCGATGGTAACCCGCCGCAGACACACCACTCCCCGGCCAGGGCGGAGTCGGGCACCGCGCAGCGGGCCCCAGCTGCCCGGCCAGCCTCCGGTCACAGAGAGCGGACCCAACCTGCCTATACTGCCTATACAGACGAAGAGCGAGCCCAACCTGCCGATGCGGACGAACAGCGGGTCCCAGCTACCCGACCAGCCTCTGCCAACAGGGAGCGGGCTCAGCCTGCCCATCAGGACGCAGAGCAGGTTCAGGCTAGCCGAGAAGAGCCGGACCGCAAAGAGCAGGCTGGTCCTGCCCAAATGGACCAGGAACGAGTCCGAGCTCCCCAGGGAGAGATTGACCGCAGACAGTGGACTCAAGCAAACAATATGAAAGGCGAGACAGATTTTAATCTCCCAAAGCGGACTCCAGCTGTCTGGACAGATTCGGGCGGCACCAAACGGGCTCCAGCTATCCGGATAAGTTCCAACGATGCAATAATAGAGAGTGCCTCACAAGTTGTCCCCACAAGATTGAGTGTCTTTATTGGGACACGGTCTCGCGCCAATGGAGTAGCCGAAGCTACATATGAGCCTGGGGTAGCTCGCAATAGCTTTGCGGTCTACGGAAGCCGGAGGCCGAAGTCTCTGATCAACACAATGTGGAAGAAAGCCGCGACCCAGTCGAGAAAGGCCTCGGGCGATGGATCGGCTCACACAAGCTGGAGCCTCTCGCGGTCTACAGTGATTACCAGCACCGCCTCCGTCACTTCATCCTCTACAGCCATCGCACCGACAAAGGCGACGGCTAAGCCGCCATCAGCAACGCTACTGAGGAAACAGACGTACCCGAGATATCCATCTTCTACGATTGGCGCCTTCTTCGATGAGGCGCACCAGGTCGACAGAGTGGAGGACAACAGGATCGATTTTCAGCAGGAGGCGTCGGGCAGCGACAAGGTGCTGGCGTACCAGCTGCGAGCGGCGAACCTGGGCGCCACGACGCGACAGGCACCGCAGTTCTTCGTGCCGCCGATCGTGCGGCGTCCGTACCGGCGCCGTGTGTGGCTGGAGGCCGGCGGCGCACGCCGGCGGCCGAGCCTCGGCCGCCGGCTGGCCGAGCAGATCCGCCGGCAGCTGGCCGAGCTGCAGCGGCGCGAGGCGGCCACACTCGGCCTGCCCGTCCTGCGCCTGGGCCCGCCTCAGCCGGCGGCGGCGGCACCGGGCCCGCTCCGGCGGCCGGTCGTCGTCAGCCCGGCGGCAGGCGCGCCGCCGCCGGGCCGCCTGCGCCACTTCAGTCCAGAGTCCTCCGACGCCGCGCCGCCGCAGTCGCCGGCACCAGCCTCAGCGCCGCAGTCACGCCGGGTCCCGGTCGGCCGACAGCGGCCCGCCGCCCCACCTGACAGCCGGCAGCCTACACACGCCACGCCGGCCGCCAACATCGTGCACGAGGAGACGCTCGAGGCGGGCTTCATCGTCGGCGAGTACGGCGAGATGATGGGCGGCGGCACTGTCCGCGGCGTCAAGTACGCCGCCGACAGCAGCGTCGACCGCAGACTGCTCGACGCCGCACTCGCACAGTTCTTACGGCTCTGACGATCTGCGGTCGCAGTGACGTGAAGGCCCAGCCGTGGCTGTAGTGACGAAGTGGTACTTCGTGGCCCAGCCGTGACTGTAGTGACGGAGCAGTACTACATAACCCAGCCGTGGCTGTAGTGACGGAGCGGTAGTGGCAGAGTGGTACCGCATGGCCCAGCCGTGACTGTAGTGACGGAGCGGTACTGCATGGCCCAGCCGTGACTGTAATGACGGAGCAGTACTGCATGGCCCAGCCGTGGCTGTAGTGACGGAGCGGTACCGCATGGCCCAGCCGTGACTGTAGTGACGGAGCGGTACTGCATGACCCAGCCGTGGCTGTAGTGACGGAGCGGTACTGCATGACCCAGCCGTGACTGTAATGACGGAGCAGTACTGCATGACCCAGCCGTGACTGTAGTGACGGAGCGGTACTGCATGACCCAGCCGTGACTGTAGTGACGGAGCGGTACTGCATGACCCAGCCGTGGCTGTAGTGACGGAGCGGTACTGCATGACCCAGCCGTGACTGTAGTGACGGAGCGGTACTGCATGACCCAGCCGTGACTGTAATGACGGAGCAGTACTGCATGGCCCAGCCGTGACTGTAATGACGGAGCAGTACTGCATGGCCCAGCCGTGGTTGTAGTGACGGAGCAGTACTGCATGACCCAGCCGTGGCTGTAGTGACGGAGCGGTAGTGGCAGAGTGGTACTGCATGGCCCAGCCGTGGTTGTAGTGACGGAGCAGTACTACATAACCCAGCCGTGGCTGTAGTGACGGAGCGGTACGTGCGGGTACCGCATGGCCCAGCCGTGGTTGTAGTGACGGAACAGTACTACATAGCCCAGCCGTGACTGTAATGACGGAGCGGTACTGCATGGCCCAGCCGTGGTTGTAGTGACGGAGCGGTACTGCATGGCCCAGCCGTGGTTGTAATGACGGAGCAGTACTGCATGGCCCAGCCGTGACTGTAGTGACGGAGCAGTACTGCATGGCCCAGCCGTGGTTGTAGTGACGGAACAGTACTGCATGGCCCAGCCGTGGTTGTAGTGACGGAACAGTACTGCATGGCCCAGCCGTGGTTGTAGTGACGGAACAGTACTGCATGGCCCAGCCGTGGTTGTAGTGACGGAGCGGTACTGCATGGCCCAGCCGTGGCTGTAGTGACGGAACAGTACCGCATGGCCCAGCCGTGGTTGTAGTGACGGAACAGTACTGCATGGCCCAGCCGTGGTTGTAGTGACGGAACAGTACTGCATGACCCAGCCGTGACTGTAATGACGGAGCAGTACTGCATGGCCCAGCCGTGGTTGTAGTGACGGAACAGTACTGCATGGCCCAGCCGTGACTGTAGTGACGGAGCGGTACTGCATGGCCCAGCCGTGACTGTAGTGACGGAACAGTACTGCATGGCCCAGCCGTGGTTGTAGTGACGGAACAGTACTGCATGGCCCAGCCGTGACTGTAGTGACGGAGCAGTACTGCATGGCCCAGCCGTGGCTGTAGTGACGGAACAGTACTGCATGGCCCAGCCGTGGTTGTAGTGACGGAGCAGTACTGCATGCATGTAGTAGTGGCGAGCGGTACGATGGCCCAGCCGTGGCTGTAGTGACGGAACAGTACTACATGGCCCAGCCGTGGTTGTAGTGACGGAACAGTGCTGCATGGCCCAGCCGTGGTTGTAGTGACGGAGCGGTAGTGGCAGAGTGGTACTGCATGCCCCAGCCGTGACTGTAGTGACGGAACAGTACTGCATGCCCCAGCCGTGGTTGTAGTGACGGAACAGTACCCATGGCCCAGCCGTGGTTGTAGTGACGGAGCAGTACTGCATGCCCCAGCCGTGACTGTAATGACGGAACAGTACTGCATGCCCCAGCCGTGACTGTAATGACGGAACAGTACTGCATGGCCCAGCCGTGGTTGTAGTGACGGAACAGTACTGCATGGCCCAGCCGTGGTTGTAGTGACGGAACAGTACTACAGCAATGGTGACGACACTGCAGTGACAGTGGGGGCGGCGCTGAAGTGAAGCCGAGCCATTGGTGTCTGTTCTGATCCTGATCGTGACGTCCCTCTCCAGCTCGTCAGTGGTCATTTCTCGATACCTCGAAGCTTGTTTCCAGCCGAATCAAGAACAGTCAAACACGACCCTTGTCATCTCGCAAGAGGTGCCACCACTTGCCATATGACGAGACGTGCCAATATTTGCCACATCGTGAGAGGTGCCACCATGGTTTAGACGTCTTGCGGCATGAAACGCCAATCCAAGAAAAAACAAACTTGTTATAACAAACGATCCCCACACCAGGCAAAAATTTCCCCACGATCCTCCCAAAGGCAGACCCAGCACATTTAAATCAATTTTTGGAGTTTTCATACTTTTGAATTCGCATCATCCCAGCCCTTAGTCCTCCCTGGCCTCAGAGACATCTGCAGCGTCTACCACATCGCATTAAATAGAGACGCACTGCAGCTTTTTTTTTTGTTCCACGTTTGTCATTAGTAGTTTCAATTGTGTACTTTGTAATGCATTTTGATCACCCTGCAAAGGAAATTCAACTATTCAACATAAATCTGTCGGAGGTGTTGGAGAAACATAAATACACCGATTTATGCTCAGTCTCTGCAGCAATAAATCGAATATTGTTTTGCTCCCAGCAGACGGAAAGCGATTCTGGATAATATAGCTGGCCTTTTCTCAGTTCACGCAAATATATCTAAGAGATGTGGACGGAAGTCGTCTGAAGTCGTGTCTGTCGCTCACGCGGCTAATATTCAAACCCATCTATATTTGGGAGAGGGGGAAAGCGGCCGTCCATCTGCCCTCAATTTGGGCTCCTAAATCATTGAAAAGAGGCCTACTGCATTGATGTTCACTGTCCGATGCGACCTGTTCCATTCTCGAGTCCCTGGAGCCCTTGGCCCCTCGAGCCTCCTTTGACAAACCATGAATCACGATCAACTTTGCGATACCAGAACAAAAAATATTGGCACCTCTCAAAGGGTGACATTAACTCGGAAAGCATTATTTGGATTAGTGTGCACCATAGTCACATATGCTTATTTGTCATTAATGACTGGGTGGAGTCCGATGACTACCAAAAGCATGCCGACCAACACCGATGCCCGTGGTGACATCTTGGGCGGAGAGCGATTCCAATGCCTGTGGCGACATCTTGGGCGAAGACAGATACTGATGCCTGTGGTAACGTCTTGGGCGGAGAGCGATACTGACGTCTTGGGCGGAGGCCGATGCCGATGTCCGTGGCGCCGTCTTGGGCGGAGACCGATGCCGATGTCCGTGGCGCCGTCTTGGGCGGAGACCGATGCCGATGTCTGTGGCGCCGTCTTGGGCGGGGGAAGGACACGTGCTGCGCTTCACAACCGCCTAGAGCACCATGGGGAATATTAAAACATGAAAACCAGTGTTTGGCACGCCTCGCACAGCGGCGTAATTGCACCAATCGGCGTAATTACAGTGGGCCAGGAGAGCAGTGGGCGCGGTGGCTCGCGCGTGGCTGTATGACCACGGTCTGTACAACCGCGTGGGTGGTCCTCCGCGGCCATGGTCTGTACAGTCGCGCGGGTGGTCCTCCGCGGCCATGGTCTGTACAGTCGCGTGGGTGGTCCTTGGCGGTCATGGTCTGTACAATCGCGAGGGTGGTCCTTCCCGGTCATGGTCTGTACAGTCGCGTGGGTGGTCCTTCGCGGTCATGGTCTGTACAGCCGCGTGGGTGGTCCTCCGTGGCCATGGTCTGTACACTCGGGTGGGTGGTCCTCCGCGGTCATGGTCTGTACACTCGGGTGGGTGGTCCTCCGCGGTCATGGTCTGTACACTCGGGTGGGTGGTCCTCTGCGGTCATGATCTGCACAACCGCGTGGGTGGTCCTTCGCGGTCATGGTCTGTATAACCGCGAGGGTGGTCCTTCCCGGTCATGGTCTATACAGCCGCGTGGGTGGTCCTCCGCGGTCATGGTCTGTACATTCAGATGGGTGGTCCTCCGCGGTCATGGTCTGTACATTCAGATGGGTGGTCCTCCGCGGTCATGGTCTGTACAATCGCGAGGGTGAGTCGCGCGGGTGGTCGCGGTGGACATGGCTGGCCATCCACGACCTTGTTGCCCGGTACCTCACGTCAGCTGGATGATGTGACGCCCGTAGAGATGGCTCCGCCCACGATGTGGGCTGGTCCCTCCCTGGGAGTGCAGGCCAACTGAGACCGGTGGCCGAGAGCGGTCTTCACCACAGGACACACTGCCAGCCGTGACTATAGCATCTACAGGGACAGCGACACAGACAGTATTTTCCTAAGGGGGCTTGACCAAAAAATGTGACGAAACAAAAAATGCTTCCGGCGCGTGAAATGCGTCGAAAATTTGTGGTTTTGTGTCGTGAACATCTCAAAATTTCTTCTTTGGTCTAGTGTATTTTTGGATGCCAAGGGGATAGGCCTATGTCCTAACACAGACCAACTACACAACTGGTACAGCCCTCCAAACGCTTCCCAAGCAGCAGAAGCGTCTTGTCTTGTTGCAATGTATGCTCACGATTAGCAATGTCTTCTTTGTTATTCGTAGCAACTAGAAAAGTACAACTGCACTGATTTCAAGAACGCCTCTGATGTTACATCGGACTCAAACAATGGGGACGAGGCAAGGCTTTGAGATTGGCGGCGTGTTCGGAACGGTGGTGGATCTCAAAAAGAGCATGTGATTCTGCCAACCCGCAATGGGGGGGGGGGAAGAGGGTCGTTGAACACGTTGTGCTATAACATAGCGCGATGACGAAGCACACAATAAATTTGTCGCCCCAGGGGTAGTCGGGCAATCTGAGTGGATCCCAGTACCGACAATTGAAGGGCCTCTGAACCGACGTGAGAGGCCCCAGGCAGACGTGAAGGGCCCTGGGTCGACGAAGGGGATTCCCGGCTGACGGAGATGGTCCCGACCGACGAAGGGGCTCCCGAGCCAACGGAGAGTTCCCACGGGCAGACGCCAAGGGCTCCGATCCGGGCCAACGTGAACGGCCTCTAGGGCGACGGACGGGTCCTCTTGGCCTTGGAAGGGCCCGCGGGCTGACGGCGAGGGCCCCTGAGCGAACAAGCCGGGCCCTTGAGACGACGGAGATGGTCACTGAGCCGACGGAGATGGTCACTGAGTTGATGGAGAGGGTCATTAGCGGCCGGAAATGATTCAAGCCCATATGAAAGGCCCCTGGGCCCAGGGACGCACAAAGGATTTTCATAAGCGGAGCATGCATTAATAAACGTCCCCTGGTAGATTGGGCTTCCTTTGAATGCTATGTGTTTCTTAAACTACTCGGGAGCCGTTCGCTCAGGGGCGCTCTTCACTGGCCGGGGCCCTCTCCGTCTGGCCGAAAGCAAAGGCCCCGTTAACAATTGTTCGAACAACAATTGTTAACGGGGCCTTTGTTAATATATAACGTTGTTCAACAACCCTGGGCCTCCTCCGTTAGTCCAGGGCCATGCATACCGGACGGGTCCCCCGTCGGTCCAGGCATTTTTCACGTCAGCTCGCCCGGCATCTTTCCCGGTGACCAGGGCCCTCTATCGGACGTGGGACCATATAAACCACACCTTTATTGCTCACCATGCTCCAATATCCAAAATGGCCTGGACTCAGTCTGAGACTTCAAACCTGTGATCCCCTTTCCATTCTTATGGACTGAAGGGATACTAAAGATCAGGGAGCACCGAAACCTTGGATGGCCCCTCGGTCAGGTCCTCGCTTCACCGCTGATATCATGCCAACAAGACTAATCCTCCGCAGGATTGTTTGGATTGATTAAAAAATACGTGCTGCAACCTGTCTCGACTCCACCAAACGAACACCAACACCACCTATGATCATCGGATAGGTAGTATGTAGTATGCAGATGTGCTACATACAAAACAGCCTATACATCTTCGGGCACACCCACCCCACCGGTCAACAAAAACACTCAATGGGCACTTCTGGGTGTTTCCTCCATGGTCTAGTCCTGGACCCGCGACTGCATTACACTGATATCTTGAGGCCATTTGACAGTCCCCTTTGTAGGGAGATGGACAGGGGAGGGCAATATAGCTTGGCTCCCATTCAGGCTGTCTGGGTGAGAGTCATGGGACCCTCGAGCTCTCCTGGATCCGCGAAGTGGGTATGTTTGTGTTCATCAGCAGATGTTTCGCAGTTTACCAGAGCATTCTCTAATGCAGTTGGATAAAACTCAGGGTGTGCATACAATTGCACACCCTGGGTGGTGCACGGACCTGATCAAATTAATCACATCGACACGGCTGTTCAGATCATGGAGGGCGATCCTTCCGCAGATTTCGAGTAAATTAACGTCACGTTCCCCTTCCCCATGTAGTCCCCTGCACTTCCCAGGAGGAGCGTTGAATCTGAAGGCTAATTGGGTGGGGTGGGGGTGAGGGGAAGCAATGCCTGGAAAAAATGGACAGGCTACGATTGATTGGGATGGATAGGACCCAATCTCTTAACATTGGGTCCCCATAGGACCCAATGTTAAGAGATGAAAGTATTGGGAGGGGTCAAGCCAACATTGAGAGGGGCAAGACCTGAAAATTACACAAAACGACACCCATTCTTCACAGAGTACATCAAATCAGTCTTTGAAATGGCATGGGCGCCTCCCACAGATACTCAGCTTCCTCAGTACCTTTCTAAGCATGAGCGGCATCCAGAAAGCTCAAGAACTTGTTCTTGTTGTTGAGCTTTGCCAGCCAGCCACCGTGTAGGTGATGTCGCCTGCTATATGACCATACAATATCATAAAAGAAGCACAGTTACCTGATGCTGAGTAACTACCTTCTTACCCTCGTACCTCCTTGCGGTCATCATTACCGCTGTAGGAACACCGGATACTACTAACGGTTATAAGCGAGACCAACAGGGACAGACATTGCCAAGCGCACGGTAAGGTAAAACCCACCTACATGGGGCCTAACTGAGCTGCATATTAAGACGAGCCACTGACTCTGTTGGTGCCAGTGAAAACCAAGCACAGTCCCGCAAATGAAACTCGACACACGGAAAGAATGGAACGGCTGTAAACTGCTTCAGTCCCGATCAAAACAAGGTCAGAGTTGCATTGTTCTCAGCAAGAGGCAGGATGGCGCGATGGTGGGACGCGATACGGGGCTACGGCCGTGACCTCGAAGCCACGCCCGCGTGCGCCAGCGGTAAACGGCCGGCTCTGCCCGTGATAAATGGTCTCTCGGAGCTGCTCGTGTTGCACGCACCTCACAGATACATGGTACTCACCAATTCGGTTCAGAGTAAAGTCCAGCAGCACGATGGATTTGTGGCCTTCGGGAAGGGTGGTGCACACGGTATCGCCATTTATCATGCCATTCCAGAGCTATGAGCAGTTACAATGGCACAAGATGATATGTTCGAAAAGTTCAGCGTTTCGGCTTTATGATTTCGCCAGGGTACCCATCAGGCATAAAGCCGAAACGTTGGTGTTACTTTTTCGAATATATTATATTGTGCGATTGTAATCTGTATCTTACTTATCCTATTCACTAATAACAGAAGTCATATTGACCTATAGAATCCTTCCCACGGTAGCTTGGCTTGCGTGGTGGCACGTGCGACAGGCACAATTTTCGACCGATGAAATTGGATCCAGCAAGCCCGTCGATCCATCGATCCATTGGATGATTCAAAATCGTATTGATTTTTAGTGGATATAGAATGAAAAATCTATATCTAAGATTCGATCCATGGCGGCTGTTTTCCAAGTTGTCGGGGAATGTTTCTCCGTGTCTGTATGTTTGTGTTTGTGTCGCTTCGACGCATGCTGTGGAAAAACGGCCGGGCAGATTTCGCCCAAATTTTCACGTGATAGCCGGTTCGCCGTAATGATTATGGTGGTGGTTTCGGTTGCTCGGATCCACGGTTGTGATTCCAACGATGCCTTTAGACTTTACCCATCGAAAATATTTTTATTCCTATGAAAGCTGCCCTGAAACACTATCAAACACCATTTCTGGCCTTCTCAGCAGGCTCATTGCATCGATGGATCGACGGACCTGCCGGATCGAACTTCATCGGTCGAAAATTATGTCGGTCGCACGTGTCAACACGCAAGCCAAGCTACCGTGGGAGGGATTTTATAGGTCAATGTAACTTCTGTTATTAGTTAATTGGACAAGTAAATTACAGATTACAATCGCATAAGATGATATATTCGAAAAAGGAACACCAACGTTTCGGCTTTATGCCTGATGGTCACCCTGATGAAATCATAAAGCCGAAACGCTGGTGTTCCATTTTCGAATATATCATCGTGTGCCATTGTAACTTCTGATGTATACTGGGAAATACAGCTGTGCTATAAGGAGTATAGAAATGAAGTTATTACAGGGCAGGGTGGATCAGATCAAATAAGATCTGCTTATGTTAGGGCAAGTCACGTTAGGCTGGGTCAGGCTACGTTAAATTAGGTTCGTGTAGCATATTTGTGTTACCTCGATTCAGATGAACATGTGGAGTGGGTGTGGTGGGGTAGCTTGCACGGTCTATGCGTAAGCTATGCATTGGTGCACTTTTACGATTTTGAACACACCAACATGGCGATGGAGTTGGCATGCACGCCACAGCGATTAAGCTAAGCCACGCTCTGCTGACGACCTCCACTATTATTGCCAATGCCTATAGGGGTAAAGCCCCAGTGGCGGGAAGCACCAAATTGTTACGTGTCTAACACCTGGGTAGGTTAGGTTCTATGTTAAAGACCATGACGAGACAACGGCACCTGACTGAACATAACCTGCAGAAAATCATAGCCAGCTTGATTCTCGTAACAATTCAGAACGTCTCAACGGCAAGGACGATACCGACCCGCCTTCGGAAGTACCAGAAAGAACACGTGGACCAAACAGAGAACATCCGCGCCTCCCAAAAACGGCCAGTTTATCCGCTTTACTTTCACCACCCGTTTGTCCAATGAAGTTCACAAACTGCTGATGTCCTTGGTCATCTCACATGCCAGTGCCCATATCCTTGGTCATCTCTCCCCAGCAATTCTCCTGTAACCACTGAAACACAGCAGCCTTGAGTGCCACCACCCAGAAAGCCGCAACATGCATACCGCGGTTTCAGTCCTGCAGCCCCATATCGCAGAACTGAGCCGGCACAGTCACTATGGAATATGGATGGCTGTAGGCCACCACCCTGCTTCGTACATGATAAGCTGCCTATATTAGCAAATTGAGCGACTGCTGGATTTATTTGCTTTCGTTGTGGCATGCGTGAGGCGGGCATGGAGCCTTTTTACTTTTGATGCAACCTTGCTTGATGGCATTGATTTGAAGGGAACATTTTCCAAGTGCAGTTTAACAATGCATATTCATATCTGAACAAAAGGAAAGGATAATACATTTTCTTGCCCGATCGTACTTCATATTTAAGTTCCGCCGTCGACATGTGTCAGTGGCACCGCCATCACATACCACTGCCAGTCACCATATGGCGCTACTCGTCATCAGCGCCATCGTATGCCAATGCCCGTCATCAGCGCAATCATTTGATACTACCCGTCATCATCGTCGTCATATGGCATTGCCTGCCAAAGTCAGCATATGCCACTGTCCGTCATTAGCACCATCCTATGGATCAACCCGACATAAGCGTTATCATACGGCATTACCCGTCATCAGCGCCATCATATGGCACTGCCGGTCATCAGCACCATCCTATGGATCAACCCGTCATCAGCACCATCGCATGGCACTACAAGTTTTCATGTGGCAGTCAGTCATCATATGGCACTGCCAGCCATCAGCACCATCAGATGGCACTGCCCGTCATCAGCGTCATCATACGGCTCAGCCCGTCATCATTTGCTACTGCCAGTCGTCGGTGCGATTACATAGCATTCAATCATCAGCGCATGCTGGATGTTGCGCAACGGGACAAATTGGGCAGTGAAACATGTGCATCAGAGCGTTCTCGATATCTCATGCGTGCGATGATGTGAAGGGAACACACGGTCGTTTTCAAAAGAAATTAAATTACAATACAATCAAATTCAAACAAATACTTCAGATGCACAGATGCTCTTTCCAAAATACGTGGAAATTGCGTCATGAAGAATTCTTTGCGAATGGTAATAATCCACTAAATGTAGGCTCAAAACGGCCGAAGATCCGCCTTTCAACCAGAGAACGTTAAGGTTAGGCAGGCATGTAATGCGTGACTTCAACCGGTATTCCACGACAGGCAAAGGAAAGGCTAATGTCTTGATGACAATCAACAAACACATTTGCGATGCTCTGCATAATCTGGTTAACACTCGCACCTCCGGCGGTCCGCGCCAAATTCGCATGTACGGGGGGGGGGCAGATGTCTGGCCCCTAAGATATATAGAACTAGCTAGCGACAAACCGAAAGAGGCGTTGGATAGCTGGTGACAGGCTCTATCGAAAGTGTTTCGGTCATTTTTTTTCGCTCAGGTCAATATTCAGGTTGCTGGGTCATCATAGGTCAAATTCGACCAGATCGGGTGGGACTCAGATATTGATACATCTCAGGACCTGTAACAAATAGAAACAAACGGTGAACGCTATTCGACAGTCCTTGAAATGTGCTACCGACAATATGCGGTGTGAGTTAAGGTCAAGTCAACCGAAACTATGACCTCAGGTCAAGGTCATGAAGTAGCCTAGGGAGGGCATGTAATGTATCAATCGACACGTCTTGGCGATAAAAGCACAATGACGGCAATTTCAGCCTTCTAGCTCAATGCAGTGCGATACAATGTGCAGAAATGCATCAGCGATCTCAAGTGACCTCAGATGACTTTGGTGAGGTCACTGAGCAAAAATTTCAGCGGTAGCATTGGGCATAGCTTCCACCTACACGCGACAACCGTTGTGATATCATTCGGAGAGCAAATATGTAACCAGGAAACATTTGTATATTTTAGCATAGCCCTATAGTGGGGGAAGCCATGGCCGCGACCTGACCTTAGGTCAATGCTACGAAAAAAACGATATATATGTTATGGCCCCTGACGAGATCATCACATGTTATACATTTTAAATCAATCGCGCAATTATTGTGGAAGTTATGCCACTAAGGGATGTTGGGTCACTTCTCCTGACCTGAGATGACCCAGGGTTAAAAATGTATGAGGATATGCGGAAAAGACCAATGAGCAGCAATGCGAGGATTGGCTTTGCTAACCAGATTAGCATGGCGGCAAATTATGAAAAACCACAGGGGGGAGATATCTGCCCCCAGGATGTGCGAGTGCTAACTAGAAGGTTCTTTCATTTCGGAAACGAATGGAGGAAACGGGGATAAATCCATATGCATTCATCCAATGTTCATTTATCACACGGTGGTAATTAATTATATATGATGGCCTCGTTCAGCTTGCCATCTCTGGTGAAATACACCGTCTTTCCTGTAGCACGCATTGATGTGCTTACACTCGCTACTATTAAACTTTACTTCCGCCCATGCCATTTTCACTTTCAATTGCCCTTTTCAGTACACCCAATTAAGTGTCCCTACTAAGGAAACATTGGACACTACGGTACTACAAAGAGAGCTTGTACAGCACCTGATCGGGAAGTATAATTCAGTCGCCCAGCAGATTTTAAATAGTGCGGCGGGGATGGCCGAGTGGTAAGAGCGTTGGACTATGGATACGAAGCTCCCGGGTTTATCGCTCGCACCGCCCGGATATTTTCCAATCCCGCGGCCCACCGGCGAATCAGTGTGGGCGGTGCCGATTAGCACATAGCATAAAGTGCGCCTTGAGCCACCCAATAAAAATGAAATATTGGCCTAATTTGGTAAATATTAACACCCCACGAGTGCCGAGCCTATCCTGCACATCAATGGGGCCCTGAAGCACATGCTAACGCTCTTCACTACCGAACCACAACTAGTGGCTACGCACCACGCCGCTTTGTTTGACCGTTTTGTAGTCGAATTTCGCATGCATGAAGTCACCCCAATTGTCGGATTATGGAAGACGCGAACTCCATTAATACCCACACGTTGAAACTAATGTGTACATTTTGCCAGCTTTGCACTTCCATGAAACTGAATACACGGAGAATAACTGGCCGATACGCCGAACACAGGGTTGCATATATTTATCCAGATCGTGAAACCGTACACGTCAGCAGGCGCCCAGTCAGCTGGGCAGCGTATCCATCCGGCCGACAGCCGAGGCGTCGTCACCCTGCCCGGCGCAGTCTGCCTCGCCCAGAACCGACCCGTCAGCGTCCGCCTCCCCCGGGAGCGGCCGGCCGCCGTCCACTGGCGCGGCCGCCGCCTCCAGCGGCAGCACATCGCGCGCGGCCGCCGCCAGCACCATGTCCAGGCCGCCGCGCAGCGTCCACAGCTGGTCCAGGTAGGCCAGCTGCCGGTCGACGGCGGCGCGCAGGCCGTCCACGGCCAGGTCCACGTCGGGGTCGCCGCGGCCGGCGCGCTCGCCGTACACGTCCAGCACGACGCCGGCCGCCTCGGCCACGGCGGCGGCCAGCCGCGGCCGCGCCAGCTGGCCGGCCAGGAAGGTGCAGAGCCGGCGCAGCGCCGGCCCGTGCCGGCCGGCCACGGCCGCCGGCAGCGCGCCGCGCCGCTGCAGCTCGGCCAGCACGGCCACCGTGCGCTCCGGCTGGCGGCGCGTCACGGCCCGCTCCAGCACCGCGTCCAGCGCCCGGCCGAACTGGAACCGGCGCAGGTGCTGGTCGTACTTCTCCAGCTGCACGCGTACCGGCGCCGCCACCTGCCGCAGAAACAGGAGTCACCAGACGTAAGCGTGACGCATACACGCATACACACACACATATTGTATAAATAATAATAATATATATATATATATATATATATATATATATATATATATATATATATATATATATATATATATATTATATATGCATATATTGTTCGAAAACATGCCCTCAGATTTGGCATTTCGAGGTACAAATCCCACCCTATACCTTACAGCACCTCTGTTCCAGCATTCAGGGCCAGCTTTTTTTGCAACATCTTAAATGCTACCTTCGTCACTAAAACCTGCATTGGCAACGATACAACAACCTGCACTGGCAACAATACAACACAACGCAAATAATACCAGAGCACCGCGAAGATAACGGCATGCCTCATGCGAGCGTATACCCATTCCGTTGAAGTGCCAGCCAGATCTCGCTGTGTTTACACCACCCCCACCCACCATTCGACTTGCGTCGCTGGCCCACTGCCGTGACAGTTGGTTGGTTGTGGCTTTAAGGCGCACTCAGCAGCTGAGACCACATGACGTCGCCTGCCTCCCACCCTGGCAGGACGGGAGGGCATCGCTGGGGATCGAACCCGTGTCTCTGGCGTGCCAAACGCTCAGCTGAACTACCGAGCTACCGGCGCCCCCTCCGTCGGTGTCACCTGTTGGTCGCGGTCGGACCGCACCGGCCGGCTGTCCGAGGTGTCCGGTCTGCGGCCGAGCGCGTGCCGGCCCCGCCCACCGACGGCGGGCTCCGCCTCCGCCGGCTTACGGTCCTGGATGGAAACCAGCCCGTCCGCCATTCCCACCACGATCTTACTGTCGTCCGGCTGTGGGAGAGGCCAGGTCACGTCAGGTCGGGTCAGATCAGTCTCCCGCTCAACGTCCGCTTCCAGTTGAAATCAACGTTTGTTGCTGTTGCTGATATTGCGTCTATAACTCGATACGATATATGACATACTCTATTGTTTGTTTGCTTATTGGGTGGTTCACGACGCACCCTGTGTACGTACCCATTCGCTGACAGTATAATCTGTAAATGCTAACCATAGATTGTTTCGCCTTCGGGATCAGGCAACAAGTCCATACACTGCAACTTCGGAACTATTGCTCCCGATGCGTGAGAAAAACGCTTTACTGAACCCCACCGAAAATGCATCCAAGACGAGTGTATTTTCTGATGCATATGTCTATAAAAAGAATTGCAAATGAGCGACAATTGCCACAAACGTCTTCGATGTCCGCGCCAATCCATCGCAGCTCACTGCTTCCTCATCGCGACCACACTCAGCCACCTGGCCCGAAACCGTTCCGATTGCTACGCGGGTACGAGACGCAACAGATGGGACCACGAGCGCAACACATCTGCGACACACTCCCCAATTCAGCAGGGGGGGGGGGGGGGCACACTCACCGCCACCCCGAGACTCAGCACCGGCGACGGGTACTCGAGCGTGTGCACCAGCTGGTAGGTGGCCGTGTCGAAGATCTTGACGCGGCGGTCGAGCGAGCCGGTGGCGAGACGACGGCCGTCCGAGCAGAGCGCCAGGCAGGTGGCCGTCTTGCTGTGCTGACACAGCCTACTGAGCAGACGGCCGGCCGCCAGATCCCACACGAGGACATCTGTGCCACCTGGGAGGAGCGGGACACACGTGCACGCTCAAACACCCAACTCGACATCATATTATCTCAGCTATCTGTCAGGAGCAGCCTCACTCCCACACCAAATATGTTCCACCTGCTGGGAGCATCCACCCCACACCAAGCACCTGTCCTACCTGACGGGGGCACCCTCACCCCACACCAAGCACCTGTCCTACCTGACGGGGGCACCCTCACCCCACACCAAGCACATGTCCTACCTGACGGGGGCACCCTCACCCCACACCAAGCACCTGTCCTACCTGACGGGGGCACCCTCACCCCACACCAAGCACCTGTCCTACCTGACGGGGGCACCCTCACCCCACACCAAGCACCTGTCCTACCTGACGGGGGCACCCTCACCCCACACCAAGCACCTGTCCTACCTGACGGGGGCACCCTCACCCCACGTCAGAGCATCTGTCCCATTTGCTGGGGTACCCACACCCCACACCAAAGCATGTCCCATCTGATGGGGACACCATTACAACACGACTGAGCATCTGTCTAATCGAACTGTGGTAGATGAGATTACAAAGCAAGGTGCACCAGATCATTAGCCACATTTAAGAGGAGATACGTAAGGTTATACGCCCGAGTGCATACGTACAAACTTGTCACACGTATACTGACATCATAGTAACTATGCCCAGGACAGTGCTGCATCAGTATATATAGATCGTGCCTACTAGCGAACAAACTACATCAACCAGATTTATTTGGAATGTCACTTGTAAATGCTCTAGACATGAATGCTGTAACACAGATAAAACATTACACATTACGCAAGGCAGCAGAAAGCATCTGAGAGCAACTAACACATCGGAGACGATGACTAGGGAATTTCTGAGCAGAATTGGACTGCCATTTTGGAAGCCTGAATTTGGAGACCATCTTTAGCCAGCTAATTTTGAAAACAATTTTCTTTCCGTGTGCCACATCGGACTCCTCTTTTGCACATTTTCGTCAGTTTTGAGCATTTTATGGAACACAAATGTGCAATGTGCATTTCTTGTTATACAGCACCACTCAACCTGCATGGAACAAAAAGCCGACAATAATTTTCCGGAGAGCGTAATACTCTGTACAGCAGAAAGCTAGGACTGGGGTGTCCTCCAGCGCTGTTCCGGCACCGCTAACCGCGGCGCACTCACCGGCAGACACGACCAGGCCGCCGGACGGAAACACCAGCACCGCCTCGACGGGCGCGCCGTGCTCCAGCACGGTGCAGCAGGCGTCGGCGCGCACGTCCCACAGCCGCACCGTGTGGTCGTAGCCGGCCGAGACGAGCGCGTGCGCGGCGGCCGCGCTGGCGGCGCCGGCGCGCACGTAGTCGGTGTGGCCGCGCAGCACGCGCAGCCGCGTCTCGCCGGCCACGTCCCACAGCGCCACGGTCGTGTCGTCCGAGAAGGACGCCACGCGGAAGCCGTCCGCCGTGAAGTCGCACCGGTGCACCGGCCTGCGACAGCGACGGCGGCGGTGAGCGGCTGGCGGCCGACCACTCGGACGAAGCTGGCCCTCCGGCAGCCCACAGTGGCCGGCGTCAGTGGTGTGGATGGGGGCGGGGGCGGGGGCGGGGGCGGGGGCGGGGGCGGCTGGCGGCCGACCACTCGGACGAAGCTGGCCCTCCGGCAGCCCACAGGGGCCGGCGTCAGTGGTGTGGACGGGGCGGCTGGGCGGCCGACCACTCGGACAAAGCTGGCCCTCCGGCAGCCCACAGTGGCCGGAGTCAGTGGTGTGGACGGGGGCGGGGGCGGGAGCGGCTGGCGGCCGACCACTCGGACGAAGCTGGCCCTCCGGCAGCCCACAGTGACCGGGGTCAGTGGTGTGGATGGGGGCGGGGGGGGGGCGGTGGCGGCCGACCACTCGGAAGCTGGCCCTCCGGCAGCCCACAGTGGCCGGGGTCAGTGGTGTGGATGGGGGCGGGGGCGGGGGGGGGGCGGCTGGCGGCCGACCACTCGGACGTCCCCCCGCAGCCCGCTGTGGCCCGCGTCAGCGGAGTGGACGTGGGCGGGGACCGGGGGCGTCTGTCGGACACTCGTCAACACGGTGAAGGCGATGGTGCGCCATTGGCACTCGCTCTGGTATTAATTTGTCGATTTCACGTGATCAGCTTACACAATAACAATGTGTCACACTTCAACTTCACAGCATTGCCATCGACATGGCACGACAAGCTTTCAGAAGAATGGGAGCCACGACCGGTTTGCAAAACTATTACATGTTCCGGTAGTTTCGCAGGTTAATTCGGTCATCAAGCTCTCCAACGACAGCCCAGGTAACACTACTTGACAACACACATTTGACGTTTATAAATAAATTAAATCGGCACACGGTAGATACATAAACACACCAGCACAGGAGATGCCACTCTGGCATACATTTCAAACAGTTCAATCACCACAAACTTCTTGGGTAAGTTACAGCGAACATCAGCCTCAAGTGGGTATAACAAGCCAACAACATTGAAATCGACTGACTGGCACTGGGAGTCGTCGGGGAGAAAAGCATGGCGCGGGAGATGGTACTTGCCAGACTAGAGGTAGGGTACACATATGCTACCTACAGTTACCTAATGATGAACAGCAAAGGAGGTCGATCTGTGAAGAAGTGGCCGTGACGTGCCACCTACAGCGGATACCTCACACTCTTATGCTGGACTAGGTGTGTCGACGCTTATACCCAGAAATATTCCACGTCACGTAAATTATTGAGACGCTAATTCTTGGACTACATCTCACAGATAAAATTTGCTGTTACCTGTTCATTAGTGCAGCATTACCACATCACTGTGTGCGCGTGCATTCAGGAGTGCGCCCTGGCGTTTACATCCGGGTGTGTGTGTGTGTGTGTGTGTGTGTGTGTGTGTGTGTGTGTGTGTGTGTGTGTGTGTGTGTGTGTGTGTGTGTGTGTGTGTGTGTGTGTGTGTGTGTGTGTGTGTGTGTGTGTGTGTGTGTGTGTGTATCCAGACGTACGAGCGTGCATATGTATACCAACTGAGTAGACGTACGTAGAAACCCAGCTGAAGTGGTAATTATTTTAAAATATAACCATGCAATTGATTGATTATCTGGGCTTAAGGGCGCGCCGACTACAAGGTCATTTAGCGCCCATAGTATAACCATGCAAGTGAAACTTGCTTAGTTACTGGCGCCACATGAATGGTGGGCACAGCCCAACACTCAACCAACCGGATACTCTAAGACGCTGCCTTTCTGGAGGCCGATGGATTAGCGATAAATCACGACAAAGCTGTGCTACAGCCCAGACCAAATTGTACGTCTTTAGGATAATATCTCGATTTGTGTCGATGTAGTGCTTATGTCTCTTCTTCTGGTCCGCCGACCGTTCAGCTCGCTTTGCAAGTGTTCTTCCGGTTAACCGTTGGCATAGCGGCAGCGTTTGGTCGGCTACGTGAATTCAATTAGGCCAGGCTTAGAATTTCCACTTGAGATGTGCTGGCGGTGCGAGGCGGAGGCTCGGCGTCACCTCGAGTTGCGGTGCCCTACACTACCGAGGACGTCTCGCCTTCGGCATCTGATGTACGCTAGTGGTATAGTGATCATGTAGATGCCGTTTTTGTCCACGACACACCAACCACCATTGATGTCGGTGTTGTGAGAAAGGGACAGTTTATTAGTATAAGTTTGTCTCGTGCGCTGTCCATTTGTTTAGCCGAATATGTGTCTGTCCTTGTAGCAATTCTGATACTGAATGTTTACCAGCGCGCCATAATTACTGACAATTGCATAATTTAGATAAAGGTCAATGCCCTTGTGCATGGCTGAACATCATATGCGAGCTTTTTCGTCAGAGCATTTTCCGTGCGATATATTCGGCCCGAGAGGAACCCCACTCATTGGCAGTAGCGCGCTAGCAACGGTCAACAGACATTCGGGGAGAATGGCGCGATTTTTTTTGGGCGCCAGGTGTTTGACCTGAGGTCGGGCATGCTGGACCGGCGCTCAGTAGTCTCATCTCTGTCTCTGCCCTGAGAATGCAAGGCTGGGGTTCCTCGCGGCCACGCCACACAACTTGTAGTAGCCATGACGCGTCCCAGATGGCACCACGAGCACACAGAACAGGACACAATCGAGTCGAGGTCAGTGTCCACACCATGCGGCACAGGAATACCCCCTGCGGCAGAATCAACCCGACCCACCGAGGCGTCGTTTCCGCTGAAAACGAACTGCGGCGAGACTGGACACAGCGGAGGGGGACGCGGACGCACCTTTCGTGACCACGGAACTGGCGCAGCATGTGCTTGTTCTCGACGTCGAACAGACGCACGCTGGCGTCATCGCTGCCGGCGCACAGCAGGCGGCCATCGCGGCGGAAGCGGCCGCCCAGGGCCGTCTTGGAGAACTTACTCAGCAGCTTGGACACCTCGTTCGATGCAGCACCGTACACTTTAACCTGAGGGGCAGAACAACCCGATGAACGGTCGCAGGTGGGAATGACTGCCATCATCACCACTTCCTACTTTGTTCGTTAAACTTTTGGTATAGCTGGAGCAGGCGCTGAATGTCAGGTTGACCGTTGACATTCAGCACCTATTCCACATGCACCAAAAGTTCAACGAACAAAGTACGAAATGATGATGGCTATTGACTGTGGGAGGAAGCTTTTATTCATATGTGTTTCATATATTTTGAGACATGGGTGACTTCGAAGAGACTTTGGCCAAAGTAAGGTTAAAGTTGGTGACGATTAAAGTTCGTTAAAGAGTTAAAGTATCTTTGCCCAATTGAAGGGAAAGGGTTGACGCCTGGCAACATGCACTGGATAAACAAATGAGGGATGCACAGACTATAACAGTGTACTACATTTATACAAAGTTGGTGTCACGTCCCAGTGAAACTTTCCCTTCTTCGTATACCAAGCAGCGATTCAATTACGATGGTAGTCAGGTGAGATGAAGAAAGTTAAATGCGTTATTAAATTAAGCGCGTCGAAAACGGAAGTAGCACACACAACATGGCTATCCCAGCATGGCCAACTTAAATGCGCTGTATGGCCGCCTTTTCAATGATAGAGCATTGCTAAAGTAGTCTGGAAAATCAGCTTAAAAAAACAGTAGTCTTCAGCAGTTCCTAACTGAAGCAGCAAATTTCAGGCACCATTTAAAATACGAATCACTAGCTATTGTACTTCAACCAGTGTGTGCAATATATCACACTGCTGTGAGATTGCCGGAAGTACGTCTCTTGAGCCAGTGATAAATTATTGGTGAGGCAAGGTGCAATATACCACCTTCTTAACACTCAATCAACATCCTTCTCCAAGACTGTTTATATCTGTGTATCAACATCCTGCTCCTTAATGCATGCATATTAATTATTTGTGTCTCCTTTCTACCAATATCACGTTTATAAGTAGCATGCACATACTCTTGATAGGGAGTGGTGGTACACGAACATTCCGCAATGCAATTTCAGGCAAAGGGATTACCTATAATGTGATGTGGCACACAATACCAGTTTATAGCATTGTTATTATTCTCCCTATCCCGAATATAGCTCTTATGAAATGATGAATTTCATCACAAAACATAAAGGTCCAATCATAAGTGCCTACACCATTGGTTCAAATTTGAGTCTGAAAGGCACCAAAAACATTTCAAATGACACCAATTCCATGACAAATTTCGACATCTTACTGTGTTCGTTTCGCCATCTCACAACTAACGAAAAACATTATTTTAACCCTGCATGACCTTCAACATTGGTTCTTTCACCAACTGGTCAACATGTCGAAAATAATCATTTTCGTTTTAAAAGGCTCGTTCAGACAGCATAGCGCTGATTCGCTCCGAGGGTAGAGGTGGTATCTATCTAAGATAGATTTAGGTCCAAGATCTACCATCTCATGTGACCTTGCGACTGCATCGTTAACAGGCCAAGGTCAGGTCAAATCGTCGTGGTTCTCACCAGCGTACCCATACCCAAGTCGTATGAAAAAACAATGGTAAAAGTTGAAACTATCTTGCTAACGCAGGCACAACTAGTTACTGAATTTAAATTCGCAAGAATATCCTAAAACTCTGCATCTAAAAATGTAAATTGCGGATAATGACATTATTTGACACTAACAGTACCAGGCAGAGCATGACGAATGACAGACATCTAATGAAGATTAAATATCAACGAGAAACATGAACTGCAGTAAAGGAGATAAGAAGAATGTCGGGAAGAACTGCACTAAAATATCCAGAAATCACAATGTTTGGTGATCTGACATGACCTTGTTTTGTTTTGTCCACAAGGTCCGCTGACATGTGATGGATTGGTGTTAAATGATCTTGTGTACAAGGTCATCTGAAAACATGTGATGGATGGATGATGAATGGTTTTGTTAGTTAGTCATTGGAGTTTAGGGGCGCATCGACTGAGTCGGTCATCATCAGTAACATCATCAGTAAAACAATGAAATAAAATAACATCATCAAACAGTGAAAGCAAGCAAGAATCGGTCAGAAAGACACGTCACGGGGTGAAATGCATTGTAGAATACGAAGCATGAATGTTTTTTTTAATCCGCTGACATGTGATGGATTGATCTTGAATGATTTTGTTCACAAGGTCCGCTAACATGTGCTGGCTTGGTGTTGAATGGTTTTGTTCACAATGTTTGCTGACAACGTGATGGATTAGTGTTGAAGTGTTTTGTGCAAAAGGTCCATTGACATGCGACGGAATGGTGTTGAATGGTTTTGTTCACAAGCTCCACTAACACGTGATGGCTCGGTGTTGAATGGCTTTGTTCACAAGGTCCACTGACAACATAAGATGGATTGGAGCCGGATGGTTTTGTTCACAATGCCCGTTGAACATGTGATGGATGTGTTGAGTGGTGCGTGGATTACTGGTTGATTTCGCGCACAGCAAGCGTGACACACCATCAGCTACGTTAGACGGCGGGGCGCAGACGGCGACCGGATTCTCGTCCTCATGACAGGACCGCCCCGAGTTTTCAGCCAACAGCAGGTGGCGAGGATTAATGGATCGGCGACAAAAGAAGTTGAAATTACGCGCACTATTTGTCGCTTACAAACGCTCCTGCAGTTACCTTGGCCGACGCGGTGACAGCAAAATACTCTCCATCGGCTGAGAAGTCGACATAATCGGCCGAGCCGAACTCTTGAACTGTCAACGGGAACTGAAACACGGACACAACGCCAATCAGCCAACTATGCAGCACATCATGAAATAACCCGTGCAACTTCCATTAAAAAGCTGTTTGGCACTCTTATCTCGTATACTAAGAGGTCGCCTCGTCGTGGCAATCAGCTGCTCTTTTCCTTCTGTCCTAAACGAACATCTGACGGTGGTGGTGTGGTCAAGATGTACATCAGGAACATCACCAGCAGTGACATAAAGTGACAACATTTCGGGTGAATGCCACAGCGCCGTCCTCCCGTGGCATTCGGGTCGGTTGCGTCAGTATTGAGCTTGCAGTATTGCACACGTCAGTGCACACGTTTGCGGTGCACGGGGTGTGTCAAGCACGTCAATGAAGCCTAGCAATCTAAATGAGAACTTCCCATTGTCTAATCCAGGCGGGTCTAGTGCTGGCTGAAGATGAAGTTGTTTACATAACTTGCTGTCATTGGGGTTTTGGGGTGCTTACATAACCTGGGCAGCGAAATTGTCAGAAAGCAAAGCGAATGTGATGCTGCACATTTATATTTATATAAATTGCAAGAATTCATTTTAAAGTACCAATTGCTTACTTTGCACCTCATTTTGCTGGAAACCGATTGACAAGCAGATCGAGGTTGCGAATATTTTCTTCGGTATTTCAAGCCATTTCTGAATCAAACGATAATACTTTTCTTAATTTGTTGGTTTGCACAATCATCTCCAGGAATTATATCACCTTAAAAAGGTCACATATTCCATTTGAATGCGAAATACCATACACATGTATTATCTAACAACCTAACAACAGGGTATCTCCAACAAATTTAGCAAGGCCTGGGGAGATAATTCAGAAATTAAGAAATAACAACAAAATGTCAAAAACTGCCTAGTTGACTGCTATATGATCGCAAAAATTGGTTAATGCCATACATGAATGGATCAAATTGTAAGAGCTGCAAAGCTGACAATGAAATAAAGTAGACAAATTAGTAAACAATTCAACATGCATTTCCACAGAAATAATCGCTAAAATAAAAAAAACCGACAGTGGTGCTCTACAACCTTCGTTCAATTGCTGGAGTAAACTAATACATAAATAAGATACAAGGTCAAACCTTTATACTGAAACCAGTTCTTGGTGGTAAATATTGCAAAACAAATCGTGAAAATGCATACTTCTAGCTGTAGATTTGTTGCCTGAAGGCAATACCCATATTTTTTGCTCGGAGTGGGTCAAAGCTTGTCACTTCCCCATTGAATTTTGTTCCAGATCACCTTAAGAAATACGGGCTTCACCAACGCGTAGCCACATGCTTCAACAGTTCAAGGGCATACAGAACTCCATCTACCTATCATAGTTTACCAACCAGATCAGGTCAAAGGGGTCAAAGTCCGGTTTGGATGCAAACGACTGGTCTATACAGCGTTTTTCGACCAAAGACCTGGCAACCAAAGACATAGCGTTTTCGGAACAAATGTGAAATAGATTAATAAGCCCAAACTGCATGACCGAAGCAGTCGATGCACCCCTAAGCCCAAATAGCCAACCAACTAGTAAGCTCCAAATAAAAGGCCAACGCCACGCGTAGAGGGAGCGACAAGGGGGATACTTTTACGCACAACAGGTAAATTTTACCAAATACAAAAATACTCACCAATACTAAATAACACTTACACTAGGCTACACACCCCAGACATTTGGCAGACTTTGTCTTCACTAGGCTGCTCGCTGCGCGAGCGATTCCCAGCGACATGCACTTCACCCACCACACATCTTAAAAGAGCTTACTATGAACCTAAGTTATTTGGGCTTTATGGCACATCAGCTACACTGGCCATGCAGCTAGTATGACCTTCCTCCTTCCTCCGCAATCTCCCCCTTAAATGAACATGGTCCCTCCCGTCTACCGTGGGCCAGGGTGGATCGAGGAATTTGATGGGTTACATCTGCCGAAATTTCACAGAGAAAAACGCCATGTTACATGTGCCCTGCCCCTTCAAGCAGTCAACGATTATCTAAGATTGCCTTAGGTGCACCGGGGACAGTCTGGCTGCCTTGCATGGTGGCCCAAACACCCATTTCATCTCGGGAAAACAAAGTTGAGGCTAGTGGTGGGAGCAGGAGAGATGAAGTGCCCACGGCGCACGCTCGTCGTGGTGCACGCGATCCTTCCTTCAACGGACTTCAGACAAATGACGGAACACCTGGATGTAGCAACACCCGGTACCGCAACATTTTTCCTATGGGCGTAATTATAACCCGCATTTTGAAGGATTCTGGCACGGCATCTACAGTCGGTGTATGCAATAAAACCAATTAAATCTTGATTTTGCTATTCTCCCCGAATATGAACATGGTTTTTGCTGCCCACAGTCTAAGGAAGACACTTTTACAGTCTAAGGAACACTAATTTTATAATCGCAATTTTGGAATCGGCGGCGAGGAACATTGATTCTTGCTGCGGTTGTCGCCATGGCAGACTATTTGTCCGAGAGGAAATCTAAATGTACAACAGGCGTCACGATTCTTGGGGCTCTACAGGCGTACCACTTTTAACCAGAAACTGTGGGAAGGGCCGATTTTATTGGTTACTGCATCGGGTGACACGGACGTCTATACGGTACAAGACAGGTGGCGATGATGAATTTGACAAATGTATCCGGTAAACGGACCCGAGTCATCTAGATAATGACTTTTCGCTATTGCTGGCCATTTCCAGCGCCAGAACTGATCGAGCGAAACGGTGAGAAATGACGCTTTCGCAAATCACACCTGCTCTGTGAACGCCTTCGATGTAGAGTGAACATGTCCGTATTGTCGACCCTCACTACTGTCGCGGCTACACAATGATGTGGGTTTCGTGTCGATCAGACCGTTTGTTTGGTATCTGTGGCCAGCTCATTCAGGTCACCCGGGGCACGGAAACCATGATATTCAGACGTCAAAGCAAGACACTTCGTGTTAAACCGACGTTAAGAGAATCCGCTAATATATGACGCCGCCGTAAAAAAACGAAATCATCAAACGCCATGTTAAGTGAATATGACTTTGGCGAACATTTGAGGCCGTGACAAGCGCTGGCCATGACAAATTCAACATTTTCAGCCTCACCGGACACTTCACATCCGGACGGCGAGACGATTCATCAGCATCATTATTTGTTGATTGGTGTAACAGGACCGGGAATTGTACCACACACATCTCCTTATAATAATAATATAAGCAAGACATTATACATATAGCAGTAGTGTTTCCATATGTGCATCCATCATTTACTTACCTGGAAGTTCTTCCAGTAAATGTTATCAGGGGTTAAACCTTTACCCTGTCTTGGGTATGCCTTAACCAAGGTTTTTTTGAAATCACCCATGTCTCACGTTACCGAAGCAAAAGTCAACAAAAACTTCTTCCTCCCAACACCATCATTTCATACTTTGCTCCTCAAATATTATGCGTGTCTGAAACAGACACTGAATGTTAAATATACAGCACATTGAAATGCAACAATCAATAAGGACACAAAACAATGATCACCTAAATATTCCCCTAGTTTTCTTGCCTGGCTGCGTTGCATACCTTCGTGGTTAGGGCACAGACAAAGAAAGATGTGCCAACGCATGTGTGACTATCGATAGGGAGAGTTTAACAACACTAATAATGATTAG
This sequence comes from Imbricaverruca yamaguchii, assembly GCA_034440575.1. NCBI lineage: Eukaryota > Metazoa > Arthropoda > Thecostraca > Neoverrucidae > Imbricaverruca > Imbricaverruca yamaguchii. The sequence continues at coordinate 2,794,707 of JAOTOL010001636.1, read as the reverse complement.
ATTATTGCGTCTTCAACCAGATAATCAGTCCTGAATGGACACTATTCCAGAACATCACAAGAAATCATACATACTCCATGGTTGTCTATGGCACCAGTTTTGCCCATGTCACTTTCACAACTCACCAAGCCATAACATGTGCTAAGGCTCAATAAGAACCACAGGGATCACCTGGGTCAAGCCCATGCAGGCAGAATATGAGCCAAATGGTCAATACCATATCCAAAGTTCTGAAGGAACAATCTACTCCAGCCTATCTAGCACCATGTACTTGATATTGCAAAACACACTCCTGAAAACCAAAGCCCCACCAACAAATTGCAAACTCTTCAGCTCATTCATCATGGTGTTACATTGGCCAATCTCTTATTTATAAACATATTCTTAATTCTCTTATGCATAGGTTATTACAAATTTCCAAATACAAATACAAAGATACACACAGTGTATGGAAAAGAGACACTTTCTAACTGATTTCAACTGGTGGGACAAAACATTTTGACCATGGCCTATCTTGTTAGAAAGTGGTGCAAGACACAGCAATCAGGTATTGCTTCTAATTGCAATACCTTATCACAATCAGAATACCTGATCCAATAAAGACCACATACAGAATACCAACACCTGATTGCAATGAAGACAGAGCAATCAGATCTTCCAACACTGCATATGATCAATATGTTTCAATCTAGCTGATACCAAACATAATTTTACAGCCATAGCTCTCACAGGATTGGGGTGAGTCCACCTCAGGTTTTCCAGGATAGCAGCAGAATGAGTACACATGGATGCATGAAACTCCTTCACCCTGAATTGGCTTTGGTTGTCTTACAAATTCAGGTCAGAACATTAATATTCTTCACAATGTCATGTTAAACAGAATGTGGTTGTTTCTCATGAAGCCATATCTCATTTCAGTTTCAGTACTGACTGCATGGTATACCATGAGATTGGGTGACAAACCAATGCAGCAATAAATTATTCACAAAATAGGGTGAAATATACCACTTAATGAACACTAAATGAACATCCTTTCTAACATAGTGCTTCTTGGTGCATGTTTGTGAAGTCTTCATGCCTCATTTTAACTGTACTCCATGTACAAGTATCATACTTATGTTCACCATAACAGATATGGGATCATGCTAACCAACATTCCTTAGGGCAGTTCCAGGTGAAGGGTGAAGGTATTGCTCATGATGTACAACATTATATAATGGTAGTTTATAGCACAGGTGTTGCAGTTTATAGCATACCTTCAAAGCATGCAACACTGGAACAGTTATATGCATGAATCGTCTCAAAACTGGGTTTGGAAGAATCAACAAGATTTCATTTAACATTACTTCCATTGAAATTTCAACACCCTGGTGCACTTGTTTCAACATCTCACAACTAATGAGAAACCATTATTTTAAGACTGAACCAATGAGCTGGTCTCATGCTATCTGATTATATTTTGCCTTCCAATATAATTACTTTCCAAATAATGCACACTTCTCCTTGCTACCCCATTCCTCTTGCCAGCATTATTGCACTTTGAAGTTATCCAGAATACAATTTTAACACATATTTTACCCCCATGAAGCAACCTGGGAGTTCAGTCTGATTAGGCAGATTAGGTTGATTTTTCTTTGAAGTTGAAAACAAATCATGAATTGTTTTGTGATTTTTTTCTTTCTCATTCAGGTTATGTCTGCAAAGAGGGAGATACTATAGTAATGGCAGACACCCCTCACCCAACAAACACCATATCCATAATTCCAAAGAATACATTTATCTCCCAATACAACATCCCCCACACTCATCAACCTCATGCAACACACATGACTTGAGTGCCCTACCAATAATCTTCAGACCCCATCCATACCTGCTTAAAGGGGCCTGTGCAGTGCACACTTACTTAGCATAAATACCACTGCATCCACCACTACTTAAACTCAAAAGGAAGATTTTGCAACCTAAAAAGGATCCCCACCCTATTTTTTAATACACTCAATGGGGGACTCCCAACAACATCAGCAGGCAGACTATTCCACCAATCAACAATCTTTTGACTGAACACCTGTTGTTGCCTAACTGTCCTACATCCCGATTAGCCTAACCTGAATTGATAACCACTATGTGATATTCTATACATAATACATCTATACATCTCCTATACATAAGTGAGTACATATCTAATGCCATCAGTTTTCCCCATTTTCTAAGCTGCTTACCCCACTGATGAGTATAGTGGCTGTGTGCTGCACTCTTCCTAGCACATTCATATATTTTTTTCTTAATAGGGGCTCATGCCTATACAGAATATTCTAGCTGTGCATTTTTGTTTGATTCAATATGAAAGAGATATTGATACAGAAAGTGCTAGCATTGTTGCTAGTTTTGCTAGTCAACCTTTGAGTCATGTATTGTCATGAATCTCTCATGTCAATTGGTTGTGGGCAAAGAGAAGCAAAAGGTGAGACTTGAACCCACAATCTTTTGATAGTGAGACAGGTAACTGACCCCTAGACTACTCATCCCTGAAGGTGCTAGCCTTAAGTCCCTTGATTTTCCTACCCTGTTTTTTGGTGGCAGATAAAAGTCATATCTCTTCAGTCAGCATGCTCTACATCACATATTCCAGCGCACCCAATCTGGGCAAATTGCATAGTTGGTTAATGTATTCACTTTCTGAACAAACTATTCAAATATCAGAGTGGCTCTGTTTTTAACCTGATCACACAGTCACTGATGGTCTGGGTTGTTTGAGAATATTGCACACTATATTATTTTATAAAATCATAGAAGTTGCTTCATATACTAATATTCTTTTCCATGGAAGTAAGGAGGGGATTACTCAATTAAAGAGTAGTCATGCAAAATTAATGTCCATTTTGACTCCCAGAGCAGGCCAAGGTTCACTATGGCCAAGTTATCAGGAGTGGATCCAGGAATTGTCATGAGGGCATTTATCTAGAGCTGGCTGTTTCTTTGGAGGGTTAAATTGCTCATCTCACAATTGAAAGGCTGTGGGTTCAAGTCGCACCTGTCACTACTCTTTGTCCACAATCAATTGGCATTAGATTGGCGATGCTACATGACTTCACTGTTGATGTTGTAAACCAATAACCAACCAATGACGCACATTTACATATCTTAATGGGATTGTCTAGGCTGTGGCTTGTCCATTTGTACTTTGATGGGATTGGACAGAGCAGCAATATGCATACATATATAATATACATATACATATCTATATGTATAGCACATATATATATATAGGTCCGTGATATAATGCGGTGTACTTAGCATTCAGAGGGTTTGTCCAACGCGATCTACCATTTACGAGACAGGACTCGCATTTAGAAAGCTCTTCCTTGACTTCAAAACGATACGTACCACAGTATGCACATTACCCGCACCAGAATAGACCGCACTGGCCCGTATCAAGACAACTAGAGATAACTACATGTCCGTGCCCTATCAAGAAAAGCTATCTTGGGTTGTAGGTACCTTCCTCCTCACGTGTACCCTTATCCTACTTCATGTCCCTGAAGCGCTAAATTGAGGGGAGTTCGGCTTGGTCAAGTTGGTTTGACAGGTACAATATGTCTGCGTAGCTCATATATTTGTCTTTCAACCCGAGACAAGGATATCACAAGGTAAGGATTGTATATAAAAAATAATATTTTTTTAGGATTCATGGTTTTAGCCGACAAAATTGAACCAATTGTGTAAAAACAAATATGAGGAAAAATGGTATACATCACGGTATAAAATGCAATACATCTTGATGAAACAAAGTTCCTGTCTAGTTGCCGTGGTCAAGTCACAATTTTGTGTACATTTTGACGGTAATACTTGAAACTCACTATTTATTCATTTTTATGATTCTCTTGTGCATTTAATACACCTGGTGCAGGATTATTTTTGTTGCGTAAAATTTTGAATCGATAGTAGATCCTTCACAAATTCTCATCCCGGCAGAGACGCGCGTCCGTACGGTTACAGTGCCGCCATCTTTGTTTTCCGGCTTGTAAATTGCTAGGCGGTGTTTTCGGGCCGAAATTTCTGTAAGTACACTGCGGTCATTATTTTATCGCCATTGAGTGGTAGTGTGTGGTCCTGCAGGTATTATCCCGTTCGTTTCGCAGGTGTACCCGTATCTCGCGCTGTTTTGCGCTTTGCTGTATAGCTTGCCCACGTGGCGTTGAAACGCACTCAAAGGATCGGCAGTTCCATGTGCCTTCTCGTCGATTCATTGCTGCAGTTTTGGGTGTGGGCCAGCTATCATATTTTTGTGGGTGCATTGAAGTTTTTTTTAATTCGTCGCGTCTATATTTTGCGGGAACCACGTGTTCGGTCACCGCCCTCTGACGCGAGTGAGGTTGGAAGTGAGGTTGGACTCTAATTCAAGTTAGTCCTCATAAAGTGTGGTAAGGTGACCAGTGCAATAATGAACATAAAGACCCATCCAGTTACATCTGCAAATCGAAAATACCATAAACCCAGTAAGGAGACACCCCAACCATCACCACATCCTGTAGAAACCATCCACCAACATCCCACATGCATATCAATGCCTGTTTACCTTAGCCATCCAGCCCTATTCCCTTGATCCCTCTTAACACCACAGGATTTTATAGCACAAAGAAGATTATATATCTTATCTTCACAAGAGAAACTTGTATGCAATATTTGCCCACCTAACTTCTAAATACATTCAATAAGGAACTTGGTACATTAGCAGGAGACCTATTCCATTGATGACCCTTGAATGAACACTTGTTGCCTAACTGTCATACACCCATATTTGGAATCTAGAAAGGTAGTCATGTGCAGAAAAAATTGGGGTTGCATCGTCTTCATGTCAAAAGATTGTATTAAAAAGATACCAAAAAGCAAGTTACCTGCATCTCCAAATTAACCAGAGTTGAGTTACATGCTCAGAGGTATGTATGGGTCTCTTTAAAATATAAATTCAGGTGTCTAAAAATTAGACTTAATTGCAAAGCAATGCCATCTTCTCTTGTGCTGGTTGCACCCCAAAACTTTCATGGCATTCATTTGTGAAGAGTGGCATATTAGCAAGGGTTCCTTCACATCAGCAGTAAACTTCGAGAACTACACCTAACTGATTCATGGTGTGATATAACATGTAAGCAAAGTAGTTCGTTAGTAAACATATCAGTGCTCTGGGAGTATCTTTAAACAATGCTATTTAATACAATGGTATGATCAAAACTGGCTGGAAGTGCCCTAAGGCACAAGCTAACTAACAATGACACAATTGGCTTAGGTACAAGACTTGTTAAGGATGACTGTCCCATTTTCCCCACCCCTTTCCATGTCCCCTGTTTAATGCCTCTCACATGGTTGCCCCCCCCCCCAAAAAAAAAAAGAGAAAAGTTTCCAGGTTGTGGAAGAAAATAGTTATCATGGCAGGGCAAGTAACAAGAACTTGAATGTGCACATTGTGCAGAATTTGTATGCATAAGAGTAGCCACTCCAGTTAATAGATAGTTGCTGCATGATTCCTGATGTGAATTTGGCAGAATGAAGTGCAAAGAAATAAAGCTACTCTTCCAGGTTTGAGTAGTATGTTATGGTTAATGTATTTGTTATATTCATGTAACAATGCACATGCAATGCAGCTTGAAATGTTGCCAAGCATGACCCAGGCCTTCTGTCCTCTTCTATGTACACCCTCTATGTACTGACTAGTCATCTTAAATGAACTATGCATCATGTAATCAAAATACATAAGGACACTTCCAAGAGATGTGTGGTGTGATTAATGTACAGGTTTAAAAAATCAATTCAAGAGAACAGTGGAAATGAGTAATTTGCTGGTTAGCCTTAAAGGGGACTGCTGTAGCTCACTTGGTAGTTACTTGGTTGCAAGATTGTGGGTTCAAATCTTGCAACCAATTGAGTTTAGAGTCTAACTGCAACCATTCAGTGTGAGAGTTTGGCAACAGTATATAACCTAGTAGTTGAATGTGTTACAAAAGAATCTAAGGTTCTTTAGCATTACAACTTTTTGTACATTGCCAGTGACTAGTTATGCCTAATCATGGGTGTATATTGAGGCACCAAGTAATGGAGTATACACATTTTATAAGTAACAAAGTGTATACACTTTTTAAAAAATGCAGTGATGTTTCCTGGAATGAAGAAAAACTTGGCCTCTAGCTTAGATGGTGGACCATCAGACTCAAATCTTGTGGCTGGCAGCATTTGCAGTCCACCCACAACCAATCAGTGTGATAGGTTAGTGATGCTATACAACATTGCTGTTGAATGCATAGTAAAATAACCTGAAATTCTTCTAGAATAAAATGCCTCCAAGTCATTTGTTCAGTTCCTATCCTAGTATCTCACAGACAACCAGATGGGATGGGCACAAAATGGCCCAAGATGTTGACATGCCCCTAAACTCCAATCCACCACCACCACCACAACCAGATGGGGTCCACCACATGTCGTCAGAAGTCATCCACATTATGTGGATGACTTATAATACAACTTCCTGAGCAATGGCAGAGAAAATAATCACAAGTATACTTAATCAATGTCAACCAAGTATATATCTCCATACATGTCAATCCTAACATGCCCACACTGCACAACTAATACATGTTCATGGCACACCTCAAGCAGGATGTTCACACACTGACTGATATATGGGAGGGTCTAGGTTGTTACTTCAGGATATCAGTTTCAGGATATATAATGGTTTTAGGAAAGTTATACTAAAACAATCACCTAAAATATTTTATTCTAGCCACCATGGTGGAATTAAGGCACTTCTTAAGATATTTCATCTCTTAGAATATTTTTGCACTCCAGATTCATACTAGATAGAATAGCCTCCATGTTTACTCAGACACAAACATGCAGAAGGAACAAAAATAACACTAAAAAACTAATACAAGATTGAATAAAACATCTGCCAAGCATGTTATTCTACTTATGGTTACCAAATAAACTAGTCACTTTTCATACCATCAAGCACACAGACAACACCCAAACACACACCACACTACACCACAATGAGCGGAAATGCTGACAATGTGCGAAACCTCGTGCCTGTGCACTGAACAGTGGCCTGTCGCTACAAATTCTGGAGATGCGTCTCCAGAAACCTGCTTTCAAGCCACCCTACAGTTGGAAAAACACTGTTCTAAGAGATGACTTCCGGAGTCCCAGAGGCTGCCGATTGAAATTTGCTCCATTTTCTGTTCTGGAAGCTGTCTTTCAACCAATCAATTCAAGGTATTTTTTTAATGATGTCATAACCATTAGCATTTTTGAACACATGTTTAACAGTGCTGTACTGCAAACACAAGGCCTTGACTGATCCTTTGACTTCCGACTGTTGCGTGCAAGGTGTTGGTGCCCAGTCTGTATCACACAGGGAATTGGCTGCATATGTGGGTAGGTGTGCATTCTGAGCAGAGGGTGAAGCATGCATTATTTGTGTTTGTTTTTTCACTCCACATTCCAACTGGAATGCACATATCATTGTTCACATTTCCCTTACACAGCTATAAAAATATTTAAAAAAACCAATGTAGTGATATCCACAAAATAGCAGGCCAATTTACCACTAGCATCACCAGCTGTATATTTACATTCAATTTGGTGTGAATACAGATTTAGGTAATCTCGTCTAATTATGCTTAATAAGATTTATTTAATGAATTATGTTTACATTTGCTATAATATGTAAGTTACCAACAGTTGTCAGTCAGTTGGTGGCTAAATATTGCCTAAAGGTGTGTTAACATGTACACATCCAGGGGGCTGATCTGCCCCCTGTGATTTTTCAAAATTTGCTGCCAAACTAATCAGGTTAGCAAGGCCAGACCTGGCATAGCTGCTCATTGGCAGTTTGTTTCTGTGTGTATGACCTCTTTGATAATGTTCTATAACTGTTCTAGAACACCTTGTATGACCCCTACCCTGACTGGTTCAGTTAGGTCCCACTGTTTAGTTTTAGTGAACAAAATAGTTTGATTTCATCAGCTTACTATGTCTGTATGGATATCAAGGAGGATAACGCAATTTGGGCATGTTGCAAAAAGATGACAATTGTCCCAAAAATGGGCCTGAGCAGGCCATCACCTTGGGACAATGACCGGCCCAGCTCATAATCTGTGATTTGCTTGAAGGTACTGCCTAATGTTGCTCTTAAACCATAGTTCATTTGAATACCTTTTCAGCTATACAAGCCTTTGATCCTAAGACCCACTTTTGATCAAAGTGAGCAAATGAGGTGACTCAATCTGCTGTGCAACAGGCATGCTATTGCTCTGTCTGCTTAGCTGAGTGATAACTAGTGACAGTCAATAATGTGAGGATTACAACTTTTGATGGTGCAACTGTTGAGGCCAGGCCAGCTTCTGAGTTCTGCTTATTTTGTTTCCAGGACATAACATCATGGCAGAAGGAAATGGAGATGCAGCTGTTAAAGAAGAACAGACAGCTGTCAAAGAAGAATCGACGCCTTCTGGCGAAAGATCTGAAGATTTTGACAAATTGATTTGGCTCGGCCTGAATGAGAAAGTTGCTGTAAAACTTGACGAGATCTATAAAACAGGTTAGTTGTGAATTGTGATTATGTATGAGTAGTCACAAAAAGGGTGTTTGTTTTTCTTTGACGTAGTTGGTGTCAGGCCATTATTTCCTGACATGAGCTAGTTTTCTGGAGTGAATTAATCTTTACCATTGCAAGGTGCTGCCAACAGTCTATGCATGGTGACCCTTGGGTGCCTGTATGTAACACTGAGGCCAATTTCACAATTGTTTTTGCACTCACATAGTTTTACAATCAGTGTGATGCTTATCACAAACTGTTACACCACATCTCACAGTGGTCTTGGCTTGATATTACAAATGGTGTAATTCAGACATGATTTTGACAATTGTTTTACAGACTTATTGTATGATGCATTTCAATAATGTACAACATGCTTGTTCCAAAACAATACCATGTATATCAAATAATGAGTAAGGAATACACTACTGCCAAATAAATAATATAATGGAGAATGTTAATACATCAGACAAAACAATGTGATATATATTTCTTCTGAAGCTAAATTCTGTTCAATTCCATAAAACCTTAATCAGAAAATCAGCTGAGCTTGGAATGCAAACACAAACCCATGCTCCATAGTGGCCACTACACCTTTGAAATATTAATGTTGGTGGTGCAAACATGAAGAGTGATGTCAGGATGAATAGCCTAAGGGTAATTTGCTTGTCTTGCAATCAAAAGGTTATGAGTTCGGGTCTCACCCGTCGCTACTCTTCGCCAGCGACCAATCGGCGTGAGAGATTGGCGACGCTACATGAACCACTGGTTGATGTGTCTGAAATCCAATAACCAACAAAGAGCGATGTCTGAAGCAGGTTTTGACTGCTGAAATTAATTGGAACATATCAAGCATGTAATTACCCAGTACCTAAATTAATTGACCGGGTGCAAAATATACACTGAATAAAATAATTATACTGCATAAATATTGGGTGCACTGTGTGTTGGCCAACATGATAATGATACCCCATCCCCCCAAGTTGAGTTTCATGCCCATTGTGCGACCCTAACCGGGGTGGAGGTGGGACCCAGGTTTGAGGTGGCCCCATTGACGTGAATAGTAGTCCCCTCCTCCCATTGACACATACAGTGGATAATTTTGGGACTTAGGGTAGGGGCCTATGTTGCATAGAGATGGAATTGGCGGTCTTTGTTCAGAATCACGAGACGGCGAAATCCCCAGCTGCTTGCTGTAGCTCGCTCCATCAAAATTCCCACAGCCTAGAACATGTGTTATTACAAGTGGTGTACTTGCTACGATTGTCGACGATCAACAGCAGGGACGAGTAGCCCGGGGGTAAGTTACCCGTCTCAATCGAAAGGCTGTGGGTTCGAGTCTCACCTGTCGCTGCTCTTCGCCCGCTACCATCGGCGTGAGAGATTGGCGACGTTACATGACCCAACGCTCGATGTTTCGTAAAACCAGTAACCAACCAACTGACAATTAACAACCGTAGGGAAATACAAGTGTTGCAATCACACGTTTGTGCATAGTTTGTAATTAACAATATACTTGCAATATAAGTGCATAAATGTATCCTGTCGTTTCAGAAAAACTCGTACATGCCGACCTCGATGAGCGTGCCCTAGATGCGCTGAAGGAGTTTCCGGTGGATGGAGCACTGACTGTTTTAAAGCAGTTCATGGACTCAAACTTGGAGCATGTGTCTAACAAGTCTGCATACCTCTGTGGGGTGATGAAGACATACCGTCAAAAGAGTAAAGCACAAGGTAAGTTTCTGTGATGTTTTTTTTTTCATGCTGGCAATGTGCACGACCAGTGCCAGATACTTTTCAATGTTAGATGGAAGGAAAAAAGATACGATCGTTGTTTGCTGATACCTATTTTGTTGTTTGTTCAAAGGAACATCGGCTTCACGTAACATTGCACGGCACTTTTGCAACATGGTTCAGAGACATGATTTGTTGTGAGCTGTCGGTGAGCCAACTTGTTCCGTGAAGCATTCCTATCGTGCCAGCTTACAATGCGAGTGGTCGTAGGAGGCCCCATGTTTATTATAGAGTGGAGCAGAGCATGATGCAAGCTTAACACGCGCACGTCCGGTGTGCAGTTATCTGCCCCCCTCCCCTCCGGTTTTTCCTCATTTGCCGCCAAACTAATCGGGTTAGCAAGGCCAAGCCTCGCATAGACCGAAACACTTTCGATAGAGCCCGTCACCAGCTATCCAACGCCGTCTTCCGTGAGTCGCTAGCTAGCATAGTTACATAGATCTTAGGGGGCAGACATCTGCCCCCGGACATGCGAAGTTGGCGCGGACCGCCGGACGTGCGAGTGTTAGGAAGTACCGGCATATGGCCTAAGATAGCTGCCAAGTTTATGCCAAGCTTTTCCTTTGGAGTCGTACGTCCCGCGCGGAGAACATCTCACCCGCCTCGCTCCGGGATACGGCAATCTACAGCACCGATTCCAGCAGTTTGGATGACTGAAAAAGTAAAACCCAAAAGATTTCATCTGGTGGGCTCACAAACAGGCAACTCAGTTCTATCATCTGCAGACGGTTATAATATATTTCCTTACAAACTTCAAAAATAATGTGATGGCATGACAATCACAGGAAGAAAATTATCCTTTTCAAATCACAGTTCAACACTTACCAAATCTCAAATTTTCCTTCCAACATTTGCAATTCCAAGACATATATAATGCTGTCCATGTCCTAATCCAATGCACGTTACAGGATAGGGATTTGTACATAGTCTGTCATTTCATGTACTGCAGCAAATTAACTTTATGGCTCATCTACATGTATTTTTTTGGCATTAGAGCTCAAACTGGCAGAGGGTCACTGCGAGGTCATTCCCGCGTTCCCTCGTATGAGCTTGCAGTTTGTTTCAATAAATATTGTGACTAGCTGTTCGTCATTTAATGGGAAATGGAGTGGTAAGATCCAATTATGTAGTGGCTGGATTGTCCACTCGCTGCTTGTCAACTGCTAGTGTCTGCTAGGAGTCGCAATTTCAAGACTGACCCTGCTGTTTTGTAAGAAAATGTATTTCCTAGATTGAAATTAAATTTTAGCTTGAATTCTTGTCGGGGGCCTTGGAGGTCTTGCGGGGGTAGCTTGACTGCAGCTGCCAGCTATCCCTGTTAAAACCAAATCGAACCCTATACTTTAGCGATCTGACTACAGATAATACACGATGAACTTCAATCCTGGAACTTGTTGGATCCACCCGGTACAAATCGGTGTGTGAATGTGATCTTATATGGGTGATATAGTGGTGTAGTGGTCGATTCGTCATTAAATGACATGATGTCCTGTTCTCCCCTACACAGAGGGCTCTGGTTTGTGGAAAACCTTATCCTGTAAATTCAGGATTAAAATATTAACTTTGTTTGGTGTGAGATGTTGAAGCGACCGCAGTAGGATGTCAAAATTTCCAGTGGAATTAGTGCCAGTTAAAATGCTTTTGTTGTCTTGCACTCAAATTGGAACCAATGGTGTCGGTGCTTACGACTGTACCTTTATAATTTGTTTTGATGTTAATAGTAAAAACAAAACTATTGGGATGTGGAGAATGACTTCTGTAAACTGCTATTGTATGACATGTCACATTATTGGTAATCCCTTTACCTGAAACTGGATTGCGAAATGTTCGCGTATCACTGCATCACTGCAGAAGAACGCAGGCGCCACTTCGGATATGACGCGAATGCTCTGAAGTTGAAGGACCTATTGGGAGATGACTGCCGATTTTACACAATAGAGCGGTTTTGTGCTTCCTTGAGAAGATAGGGTTTGACGTAATATATTCACCTACCTGACTAAGAAACTGCTTCCTCAGCTTTTATATAAAGTGCGTTAATGGCTACCGATGCTTGATATCCCTGTGTGACCTTGTAACGCAAGCTTAGACAACCTTGTTATGGGTGCAATATAACCCAATGGGGTTGATGCACCCTAAAACCCCAATAATCATCATCATCATCATTCCGTCAGAAATATGTAGCTGCTTATAGCTTCCACATAAATGCCTCCCTGGAACTAAAATGAGATGAATGAAGCGAGGTCTGCCCGTCCCTGCCCTTTTGCTTTCTTGCCCGGCGCATACTCGAATTGATTGAGTTGCAGTTGGTATGTCAATACAGCCATACAGCCCGCTGCATGACCGACGCAGTCGATGCGCACTTAAACTCCACAGCCATATTGCCCAACCACCTCGTCCACTTGGATCCCAACTATCGCTTCACAATTCTGCCAATTTGTCTGGTATAGTAAATACAATGGTTTTGCAACAACCATCTGTGTGAGTGTGGTCTGATCCTCTCCGCCGAATGGATATTCTGAGGCTTGTTTCAGGCCCTGCGTACCCTGCTGCTCACGGTCCGGACGAAGAGAAGATCAAGGCCATTCTGGACAGAACCGGATTTACTCTAGACGTTACCACGGGGCAGAGGAAGTACGGCGGTCCCCCGCCAAACTGGGAAGGAAAACAGCCGGGTTCTGGCTGCGAGGCTTTCGTCGGAAAAATCCCGAAAGAGCTTTTCGAGGACGAGCTGATACCACTGTTCGAGAAATGCGGAGACATCTGGGACCTGCGGCTTATGATGGATCCCATGAGTGGACAAAACAGGGGCTATGCCTTTGTCACATTCACCAACGAGGAGGGTGCACGGGAGGCCGTCAAGCAGGTGTGTTACCACTAGGTTTGCTTACTACAGCTGCATCTAGCGTGTTTCAAGATTCAGATGGTCTGGGTTTTTTTACCTTGACATTGTTTTCACATTCAGTACTTTGAATTTGGTCGAATGTATCGTTCTGGTCACGTTGTTGGCATTGGCTAGGTGCAACGTGTACCATCTATCAGTCACGTTTGATGTGAATTTGCCATGTGAATGGTCTGTACTGCTTCACAACAATTTGTTTACTTTCGACTTGTTTTTGCGCCAGATCTTCTCTTTGCCATGTGGTAAATGGTGAGATCAGAGGGCAAAGAACCAGTCGGAAGACATCTGTGAGTAAAATTGTTGGAAGATGCACGATCCTGTTTTCAAACTGTTTCGTTAATTCTTTGGCATTTCTCATCCCACAGCTCGACAATTACGAGATCAAAAAGGGGAAGACACTCAAAGTTAATATCAGTGTGCCGAATCTGCGCCTTTTCGTGGGAAACATTCCTAAATCTAAGGGCAAAGAGGAGATCCTGGAAGAATTTGGCAAACACACAGGTAAATTACTTTCAGGGCTGTTTTTGTTTGTTATTTATGTATATAATTTCATATTTCGGTTCACTTTCGAATGCTCCAGGTGGTGTGTGTGTGCGGCAGAAACCTTGTCTGGTCTGTAGCCACTAAATTTTGCTCATGACTCGGAAAAGCTGATTTGTGGTGCCATTTCCTTTTAAAATGCAGCAGGGATTCATTTGAGCTTGTGCTCGTTACGCTTGTTCCAGTACCACCCTTGTTAGCTGGTACATGAATTAACTAAAACAAAGGTCAGCAGTTGCAGCATAGTTGGAAGTGGCAATTGTGTATTCCAACGCACGAGCTGATTAGGCATTAAATCATTAATTGCTCTTTATTACGTCAGCTGTCTGTGCTGTTTCTTTTTCTTATTTTAGCTTGGTTTTGTTTACAGCGGTTGATTAGGGTAATATGTTTTATTAAGCCGCTAATGTGTGGGATGGGTTAGCTCGCGGACTCAGTCCTGACGTTTCTTGCTACTTTCTCGGAACGCGGAAGGCGTGACAGACAAATGCGATACACAAGTCTTCTTTTCCATTCAACTATTGATACACTCATCAGGGGTATTATGCAACTAATTTATCGATCTGTCAATGTTAAACTTGTGCGGTGGTCCGATGTCTAGAATTTTATCCAATCCAACCCTTTCTAAGCTAGTTTGGTTAACACCCACAAGCCTCAGCATTCACGATCTGTGCAATCACAGAGGCGCTGGTGGATGTCATCATCTATAGCTCTCCGGACGACAAGAAGAAAAACCGAGGGTTCTGTTTCCTTGAATACGAGACTCACAAGGCGGCGTCTTTGGCAAAGAGACGCCTGGGAAGTGGAAGAATCAAGGTCTGGAGCTGTGATGTGATCGTGGACTGGGCGGATCCCCAAGAGGAGCCAGACAAGGACACCATGTCCAAGGTGGGTTAGTCGGCAGCCATGCTGGGCCAACAATGTCGTCATTGGACGGAACTTTTCGTGTCCGTTATTTTGGTTTTCGCTGACTGGAGGTGGATGGAAGGAAGGAAGGGAACAGCTGGATTATTATCCTTTTAAATTAATCCAGGCAGTTACCTTCATGGTTTATTCATGCTAAATGTTCAAATGCACTTTAATCCAAAAGGACTGGTAAATAATTTGTTGCGAACCGGCCTGTGAGGTGTGCAAGAGTTGAGTTGAGTCAAGTCGGTAAGACCTGTGTGGTTAGTAACTCGAACGAACAGCTTTCCTGGTTTGTTTTCCTGGTTTGTTCCTAGTGCGTCTTCGAAACAACTTGTTGTCATTGTCAGTAACTTGGATCGCTTTGTCTCTTCCCAGGTTAAAGTGCTGTATGCCAGAAACCTCACGCAAGAATGCACCGAGGAGAAACTAAAGGAATCGTTTGAGGTTCACGGCAAAATCGAACGGGTCAAGAAGATCAAGGACTACGCGTTCATCCACTTCGAAGAAAGGGAGAATGCTTTGAAGGTGGGAGCTGTCTCATGTCCAATCCCCCTGGTCCAATCCAATCTGCTCTGGTCCAATTCAATTTTCTTGTTGAAGTTGCTACGAAACATCGGCGCTGTGAGGTGCAATTTTACTTGGCAGTCTAGGCTGGCATTCCACACATGTTTCTGGCATTTTCACAGTATTGAGGTTGGTGCATGAGGTGTTTTGAAGTGACTGGGTTTGTTTTTATATCAATATGTCTCTTGGTGACCATAGTGAACTCCAATTCCGCGAAGAATTCCGGGAACTGATTGTTTCACCTCAAGATTAAGGATATTTTGTCGCAATATGGCCATGGTTGTCGATGCGCCCTAAGGGATGTTTTGTTGTATCTGGCGATTTAAGCCGGACAAGATATATTCAGCTTAGAGTTTTGGCCGTTGTTCGTGAATATTGGTTGGTTATCGGTTTTTGTACACGACCGTTGAGTCATGTAGCGTCGCCAATCTCAGCGATTGGTCGCGGACAGGGTAGCGACAGGTGAGGCTCCTTCCCACAATCTTTCGGTTGTGAGACTGGCAGCTTACCCCTAGATTACACATTCCATTTTCGTGAATGTACAGAACTGAAGAAAAAAAAGCATCTGGACCTTTTCCTTTCTTTGGTTCACCATTTACCGTTTGCATTGTATTCATAGTGTATGGCTGATAGGCAGCACGGCTTTGACATTGTTCATTCTAATAACATGCCCACGCGTGGTGTTCAATTTGCCCAACTTGAATGTTAATGAATTATTGGAATAGGATTATACCTGACAACATAGAGAAATTGCTGAAATACTACTAATGTCACAGTGATGCATTTCCTTCCTCCAGAATCACTTTACAAAAGTTGGGTATTGCATTGCATATCTGTTGTGACATGATAGTTTTATTTATAGTTAGCATCTGGCGGTGAATTTTAACATGTGTTTGGGTGGTTTTCAGAGGGTTTGTACAAGCACCAACGAATTCGTGTATATTCTATTTCAACTTCCATCATGTGCATTTCTTACGCTGGGTGTCTTACAAGATGGGTGTTCACAGACACGCTTGTACTCAATTCTTATAGAATGACACTATCTGTATAATATGGCAAAGTTTTCGTTAAAATTGTTTGCTTCAGTAGAACATGTGTGGGATTTCCATCTCGCTGGTGGGCCCTTCGGTTCACCTATCGGCATGGTTGGCATGCAACCGTTATTGCGGTGCATCGAAAGGCAACTGCTTGATGAACAATCAATCAATCAATAAACCAATTCATCACAACAATCAATGGATGAGAAAAACGTCGGTGGGCCCGAGTGACAATTCATCAAACATTCGGCGAGCTAAGATTTTGCCTTATCCCTCCGGCGCACTGCTGTTGGTTGTTGATCATCGATACTGACGCGTGAGTTCATTTTTCAGGCTATGGCTAGCCTGCACCAAACTGAGCTGTGTGGTTCGACCATCGACGTATCTCTGGCTAAGCCACCGTCCGACAAGAAGAAGAAGGAAGAGATGCTGCGAAACCGCGAGAAACGCATGATGAGCATGATGTCCCAGCGAGGGTAGGTGCCATCTAGTTATTCACTAGTCTCCTACTGTTAACTAAGGACAGACGTGCTTGGTCTTTGTTGTACGGGCGCCTCACCACAGTTGTCTTACTGTTATTTGTTTCTATGCCCAGGTTCCCCATGTTCGCGCCGGGCTTCGGTGGCCAGCGCGGTGGCTACATGCGCGGCGGCATGGGTGGTGGCAGGCCACCGATGGGCCGGGGAGACTACGGTAAGTTCTCCGGATACGACTACTACACGGACAACTACTGGTACTACTAACCAAGTTATGACGCCGATGGCATCCTTGGTGAATGAAGTCTGTAAATGGCTGCGTCATTAACTGTGCGTGTGCTGGAAGTGCTGTGATTTGCTGTCGTGTGTCGCCTTCGTCTTCCCGAGACCGGTGCAGCCATGTGTTCTGATATACTGCTGACGAGTATCTGCCTTCCTGCCATGTGCGTGTGAAGCATGACGTGTTCATGCACTACCAAACGGGCGACTGTGTTCTCATATTTGTGACATTCCAAGTTTAAGGTGATACAATAAATGTGGCACAACATTGTACCCCAGTGTTTACCTTTCCTGATCACGAGACCCACTGACAAGATGCTACCGGATAGTTCAACTCTGTTGCACGGCAGTACCTTCTGCCTCTTCAACCATGCTAGTCCTGCAGGTGTCTGCGAGCGATCGCCCTTCTCCTTCATTCACGAGCATACACTATGACTGGCTATTTCTGGAACCCTCTTCTCCTTCTTCCGAAACTCAAACGTGAACAAATTCGACTGCTATACTGCGTTACGTGATAGTAAACAAAATTTGTGCCCAGCATGGTATGCAGAACAAATTTGTAACCTGCGATATTGATCTTTCTAGATGTCGATTATGATTACGATTACGACATGTACGGATACGGGGATTATCGAGGTGGCTACAGCGATCCATATTACGACGAGTACTCTAACGACGATTATTATTACGATTATCCGGCAAGCTCTCCATCACCCCGCGGAAGGGGCAGACCTCCAATGGTGGGTGTTATTTACTTTTTTGGCCTGTTACTAAATTTATCCTAAATTGTTTGCAAAATGTGTAGTCTTAGAAAATTTGTTGTGCTTGTATTTATTAATTTTGTGAACTTATCGTATATTGTTATTACCTAAATCTTCAGTGTTTCGGTTCAAAGCATGTCGTTGTTTGCAAGTCTGTTTGAACCATGACTATCCGTGAGCCTGGAAGATGCTGAAGTGTTAAGCAAATTGTCGCCGCCAGTCATGGTGCCCTCCCCCCGTCCCTGTCCTCGGCCCTGCTCGCGAAAGGCTTACGAGGCAGCGGATGTGTGGTGGTGGTGCACTCCAAGTCGGTTCAATGACGCCATTCTGTTTGCAGGCTGGCCGCTCGCGTGGGGTTATGGGAACTCGTGGTCGCGGCGGTGGCCCACCTCCGCTTCGTGGGACTCCTATGGCGAGGGGTATAACGGCTGGTCGTGGAATGGCCAGGGGTATGCGCCGTGGGGCGGGCAGAGGGGCCGCCAGGGGAATCGGCTTACCAGGTTAGCATTTCGTCTCGCGCTCTTCCGTGGTGCATGCACTCGCATTTCGTTGAAGAGTGAACTTTCTACTAAAATATATTTCCGTCAGCTATTTTTAGCTTTTTGCGGTTTCAATTTGGTGCGTGCACATTATCCTATGGCTAACTCAGGTACCATACTAACTGGTATGAAACGGCTTATAATTGATTGAAAGTTGGTCTTTTGTTTGTTTGGACAATTTTGTTTTGTTTGGTTTTTGTTTTGTTTTGTCATGCATTTTCTCACCCCATGTGTTTTTTTTTTTGTTTCATTTCGCGAATGCGAGCATTTTTCGTAAAGTGAACAGTTTCCAAGCACTGTTGTAGGCATAGTACCGGAAAAGTATCGGTTGTTTGTATCCTTCCATTTTACAGAGTAAATACCAAATCAGACGTATTTTTATCCCAAAGCGAAAATTGTATGTTGTGCGGGTTGTTCGGTGAAATTGTAGAGAACATCAGTGTAATGTTTTCAGGTAAGAGGAAGTTCGATGGAGGCCACCAGAACCAGGGGGAATATAAACGGCGCCAACCAAATGGCAACTGGGGTAGCACTCCCATACCGCAGCAGCCACTGCATAACAACGGCTATCGGGGCCGTGGCAATCACGAGTTCTATTCCGACTCGTACGGCGAGCAGTGGTAGCGGGGCAGCGTGCTCGTGAAGTTGGTCACTTCAGCCTCGAGGTCGGTGCCAGCCGGCGACAGGCGGCCAGCAACATCCGTTCAACAGTCGCGCCGCCAGATCTCAAGCGAGTGAACGAAGTGACAACGCAAGATGCGTCGTGGTCGCAGAGACCCCAGCGACTCGATACGCAGCAGTAAGACTGTCCACCGACAGCCGGGCCGATCCACCGTGCGGCCAGATCATTGTTAGAGATCACCCATTTCGTTGCAAAAACGTCAAAACATGTTTCACTTGTCAGAAATAATCGCAAAACATGCCCCTTTGTGTTGGGTTTTTGGTTTGGAGCATTGAAACCCCCCTAGTTCTGGATAGTGCAGACGTAAAAACAAGGGGCTTTCTGTTCATGTCGGCTCCCATTGCGATTCAGCTGCGACAGTGTCTCACGTGTGCTGTGTTGCCGTGCAAAATGTCCTTCAACCGTCAGACCGCTGTGCTGTACATATATGTGTATGAGTGCTCAGTGCCTCCTGAGTCCCGACTGTCGTTTCGATAACGACAATCTGTTTTAGGAGTCCACTAAGGATTGACCGCTTTGGTTTCTTTTGTACGGTTTCCTTTCCCATGGGCGTCGTCGTCAAGTTGACGACGGTGCGTTTTACTCTCAGAACATCAGCTGGTCTCGGTATTCATTCACGTCATGTCGGTGACAATACATCGGACACACGGTAGCGGTGTTCTGTTCGTTAAGTTTTACTTGACGTAGCATAGCGTGGGAAGGTGTGGTATTTGTTAGGGGTGGTAGTGGTATACAATTCTTCATAGTCTGGATTTTCTTTAACATGCATAGGGGTCGATAGCTCAGTTGGTAGAACGCCAGACTTTATCGCAAGGTTGTGTGATTAAATAACAACCGAGGGTATGTGCTGGGTTAGCGACTAAGCGGTGCGAGGTTGGCGAGGCTATGGGGTTTAACGGCTAAATGCGTCTTATAATAGCCCAAGGTTATTTGACATGCACATTGATGGTTTCTGATATTAATTGGAGACGGGGTGCGAAATACCAAACATGTTTAGACCGAAGGAGGAACCTTCAGGACGGCTCTTTTTTTTTGTTCCAGTTCATTTTTTGTACAGGAGATGCTAGCATTTTTTTCCTGCTAAATTCGAGTGTTAATTGGCATGCTTTGAAAACATTCTTTCCGGAGGATTAATTGATTTAGGTCTTCACCTACCCAGTGCAATGAAAGTCATGCATGACAACGTGGTGAATGCAAAACAATACTAGGTGATGCACATTACTATTGTCAAATCTCAATCTGGAAAACTTATAGAGTAAAGCTACGCAAGTTTGATGCATTCTGTGGTTTGTCGGATGTTGCGCCATGTATCATGGTATGACCTTGTCGGATTCGAAATTCCAACCTGTATTCAGTCTACGACCGTGGTCTATGAGGAGCGCATCAATGGCATCCCTTACGATTACGATCGTTGGTTGAGCAGCTTTTTGTTTTCAGCTAACACTGATCTTAGCTAATTTCGTAATTGCCATGTGTCTGGCATAGCTAATACAGCATGCAATCATTAATTATTGCAATGCACATATAATCACTCGGCATCATTTATTGGAGTACATACCAACTGATGGGCCTAACAGAACAGTCATTGAACAAGGATGACTGAAAATGTGAGAACATGTAAAAATATGCAGGAATGCGCTAGTCGGCTGGCGGAGGAGTGGCAATGCATAATGCACCTCGAAGTCCCTAGGCAACTCGCCATTTGACTTATTTTACACGAATTGAAATTATGTGCATAGACACCAGGAGTGTCCATTTTTGAAAAACATGGGGGCCGAAGTGCCAACGAACGTACTCCCGAACCAAAAACTCATCGGATTTCGCACACTATATTTTCAGATCTAGGAAATTCTGAGTTTGTATTCGACGATGTGTATGTTTATGTTTATTCAGCTTACGAACGAGGAAAATCGCCCTATAACTGGTGAAGTCACAATTAAAAGAGCGGTACACGGTACATGTCAACATAATGCTGAGTAATGGCATGCGACTGCAGTTTTATAAGTGGGCTCGGATATATCATCGTCACCGTCAGCGCCTTCCCTCACTCCACACACCAAGTACACACCGGCTTAAATAAAAATGCTTCAGCGATTAAATGCGAGCTAAAACACACCGGCCTTGAGTATCGGAGAACAGCAGACCTGAACTGTAACGACAATCGGTGAAAGTATTTCCTTGGCGCCTAACATTAGGGAGGGGCGAAGCCAAAGCTGTGATTGGGCGAGTTCAGGGTCGGGGAGGATATTTTCATTCACACCTGAGACATCGGAATATCACTGCAGTTTCCAGTGAATCTGGAGCACTTTACCACAGGGCAATTCATTGTCGAATAACACCATTAAACGTCCAAATGGAAAGCACAGATAATAATTTTGTGAAGAGGATCATGCTACGGATGAGACAAATCTAGGAAAAGCCCGCTTTCTCCAACCATGAAGTCTACTGTGGCGAACCAGGGCCGTGGAGCACACCGACTACTGTGGCGGACGAGTGCCCAGAAGCACACCGTCCACTATGGCGGACAAGGGCCGCAGAGCACGCCGTCGACTGTGGTGGACCTGGGCTGCTGAGTCCATTGCGGCGGATCAGGGCCATCAACAAGTCAAATTATACCATGCCATGGTAGTGGCGTACCTAGAATTTGCGATGGGGGTGGGAAAACTGATTTGGAATTGTCCACGAACAACTATGTTTGTCAGTGAGATACTATTTTATTTTATTTTATTTTGAAGAATAATTACTGACTAACTTAGCTGCCCTGTCGAGGGGGCCAAGTCTGCCACCAGCATTTCTGAGTCACCGGATTTCAACACGAACTCCCCGATCCTGTTCAAAGGATAGTGTTTGTACCCCTTGATAAGTCACCTCACACTGCTGAATTTCACCTGTAGAAATCGCAAAAAAGAGGAAAATTTTCCGATTTCAGGGATTCCGATTACTGACGCAGGGTCGCTAAAACGCAAACAGTCGTGCACATGTACCTTGCGCACTCGGCGCATCAGTCACACCACGTGCGCTTCTCCAGTTTCTGCTAGGTTCCCAACGTTTTGCTAATTGCTGTCACATGATAGTATTGTGCCATATTTAGCATGCGGATTTACTGGTATGGCGGCTCGCTTAGAAAATTCGATTAACTCAATTTCATGTATTAGTTTTCTTCTCACATTTGCTCGTTGTTAAGAAATTATGATGCACTGAGCTTTGATGCGCCTCATATCTTGGTTAAATATTCTTCAAGATTGTCCGCCGAGCCGATCTACCGATGTGTTTTAGGGCTCCAGCCAATTTTTTAGGGGCCTGGCACATTTGAGACCTGGCTACTTTTTAGAGCTTTGCTGCTTTTTTGTACAGCGGTGACTGCTTGAGGTATCGGTGCGTTTTCGAAGACCCCGATGTCTTTATTCCTCGCCCGGTCCTTTTGCTCCTTTTCACGACCAATTCGCTTTTTGGGGTCCAACCGTATTTTAAGGCCCGGCCGCTTTTTGCGAAACTCTGTCTTTGGAGGGCCCGGCGCATTTTCGGCCTCCCGTTATGCTCTCAGGGCTTCGCTGTTTATTTCAGACATTTATTTATCGCACATTTGTGGAACCCAAGCATAGCCTTGGTTCCTTCGGTATAATTTCCTGGGTCACTGTGCGACATCTCGTTCCCAAGTGAATAGTTCCGGGGGACTCGGAACAGTTTTCTGGGTTCGACGCAACTTTTCGTGACTTCTGATTTTTTTGTAAAGCCCAAGTCGGCCCGATTTCTATGGCACCTGGCGCTACGTGTCTCGCCGCAATTTTTCACCCGTGCACTTTTCGTGGCCGCACGCAATTTTTGAAGGCACCTGGTGTATGCTTGGAGCTTAGGATAAATTTTCCTGACTCGGACATATATACTTCGGAATTTCTCCTTATTTTAGAGGGCACCGGCTTAGTTTTTATCGAGTTCAGATGTGTTTTGTGGGGCCACGCTGTGCTTGCAGAGGAGTATTTGTGATGCCTCGACTCAAATTTTTGGTACTAACGCCGGAATTCTGGGTCCAGTACGCGATATTTGGGGGCGTCGTTCGCGAGTTATCAGGGCGTGTTGTAATTAGCTCCGCCCCAGCGCGACTTTGGTGGGATCAGATGCAAATTTTGGGGAGCCTGATGTAAGTGTTACGGTGCCCACTGCATTCACAGCCCGCTACGCGAATTCTGGGCCCCTGATGCGAATTCATGGGGCCCAGCGCAATTTCTTGGGAGCATACCCCTTCAGGATGTGGGGCAGCATTTTTCCCTTTGGTATGCCACTGCGGCTGCTCAGCGTTGTTTTCCCGCAGCTGGCACCATGGAGAGTAGAAAGACCCTTCGGATAATTTTCTTTCGGGACCTATTCTGATTTGTTTCTGGTGCCCGGGTCGACTCGATAGAGTCCCCTTGTGATTTTTGTCATGTCTATTTTCTGTAAGCCCCCTGTAGGATATTTTTGGGCCCCAGTACGATTATTCGGGCTCGCGGTGCCTCGTTTTTTCGGTGCCCCGGCAGGATCTTTTCCGGGGTCCGACGCCTTCTTATTGTTAATCGTTGACGCAATTTTTCTGCTAGCGGGGTGACATTCCGGGTAGATATTGGTTCTTGGGAAGCCAGCTGCGACGTGTGGGGCTCCGGCGCCGAGTTTTGGCCCCAGCGAGATTTTCAAATGAAGCAGCCTGAATTGTTTGATCTAAGTGCGATTTTTGGGGGCACCATGGTCACTTGTTTTAATACCTTGCGCTAGTTTTAGTGGCTACGACTCTTATTTTTTGGGGGAGGAGCAACACGTTTTATGAACTTTGGAGCCATTGTTGTGGAACCTCTGGATCCAAGAGTGATTTTTCGTGTCCGGTCTGTTTTTCGTTTCCCGGCTTCATTTGTTGGGTGATCCCAGGGAGACTTTTAAAGCCCCGGTGTGGCCTGCCATGCATCCAGTGATCTCCAGGAGCCCAAACGAGAATTCTTGGTACCCAAAGGCTCAGCGTGATTTTCACGGGGCACCGGCCCGACCGTTTGTGGCCCCGTCGTGATTTTCTTGAACACCACAACACCCAGCAGCAAACTTCTGATCCCCAGTATAATTATCACGGGCTTCTGCGCGACTTTTTGGGGACACCCAATGTGAATTTCTGAACCACGGTGCGATTTTTTGGGGACCAAGGGGGATTTCTGGGGAGGATAACGCATTTTTTTCCCGAGCTCGGCGGATTCTTAGTGGCCTCACAACCTGTCAGGAAATGCCCACAATGCCCCCATACGGTATGCCACTGTGCAATGCAATGCCGCAACATACGAATCCAGGGTCATCTGTTTCATCACTCACACGTGATTTAAACTCCCAAGTTCTTCAGACAGTTTGAGGAAAGTCAAACATCTGCTACATGGATTGGCAAGGATGGAATATAAGGCAACATGAATACCATGGAATTCAGATCACAGTAGTTATGCTGCAATACATACCTTCTCCACAGGCTGCTTTGGAGGTGGATGCACTCCTGAAGTTTGACCAGGGTTGGAGTTGGAGGTGGATGGAGCAGCATTGTATGGGATATAACATATGGTTCAAAGTACTTATTTATGTGTCCTTTTTTGGTGTCATTTACCTCCCAATTGAAAAGTATGCATCTCCAGAGGAAATTAGTGGTCACATCATGTTCAGCACGTCAATGAATACTGCATTAAAAAAAAAATTCAAAGTAGTCCGGGGTTGCCATAAACTGAAAAATGACCCAAAAAGCCATGCAATATTGCAATTTAAGGTAACCACCAGACAAGTTTTCCACACATTTTACCTCCATGAAGCATGCAAAGGGGTCAGGTCTGGTTGTCAGAAGAGGTTCCGCTTTGTGAGGAAAAACACAATTTGGAGAAAGCAAAATTAGAAGAAAAAATTATACAAAAAAAACAGTTCGTGCCAGTTAAGATTAGGTTAGGTTAGGTTACCTAATTCCACGTCATTTTCGGTGCTACTTCTACTCCCAATTGATAAGTCTGCATTTATAGATGAAAGGATGGTAAATTTGTGCTTTTAGGTGTTTTATGAATATTTGGAATATATATTTCCAATGCAATGTTTACGGATGTGACTAAGATGATGAGACCACTCATTTTCTGTGTAAATGGGCTTTGAGGTAGGTAGCATGGCATGCAAATAGATCTGTTAAAAATACAACATAACCTAACCTGACATAGCGTAACCGGGTTTTGGGGAAACCAATCGTAAAAACAAAATTGTGAAAAATATCAGGCGATTTATTTTATTGTCTTGAAATTTTACCAACGAAAAACCTCACTCGACCTAACCTAACAGGATTGTTGTGCTTTAAGGTGGTAACCGGACAAGTTTGTACCAACATTTGCCTCTGTAAAAGAAACAAATTGGCTAGGTTTGGTTATGTTAGGTTAGTTTGGGGGTTTTAAAAACTTTTCCAAATTAAAAAGAAAATGGAGCTTTTTTAAGCTGCTATGTTGGCTAGGTTAGGTTGGGATAGGTTAAAAAAAAAATAAAGAAGAAAATATACTGTTTGAGATTTTTTAAATGCATGTGTTGGTTTCCTTTTTTAAATTGAGGTTAGGTTAGTGCCGTTTCCTTTTTTTGTTATCCTATGCCACCTAATTCAAAGCCCTTTTGGTGATATTTTGCTCACCACCTGAAAACTAGGCATTTGTACAGAAAATGAGTGGTTCATCATCTTAGTCACATTCATAAACATTGCACTGAAATGATAAATTCCAAGAATTCATAAAATGCCTTAAAACACAAATTTACCAAAATGAGTGCTCGCAGCAAGTTCATCACACTTCTAAACATTGCATTAAAGAAATCGGAGAAATCAGAAATTAACTTAAGCTGTAAATTTGCCCAAAGTGTGCCAACCCCTGACATAAATGCAGCATTGGGTGCCCCAATCCTGGGCAGAGAAAGCAAAGAGCAGTAGAATGCAAATATAAATAAATGCAAACTAAACCGACTCTTCTTGAAGACAAATATGGTAGTTAGGTGGTATTAGCATATAAACCCTGATCACAAATCAGACAAAAAACCATGGACTAGACTTGTTCAAGCGTACCTACGAACTTCTTCATCTACAGTTCCTTTGGGAATTAAATATCAGCAAATCGTTTTAAAACCGCATTAAATATCAGCAAGTTGTTTGATAACCATATCAATCTGCATATATATCAAAAGGTATGAAGTACAAAAAACGAAGCAGATCGACGTCAAATGAGTTCGACCATCGGGTTCAACACTGCGCGCAATTGCACCACAACTGTCTTACCTCTGCCATATTTGTCGATCGCACCCACAAATTAAATTTTAGACTGATTTATGTAACTGAACATCCTTCGATGCTACGAATTTGGATCTTCTGAAGAACGGCCATCTCATTTATTTGGTGATAAGGTCTGACCTTGTACAACTACTCCTGTAAGCTATGGCTTAGTACCTACCTGCCTGCTTGGTTTCTTGAAGAATATAAATTATAATAGTGTGCATGTAGCTTCTTGCTCTCTTTTTCTTTCATGGTATCATAAGCTATCAGATACATTGGGTATTATTGGCCGTGATGCCAATATTATTGAATATATGCACATTGGCATTGGGCATACAGGTGGGTAGGTACCTACCTAAATAAATATCAAGCTTAAGGGTCTGTTCCTGACCCTGCTCCGAGCAACTTGGAGTAGTTGCTCCGCGTTCCCGTGCGTTTTCGGAGCAGAACGGA
Organism: Imbricaverruca yamaguchii; assembly: GCA_034440575.1. Lineage (NCBI taxonomy): Eukaryota > Metazoa > Arthropoda > Thecostraca > Neoverrucidae > Imbricaverruca > Imbricaverruca yamaguchii. The sequence continues at coordinate 2,767,911 of JAOTOL010001636.1, read as the reverse complement.
GTAGCTCAAATGTACTCCAACTTACTCCAACATACTCCGGCTGAGAGCAGGGCCAGCTTGAAGCAGCTTGGAGTAGCACAAATATAGCGCTGGCGATACATTTGCGAAGCGCTTTTTAGCACCTGCGTCAACAAGTTTTAAACATTGCGTCGAATACGTAACCATAACACAAGCACGAACAGCTCATTTTTACTCCAAGTTACTCCAGACGTTCCAGCTCTCGCATTTACCGAGCCTGCCCCGAACTGCTCCAAGTTGCTCCATGTTGCTCCACTCTTTTTTTGGAGCCGGGTCAGGAACAGACCCTATGGTGGGATGGGTTGGCTCTGAAGATAAATATAGTCTATATATCCTCTATCTCAATGACTTATTGTTGTTGATGACCAGATTTTGTGCATGTTTGACACAGACTAGAAATTAAGAATATAATGAATCCAGTTCAAGTTACATATGCATGTGCTTTTGCTATTGGCCATGTGTGCAAACATCATTATGGCAATGCAATTGTCTAGTGACTGCAATTTTTTAAAAATACCATCTGGTTTAAAATGCATCAGCATCACCTAATCTCAACACTTTATGATGTAAGCTATGCTTGCAAAGTGGAAGGAAATCCAACTTCTTTGTTTTTCCACACAATGTTAACTTTTGCAGCAAGAAGTGTCCAATACAATAATACTGTTCACTTCATTGCACAGTCCAATACTGTTCCACTTCATTGCAAAGTGTGTTGGTTGGCATCAACCAAGTATTCTAAGTAGCATGGTGCTATTCATTTTTTCCTTAGGGTTTCTTATCAGCATAAATATAGCAGTGGTTATTCGGGGGCCCAAATCAACATTGAGGTGGCCAAGATCAACATTGGTGGGGTCATGGCCCCCACAAAAGGATACAAATTGATGCCCCTGAATCCATCAGCATCTGCTAATCTCATCATTTTATGACGTAAGTTGTACTTCCACAGTGGAGGGAAATCCAGTTATTTTGTTGTTGTTTTTGCACAATTTTCAATTTTGCAGCAAAAGGTGGAGAGTCAGTCCACTATCAAAACCTAATTTGTTTCTTTACAGTACAAAATACTCTGGTTAATATCAACTAAGTTTTCTATACTGCATGATATTTTTTCCTTTAGCATTCTTATGAACATAAAAACAGCATGGCTTATTGGGGGGCCCAAATCAACATTGGGGGGGGCAAGATCAACATTGGTGGGGCCATGGCCCCCACAAAAGGATACAAATCGACGCCCCTGATAGCCACATATTTTTGTCGGCACAATTCTAATGAGCTGTGCCCAATGTTGCATAATTATTTTCCGTGCGCTTTCGTTTCATGGCGTCACGTCCTGCGGTCGGTTTTCTTACTGCAAGCCAGGATGCGCCCTAAAGCCCTAATACCTAACTTACTGCAAGCCGTGACAGCTCATATTTGTTAATAGGTAGTCATGAAAAACATGTACTGCTACGTTTGTGTTCTGTATCTTAAGCACTCAGTGCGTTGAGAAGAAAATGTTCCAAAATTGCTGTCGACCTGCTGGAAAAATAATTGTTCGTTGATTTTTCTCTCGCGTGCCAGATAAAATACTTTGCATTATGTGACATGTGGTAGGTACAGCCACCAATTATTAAAAGGTGAAGGATGAAGCATTTCCTGTGGTCACAACTTCGTTGTTTTCCTAGGATTAGGAAGGGTTTGTAGGTACTAAGACTGGTTAATTTTTTAATGAAAAATTGTTAGCAAGAACATGAAAAGATACCAAGGCAGAAGCAAATACTTACTAAGCGGTTTGGCTACTTCACTCGCAACTGCTCGTGGACACATTTGTATGATGATGGAGATTGCTCATGCAGTCATAGAGAAAGCACATTCATCTTACTGAGGCCATGTGTTAGGCGTTTTAGCCTGGTTCCATCCATATTTTATTGTTCAATGATTAGTTGATCCAATTGAAACATTTCCTGACAACTATTACCTTTCGCGAGCCGCGCTCTTGGGTACTGCATATCATGGACATTTGGAGCAATAACCAATGTCATTGATCAACTCTTCCTTTCAACAGTTTGTGTTCCGAATATCTTTAAATTATTTGAGTATTGTTTATCACGTTGTCTGGTCCATATGGCAAACTTACTGGATGGAAAGTGAAAGTGCGCCTAATCAGTTGCATGCTTTTCAGTGCTAGGTTTGAGGTTTTTGATCATTCTACGGACCAAGCGACAGGGTAAAAGCCCTGTATGTATTCAGAGATTGAAGTCATTCAAGCAATAGGCTTGTTCACAGCCCAAATCCCCGCGTCGGTAACCGTCGGCTTGAGTTCCGTGCCAGCGATCGGAAGATGATTAATCACAATAATCGGGTCATATTCGTTCGATGCTTGCCTTCATTGAAAATGCACACATTCATTATCAAGGACGTAGAAGACGTTCATTCGTCACCGCCTGCAGGAGAGCATCACGATCAACTGCGCCGGCAGGTATTGATGCTTTAGGGGCTCAACGAGTGGCCCGTGGCTCGCATACTTAACATGATGTGTAGTCTGGACAGATGCCGAGCATTGGAATGTTCGTACCACGTTCAGTGTCGTATCCAGGGGGCGAAGGGGTAGCCGCTCTTCCCTTTGATGCTACAAATGAGCCCCTTGAGGTATTCTGCATTGGGCGCCTGGACCGATGAAATGGGCCACGGGGTGACTGAAAGGGTTCTTAGCTGACGAGTGCCCCGATTTAACGGAAGGTGTCCTCTAGGAGATGCTTAGGGCCATTGGCTGGGCTAACGTGAAGGGCTTCTAGATTGACAGGGGGTCAGGATAGTTAGAAGAGCCCCAAAGGTGACTGAGAGTGCCCGAGCGCATAGCCCTCGACTGTCGGCGGAGTTCAAACCGAATGAAGGGCCCAGACTTGAGGGGGTGGGGCAAGCGTTTAGAAGAGGATCTGGTTTTCTGTAAAAGGTCCTGGGTCATCGAGGAGCGCCCCTTATACGATCGAGGGGCCCTCGTTGAGGGGATCTCGGGTCGTCAGGAGGTGCCCTTCGGTCGACGTATGGGCCCAAGCGGTGCAAGGACCCGTGCACTGATGAAGGGGCCCAAGCTGCTGAAAGAGGGCCTCCGGCTTGGTTGAGGATGGTTCCTGCGCCATGGGAGGGGTTTCTTAGCCGCTGGAGGACCTCGGGCCGTCGGAGAGGGCCCAAAAGAGTGTGCGGGGCCGAAAACACCAGGGTCTCTGACACAAGGAGGCCCAAGCTTTTAAGCAGGGGCCTGCGACCGGACCAGATGTCCTGAGCCGTGAAAGAGGGTCCCTGAGTCAACGGATGAGGACTGGGCCGGACGTTCAGAGCTACTGGGTCGACTTTGGACTCGCTCTGATCGAGAGAAGCTCAGAACTGGATGCGGGGCTCAGGAAGGTGGAGGCCCCCCGAGCAACCGAGACGATCCGGACTGGCGCCGAAGCCAGTGCTACGTAAAAAAAAAAATATTTAAGGGTATTGAGGGGCCCGGGCTGTAAAGAAGCGGTGGCATTTCGAAGAGGAGCGCCCCTGGCGAGTTCTATGGGGCCATCCAAGCGACCTCGCTGACCGGCAGAGATATAAAGAATGAAATTGTAAATGCATCTAATAGCTTGGGTGGAAAGGGCCTTTACGACCTGAAGACTTCCACCCTGAAGACCGGTAAGGGCCGTGAAGAGCCCGTCCGAGAGTTGGGATGCCAATGCCAGCTAGAAAGGGCAATCTCAACTGGAATGAGTCAACAGTAGAGGAATAAACAGGGCGCCTGAGGACCATAAAGCCCTGAGATGCTGTGGGTTTGAGGGGGCCTGAGGGATGAATAGGACCGTAGGATTTGGAGAGGAATGATGAGTACCCATTTCGGATATGAAATGCCCCCGGGATGACAGCTAGATAACTGTCGGAGAACTGATGCGCTAGTAAATGCAGTACAGGGCCCCGAGACGTAGAGATGGTTTCGTTGAGGGTCTAAGAGAACCGGACTGGGTTTCTTCAAAGGTCAAAAGCTGCCCCCAAGGGATACACATTAAAAGAAAATCAAATCCACATTGACTGGCGGTTCATGTGGGGAGTATCCAGGACCTGTCTCAGGGCTGGAATATTCCTGAAACCATAAGCGCTGTCGATACTACTAAGAGTCCCTAGCAGCTTTGGAGGGTTCTTGAGGGTGAACATGGGCCCATGGGGTTGAGGAGTCTAAGGCTAGCGAAGGTTGTGATAAATTCTGAGGACCAGAGCTAGAAAGACAGGATAAAATAAGGACTGGGGAGAACCCCTGACGTTTGAAAATGATCTGGGAGGTGGAGGGAACTAGACAGATGCCCAAGAGGCTTGAAAGGGGTTCTTAATTGAACAGGCTCCCCAGAGGTCCAGAGGGTTCCTAAGGGCTGGTGATGGTGAGGAATACCGAGACCCAGTTTCAGAACTAGAATGCCCTTGATATCCCTAGATATCCGAGGACTGGGAAGATACCCTGAGAGCTAGAGCGGGCCGGACTGATGCTCCCGAGTTTTCGAAAGAGCACGGAGTAGATTAATAGGTCTGAGATGAGCAGAGTCAACTAGGAGCTGAATTCCGAGAGCTGGCGATGTTTGCTAGAGATTGGGAGTCTTGTCTCAAAACTGCAAAATTATCCAGAAAGCTAGAGATTTGCTGAGGACTGGGAATGGCCGATCCAAGTTGAAGTTGGGTCCTGATTGATGGATAGGTCCCCTGAACAAAAGAGGACTGGACTGGGATGGTCCTGAGGATTGGAACGGGCACCGGAAGGATCGGAGCCCCCTGGGAGCCTCATAACTGGCGATGAATGTGATAAATACTGAGAGCCGGTATAAGAGATGAGATATTCTTGATAACCAGAAATTTTGCCAAGGCTGGGAGGTCGCCCACCGTCATCTCGGCGGCGGCCACCCCAACGGGGACATTCCGTCCTGCGACGACCACCCAAGCTGCCACGGCTGTCCCGTTGGCATCGCCACAGCTGTCCCAGCAGCTATGGTCGCTCAAGCGATGGCGAAGCAGACAAAAACAATTTTGGTGACCACAGTTGTTTTTGGGACTTCTACTGCCTCCATGTACATTCGACGCGGCATACAGCCTGGAATTCGGGCCTGGTGGAGTGTCGCTGCACTTGAACGTCCCTATTTATTTATTTATTTATTTAACAATACATGCCCTCCACTTGCAGTGGCTGTTACGGACAGCCTGGGACAGCTTACACTGCGCCGCACTACAGATAGGCGTGCGGTGTAGAATATCAGGCGGTTGTGTGACAAGGCGTCGCACGATGCGCATTCCAATCGTTAGAGGAGCAAGCGATTCTAGAAATGTCGCACAGGTGGTTCACGAAGTGCGCTGTGCATGTTTTGCTTGCAGCTCGCTGTGAGACCGCCGGTTGTGTGGAGCCGTGAACGTGGTGACACTGCCAGTGATGAATGGTTGGACCCGATCACCCCACCATAAAACGAACAAGTCAGCTGGTGGTGTAACAAGCACGCCGTGCTATATACGTATTTTTGGTGGTGGAGAGGTGACCGTGTTTGAGATTCCCACCTCCCGCTCCTCAGTCCTATTTCTAACAGAACGGTGCGCTGATGGAGGAATTTGACCTAAACCTTGTTGAACAGGGTCTGTTAACTGGACGTGAAATTTTCACCCAGCCATTTGGTTATTTCACCCAGACGTGTCATTGTCCCAATATTTTCATTAATATTGATAAATATGTCCCTATTCCAAGTACAGATGCCATGTTCACCGAGTTGCCTGCCCACTGACTGTGCCAGACTAATTTTACGTTGTAAGTTATTCCGACATGGGGTGGTGACTTGGTTGGGGAGATAATAAATAGTTGGAGTCAGTAGCTTTGTATAACGCCCGCTTCACTTCAATAAAAGGCGGATCAAGTTTTCGATTCGCTGGATTTCCGACCGTTTACGACCATCAGGCAATAAGCACGGGATTGACGCTCTTAAATATGCTTAGAAGTGCACTGCGTCCTGAAGCGGCCTCCACTCCGTCTCGTCTGCTCCGTTTCACTGTACCCGCAATGTGTGCAATGTGTCAATCGTCCTCTTCTCACCAGCAGCCGCCCGGCGCCTATCTTAGAATCGTTCCCCTATATTGTACTATATTCAGCATTTGTCTGTCCTGGGCTCCATGTAGTCGATGCGCCCTAAAGCCCAAATAATTAACTATCCTGGGCCTCGTGTCATGAAACGAAGAAAGGTATATATATATATATATATATATATATATATATATATATATATATATATATATATATATATATATATATATATATATATATATGTGTGTTGTATATATGTGTGTGTGTGTGTGTGTGTGCGTGTGCGTGTGCGTGTGTATGTATCAGGGATGCGGAGCCGGAACCGCCGGGCATTTTACTCTGAGCCGGAGTCGGAGCCGGAGCCGTCAAAAGCCGGGAGGCTCCGACTCAGGAAGAGGTGTAAATTAAACAATTAGCAAACGTGAAATTAACATATGCCTAGTATGGTATGGTATGACAACGCGTTTTTAAAAGCCAAAGTATTTAAATATGAGTAACATGTAAAAATATCATCAAATAATGGTAGAATAACCAATAACCATATTAATAACCTAGCTTCAGTAATCAATGCAATAGTTCCATGTTTAGTTTAGTTAAGTCCATTGCTTCCATCATCAACAGGTTGTTGTACCTTATTAGAGATGAGGTCAAACATTACAATTTACAGCAATGGTGTTCCTTAGACCGTTCACGGGGTAGGGAGTGTTATTGATTCCAGTTTCCCCTCTTCTGATTGCCCCAATACGACACGAAGGGAGCGTCAGTTTACGATGACATAACACCAAAAAGTGATTTGGGCGGGGGCGGGTGTTTATTTAAATATAGACACAGGGTTTATACGAGAAAGTTGCTTATAATTGTCTGAAGTTTGCGCCTCTGAATGGTTGTGGCTAACTTTTTTTTACATCCCCTAGCTCTTACTTAATGGATCGATCACGTTTGGGATGTACGGAGCCGGAGCCGGTACGTTTTGGCCGGAGCCGCAGCCGGAGCCGGAGCCGCCGGGATATTTTGCTCGGAGTCGGAGCCGGAGCCGTCCAATTTTTTTCCCGGCTCCGCATCCCTGGTGTATATACATGACAATGTGGGAAAGAGATGAGAGACAGGCTTATTGTCATCACTAATAATTCATCATCACTAACAACTAATCCCGAGAAATAAGAGTGACAAATGTGACCAAGTACCTGCACACACCGTGGATGGCAAACTAGACACTTCTCCAGTTCTGCACTCGCACTTCTCGGATCTGTTTGGTCCTCAAAAGATGACCACTCAAATTGCATCACCGCATATATGGCCTTTTAGTAGCATTTTTACAGGAAAAGCGTGCATTATCATTACCTATCCATTCAACGTACCATCGCATGGTCCTAGTATGCAGTTGTCACGAGCTTCTAGCCGCGTTCTGGGGCGTAAGCCATCTTCTTGATATCGTCTGCACCACAGCCTGACTGTTTTTCTGGATATAGCCAACTCTTGCTCTGCCGCATTCAGGGATAACCTTTGCTCGATCCCGCCGCGTCTCATGTCTTTACGCCCCCTTGAAGTTTCCCGCGGATGGCGAAAAGCGGCGCGGGATAGCACGCCGCAATTTTGTGCACCTTTTTCCACATGAATTTGGCACGTTGTGTGAACATTTTGAAGTCAGGTCATCTACGGTCAACGAGTTATTCGAGGTCAAGCCAGGTCACCTCCCAACAATTTTCAACAAGTCTTCACGCTTTAACGAATAAAGATATTTAAATGAACTTTCAGCGCTTGCTTATCATTTAGGATGCAACGAAGCGCAGCATGAACATTTTTTTCTCGTTTCTGATGACTTACTGGCTTTGCATATTCGCCCATTTGGGCTAAAATCGAAGGTTCTAGCGAAAGTTATCATTTCTTAAGAGCACATGTTGACTCAGAACAACGTTTTTCCCTCTGGGGAAAATTCGAATTAAAGAAAATCTAAAACTCAATTTTGAAAATGTCAAATGTAAATGATTATTTTTGTGTGGGGTAAAATTTTTAAGGTGATTGTCGATTTTGCCTTTCTTTTCCGATTCCAAATATTGTTTTTATATCTCCCCAAAGTGAACTCCCCAGAATCAAAAACATGCTAGTCGTGATCACATATGCCCCCTAGTGACGTCATTTATTTCGTGGATATAATTTTAGTGGCGGTTTCGGACCCTCGTCGATCGTTTTTGGATGACATTACTTTAGTTTTTGTGCAACCTTTGCTTTGAAATTAGAGGAGGTGGCGTAAAACGCCCCCTCCCCTAAGATGGGGTTATCAAGTAAACTACTCTTTTCGATATTCGAAGAGCCTGATCGCTACAGAGCGACACAGGTACACTGACCAGTCGTAAAATTCAGACCTGCGACGAAAGCTTGCTGCGAGCCGATCCCTACTCCGCCGCCAATATATAAATCCCGTAAAGACAAAGACATAAAAGATTTGTGCAACTATGAGCCACAAGGGCCCTTAGAAAGCACCTCGATCACCTCATATCATAAAACAAAGTTCCATGTCCCATTTTAAATATCATCGTTACCAGCTGTGTACGAATTGCGCTAATCGTGCCTCTCAAACGACTAAAAGTGCAGCCGAGAACCTACTACTACTAGTACGTGTCTCTGTTGCAACCCGGCAAGATCGTGGCAACCCAGGCGTTCCACCAGACCCAGGCACCGGCCCAGCTACTCTGCCGGCCCGTCGTGCACAGCCCAAGGCTGAGTATGGAGAACATGTGACGGGCTGGGGAACAAACGCGCGTAATGCCGTAAAGCGGCTGGTGTTACGTATATAGACTAGTCTATATACGAGGCGGGCGTCTATATGCGTAACGTCTATATCGGGCCGCCCGTTTTTGGTCCAAAGTCGCTCGCACCACGATCGACGCCACGTCAGCTAGCCAGTCAAAGCCTCACGAGTGAAATATCGCTAACGCCCGGTAGGCAGTCTGATCAATTACATAGCTGTGATGCGGTACAGTGCACGCATACATACAGGGAAGAGATGTGCAAGGTTTCTACTTTGCCTAATTAAGTATGCCGGAAATAGCGCCCATTCATCATACCCAAATGACTAGAATAGACACCCTTTTATAAATAAATAACAAAATTTTACATAATGATCTGGCGTGCAGCTGAGACCATTTGGGCCCGTGGAACAATACTTAGACAATGTTACCATAAGATCCCTCGTATTCGAGCTAGTCCCATTACCATTCGCCCTCAGTCCAGTTTCCCAGTCTGTATACCATCCACCTCCTTCAAGGCCGGATATTAACTAATTAAGTTTTTTCCTAAATCTAAGCCACATTTAAAAGTGCACAAATTAAGAAGCCAAGGGTCTGGTATACCTACGTAGCAGAACGCTGATACCAAAGCTCGTGCATTGATACGGTGAAGTGCACTCCATTTCACATTGCATTATTTCCGCCCTGCCTGGCTCTCACGCATCACACATTCATAATGCAAATCTTTATTGACGAAATAAACGCTCAAGTTCATTTTAAATTTCACAATTGGTGAAATTATCACTGATATACGGGCGTTACTTCCATGCTTGGTCAAATCCTCAAGCGCCTCAAAACTCCGGAATGGTGATCGGTAGTCTCGAGTCAGGAAAATCCGGACAACTGGATACACAATACGAATCAACAATACAAATACACGAATCAGGACAAGACGTAGTACACAAGTAGTATAGCGAACAACCCTGCATAGTAGTACACAAACAAAATATTACACATGTGATAAATATTGCATACCCTCTGAGCAAATCAAGTCATCGCCTGGGAATTTCATGTCTCCACCTCGGAAGCTCCAGGACACCGAAATCCTCGAGGCTTCAGTGTATCGCATGCCTCAAGCTCCAGTGATCAGCGGACGATGGCCCCGGCACGGCAGATAATTGGATCGCGTAAGGCACAAAGCGAACCTTGATATACACTGTCACCACTATATACCACAATACTCAGATATGCATGGGGGATTTGAACACCCCCGGGATTAGCGGACGAGGCCCGATAGGACAGGACCGCGTGGGGTCCAGATCGGACCTTGGTGTCCCCCCACGGTACAAAGTGGGTCTGGCTGGGTCAGTTGACCAAATTCTTACGCAGTTATATTTTCATAATATTGGCGATGGGGCGGGGGTTACGCATCCACGAAGCATATTCCCCAGACAATTGACCTTGGGGATTTGAAACTGTCTGAAGCAATGGGAGCTTCCAAACACTGGTACGAAGTGCAGGCGATTCTGAAGCAGACCATTTCAGATGAAGTATGTTTTCCCGTTTGAACAGACTGCATGCCGGGAGGCTACTTCGCAACATCCGCAATGGGAAGACAGCTCGCACCCGTAGACGGATTTTTTTGACATGCACAGTTGATGAATATATTGGCGAAGCATTCGCGGAGAAAATCAGAGAGTCATTCACAGCACTGTTCACAGCTCGTCGTGAGTCGCCTCCGGTAGTGGTGTTCGCCAGTTCTCCTGGATGTCGAGCTGTTGCCAGAACTGGACGCGCTCACTGAAGGCTGCCCGGTCGACAGCCGGCGCGAGGTTGAGTCGCATGTGCTCCTGGCGGTCGGCGGTGTAGATGGGCCAGCTGGGCATCGGCAGCACATCTGTACTCGGGTACCCCTGGTGCGCGAAACTGGCCCACAGCGAGGTCATGAATCGGATCAGCTTGTACTGCGCAGAGTCGGCCGCCACTGGCGGCATGAACATGGGCTTCAGCAGGTAGAGCAGGTCCTCGCCGTGCGGCACGCCTAGGTCGTCGTGGGTGTCGCGCCGGCCGACCAGCTTCTTCAGCAGCTGCAGCAGGTCCTGCCGACCGGGCCCCGCCTCGTCGAGCACGTACATGTAGACGGGCGTGTGCGCGGCGGCCAGCCGGGCCTCGCTCGTCACGCACGCGGTGAACAGGCGGTCGCTGAGCATGTCTGAGAGCGGCTGCAGGTTGTGCTCGCCGCAGTCGGCGTCGCCCACGTAGTGCTGGTGGATCCGCTCGGCAGTGGCCGGCGGGTCGGCGGTGACGCCCTCCAGCTGCAGGATGGAGCCGGCCCAGCGCGCCCACTCGCGGCCGCCGTACACGGACATCGCCTCCGGCTTGGCTCGCTGCATCCAGGCGAAGAAGGCGCCCTCGTTCTGGTTCAGGCCCATCAGCCAGGGCACGGCGCTGAAGCGGCCGTCGCGCAGCGCCACGTGCGGCTGCTCGGGCAGGAAGGGCATGCGCGACTCGCGATCCACACGCGGCTTGTAGAAGATCGGCAGCGTCATGCTGGGGTCTGCCTTCTGCATGGTGACGATGGCCCCGATGAGCTCCCTGGCCGGCTTCTGGCGAAGGCAGCCGACTATCTCGCGAGCGGTGCCGGACGGACATCCGACGAGCTCTGCCTGGCGCACTGCTGCCTCGCCCTGCGGCTTGCCGCTGGCGCCGAAGGTGCAGAAGGAAGCGCCCGACTGGCTGATGGCGCGCGCAAAGAGGCTGCGCGCGAGCGGACTGACGACCAGCAGGCCGACGCTGGAGCCGCCGGCCGACTCGCCGAAGATGGTGACGGCGTGCGGGTCGCCTCCGAACGCCGCCGCGTTGGCCTGCACCCACTCCAGCGCCAGCACCTGGTCGTGCAGGCCGTAGTTGCCGGGCGCGTTGGCGTCGCCGGTCGTCAGGAAGCCGAACGGGCCCAGTCGGTAGTTGAAGGTGATCAGCACCACCTGCTGGTCCATCAGGTAGTCGGGGCCGTACATGTCAGAGTCGCCAGAGCCGGCGACGAAGCCGCCGCCGTGGATGAACACCATGACGGGCAGCTCGGGCTGGTCGTCGTCGGTCGGCAGTTGCGGCGAGTACACGTTGACGAACAGGCAGTCCTCGGCGCCCTCGATGGCGTCGTGCGAGAACATGGCCACCTGCAGGCACTTGCTGCCGTGCACCTTGGCCTTGCGGACGCCCGGCCAGCCGGCGTGCGGCTGCGGCGCGCGGAACCGCATCGCTCCCAGCGGCGGCTCGGCGTACGGGATGCCTGCGGCCAACAACACCAGTCATCCGGACGGCCTGCAAGTAGACGCTCATGCGTTGCCTACACGCGGTCTACGCCGCCCGACACTAAGCTCTGCAGGCGGCTGTGGAACATGGTCGCGAGAACATGGCAATTTGGCTCGACCCAAACCGCCGCTCACCCTAGACCGCACTTCCATTCCTTGAGGCATGATTGACATCTGCGATCCCTGGCCATTTATAACGGGTGGATCAATGTGGTGATTTTGTTCACTTTGATCAGAAAACACATTACCGCACAACCGCGGCATTTGATGCGCTCTAAAAATCGGAGGGTATCTAATTTGGACATTTCCTGTTCAGCATCCCCCATTATGGGTAAATAGTCGCTTATCAATTACATGTTCTGGAACCATATGAATTATTCACGCAGACTTCAAATTAATGGTATGGGACCTCTGCACTGGAGGCGGTTCTAGCTTGCGTTTCTGTACAGTATACTGTCAGTAAACATGCTGGAGAAAAAGTTGACCTTTGAACGAGAAGTAGGTGCTGCCGAGGAATGACTTGAGAGTAGAGCCCACCACGTCACCGGACTTTGTAGAGACACGCGGGTCGGCGGCACTCGCGGCGCAGCAGATGGCGCACAGAGCGGCCGGCAGCAGCAGGGCGAGCGCAGCCATGGCGGCACACCTGAAACACACCGGATCGTCGATACACAACGTTCCCGGATTACAGACAGATTCAGACGAGGACGAAGAGGAAATATCCTCTGAGTGTGTCAACAAGCAATTGCAATATCTGACTTCTCTAGTTAGGTATTAGAGGAACGGCATCTCGAATTATAATGCATATTCATACAGCATTTGCGCTGGATCGAAATTTGTACCTGTGTCGAATCCAACTTGCACAAAACGTGCTGAGTCATGCCAGCTTTCAAATACACTTTTTGATGAAAAACAGGTCATGTCGCTTATTACATAGACAGCGTGGCGGGCCGACAGCCGCGCATGGCTCGGGTTAGCATGTTTCGTTTCGTTTTCCATCACATGCGGGCATCAAGGCATATTTTGCAGGTCGAGGCACAATATCAACATTAATTCGCACGAGCACATGGCGCTAATCGCCCACCTCCAGATTCACACCCGCCAAGTCACTCACCTGTAACGTCCGTGCTACCACACGAACAGCGCACCACTGCAACGCTGGAGAACCGGCCGAACCCACACCACCACCGCCGGGCGCCGGGGGCGAGGTGCTGGGCTCGGGCCAGCGGCGCCGCTCTCGGCGGTGGCCCGGCCTCCGCCCTGCAGGCGGCCAGCCGCCGGTGACGTCACTGATACAGCGTCCGGCGCAGTGGCGTAGCCAGTCCGCTCCGGTGGGGGGCTGGCCGCGCCGCACGGTAGTCCTCGGCTGGGCAGTGTCCAGCAGCGTTGCCACTCAAAGATGTTGGTCACTATCCGACATGATATCAGCGCTGAACCTCAAGGACGTTGGGTACTTGGCGTGCAGGTAGCTCCAAAAGAAGCCCAATGATTGATCTGCATCACGTCGTTTAGCGCATCACTATCCAGTTCTGAGCAAAAGTTGGGAGAGTCAACCTGAAAACTCGTCCTCTCACTGCAATGTGTAGCAAATTCTACGCTTTGCGGGGTCTAGATGGAATTGTTGCGTACCCGGCATGATATCAGCGCTGCCACTCAGGGATGTTGGGTCCTGCCCGGCACGGTATCAGCGCTGCCACTCAGGGATGTTGGGTCCTGCCCGGCACGGTATCAGCGCGCCACTATTTCCCCCCCACTATCAGCGCTGCCACTCAGGGATGTTGGGTCCTGCCCGGCACGGTATCAGCGCTGCCACTCAGGGATGTTGGGTCCTGCCCGGCACGGTATCAGCGCTGCCACTCAGGGATGTTGGGTCCTGCCCGGCACGGTATCAGCGCTGCCACTCAGGGATGTTGGGTCCTGCCCGGCACGGTATCAGCGCTGCCTATGTGGACGCATCACGATCACATACAAGTAGGCGTTCACGGCATCTGCAACCGACGATGGAACACCGCTGGTGGTGCAGAGCAGCTGTTCGAACGTCAGCTGGGCGGGGGACAGGGGTGGGGGTTGGCAAGGACGGTGCAACGATCTGTGGAATGGGTGCCCAGATCAGGGATCTGGTTGCTGACGCGGTGGGCGCCAAGCCGCCCTTGTCCGGCGTTCCAGGACAGGCAGCCACGCAAATAGCACACCACAGTTTCAGATTTGTATGAATTTTGTTCCAGGGGTAGTCCTTGGCTGGGATGTCAGGCAGTCGATGGTCAGCTTAACCTCACCAACAGGGTTTTGGATAAAGCGACCAGATTTGTGTACAATTAACCACGCTTTGCCACTGGAAGCCATTGGAAATAGCACACAACTGACCACAAGGATACAGCTTAGCATAAAGCTAGAGATGGATCGGGATGTGCGAACTAGCTGATTTGCGTTATTTCTGCTATAAAGAAGACACGTGCTCATCGTTGTCCATAATGATGATAATTGTCCTATTGAACAGTGATCAAGGACGATTGGTGTTCCATGCCGACATGTTTCCGCAAGAGCTACCATGCGACGGAATTGTAATGGTAAATGATTTCATACGTTCATAAAGATATGTATGTATTGAGCAGCGCAGCATAATAGTGAGTATTGATATACGTTGCTGAAGACTCTATGGAGGGCACATACACCTCGTTTCCCTAGTGCACACTCCACACCTCGCATCAAACTCCTCATCACAAGTTAATTTTTCTGGGTTCACTAAGGCTCGGGGGTGGTAAAGCACTAACGCCTAGCTGGGAGAGACGGAGAGGAGAGGGCTTGGATGACAGAAGCTGTCATTCACAAACTGTCAGTGCTTGTTAGAGTTTAGTGAATACAGGTTACTGCACAATGGGATCTAAATGGCGCAATCGCAACGTTTTATTGCAGTGATCCATTGAAGGTTCACAAAAAGAAGCGATTCGTTCGTGCCAGCGATGGGAAAGCTGATTAACAGGCATGTCGTAATTGCACTAAGATTCTTTACCGGGAAGGCCACGAGCCAAACCACCGAGAATGCAGCAAAGCCGCCACAGGCTTGTCGTCACACACGGAAGAAAATGCAAGCACGAGCCTTCGTGGATCAAATTCGCTCAAGCGGGCACGTCACGGTCACCTCCAGAGAGGACATAGCAACTGCTGGCGTTGCAGATGCTTCACCGCTTTTGGATGAAACTCCAATGAGAACCGGTAAGCTTTAACACGTGTCATTCGTGATGCTAACTAACAAGTTATGTTTATGCATACTTTATTCGAATATATGTGTGCAACATTACTTATTTAGATCAATTAATGGGAATATACAGATAGTGTAAAACATGTTTCTTAAGCACCGCGAAGTGTCATCAACTATTTAACACTCGCATGTCCGGAGGTCCGCGCCAACTTCGCATGTCGTGGGGGGAAGATGTCTGCCCCCCTAAGATCTCTAGAAGTATGCTGGCTGGCGACAAACGGAAAACAGCGTTGGATGGCTGGTGACGGGCTCTATCGAAAGTGTTTCGGTCATTTTCGCTCAGGTCAACATTCAGGTCACTGGGTCATCATAGGTCAAATTCGACCAGAGCAGGTGAGACTCAGATATTAGCACATATATCAGGACCTGTAACAGATAGAAACAAACGGCGAACGCTATTCGACAGTCCTTGAAATGCGCTACCGACAATAGGCGGTGTAATTTAAGGTCACGTCAACCGAAACTCAAGTCAAGGTCATGAATTTATGACCTCAGGTCAAGGTCATCAAGAAGCCTAGGAAGGTCATGTAATGTATCAATCGACACGTTTTGGCGATGCAAGCACAATGACGGTAATGTCAGCCTTCTAGCTCAATGCAGTGCGATGTAATGCGCAGAAATGTGTAGTGATCTCAGGAACCTCAGATGACCTTGGTGAGGTCACTGAGCAAAAATGTCAGCGGTAACATTGAGCATAGCTTCCATCTACATGCCACAACTGTTGTGAGATCATTCCAATGCTTCGTGCCGTATTGGGGCAATCAGAAGAGGGGAGACTGGAATCAACAACACTCCCTACCCCGTGAACGGTCTAAGGAACACCATTATTGTAAATTGTAATGTTTGACCTCATCTCTAATAAGGTACAACAACCCGCTGATGATGGAAACAATGAACTTAACTAAACTAAACATGGAACTATTGCATTGATTACTGAGGCTAGGTCATCAAGCAAATATGTGACCAGGAAACATTTGTATATTTTACCATAGCCCTATAATAGGGAAGCCATGGCCGCGACCTGACCTAAGGTCAATGCTACGAAAAAAAACGATATACATATTATGGTCCCTGATGAGATCATGACGTGTTATAAGTTTGAAATCAATCGCCCAATTATTGTGAAAGTTATGCCACCTAGAACTCCGAGTGTAGTTGGGTCACTTCGCCTGACCTGGTGACCTGACCTGAGATGACCCAGGATCAAAAATGTATGAGGATATGCGGAAAAGACCAATGAACAGCTATCGAGGTTTGGCCTTGCTAACCCGATTAGTTTGGCGGCAAATGAGGAAAAACCGGAGGGGGCAGATATATGCCCCCGGACGTGCGCGGGTTAAAAGAACATAAAGATTCACAACGTTTTGATATGTTTCCTTCTCCACAGAAGTGTATATTGCTCTGAAATAGACGGGAACATTTCTAAACGCAAGAGTTTTCGTTCATGAAAAAGGGTTCGAAAATCAGTACCAATTCGTTTGACAGACGCCTGGCTGGGCGGGGACGGGACGAGTGTGACACGGCGCCGACAAGGCCACGGGTTT
This sequence comes from Imbricaverruca yamaguchii, assembly GCA_034440575.1. Classification (NCBI taxonomy): domain Eukaryota; kingdom Metazoa; phylum Arthropoda; class Thecostraca; family Neoverrucidae; genus Imbricaverruca; species Imbricaverruca yamaguchii. Next base: position 2,751,004 of record JAOTOL010001636.1, on the reverse strand, counting down.
GCTTTATCTTTCACTCATTAACTCATTTACTTATGCACTCAGTCCACTGTCATTCTTCTCTTGTGTAGAAGACAACATTTTTAGAGCGCAATCGTGATAAATAAAGCGTTAGGATTCAGATAAGCGCTTGGGGACCAGTTGATAGCTACCCTGGTGTAGAAAGCAATGTTTTTAGAGTGCAATTGTGATGAATAAAACGTCAAGTTTCAAATACGTGCTTGAGGAGCATTTAACATTCAACTTTTTTTTGTAGAAGACAACATTTTTAGAGCGAAATTGTGATGAACACACGCTATGTTTTGGAAAGCGTAACACCCTACCGCCGGAATTGTGAACTATTGCTTAACCAGCGACGAACTTTGGAAAGGAATTCGAGCTGTTTGAAACCAGCTGATTCCTATGCATTGCAAGCGCCCGACGGACTCTGTTCCCAGACGAGTGCAGGAGGTACCTGGCTGTAGTACCCAGTCAGTCTGATCGGGGCCAGTTATCATGCACTGATCGCATCGCAATGCAGCCTTGCACTAAGTGCCACAGCATGCTATCAACCCGGCGGTGGAGGAGCCACTGAGCGCGGAGCAGGCAGACCCGCACTCAGGCAAACACGACTCGAGCGTCCCGGGCGAAGGAAGACTTAATGTTTTACCGAATTACCCAACTACCAGAGCGTAAAACGAGAATTAATTGCATACTCACGCCAAAGAGCCATGCGCTTCGTCGCGGAAAATGTTATTATGGTATCTTATGTAGTGATAGAGATGCGGGACAAGACGGTTTGACGTCGATCAGTATATGGTACTATTACTTTTAGGAGCGCCGTCCCCCAGAGACGCAAAACATTCTTCGAAGGTCTGAAAAAAATACAGGAAATGTTAGAGGCTGCAACATGCTATACATCGAGTTGCATTGTTTTGAAGAAACTGCCAAACAAAAGTGGAGCAAATATAACCGGATTCGAACAAATAGGGGTATACCTTTAGAAAATCATGTCATCGTTGATACGTACTCGTATCAACGAACGTACGTACGTAATCATACGTACTCTGAAAACGACTCTCCACCCATGTGTTCCACTGAAACCCACAACGTTTTTTAAAGCGATCGAATTTGTGAAAAATTGCACACTTTTTGCCAAGCTTCTTTGAAGGAACTTTCAATATCTTCGTGATCAATGGTCGATTACAAAAGGAATTTATCTGTAAATAGAAGGCGCTGTCGCAAAGTTCGACCATTCTAATGTGAAACATTTAAAATATCTTTCAAGTTTAACCTTGTACCTTGTTTTGGGGTCAAATTTTCAGAATGTAGCCAGTGATCCATATGAAACCTTCCAACAGGTAAGATGTTCACCAATATGTTCTATTTTAATACCAACCGAGAAAAAGTATTACTATTTTATGTCCGGTGATATATACACCAACTCGAGTTTATGATATTTCGACCGAAAACGCCTTCGTCGGTCATTATTGTCCTGGACAAGTTGGACATAGCATACAACTTACCACATGAATACAGCTTAGGCGTCAGATGGATAGGGTGTGTGAACCAGCTGATATCCATCATTTCTGCTATAAATAAAATGTCATCTGTGCTCATCATTGTACATAATGATAATAATTATCCTATTGAATAGTGATCAAAGATGCTGAATATTTCATCCCGACAGGTTTCGGCAAAATCCACCATGCGACTGAATTGTGATGGAAAATGATTTCATACGTTCATAAAAATATGTATGTATTGATCATCTAATAGTAAGTCGACAAAGGTGCCCCTTTTGCCGATTTGCCGACCCAGCCATCATCCACTGAAAATAGGACAAAAACTATATTTTGATGGTATCAAACATACTAACAATATAATCCTACACCACCATATATTAAGTGATGGGTAGCCATCCTCACAATTTTAGCATAAAAAGAGACTGATAAGGATATATATATATATATATATATATATATATATATATATAATGTGTGTGTGTGTGTGTGTGTGTGTGTGTGTGTGTGTGTGTGTGTGTGTGTGTGTGCGTGCGTGCGTGCGTGCGTGCGTGCGTGCGTGCGTGCGTGCGTGCGTGCGTGCGTGCGTGCGTGCGTGCGTGCGTGCGTGCGTGCGTGCGTGCGTGCGTGCGTGCGTGCGTGCGTGCGTGCGTGCGTGCGTGCGTGCGTGCGTGCGTGCGTGCGTGCGTGCGTGCGTGCGTGCGTGCGTGTGTGCATGTGTGTGTGTGTACGCCGGCTAATGCTGTTAATTGCTGATGGTCTGTATCGGCCTGCAGCCCTTCTCGGAACGTCAGCTTGAATAGAGCAAACGATACATGCGCTAAATGGCAACATCCATGGATTGCACCTTCGTGCATTGATCACAATATTCAAGGTATGTATGTCAATAAGCATTTTATTTCCGCTGCATCTGAGTAACAAGGTTAAGACAGACTTTCTTCACCAACAGGGTAGTAGAACACTGGAACCAGCTGTCAGAAACCATTGTCAGTAGCAGCACATTGAACATCTTTAACAACAGTATAGACAATCATTATAAGAATAGAGGGCTTTCTTTTAAGTATTACAGGGAGGACTGATTGACAGATTTGGTGGGCAACTGGTTGAGTGTACAGAGTGCATCCAAGAAGGGCCCTTGTGGCTCATAGTTGCACTCATATTTTATGTCTTTATGTCTTTGTGAGTAGGCACGATTCGGCGGTAGCCGTTTGGACGTAGCGGGTGGCGTGTCCGAGCGCTTGATGTCATACGCACATGCTGGGCTGCAGCCGGCTCTGTTTACAGGAGTCTGCCGGGCCTGGTCGCGCGGCCGTCCAGAGCCTCGCCGCCGGCCACACCGGCAGACTTCGGCCGACACCGCCGGGAGGCAGCCGTCCGACAGCGTGTACAGGGTCAGCCGCCCGACAGTGAGTACAGGGTCAGCCGTCCGACAGTGAGTACAGGGTCAGCCGTCCGACAGTAAGGGTCAGCCGCCGACAGTGATACAGGGTCAGCCGACCGACAGTGAGTACAGGGTCAGCCGCCCGACAGTAGGAGTGAGTACAGGGTCAGCCGACCGACAGATGGTCAGCCGTCCGACAGTGAGTACAGGGTCAGCCGCCCGACAGTGAGTACAGGGTCAGCCGTCCGACAGTGAGTACAGGGTCAGCCGTCCGACAGAGAGTACAGGGTCAGCCGCCCGACAGTGAGTACAGGGTCAGCCGTCCGACAGTGAGTACAGGGTCAGCCGACCGACAGAGAGTACAGGGTCAGCCGTCCGACAGTGAGTACAGGGTCAGCCGTCCGACAGTGAGTACAGGGTCAGCCGCCCGACAGTGAGTACAGGGTCAGCCGCCCGACAGCGAGTACAAGGTCAGCCGTCCGACAGTGAGTACAAGGTCAGCCGTCCGACAGTGAGCACAAGGTCAACAGGTCAGCGACGAGGTAAGCCACTGGCAAAGAGCACAGGATCAGCCGCTCGACAGCGAGTACAAGGTCAGCAGGTCAGCGGCGAGGCAAGCCACCGGCAGTGAGTACCGGGTCAGCAGTAGGCAGTGAGTACCGGTCAGCGGCTAGGTCAGCGACGAACTGAGGAACTGGCAGCCACCTGGTGACTGTGTCATCACTCACCGGCTCTGCCGACTGTGCAATACTGCTCACGCAAACTCGATAGTATCCGGTTCCGTCGTGACCTGTCGATTGCACAACACTACCACTGTGCAACACTGCTCACGCAAACTCGATAGTATCCGGTTCCACCATGACCTGTCGATTGCACAACACTACCCGCGCAAACTCGCTAGTATTTGGTTCCGTCGTGACAGCCGACACGTTTTCCACAGAGAGGCTGCAAGAGGGGAGTCCCTCCTAGTGCGCTGCTGTGTGCTGTTTTCAGTGTACAGCCGAGGCCTGTGCGCCTCGCCTATCTCCACCACGTCTACCTGTCGACTACGGCTATCGGTAGCAGTTCATGCCGGATGTCACTGTTCAGCGCTGTGCTCCAGCGAACTGACAGCAGCCACGCAGTAACCCGACCTGGGGAGCTCAGATCGCGCCCTGACGACATTACCACTTGACCAACAGCTGGTTGGCTGTCCCTGAGTCGCTGCTGGCCGGGCCGGCTCCGACGCAGTTCCGCTATGAAACACTTTCTTTGAACAAAAGATGCACGACTTTGGAAAAGGAGTTCGTCACAAGAGTTTGTAGGAAAGGAAGATTGAAAGCTTTGAGACCACCGTAAAAAGCAATAGTCTTTGACTAAAATATCGGCTTCACCATGCATAAAACACCTGTGCGTGGTTGAACATAATTTATGTTATTAACAGAAAATGCACACCTTTAATTTTCTTCTTCTCCAGTAAGTGAATCGGGTAGGTCTCAGTTCTAAATACCTCTGAATGAAGCAATTCTGACTTGAAACGTTGCAGCCAAATGTTAGCAAGTTTTCAGAAACATGACGGTCGAGCCAGACCGGGCCGTACCGTTCATATGCACCTTTGTCGTATATGCACAAGAGCAGATTTCCTCCAGTCTTACCTTCGCTGGTAGAAATTCCTGACCTTCCTCCACTGTCTGATCGGTGCATACGTGAGAAGAGGACTAACAGGTATCGCCTCTCTACACGCCCAATTTTCAGAAGAGTCGTTGCTGGAGTGTCAAGCTGCTAATCAGATGAAACTGGCTACGGGAATGAATTGCTTGTGTCGTACAGACGGATATCTAGCCATGATTTGTTGTATATTTTTACCTGTACCTGCCCAGAGACCATGACTGTCCTTGGAACGACTTTAAGCACTGCTATGCTATATCTCTCAGCTGGCCGAATTTCTCCCGGGCAAGTCCTGATTCACACCACCAAAAATATCTCACCACCATTAAAGCTCACCACAATGCAGAACAACTCGCAGATCGAAGTCCCGACAATAATCCGATAGACATACTGTTGTACTGGGCGGCCGCGGACTTGTACAACAGCCGCTGGTGCGGACGCCAGGCCGCTTGACACGGTGCCTCCCGCGGTCGCAATGTTTACCCAGTGTCAGACACGCTCTTCACTGCTGCACAACGAGCTCATCGGAACGCTGTCAACCTCCCTGACCTGGTGACGTGGGACCGCCGGACGACATTACAGGGGTCTCCGGCCAGGCAATGTGGATCCTTAGTGAGCTCTAGGCGTCTCTTGTCAAGCCTCCTGACGTGCAACCTCCACGCAACGTGAGGGAGCTTCCTCTCGAGTTTTGAAGGCTTTCCACGAGCTCTGTGATCCTTCTGTCACGACTATTTGACCTGGTCGCATAATGGGCGCTTTATGATCACCATGGTCGATGCACCCTAAAGCCCAAATAACTCACTAACTGACCTGGTGCCTCCACCTGAGCCTCCAGGTGGCGTTCGGGTATGCTGATGCTGCGAAAACGTGCCATGTCGAAAATCATGATCGGCCTCTTTCCGTGTGTCGGGGTCTTTTGCGATCTCTGTGGCGTCCGTCACGGCCATTGGACCTCCTTGTTTGGAACCTCGTGACCTTTATGGGCGTGTTGCTAAAACCGATGGTCCTCTCGGCCATGGACGACCTGCATTCACCTGAGGTCCAGCACCTGGTAATAATGATGGGCCGCCGTAAAGCATGATGGACTTTTTACGCTTTGGGCCCGCTGCAGTATCAGGGGGTGCGAAAAGGCACGCTTTCACAGCAGATGCGCCTGCTGTAGCGTTGCAGTCGGAGTTGGTCACTGGTGCGAAGCGGCGTGTTTGCATACACGAACGCGTTTCAACTGCGTTGGTAAATTGACAGGAATCTGGTGTAAGACTGAAGCGAGTTCACTCTTAATAAACACTGTTCTATGTTTGGACTTCGGCGCGCCAAGGTCACTGATCCGGCCGGCTCTCTTCAGTGTAGGTTGTGGCAGCTCGAGACCACACTGACCTGCCCGCCTGTCTTCAGTATAGGTCGGTACAGCTCGAGCTCACACTGACCCGGCCTCCTCTTCAGTATAGGTCGGCAAAGTTAGAACTCACACTGACACGACCGGCTGTCTCCAGTGTAGGACGGTACAGTTTGAGCTCACACTGACCCGGCAGGCTGTCTTCAGTGTAGGTCGTGGCAGCTCGAGCTCACACTGACCCGGCAGGCTGTCTTCAGTGTAGGTCGTGGCAGCTCGAGCTCACACTGACCCGGCAGGCTGCTCTTCAGTGTAGGTCGGTACAGCAGCTAACTATGAGCTCACACTGACCCGGCCTCCTCTTCAGTATAGGTCGGTACAGCTCGAGCTTACACTGACCCGGCCGGCTGTCTTCAGTATAGGTCGGTACAGCTCCAAGGCTAACACTGACCCGGCAGGCTGTCTTCAGTGTAGGTCGTGGCAGCTCGAGCTGACACTGATTCGGCCGCCTGTCTTCAGCGTAAGTCGGTACAGCTCCAGCTAACACTGACCCGGCCGGCTGTCTTCAGTGTAGGCCAGGGAAACTCGAGCTCACACTGACCCTTGTATTCTTTCACGACGCATTCAACCGCTGGGTCATACAGCGTCGCCAACCTCTCGCGCCGATTGGTCGCGGGCGGACTCGGTAAATGTCGTCGGTTGTGAGATTTGAACCCACATTCTTGCAATCAAGAGTCCGATGATCTACCAACCGAGCTACCACGACCCCTCACACTGATACGGCCGCCTATCTTCAGTGCAGGTCGGCACAGCTCGAGCTCATCAATTGCCAGGATCCGCAATTGAATCATAACTTCATCCAAATGCTGCTGCGGTCATACCGGAGCGACTTTCACATCGGACAGCGCTTATTGTACAGAGTACAGATCTGGACCCCGCGGTCACTCGGTTCAAGAAACCATATCGCATTTACGTCTGAGATTCTTGCATCATGCTGAACAGAGAACCCACTATTGAAGTTAGTGGTTACAATTTGGCGTGGACGCGTTGGACAATGAGCACTAATCCGGCTCAGCCTTAATCGGTTGTAGCTATGGGTGAAGGAGTGTGAACATTATTGATGAGATCAAATGCATGGAGGCAATTAATTATGCCAAGTTGGTTGGTTGGGCCCATATAAGATTAAATGAATAGATAAATTAGTATTTACATGAAAAGCCGTTATGAAGACATTATTAATGTTCAAAAACGTGATGGACGTCTGGTGCCGAGCAGGGTCTGCGGCTGTATAAACGCCGGGATAGATTCGCGGAGAGTATATTGCTTGCTAGTTTGCTCTTATCTATCTTACTTTGTTTTGCTTTGTTTTACTTCTTCGGGAGTTACACGTATATGTAGGACCCGGGCTTATCGAGTTTCTGAACGCACTAATCATAGTCTGAGTATTAGTGGAATGTAGTGTCTGAAAACATGAGTTGTGTACATCTATATTTCAATATGCTCTGGTTCACTGCGGATCAAAATCGGTGGAATGCGATGCTTCTTTGCTCCGGTTGAATGCCTCGTGCATTGACCAGTGCGATGTTTCAGATGAGACAATTGGTTCTTCTCAGTCTGCTTCTGCATGCGGTCTACCCGCAAGACATTACCGACGACGAGTTCATCGGCGCTCTGCTGGGAGACGCCGACATCACCCCTTCTTCAACAGATCCGCAGAACTCTCTCTCCGATGCCGACCTGAACAAGCCCAAGTGCAACAATGTCAACGACACGGCCGCTCTGAGCGACGACGCGTTCCTCGAGGCGCTGATGGGCGGCTGCGAGCCGAGCGAGCTGCAGGAGGTCGCGCGCTGCGAGCGCGACGAGTTCGTCTGCGCGCCCTACTTCCACTGCGCGGAGGAGAACATCGTCAGCGACCAGCTGGGCACGTTCGACATCCGCATCGGCCTGCAGCAGTTCGAGGAGGACTTCAGCGCGCTGACGCACTCGGAGTGCGCGCGGTTCGGCGACGTGTGCTGCACGGAGCCGCTGGAGCCGCCGCCGACCACGCCGCCGCCGTACGAGCCGCGCTGCGGCCGCCGCCGGAGCGACGGCATCGGCGCCCGCATCGTCGGCTTCAACGAGAGCGAGTCGCAGTTCGGCGAGTTCCCGTGGATGGCGGCCGTGCTGCGGCGCGCCGAGGTGGACGGCGCCGAGCAGCTGTTCTTCGAGTGCGGCGGCTCGCTGGTGCACCCGCAAGTGGTGCTGACGGCCGCGCACTGCGTCAGCGCCTACGTGGGCGTCGACACCCGCCTGCTGGTGCGGCTCGGCGAGTGGGACACGCAGCGCGAGACCGAGCTGCTGCCGCACGTGGACGTCGACGTCAGCAGCATGGTGATACACCCCAAGTTCTCCGAGAGCTCGCTGCGCGACGACGTGGCGCTGCTGCTGCTGGCCCAGCCGGTGCTGCTGCGCCGGCACATCGACACGCTCTGCCTGCCCGACCGGCGGGTCGACTTCGACGGCGCCGAGTGCGTCGCCAGCGGCTGGGGCAAGAGCGCCTTCGTGGGCGGCCTCTTCCAGACGGTGCTGAAGGCGGTCGAGCTGCCGCACGTGCCGCGCGCCGCCTGCCAGCGCGCGCTGCGCAAGACCCGGCTGCGCAAGTACTTCCGGCTGGACCGGTCGTTCACGTGCGCCGGCGGCGCCGGCCAGGACACGTGCACCGGCGACGGCGGCTCGCCGCTGGCGTGTCGCGACCCGCTGCAGCCCGACGTCTGGTCGCAGGTGGGCGTCGTGTCGTGGGGCGTCGGGTGCGGCGAGCAGGGCGTGCCCGGCGTCTACGCAGACGTGCGGCGCCACATCAGCTGGATCGGCAAGTGGACGGAGCGCGTCGAGCGGCAGCAGCGAGAGCGCGAGCGTCAGGAGGCCCAGACTTTGCCGCTGTAGCGGAGCGGCGGCTCCCAACCGCAAACTCGACTCGCGCGCTCGGCTAAGCCTGTCTCGAAATAACCGGTAGCTTCACGGCGCAACGTGAGCGACTGTCGCAAGGCTTCCGGGATTAATCGCCGAACGGCATCATTTGATGCTGACCTATACCCCTTTGATGAAGGACAATAAATGAGCATACAAGACAACGAAGATGAATGATTGCATAATCAGCGTCGGCTATGCATGTCTCCTGTGATTACTGGTGCAATGAATCATCAAATCTTGTATAATTTCGGAGTCACGCATACTGCATGCGCAATCTTTATAACAGTGATGTGCCGAAAGAGGAGGGGAGTAAAATCATTTAAAGGGAAAGGGAAAGGCCAGGGGATGGGGCCCTCAAGAATATGTCGCCCCCAAATCGCTCTGGGGCTAAAAAGTATATCGTCGGGACCGAAAAAATAGCAGACAAATTCAGACTGATTTAATAGAAATTTATGCTCAATAAGGATGCTGATTGGGAACATTTCGTGACCCGGGGGCTACAGTTTTATTTTGTGTGGGCAAAGATTAGCATTGGGTGGAACATGGCCCTTCATTTCAAACCTACGCTCGTTAACACCCATGCTTGTAGGCTGCCTCCCAGGTAAATCTGAAGTTCGTACGTGCAGCTATCGTAAATCATTAAGCACAGCTCTACCATACGACTATCGACGTCACACCAGCCAAATTTGGTCTGGTGCGATCTGGTCTCATTCGATCTGGTCTGATGCAATCTAGTCTGGTGCAATCTGGTCCGGTCGGGTCTGATCTGGTCGGATACGATCTGGTCAGATCTGACCTGGTCTGGTCTGGTTCTGGTCCCGCATCTGGTCGGTCTGGTCGATCGGCCTGCTGGTCTGGTCGGTCTGGTCGGTCTGGTTGTCTGGTCTGGTCTGGTGTGATCTGGTCTGGTCTGATCTGGTCTGGTCGGGTCTGATCCGATCTGGTCCGCTATGACCTGGTCTGGTCTGGTCTGGTCTGGTCTGGTGTGATCTGGTCTTGTCTGATCTGGTCTGGTCCGACACCAGCCTCCGGCCTCCAGTTGGTAGTTGGTGCACGCTTAACAAAGGCCAAAGCTGTCTTTTATGACACATAAATTTGTGTCCTAAGTCAAGAGGGATCGAAATCACCTCGAAGAGCGATTACATGCAGCATAGCCCAACCCAGGGGGTCCGCTGGTCCCACGGCCCCACCAGACTGTCTAAAATTAGAGAAAATCTTACTTTCGTGCAATTGTCCAAAATTGTGCGAAAAAGGTTTTCACCACCGTTAACACTCCGTGAACAAAGTAGTTCTGACTGCATCCCTGATCACATTATATATCAGATGCAGGAAGACGTGGAGCGGTGCCGCCCCTGAAGAGGCAGAGCGAGGGAGCAGGGTGAGAAACCACGCGTCCACGTCCGAGTGACAGTGAGAGACCACACGTTCACGTCCGAGTGACAGTGACCACACGTCCACGTCCGAGTGACAATGAGAGACCACACGTCCACGTCCGAGTGACAATGAGAGACCACACGTCCACGTCCGAGTGACAATGAGAGACCACACGTCCACGTCCGAGTGACAATGAGAGACCACACGTCCACGTCCGAGTGACAATGAGAGACCACGCGTCCACGTCCGAGTGACAGTGACCACACGTCCACGTCCGAGTGACAATGAGAGACCACACGTTGGCGCAGACCCAGCGGATGATCTCGGTAAATGGGGCTGCTGGCGCATAGCCCACGCCAAAGCGCCTCATCCATGTTCTGACATACACAGTTCGTTCCACACCTCAGATTAGCTCGAGCTGCTCGTTCGGATCGGACCGGTTTGATAGGACCAGTCGACCGGGCCGATCAGGCAGCCGGAGCTCAGCAGAGCTGAGAGGAGACGGTGGCTTGTGGACTAACGGCCAAGTGGAACCCGGCTCCACATCGTGAAAGAACGGCAGCACTGGATTCGAGGTGCTCAAACTATGAGGGATTGGAGTAGCACTAGACCCTGGGTGCTCAGACGTCGTGGGATTTGTACAGCACTGGACTCTGAGTGCTTAGACGCCGACGGATTTGAGGAGCACTGGACTCGTGGTGCTCAGACTCCGTGGGATTGGAGTAGCTTCTCAGCTTCGTGTGGGCTTCTCTGTGTTTGCGCATGTGTGTGCAGTGCGTCGCATTTGATCATACCATGGAGTTGTGCACCCAATTAGCGGCTCTGCTTAACAATGTGGGCGGTCATGCACGTGCGTGCTTTGTTTGGAAGCAATACAGCTCGACCAAAACAATTGAAAATTACCATTGTTCAGCATTCGTAGTCCAAAGGCTTGTTCGCCTGCAATGGTCTAGGTTAGCTGTATTTGTAATGGAAAACACTCCTCCATGTGATTCATTAACCGTTTTCCTAAATGGAACACTTCCATTTAGCTGTATCACTCCCTATATTGAAAAAATAATTGGAATGTCACAGAGGATATTTTTCATCATTCATCACAATTGATACATGTTGTAACGCATCACTATCCATACCGATGCATCTGCCTTTAAAGACGTGAACCTGGTAGCCCTCGCTCGCCATGCGCAAACAGTCCGTCTTCTGGTTACGTATAGTCAAGTTGTGATGCCCCTGACAAATGGCCATTAACAATGCTTGACATGCGGAATTGCGGCTCGCCGCCGGGCTAGCTCAGTTGGTGGAGCACTGATCTCAGGGATGGGGTCGAATCCGCCCTGAGAGGGCGGGCTCGTCTCTCCAATATACTTCTCGCGGTCGAGACGTGCCGGGTCTGGAAAAGTGTTGGTAAACGGTCAGCAAGAGCCACCTTTAGCCGGGCGGCTGTGTTGGCCCGCCGAATCTTTGCCAGCACGTGAAACGTTGGTCATGCAATTTGCAGTTGAAATGGGATTGCGCCAGCGGTGGAGCCGCTTGGTTTCGACGCTTGACGCTTTCAAAAAGGGACCTTGGGGACAAAACGAGGGCCCTGAAGTGATCCGCCTTTTGAGGCTGACGCTTTCTGTGGCATGGTAAGTGACCGGATGTGAAATGAAATGTGATGAAATGAGCGTCACAATAGTTCAGTCAGCAGGGCATTGGACGCTTGGTCGTATGACTATGAGTTTGAATCATACAACCGGCAGAACTACCGAGTCCAATCGGAGTGGACGGTGGCGACGCTTCGTGACCTAGCAACTGAATGCGTCGCAACAGAGGTCAAGGTTCTTCTGATCTGAAATGGGCCGACCGAATTCGGACAGGTGCCATCTCGTGTTAAACAGGGTCCGTCTCAAGGAGAGCATGAACTCTAACATGGGTTGTACGAGGTCAGATCGGAGCCATCTAAAGTCAGATTGCCGACGTCTTAATTCTGAGGGGGTGGAATAAGTAGGAGAGGGGCCATTTAAGTTGACACGGGCCACATAGGTCAGTGAGTGACCGTTTTGGGTTGGAGATGGACCGTCAAATGTCGAGGAGGAGCCATCTAAAGCATGTGTGTCGTTTTATTTACTTTTTGTGGGGCTCAATCCTCCAACAATAAATTTCATCAAGACAATCGAAGATGCTTTGGCCCCACCAAAGTTTCGTCATAAACGAAATGTTTTTTTAGGTAACTCACTTGCATGTGTACCTAATACGGCATGAACATGTTCTTTGCATGTTATTCTTTTCAAACTAAGATTTTGTGTGCAAGTCGTAATTCGAATCTTAATTTAACTCAAAGATTAATTTATATATGGTCGTGCTTTTTCACCGATTAGATTAACCCGCGCGGTCTTTCCGGTCAAATCCTCACACCCCGTCTCGGGGGGTAGAGTAACCCCCTCTAAAACCCAAACTATGCGTCGTACGAAAACGAAAAAGGTGTCATCGGAAAGCGCTCGACGAGTAGGGTCCGGGTCCACCCTCCAAAAATAATTTCCCCAAAAGTGACGTCACCAGGGGGGCCAGAGTTTCACGACTTTTCACGACTTACATTATGTTTTTGACTCTGGAGAGTTCATTTTGGGGATATATGAAAAAAAACATTTATTTGGAATGCGAAAAGGACAGGGAAATCGACGAGAGCTGTATTTTTTCGCCCCCCCCCCCGAAAATATATACATTTTTTATTTAAAAATTTTGAGGTTTCAAGTTTTCTTTCATTTTCCTTTTCCAATGGGTAGAGAAGACCGAGAAACGTTGTTGGAAGTCAACTTACTCTAATAAAAAATGCTTACTTTAGCCAGAATCCTGCATTTGAACTGCAATTTGGCAAATACACAAAATTTATATGTAGTCAAAAACGAAAAAAATGAAAAATTCCACTCGCACGTTTTGTTGCATCCGTAAAGATAATCAAACGCTGAAAGTTTCATTAAAATATCTGCATCCGTTAAAACGTGACGACTGGTTGAACTTTTTTGGAGGTGACCTGACTTGACCTTGACTAACTCGTTGACCCTAAACATTTCGAATCAGAATGTGAAATTTTTTTTGTGGGAAAAGGTATGCCAAATTTGGGTGCGCTGCCGCGCGCCGTTCGTCCACTATCCGCGAAAAACCTGAGGGGGGGGGGGGGCGGTTGAAGACCCCTCCCAGAGACGGGACGGGTTAACGTCCATTCAACTAGATACATACGATTTTTTTTCCGCCCGTGCTACCTAGTAGGTTGGTTGGTTGGCTATTGGTTTTACAACGCATCGACCGTTGAGTCATGTATCGTCGCCAATCTCTCACGCCGATTGATCGCGGGCGAAGAGTAACGACAGGTGAGACTCGAACTCACAACCTTTTGATTGTGACACGAGCGACATACCCCTAGGCTACTCGTCCCCGCTACCTAGTAGGTAAGGAAGCATCTACTAACATACTTCCGGTGGCAGCGAAGCCTGCAATTGCCTAAAAAGTGAATACGTCGAAAGTGGGCGCGTTGTTTGCCTCCGCTTCATTGCCGGCGTAGCTATTTACAAGACACTCATGCATAGGTTTAAATCTTATGGTACCATGCGTATTAGCAAGATATGTGACATTTGATTTGTTCGCGGCGGTTTATGCTATATTTTATTCACTATCACATGCATGCAATGTCATGTCATGTACGATGTTTTCTACTGGGATGCATATTTGCGAACAGATATGAAACATGTTCAGAAAACACTGGACTTAATTGAAGTTTGATATGCAGCCCGGTTGGTCGGGGTTTCGACCCCGCTGGCTTGGCACCCTTCAACATATTTCTTGCCATTTGAGCTATTCAATCTGAAAATATGTCGTGAAAATCACGACCTGGATCCAGAGATGTTGTCTTATATCCTTTTGAGGTGTAAGTGTCCCCGAAATATTACCTTTAACATGGGACGTGGAGTGGAGTGTGCCACAATCCATTTTTGGACTGCCTCAATAACCTTCATATATTGTACCCTTCGAATAATTTTCACACATCTACATCTATCGGTTTGGCTCGCTCAAAAACAACGCGCGGCTTGCTCCTGGTGGCAAAAACTTGGAGCTCTTCAGGACTTATGCTTTTTCGCTATACAAAACTTCCTTCATATGGTATCTTTATATATTAAATGGAAGCAATCATAGATGTTACACTATTACCCGCAAATGCCACAATAAGCCGGCGAGGAGGGAAGGAGGTACGTAAATTTGAATTGATGGTATGCTTGCCATAGACAATATAGGTGCATCGTGTATCATACATTATATGGATTCTGAAACTTGGTGCTAGCTTGCAAAGGCAGTATTTTTATAGCCGTACAGTATACCACAGTATATATCACATTTCGTATACGACCCTAATCACGATTTGAAGGTAACTGCGGAATGTTTCCCTTATTCATACATTTTTTCTTCTAGAACATTTTTAAGGTGTATTTTCATTGCTAAAAGAAACAATTTTCCATCTATTCATACATTTTAGCCATTGAAACCATGCATGCAATATTGGTAGAATTATGCCTCTGTCTTGAGGTGAGCCTCAGTTGCAAAGCCTTATTGAGATGTTGCAAGTTGTAGGCATAATTCAATTTTTGATCTGTACTATAATCTTGTTCTTAATGGCATGTCAGCACCAACATTGGAAATTATGATATGGCACAACAGAAAGTATGCATACTATTTTATTGATTGCTTCACAATGTCAAAATAGGATGAGTAGTCTATGGGTAAGTTGCCCATCTCACAATTGAAAGATTGTGGGTTTGAGTCTCACCTGTTGCTACTCTTTGCCAGCAACCAATTGGTGTGATAGATTGGTGATGCTACATGGCCCAACAGTTGATGCATTGTAAAACCAATAACAACAATCACAATGTCAAAACAGTGGCTCCATTTTCCACCCATGGCATCAGCTGCAATGGCAATTTTGAGGAGACCCTATGGGGTTGGCCAAGATGGGGATGCCAAAATTGTCCAGATTGGCATTGTATTTGAGCCTAAGTCTGGAAAAATGCTGATTTTCTAACCCTTATGGAAGCACTGACTGCACTGCTGTAGGCTCACTTATAAGACAAAACTCACCATTACACTCCACAATACTAACTATCAATGATTACATCCCAATGATTCACAGTTCCACATACCCCAAACAATACACCAGTGCAATATAGCAGTGGCCTTTGGATGTAGGCATATTCTTTACAATAATTTGGCAGAACAGCTAGTGGAGGAAGCTGGTAATAATGAAGACTCAAAACTTAAATGAACTGATCCCTGTATCATATTGCACCCTGGGTGGTTAGCAAGGGGCCATCATGGCAGGCTGAATTGATCATATCATTTTCTTGTGGTTCATGGGAGGACCAATGAATGCCTTTCCAAGCACAGCATTTGTGGTGTTCTTGTACCTTAGTGTGACTCAAGAATAATGCCATTCTCCCTCCATCTCTGCCATTCTGATGCCCTCAGTCTGCAGACAAATGCCAATTCACTGTATCCATCTGTCTGTTGTTGCTTGTCTTTTTTGTCTAGTGTTCAAGTGTGACATGACCAATCACCCTTGAACATGAATGATCTAGCCATAGTAAAAAACCATGAGATTGACCCACATCAAACCCCATGAGATTGACCCTCATCAAACCCCATGAGATTAACCCACATCAAAACCCATGAGATTGACCCACATCAAAACCCCATGAGATTGACCCACATCAAAACCCATCAAAGTCGGGATTGCCCTTGCCAAGATATGAACATTCCCCATGAAATAATTGTGTGGGAATCCCATGTAGTTTTGTATGGAAATCCACCATGGGATTCCTACACAGTCCCAGAGGGATTTTATACTATTCTCAGTGTGAATCCTTCATGGATTCCCACTGGGAAATCCCAGTGGGAAAGCCCTGACCCCAGTGGGATTTATGATCCAGCATGAACCCCACTGGTCTTTCTAGAGCATGCCCATGCAAACAGGATGAAATGGTGTGCAACACTGATATTTTGAGAGGCAAACAAATGATATTTGATGTATATTTATAATGCCCTTTTTTCAATGTCAGCCATCATGTTGCATTTCAGCCACTCCCAGTGTCCCACTGTGGGGTTGCAGATTTGGAGAAAAAGTTTGAACTTTTTCCTTTAGACTAGATATATCACTTCAGGAAAATAAATGGACAAACACATCTCTGAACATGATAAAGATGATTGAACCATTCACTCCTGTGGGAAATGCACCCATAATTTTGGACATTCTTCAGGGATTTCATATTCCTTTTTGAAAACCTGTTAAATTGTTTTCTTCAATCATTACTTTTTATGCCATGTTGCCTAATTGAAAGCCTCCTTTTCTAGTGTTATGTTAGTCACAAACTAGAAAGTAAGCATTTGCACAGAAAATGAGTGGCCACCTCATCTTAGTCACATTCATCAACATTGCATTGGAAGGATAACTTCCAAGAATTCATAAAACACCTTAAAGCACAATTTACCAGCAAGCCATGTGATTCATTCATCCTGTGAACAGCCAAAATGATAATAATATTGTTGCTAAGACCACCTGCTGCACAAAAAGTGTGAACCCTGCCCTGGCAGAGATGCATATAAGGCAACCATCAGTGTAGGTTCCTGAAAATGATGTATAATTGATAATAATTGATGGGGGTGGTGGAATATGAATTATCTCGTTCGAATATATCCCATCAATGGGCAGGGATATTATTGTGACATCTTGTCACTTTATTGCAAATTGATGAGCACATTGCATGCAAAAAATAATTTTCGAAATCCCATATTTATTATATTTACAAATATACCAATTTATTATATTGGTAAATATAATAAATATGGGGGTGCAGAGTCGACCGACCGGCCCGACCGGCCGCCCGAAGGTTTCATCGGCGCAACGCTCCGGCAGATTGATCGACTTCATTTAACCCTGAAGGCATGGAGATAGAGTCCAAAAATATATTCTGCAGTGAATTCACTACAACCATAATCTTCCCTTCAAATTTATCATTTGTAATTTCAGTAGTTTCCATGGTCTGATGTGGGAGGGGAATCAGGCTTCTTCCCATCAGTGTTATGCGAGAGATCCTCCGATTCGCGTTCTAAGTGCACAATCGTCATATTGCCCCTTCAGGCCAGCAGGACAAGGTTAGTTGTCTACTATGATACCATTTGGAATGTATCATCTTGCCTTCCAGTGACCCCTACATAGCTGATGTGGTGCCACTCTTGAGGTTTCGTGGTGCCCAGAGTCTAGAGCTACCATGTGCCTGTCAGAAGTTTCTGTAAAGCATCTGCACATAACCAGGTCCAGGTGGCCCTCTGAAGTTTCTTAGTCGCCTCCATACATCTACTGTGGTGCTCCTATGATGCTTCCATGGTACCTTCCTGAATCTGCAACTATCAGGGCAACCCTTTGCAATTCTATGATGCCACTTTGGAGATGCTGTGAGCCTCCTGAAGTGCTTGTGGTGCCCCTCTGCAACCGTTGAGGAACTGCTTTGTAGTTTCTGTGATGCCCCTCTTCACCTGCCAAGGCATCCCTCTGGAGTTTTTGTGGAGCCCAGCTTGTAGTTACCAATTACCAATGTAGTTACCCTGTGAAGTTTTCATGATGCTTCTCTTGATGCAAATGCTTTAGTGCTATGAGTGTTGTAGAATGCAATATGGTAATCCAACGTTTGCATCTTCTAAGCTACATTGGTTTGCTTGCTTTATCACACATTCTGACCTTTGTGCTGGTGTTGGTTAGTGTTGTGACATGGTTCTTTCTTAACTATTTTTATGTATGATTTCTGGACAAGCCTTTATATATACTGTTGCCATGCCCATATCAGACGTTGGAGGTCTCCAATATAATTTGAGATGTGGTAGGAAACATCTAAGAAAATTTTATCCACACATTGCCATGTGATTAATACCAAGTGTCATATGCTCGTGGTGTTACTCCGACTATCGTCTTATTCGAATCCCTGCCCCTTTCCAAAATTTGCACACCTTTTCAATTTCACAAGTCCACTCCACTGAAAATTGTCCCACATTTTTATGTTGCTCCTGCACCATCGTGTGAAGGGGTGAAATTTTCTCCCCCTAAGAACAGCTGCATGGTCACTGCAGATGATGTGCCCCTAAACCCCCCTAGTGTGTGAATGTACCTTAAACACATCTTTCTTTTCAGCTTTTCAGGGCCAGGATGTGTGATGAAAAGACATCTACCAGTGGAGAGGCAAGTATATATGTTCTTCAATTCTGTTCAGAACCATTTATAAATATATACAAGCCTGCCATCTCCAGCATAAACATATTTCTGCTAGTGCACTCCTGCTTTTGATGTGCAAATTACAGCCACTAAATGTTTGGTGGTACATTTTCTCGAGTTCGTGACAAGTATATATGTAATAAATCAGGTGGTATAATGATTAGCTGTATTAGTTCTCATATTGAGACAAGATGAGCTTAGTGTGCCACACTTTCTCAAGATATAACATATTTTATTGCAGTAGGACATAGGAAGAACTTAGTGACCTTCAGAATAAACAACAACAACCTTGAATCGCAGATGTTCCCAGCAGTGCTGGCTGGGCCTGAGGATATGCAATGTGTATGCCATAGTTCACGTATGTCAGCCTTGATTTTTTTTAAAGACAGTGAGCTTTATCAGAATGAACGTATCAGTGACCCAACATTCTCCTGGTGAGTTATAAGATCAGGCGGCGACCGGACGTATGATGGACGCGATGTTGACTCAATGTTAGAGTGGTTCTGTGCCTGCCCTGTACGACCAGGGTCCGTGTAATGTCGACTTTAATGTCCTGCAAATCCGCAGTCTCAGCCGGCCAGCGACAGAATTCTGGTAATCGAGCCCGGCTCCTACTATCTGCGGATCGGGCGCGCCACGGATGTCAACCCGGCGGTGCTGCCACACGTGATAGCACGGAGGAGGAAGGAGGGAGGACAGCACCACCTGGACCCTGTTCTTCCGCCAGATGTGAAACTGGTAAATACTGTCAACAGTTGCAAAGTCCGCTGTTATTTTGGTGGATGCTTAGTGCTCATTGATTATTCCCACCATGTGCCCTGTTGTGCCCACCATGTGCATTGTGCCCACCATGTGCCTCGCTATATCAACAACATACTTTGCTATGCCCACCAGGTGCCATTTTTGGCTGTCAGGGGCCTTGCTTGGCTGCCAGGTGCCTTGTTTGGCTGCCGGATGTCTTGTTATGCTCACCAAGTGACGTGCTATGCCCACCTATTACCTTGTGCCCACAAGGTGCCTTGTTATGTTCACCAGGTACCTTGTTATGCCCACCAGGTGCCTTGTTATGTCCACCAGGTGCCTTGTTGTGTTCACCAGGTGCCTTGTTGTGCCCACCAGGTGCCTTGTTATGCCCACCAGGTACCTTGTTGTGCCCACCAGGTGCCTTGTTATGCCAACTAGGTGCCTTGTTATGCCCACCAGGTGCCTTGTAATGCCCACCAGGTGCCTTGTTATGTTCACCAGGTACCTTGTTGTGCCCACCAGGTGACTTGTTGTGCTCACCAGGTGACTTGCGATCTCCAAGCGGGCATCGCCAGTTCCTTCGTTCCCTGCGTCGAATTTTTGCCTTTACAGACAGTACGAAGGAAAATTTCAACGTCTATCAAAAAAGTGAATTTATGCGAATTTGAGCAAAGCTAGGAGGTAATTGCTAACTGATAAGTTCTCGCTTGGGTAAGTTAATTTTAGAGCATGGCTAAGACATGTCTAAACATATTGAATGCTTGTATGCAAAGCTTGTATCAAGCTATTTGAAGAGTGGGCGCTGTATGACCAACGCAGTCGATGCGCCCGTAAGCCCAAATAACCAACCAAGCTAGCTGAAGCGATGATATTGCAATTCGATAGTTGATTTCACCACCATCTTGGTGATATGACTTGAAAATGTGGTTATAGCTACTTGAGCATAAGTTGCAGTTACTCTATCCCACAATGTGGTGTGTAATTATCTTCTTTTTTTTTGTTGGGTGGGGGATGGAGCGAATATAGCACAATTCATCATTTTTAAATATATGGCTCCCACTGTTGGTATCTATTAGTATCCTTAGCTACCATTACTTTACTTCGTCCTTTCTTTGTTTTCTTCCTTTCTTTCTTTCTTTTTTCCTTACTTCCGTTCCGTTGCTTCGGAGAAATGAATGCATAATTAGCGTGACGTCCTACGCTCTACCGTCCTATCATCCTAAAGCACACTGATATGCTGATTGTATTCAGCACTTGGTTCTGTCATGGACTCGGCAGACTTGGCACCTGGACACCACCAGCCATTGGTTCCGTCCATTCGACGACAGTATCAGTGTCTGGAAATATGTCTGTATCGCTCCGGCCTGGCACTTGACCTGACACTGTTAACAGGCTCGTTAGTGGTGAGCAGATCTTCGGTGTGACGAGCCTTGTTCAGTTCATCTGTATTCATATGTTCTCTTGAAGCCTTGCGTCAATCCCTGCATATGGTTCACATGCATTCTCACGTGATTTCCTTTCGATATTGTACCGTGATCTAATCGCTCACGTGGCTTCCGATGCCTCCATTTGTTCCTCGGTGCCCTCACTTGGCATGAGCCCCATGTGGTCGCCTGCATCTTCACGCATGCGTTCCCCGCGTGGCGGTCCCCGGTGTGTTCACCTGGTCTGACGCGGTCGTCCGTGTCTCGACAGTCGCGGCAGCAGACGGCGGAGATCGAGGAGACCCGACTCAGCGTCTCCCACACGCTGCAGTCGTGTCTCAAGTCGGACGGCACGGCCAGGTCGGTGGCGAACGCCGGCCCCCGATCCTGGTCCTGGTCCTGACGCAGCCCGATATATTTTCCAGTAACCACCATTTTCACAGGTGGCATTTGCTTTCGCGTTGTCACGGGCTCCTGAGCTCAGCTGTTGATCGGTTCTATCCTTACATGACGTCACACGGTATGACTGTGGTGGATGCCTACCAACGCCTTGATGAACAGTATGGTAGACGCCATGATGTCATAGTGTGTGGTCTAGTGCGACGGCCTGGGGAGTTCAGCAATGGCACAACGACACTAGTCGGCTCTTGCTCAGTGTAGTACATCAGGTAGCGATGAGTTTCTAATGGGGGCCCACGTATGTGCTGGAAGATTCTTGGTGAAGCATGCCAGCAGTGTCAGGTTTTTGACGGGATGCGCCGGCCGTGAGGTCGATGTCGGTGGCTGTGGTGTTGCGATCGGTGGTGGTGCGGCTGGTGGCGGTGTTTTCTTTCGGTGTCAGCGAATGATGCTGGTGCGATGTTGATTCTTCACGCAGGCTGACAATTTCATGGGCGGGAAACCGTCTGAGACTAGTCTTGGCGGTCGGTATTCGATGCTGACCAATTAAAAAACCTGGGAAGTCCAGTTCCAAAAACATTTTTGAAACTATTGTACCAAAAACGTAACTTTTTTTGTGGGGGGGGGGGGTTAACCAACTTGATACATGGCTGTTTTGTGACGGCGCCTGGGAGCGCTACTGTCGGAGCTAATTCATATTGCTAGTGCGTTTCTGCACGTGTGGCAATATACCAAAGCTGTATAGTTTGTAGAGATTTAACCGGTTGAAACCACCAGGTAGCCGACTGGTTCAAGCTTCCTGTTTTAACTATGTTTACAATAGTTTAACCCACGTAGCATCAACATCCCAATCTTGGTTGTCCGCTTATTGTCCCTTGTCCGCTTACTGTCCATTGCATTCCATTGTTACGCTTTCGGTAGTGTTGCTGCTGCCAGTGTTGATGCAGCTGACCACAGGTGTGCCGGTGTCTCCAGGTTTGCCGTGCCTCCGCAGATGGTGTCCAGCTTCAACAAACATTCCCAGCCCACCAAAACCAACGACCGCGTGCCTGAATGGACACCCGGCAAGGCCCAATGTATGGTGGGCGATCAGGTGAGAGCCTGTCTATGGGGCTGACGACCAGGTGATGACCTGTCTATGGGGCTGATGACCAGGTGGTGACCTGTCTATGGGGTGGTCGACCAGGCGAGGATCCATCTGCAGGGTGGACAACCAGGTCAGGAGCTTTCTGTTGGGTGGGTAAGCTGGTGAGAACCTCTCTGGGGTTCACGACCAGGTAGGGATCTGTCTCTGCGGTAGGTGACCGGGCCTGTCTATTTATTTGTGAACGGTGAGGACCTGTCTATGGGATTTGTGACTAGGTAGGACTTGTCTAACAGGTTGATGGGTGGGCGAAGACCTGTCTATGGGGAGGGCGACCAGACAAAGGTCCGTCTACGAGGTGGACAACGAGGCGAGGGCCTGTCTATGGGGTGGTCAAACTGATGAATAACTATATGGACTTTGTGATCGGGCAGGAGCCTGTCTATGGGGAGGTAGTCAGACAAGAACCAATCTATGAGGTGGGAAGCCAGGTGACGGCCTGTCTGTGGGGTGGTAGTAGAGCTGGTGAGAACCTGCTTGGGATTGATGACTAGGTGAAGTCCTGCCCTGTGGGACAGGGCTAGATCAAGAGAGACTGACACCCGTCCCCTGACCGACAGGGGGTTGACACCCATCCCCTGACCGACAGGAGGTTGACACCAGTCCTCTGACCGACAGGAGGTTGATACCCGTCCCCTGACCGACAGGGGGTTGACACCCATCCCTTGACCGACAGGGGGTTGACACCCATCCCTTGACCGATAGGAGGTTGACACCCGTCCCCTGACCGACAGGAGGTTGACACCCGTCCCCTGACCGACAGGGGGTTCACATCCGTCCCCTGACCGACAGGAGGTTGACACCCGTCCCCTGACCGACAGGAGGTTGACACCCGTCCTCTGACCGACAGGAGGTTGACACCCGTCCCCTGAAGATTCTGACGCCTCTCGCCTCTCCGCCAGGTTCTGACGCTGGACCCCAGCAGTCCGTACAACATCCACTTCCCGGTGCGGCGCGGTCAGCTGCACCTGCACGGCGGGCCGGGCGGCTCGCTGACGGCGGTGGCCGCCGACCTGCAGGCCATCTGGCTGCATTGCATCGAGACCCAGCTGGGCATCGGCCGCGCCGAGCTGCAGGTCAGCTGGCGACTTCGCTCTGACGCCGCCGGGTCCGGTCACGTCGGGCACCGGCGGTCCGCCGGCGGGCTGACTGCTGTTCACACCCCTAGCTGGGGGGGGGGGGAGCTGTCCGGCGGACTGTCCGCTGCTGAGACCCCTGGGGAGGGCTGCCCGCCGGCGGACTGTCCGCTGTTCAGACCCCTGGGGAGGGCTGCCGACGGCGGACTGACCGCTGCTCAAACCCCTGGGGAGGGCTGTCCGACGGCGGACTGACCAATGTCCAGGCTCCGCTAGGGGGCTGCCCGCCGACGGACTGATCACTGCTCAAACCTGGGAGAGGGCTGCTCGCCGGTGGACCGTTCGTTATTCAGGCCCCCGGCGGTGTGCTCCGGCCCCGTGTGAGTGTAGCATTGTGAACGGTGGGCTCTGCTGCACTTCACCCAATGGGAGGGTACAGGGTGACCTGTCGTCAGAGGTACAAAGAAGGGTACAGGGTATCCGTCGTCAGGGGTACAAAGAAGGGTACATGGTGACCTATCGTCAGGGGTAAAAAGAAGGGTGCAAGGGTGCATGGTGATCTGTCGTCAGGGGTACAGAGAATGGCACTGGGTGATCTGTAGTCATGTGTTCAGAGCGATACTTACTCCTGTATCCGTCTCCGACTCTACAGAACATTACCGATCCCTGTGTCCCTCTCGAACTGCAGAACATTAGTGACCCCTGTGCCCCTCTCCAACTCTACAGAACATTACAGACCCCTGTGTCCATCTCCAACTCTGCAGAACAGTACCGACCCCCTGTGTCCATCTCCATCTCTACAGAACATTACCGACCCCTGTGCCCCTCTCCATTTCTACAGAACACTACCGACCCCTTGTGTCCCTCTCAAGCTCTACAGAACATTAGGGACCCCTGTGTCCATCTCCATCTATGCAGAACATTAGGGACCCCTGTGTCCCTCTCCAACTCTACAGAACACTACCGACCCCTGTGTCCCTCTCCAGCTCTACAGAACATTAGGGACACCCGTGTCCCTCTCCAACTCTACAGAACACTACCGACCCCTGTGTCCCTCTCCAACTCTACAGAACACTACCGACCCCTGGTCCGTCCCCAGCTACAGAAACAATACCGACCCTGTGTCCGTCCCCAGCTACACAGAACAGTACCGACCCCGGGTCCGTCCCCAGCCACACAGAACAGTACCGACCCTGTGTCCGTCCCCAGCTACACAGAACAGTACCGACCCCGGGTCCGTCCCCAGCTACACAGAACAGTACCGACCCCGGGTCCGTCCCCAGCTACAGAAACAATACCGACCCTGTGTCCGTCCCCAGCTACACAGAACAGTACCGACCCCGGGTCCGTCCCCAGCCACACAGAACAGTACCGACCCTGTGTCCGTCCCCAGCTACAGAAACAATACCGACACTGTATAATAAATGCAAACTGAACAATCTGGCCTTGCCACCCGCAGAACTACCGAGCGGTGTTGGTGCTGCCCTGCGTGTACAGCAGAGCGTGTGTGAAGGCCATGGTCGAACTGCTAGTCGGGCTCGGCTTTTCAGCGTTCTTCCTGATCCAGGTAAGCACCCTGTCCCGATCGGACCCCGATTGGATGTTTGTTGCACCCCATAAATTTAATTAGGCCATACCCCTTGAACGGGGTATCGCCTAATACTTGCCATGCCATATTGCTTATGCTGCACGAGAAGGGAGCCTGCCAGTAAACATTTTAGTTCGTATGTTCAGTGAGCATGGATTATGTGAAGATATTCGAATCGCTTCGAAGTGTTGAATGTTTTTCCCTGCACCTCCTTGGTGACACACACGATCACTCTTGGAACATTTTAATATTGAACCTTTCAGAACCCTCTGGCCCCATTGTACCACTATTCTCCAGTTCCACTAATCTCCAGGGATGTAGCTATGCTTCATTCTGGGTGCTCATGCACCCACAGACTAGACCTGTCTGCCCACCAGTCTACCTTGCTCATCAGCACGTTCATTTGTCGGTAGCTGACGCGACGGACGAGTTGTGTATCTGGCTCAAGCACTCATATTCGGGTGTAAGTGCATGGGCATCTTCTGCAGCGTCTTCAGTATCACACTGGACGAGATGTGGACCCCGAATCAGGAGGTGCCCCCGTCTGAGTTTGGAAGCTCATGCGAGGGCTGAAGCTCACCGCAGAACTTCACGGAGTGCTCCGCACCTCTGTGAGACCCGTCCTTCAGTCGCAGTTGACTGATGAATGCACATCCACCTCATTAGATGACTATAGCCCTTGGTTTTTCCTTGGGTTTTTACTTTGAGGACTGCTGAAATGGCATTAACAGAGTTCCAGAACGGGGAGGCCCGTGCGGTCTTTTACTTAAAAACGTTTTGTTTATCTGAGCTGGCTTATTGCGCGGTATGTGTTGAGGAGTGTTGCGGTATGCGTTAGGGAGAGGGTGAAGCTTGTGATTCACAACTCTGTGATTCATCGGCAAATATGATGCCACATTTTGTCCATGCAATACATATTGCCCGACGAAGAAATACAATCGTTCTCGTCTGTATATTATTTGCCGTGAAAATCAACAGAACAGTTAAGTATTGCACATTAGTAGGTACAGGCGTCCATGAAAATGAATGGCAGCTTATCCTAATCTTACAACTTCTAAACCATGAATATGTGAAAACATGGAATGATGCACGTGATGAGACCGAATTTCTTTATAGTACATAACAGCAGAAGCGTGAGTAGAAATACCATATTTTACCCAAGCAGTGGGGGTATCAAAATTAGGTAATTACTCTGTGCTAAAATTGTCCATTTAACTGCCAATCATGCAGGCTGTACAATGTGTGGATTGTCTATGCGTATAGATTGCACTGGAAGAGGAAGCGCTTCCTGTATTCACTTGATCGTGATGCATATTCGATCTATACTACAATCGTATACACGAAGCATCACTGTTCCAGCATGATAGTGATCTTCACCTCCCTGCCAGCCCCTACATCACGAGCTGGGCTGGCACTTGCGGCAATATTGCACCTCGCGCTCCGAGTAGTCGCGTCGTCGCCGTATCCTGGCAGGCGCCACAGGCCGCGCAGCGCTGAAAGACTGTTTGGCGCCAGTTGGCCACTGTTGCCGTGGCGTCTCTCTTCGTTGGACTCGGGACAGGGCCGGCCTGGATCCACCGACCGCAGTGATCGTGTTGGGCGACCTCTGTCGCCTCTGGTCTGCCCCACCTCTGCGGCAGGTTCCAAGTGACACGTGCGCCCGAACAGTCGGGCGGCGAGATCCACGACAGCCAGACTGGGCTCTCATGCCACCACAGTGTGCCGAAATTCGGTCAGTCAGGCGTCAGCGTGCAGGCACAAACAGTTATCTCTGAAGAATTTGTGATTGAGAATAACGTAACCATATTCAGCTGATTCCTTGTTTCGAAAGAGGCCAAAGTTCTGATTTTGATGGCCATGTTCATCAAGATTTGGTTGCCATTTCAGGTTGAAAATGTTTGCTTCCTTGCCTCGGCGCCTAAGATCACGAATCTGGACACACTGTATCACAGCCCACGGCAGGCGCACACAGCTCACCGCTGACCCACCACAGCCTGCTCTAAGAGCCCTTACCATCGCCCAGTGGCCATCACCACCGCCCAGTGGCTCGTACCACCGCCCAGTGGCCCGCACCTCCGCCCAGTGGCCATCACCACCGCCCAGTGGCCCGCACCTCCATCACCTCCGCACCATCACCTCCGCCCAGTGGCACTCATCACCACCCAGTGGCACTCATCACCACCCAGTGGCACTCATCACCACCCAGTGGCACTCATCACCGCCCAGTGGCACTCATCACCACCCAGTGGCACTCATCACCGCCCAGTGGCACTCATCACCACCCAGTGGCACTCATCACCACCCAGTGGCCCACACCACCGCCCAGCAGTACATGTCAAAGTACAGCAGTCCACATCACCGCCCGGCGGGCCACACCGCACTCCAGCGGACCCACGCTGCGACTAGGAGTACTCCACTGTGCTGAGTCGAACGCTGTCTGAGTGGAGAATCCGCCGGGTGCTGGCGAACAGCCGGTGGGAGGTGCGGCCGGCACACTGCGCCCCATGTCAGCCGGGCGCGCGGCGCCAGACCGGCCGGCGCCGCTCAGCACTGGAAGTGCGGCCGCCGGTGCCCGATGCCGACCGGGCCGCGCACGAGGTCGCACAGCACCTCCAGCCACCTGAGGAAGGCCAGCGAGCGCCAGCAGTTGCGCGGGTTTCCCCAGCGTCCGCGGTACTGCAGCCACTGCGGCTGGACGCGCGCCAGCAGCACCAGCCGCCGCCACGTGGGCCACGCGATGTCCCGGGACGTCTCGTCCACCAGGCGCGGCAGCTGGAGGTACACGTGCTCACCTGCAGACGGCGGAGACGCGCGGCCCGGTCAGAGATGTGTGTAGAGACGTATAGCCCAGTCAGAGACGTGTGTAGAGGCGCACAGTCCAGTCAGAGACGTGTGTAGAGGCGCACAGTCCAGTCAGAGACGTGTGTAGAGACGCACAGCCCAGTCAGAGACGTGTGTAGAGGCGCACAGTCCAGTCAGAGACGTGTGTAGAGGCGCACAGTCCAGTCAGAGACGTGTGTAGAGGCGCACAGTCCAGTCAGAGACGTGTGTAGAGGCGCACAGTCCAGTCAGAGACGTGTGTAGAGGCGCACAGTCCAGTCAGAGACGTGTGTAGAGACGTACAGTCCAGTCAGAGACGTGTGTAGAGACGCACAGCCCAGTCAGAGACGTGTGTAGAGACGCACAGTCCAGTCAGAGACGTG
This sequence comes from Imbricaverruca yamaguchii, assembly GCA_034440575.1. Classification (NCBI taxonomy): domain Eukaryota; kingdom Metazoa; phylum Arthropoda; class Thecostraca; family Neoverrucidae; genus Imbricaverruca; species Imbricaverruca yamaguchii. Next base: position 2,722,953 of record JAOTOL010001636.1, on the reverse strand, counting down.
TGTAGAGACGTACAGCCCAGTCAGAGACGTGTGTAGAGGCGCACAGTCCAGTCAGAGACGTGTGTAGAGGCGCACAGTCCAGTCAGAGACGTGTGTAGAGGCGCACAGTCCAGTCAGAGACGTGTGCAGAGGCGCACAGTCCAGTCAGAGACGTGTGTAGAGACGCACAGTCACGTGTGAGGGACGTCAGAGACGTGTGTAGAGACGACAGTCCACCAGTCAGAGACGTGTGTAGAGACGAAGCAGTCAGAGACGTGTGTAGAGGCGCACAGTCCAGTCAGAGACGACAGCCAGTCAGAGACGTGTGTAGAGACGCACAGCCCAGTCAGAGACGTGTGTAGAGACGCACAGCCCAGTCAGAGACGTGTGTAGAGACGCACAGCCCAGTCAGAGACGTGTGTAGAGGCGCACAGCCCAGTCAGAGACGTGTGTAGAGGCGCACAGTCCAGTCAGAGACGTGTGTAGAGGCGCACAGTCCAGTCAGAGACGTGTGTAGAGACGTACAGCCCAGTCAGACGTGTGCAGGGTCAGCAATTGTGACATTTCTTTCACTATTCAGCACACGCCGGTGATGTCACTTAAAGCCAGATGATGCAAGAAAGATCATGAATTATTTTGGATCAAATTGCTCTGCACGTGGTGTACAGAGGTGGCATTCTCTGTTCATTAAAATTGAATGCACAGGATTTGTGGAGGCGTGCTATTTTTTTTATTCGACGAGCCATTTGCACTGCATGGGCTGCCACTGACCATACACAACTGTTTTAGTTGTTTACCTGGAGTGGGCCAGAGGCCGTGCGAGCCGCGGGCCACGTACAGCACCGGGTGGGTTCCGTCCAGGTGCACCTGAGGTCACACGCACCTGGTCAGCCATACGTACATCGCCTCTTCCGGCCACTTTTGTTGCGCACCTTTGTCAGCCCACTCGGTCAGTCTGACAAGACCCAAGAACAAGAACGTTGGGTTCTTTTACGACGCATTCGACTGCTAGGTCGTTTTGCGTCGTTAACCTCTCACGCCGATTGGTCGCGGGTGGACTCGGTAATCGCGCCGGCAGCCAGATTCGAACCCACGATATTACGATTAAGAATCGAACACCTTACCGACTGAGCTGACTTCACTGTGCCAGGTAGCCTCGTCAGTATATGTTCATCTTGTCTTGTACTTCTGTCGATCACCTGTCACTCGTGTGCATGACGCCATGTCCACTACCTTTGGTTCTTTATGCAATATTCATCGCCCGACCGAACAGACCATGCAATATCTACAAGGAAATAATAATTTGCAGCCGGCAAATGATTGCCGTGACAACGTGATATAATGGCCAACGTGCCGCCACGGGAAGTGATGGTCACGTTTGTTGGGTGCCGCGTGCTCAGTTCTGCGGATTGAGACATCGCCGTTCTCGCGTCTGCTGGCCATCAGGAGCTCATTTCTGGGGGTCAAGGCACCACCACACTCATTTGCGCTGGGTACCCGGGACCCATTTCCTGACGTCTGGGGGCATCACCATACTCACGTGCGCCGGGTACAGGGGGTTCATCTGGACGATGCCACGCGAATCGAGTGATGTGAAGTTGAAGATGTTGAGGCGCGGGCAGTAGGTGTAGTAGGCGCCAAAGTCGTGCGAGGACACGTACAACTCCCTCAGGGTGCCGTTCTGTCGACAAGCGCTACAGTCATTGCGGCAAGGACGAGTCCAACCGCTGTCAACAGTTCACTCAGATTCAGCGTTAGCAGTTATTCTTGGACCACGACAGCCTGTGAGCTGGAGCGTTTAGCTTGAAAGCGAAAATTTCGTAGTTGAGCGCTCACAGCTGGATTTCCGTCTGCGGCTGGCTTCAGTGTGTGCGCGCGCGTGTGTGTGTGTGTGTGTGTGTGTAGAGAGTGGAGGGGGGGGGGGTGATGCGGATTGGCTTTCGTAGTCGACCGTATCGAGCTCTGGGTACCAAGGGTCCCGGGTTCAACATTCGCACCACTCAGGACACTTCCGAATCCCGTCGCCCACCGGCGAAACAGTGTGGGCGGCGCCATTAGTCTTGATGGTGCATAAAGTGCGTCGAGAACTACCCAATCAACGAACAACTAGCATCAATCTCATCCAGTTCAACCGTCTCCTGTCCCCCACAAGCCCAACTCTTGCACGACTTAGAATACCAAGTAAGATGATTCAGCCTAACAGATTTATCCACTATATTTTAAAATACATTAAATGAGGAACCTCTCCACTGCATAACCAAGCAGCCTTCCATAGATCAGCCACATTTTGACTGCAATTTAACACTTGGCGTTTAATTGCTGTACACCGCGATATCCCTGACTTGTCTAACTTAAAATGCCGTACACCTCGGTGGTTATTGGATTTACGACACGTCGACCGTTGGGTCATGTAGCGTCGCCAATCTCTCACGCCGATTGGCTTCGGGCGAAGAGTAGCGACAGGTGAGGCTGAAACTCAAAATATTTCGATTGTGAGACTGGAAACTTACCCCTAGACTACTCGTCCCCAAAATGCCGTACACCATGATTTGTCTAACCAGAATTTCCATAAACATTGACTTGTCGAACATGAATTGCCGTATCCTTTGATTTGTCTAACCTGAGTTGCCGTACACCTTTATTTGTCCAACCAGAATTACCGTACACCTTGATTTGTCGAACCAGAATTTACGACCGCGGTGTAGTTCATTAAATAGAAAAACATCATTCAGATTCGCATCAACTAACCCTTTTACTACCTTGGACGTACCAATCATATCACACTTTAATCTCCTGCACTTAAGTGAGCATATATCTAATGCCATGTGTCTCTACCAATATTCTACATTCCATAGTCTATTGGTCAGCTCAGCAGCTTTGTGCTGCACTCATTTTATCACATATATATATATATATATATATATATATATATATATATATATATATATATATATAGATAGATATATATGTTTATAGGAAAGGATTCCATGCTTGTGCACGATGCATTCCAAGTAGAGTCACGCATAGGTCAAGCATAATTATAGAAAAGCTTCTTTGCTTTTGTATTTAGCACTTCTATTGGTGATCACTAGCATTCCAATCGCCCTGTTCCTAGCTGAGTTGCAACGTCTTCTGATCTAAGGTTTCGTGTTAACACGCCTAAATATTTTTACTCTTCATTGACGTCCAGTTCACTACCTCCAATTCTGTATCTCTACGTCCCACCTCCACACTCCAGTTGCGTAACCGAACAGTCAAAGTTGAAAGACGTGGTGTCATTTATCAGCCGTTTATATATCCTGAAAAGTCTAGCTCAATGATGCTAGTTCCTTCACACCATTTCTACCAGTTTGGTGTTGTCAACAAATTTAAACACCCTGTTTCTCAGCCCTACCTCAATATTGTTCACAAAAATGATAAAAAGAAGTGAATCTAGAACGTAGCCCTGTGGTACTCTACTTAGTAGCACATTCTTCAATTCAGATTTTCATCCACATAATACCACCCCTTGAATACGACCCTTCGTTTCCTTTTCTTTAAGCATGCTTCAATACACCGTGGAAGGTTCTCATCAATCCCGTGCTGCTGCAGGTGATAAATTATACGCTTGAACGGGGCTTGATTAACCCGTCCCGTCTCGGGGGAGGTCTTCAACCGTCCCCCTCAGGTTTTTCGCGGATAGCGGACGAACGGCGCGCGGCAGCGCACCCAAATTGTGCATACCTTTTCCCACATAAATTTGACATGCTGATTCAAAATTTTTAAGTCAAGTCATCTAGGGTCAACGAGTTATTCAAGGTCAAGTGAGGTCACCTCCAAAAAAGTTCAACCAGCCGTCACGCTTTAACGGATACAGATATTTTAATGAAACTTTCAGCGTTTGCTTATCTTTATGGATGCAACAAAACGTACGAGTTGAATTTTTCATTTTTCCCCGTTTTTGACTACATATAAATTTTGCGTATTTGTCATATTGTAGTTTAAACACAGGATTCTGGCTAAAGTAAGCAGTTTTTTATTGGGGCAAGTTGACTTCCAACAATATTTCTGGGTCTGCTCTATCCATTGGAGAAGGAAAATTAAAGAAAACTTGAAAACTAAAAATTTTGAACTTTCGAAAAAATATTTCATTTTTATTTTTGTGGGGCCAAAAAAATTATAGCCCTGGTCGATTTCGCTGTCCTTTTCTCATTCCAAATAAATTTTTTTTTCATATATCCCCAAAAATGAACTCCCTAGAGTAAAAAGCATAATGCAAGTCGTGAAAATTCGTGAAAATCTAGCCCCCCTGGTGACGTTACTTTTGGGGAATTTTTTTTTTGGGGGGTGGACCCGAACCCTACTCGTGGAGCGGTTTCCGATGACACCTCTTTCGTTTTCGTGCGATGCTTAGTTTGGATTTTAGAAGGGGGGGGGGTCTTCAACCGCCCCCCCGAGATGGGGTGGGAGGATTTGACAGGAAATACGGCGCGGGTTAAAACAGTCGGTATAGTTTAATTACGCTGTCTGCTCCGTGGACAAATTTCAAAATTATTGGTAGGGCCCAACGCACGGAGACAATGATTGCTGCCATTTGTTTGGCAGGTCCCAGGTTCCCATGTTAAGAGAGCAAGAGGTGGGCGCAAAATGACCCTAGATGTCGACGCGCCCTTAAACTCCAATTCACCACCACCAAGAGATCAAGAGGCTGGTGGGGCCAAGGCAAAAACGGTGTGGCCGAGGCCGCACCAAAAGTACAGGCAACTGCACCCCTGCCGACTGGGACACTGACCAGCACGCGCACACTGACGTGCTCCCAGTCGCCGACGTGGTTGCCGACCAGCCGCCCGGCCACGCGTTTCCCCTCGTTGAACGGGTGGAACGTCCAGTAGGTGGCGTGGAAGCTGGCTGCCGTTGTCGGCTCGGTGCCGGTGCCGTTGGCGGTGCGCGGGTCGCAGCGGGTCACGGCCACGTAGACGGGGGCGTGACCGGCCGCCGCGCCGGCCAGGAACGGCTCGTGCTGCACATCTGGCGTACCCACGCCTGCGGGCAGGAGAGGGTCAGACAGGCAGGGTCTGTGTACCGTCCACGGCCGGGAGGGTCTCGTGCTCCACATCCGGCGAACCCACGCCTGCGGGCAGGAGAGGGGTCAGACAGGGCTTGTGTACCGTCAGCGGCCGGGAGGGTCTCGTGCTCCACATCTGGCGTACCCACGCCTGCGGGCAGGAGGGTCAGACAGGCAGGGTCTGTGTACCGTCAGCAGTCGGGAGGGTCTCGTGCTCCACATCCTGACCCTGGGCAGGAGAGGTCAGACAGGCAGGGTCTGTCACCGTCCACGGCCGGGAGGGTCTCGTGCTCCACATCTGGCGTACCCACGCCTGCGGACAGGAGAGGGTCAGACAGGCAGGGTCTGTGTACCGTCCACGGCCGGGAGGGTCTCGTGCTCCACATCTGGCGTACCCACGCCTGCGGACAGGAGAGGGTCAGACAGGCAGGGTCTGTGTACCGTCCACGGCCGGGAGGGTCTCGTGCTCCACATCCGGCGAACCCACGCCTGCGGGCAGGAGAGGGTCAGACAGTCAGGGTCTGTGTACCGTCCACGGCCGGGAGGGTCTCGTGCTCCACATCTGGCGTACCCACGCCTGCGGGCAGGAGAGGGTCAGACAGTCAGGGTCTGTGTACCGTCCACGGCCGGGAGGGTCTCGTGCTCCACATCTGGCGTACCCACGCCTGCGGGCAGGGGAGGGGCCAGACAGTCGTGGCTCGTGCACCGTCAGCGGCCGGGAGGGTCTCGTGCTCCACGTCTGACGAGCGGCCAGAAACGGACGACAGCCGTGGTCAGTAGAGCAGACCTGTCGGAGTCTGTAGCGTGCCACTAGTCGAGACTGGCAGACTGGCGTGCCATCAGTCAAGTCTGTCGTAGGCTGCAGTGTGCCGCCTTACTCGGGAGTGTCAGGGCTGGGTCGTGTAATCAGTCTGATCGGTAGGAGGCTGCAGTGCGCTGTCACTGTGGTCTGCCGGAGGCTGTAGTGTGCCGCCTTACTCGGGAGTGTCAGGGCTGGGTCGTGTAATCAGTCTGATCGGTAGGAGGCTGCAGTGCGCTGTCACTGGGGTCTGCCGGAGGCTGTAGTGTGCCGCCTTACTCGGGAGTGTCAGGGCTGGGTCGTGTAATCAGTCTGATCGGTAGGAGGCTGCAGTGCGCTGTCACTGGGTCCGCCGGAGGCTGCAGTGTGCCGCCTTACTCGGGAGTGTCAGGGCTGTGAAATGCGATCAGTCTGATCCGTTGGAGGCTGCAGTGCGCTGTCCTTCGGGTCTGCCCGAGGCCCAACGGTTCGTGTGCTCTGTTGGAGGCTGTAGTGCTCCGGCAGTCGGTATGTCGAAGGAGTTGGTCCCACGGATACCGGCCAGTCCCGGTGGAGTTGGTCCCACGGATACCGGCCAGTCCCGGTGGAGTTGGTCCCATGGATACCGGCCAGTCCCGGTGGAGTTGGTCCCACGGATACCGACCAGTCCCGGTGGAGTTGGTCCCACGGATACCGGCCAGTCCCGGTGGAGTTGGTCCCACGGATACCGGCCAGTCCCGGTGGAGTTGGTCCCATGGATACCGGCCAGTCCCGGTGGAGTTGTTCTACGGATACAGGTCAGTCCCTGTGAAGTTGGTCCCACGGATACCGGCCAGTCCCGGTGGAGTTGGTCCCACGGATACCGGCCAGTCCCGGTGGAGTTGGTCCCACGGATACCGGCCAGTCCCTGTGGAGTTGGCCCCACGGATACCGGTCAGTCCCTGTGGAGTTGGTCCCACGGATACCGGCACACAAATCCTGTGGAGTTGTTCCACGGATACCGACCAGTTCCATGTGGAGTTGATCACACGGATACCGGTCAGTCTGTGTGGTATTGATCCAACGGATACTGGTCAGTCGGTGTGGCGTTGATCCCTCGGATACTAGCCAGTCTGCCTTGAACCCGCGCCCCAGGAAATGCTCCTCAGCTGCTGTCATCTCCCTAACAGGAGCGGGCTGCGGAGTAGGCCAACCGAGGCCAAGCGTTTGTTTACCACATAAGCCAAGCACCTCTCGCGTTAGAAGCAGACGCCTCGACTGCGCTGACTGTGCCGCCGAGGTCACGCTTTTCGCAGGTCGCCGGAAACTGTTTTGGATCTGGACAGCCATTTGCTGTGATATGAGCGTGATGTTTGGCGTCGGCGGCGGCTGGAAGAAGTAACACTGTAGCTATGCCACCGGTGTTTGGCCTGCTTTGTGTTAATTCTCAACTTGGACAGCGTACGGACAGGCAAACAAATTTCGGCCCCGCCCCATGATCCCGTACCGCCTGGCGTCTCACCTCCTGACCTCGACAGATGACCTCTGACCTGCGGCGTAACCTGTTGTGTGCCGTTACTCGGCCTGCAGGACCGGCGGTCTGCTGGCCGCGCCGGCGACAGACCGACGCTCGACCCCTGACCCCTGGCTCTGGACTCGGTTGACGGCTGGCGACGCTGGCCTGCAGCGACAGCCGCTCGGCGTCCGAGCGCAGTTTCGTAGCACCGCCCCCAACCCGTCCCCCGCTCACCATCGTTGCTGTGGCGACCTGCGGCCGCTGTAACGACGACAAGAAGCCATCGATGCAGCGTACACGTCTGGCTATCGCTGGTAGTATTTTTATCTCCAAAAACATTATAAAATGGCGGCCTGTGACGCAAGCGCGTTAGGCCGACGAGATGTATTTGACGGCTGTGTACCACATTAGTCAGGCGCAGTGATGTTCGCAGCTTGTTTGGCGGACATGGCTGCACTCTGAGGTGTACCTGGGAGTTAGGATGGTATGATTAGTGCTGTAGACAGGCGACATTAGTTTGCCACGTGGTCTCTCTTTACCTGTTTTGACCTGAGACATGATGTTGGCTTGTCGATGAGGTGCTTGTCTGGGGAAACCAGTTTTCTAAATCACTCACTAGCTGACTTTGAACTTTGGTGCTACCCGATAACTGAATGTTCGATCGGAATTCCTCACGCTAACCTCACAACGTGATGGCGGAGTTGTGGACAGTTATCCAAACGTGGTCCCAACCTCGCGACGTGGTGCCGGATTCCAGCCTGGACCCCGTACCAGACTCTCGATAAGGTGCCGGTTTCTAGCCTGGACTTCGTTCCAGCCTCTCGGTAAGGTGATCCAGGCGCCGGACCTAGCTCGCAAAGCGTGGTCAATCATTCGCAATAGTATGATGAATCCTGATCCATCTCGCGACAGGGTGGTGGATCCTGACCCACTTCGCCACAGGGTGATGGACCCTGACCACCTCACGACACGGTGGTAGAATCTGACCCACCTCACCACAGGATGGTGAACATTGACGCACCTCGCCACAGGGTGGTGAATGCCGACCCGTTCTCGCGACGGGGTGATTTCTAGTGACTGGGCGCTGTATAACCACTGCAGTTGATGCGCCCTAAACCCCTAATAACTAACTAACTAACGATGTCTGGTGACCCACCTCGTGGCGGCGTGGCGATGAGGTGGTGACGCTGCGATCCGGCACCGACCGGCAGGCTGCCGTTGACCACTGCGGTCCGGCTGTCGTTCTTGTCGGCCACGTCCACCTGACTGAGGAAGGTGCTCACGTCGCCGGGCCGCCAGCGCTCGTGCCGGTGCAGGTACAGCAGCGGGGCGTACTGCACCACCAGGCGGTCCACCGGGTCGAGCTGCTCCAGCTGGCTAAGCAGCGCCACAGGCTCCGGCTGCTGCACGGCGTTCAGGCGACCTGTCGGCCGGACAGGGTCAGCAGCCGTGCCACGGTCAGGCGACCTGTCGGCCGGACAGGGTCAGCAGCCGTGCCACGGTCAGGCGACCTGTCGGCCGGACAGGGTCAGCAGCCGTGCCACGGTCAGGCGACCTGTCGGCCGGACAGGGTCAGCAGCCGTGCCACGGTCCGGCGACCTGTCGGCCGGACAGGGTCAGGCGACCTGTCGGCCGGACAGGGTCAGCAGCCATGCCACGGTCAGGCGACCTGTCGGCCGGACAGGGTCAGCAGCCGTGCCACGGTCAGGCGACCTGTCGGCCGGACAGGGTCACGGCACCTGTCGGCGGACAGGGTCAGCAGCCGTGCCACGGTCAGCGACCGTCGGCCGGACAGGGTCAGCTGTCGGAGCCTCAGCACCGGACAGGGTCAGCAGCCGTGCCACGGTCCGACCTGTCGGCCGGACAGGTCAGCAGCCGTGCCACGGTCAGGCGACCTGCCGGCCGGACAGGGTCGCGACCTGTCGGCCAGACAGGGTCAGCAGCCGTGCCACGGTCAGGCGACCTGTCGGCCGGACAGGGTCAGCAGCCGTGCCACGGTCAGGCGACCTGTCGGCCGGACAGGGTCACAGCCGTGCCACGCCAGGCGACCTGTCGGCCGGACAGGGTCAGCAGCCGTGCCACGGTCAGGCGACCTGTCGGCCGGACAGGGTCAGCAGCCGTGCCACGGTCAGGCGACCTGTCGGCCGGACAGGGTCAGCAGCCGTGCCACGGTCCGGCGACCTGTCGGCCGGACAGGGTCAGGCGACCTGTCGGCCGGACAGGGTCAGCAGCCATGCCACGGTCAGGCGACCTGTCGGCCGGACAGGGTCAGCAGCCGTGCCACGGTCAGGCGACCTGTCGGCCGGACAGGGTCAGCAGCCGTGCCACGGTCAGGCGACCTGTCGGCCGGACAGGGTCAGCAGCCGTGCCACGGTCAGGCGACCTGTCGGCCGGACAGGGTCAGCAGCCGTGCCACGGTCACTCTAGACACTACCGCTCCGGGCGGCGGCACTGCCATCAGCACTGGTTCCCGACTGACACTACTCGCGGGGGATGGTGTCCCTGCGGACATTGCTAGACACATTACCGCGCCGTCCAGAGGCACTGCCATCGTCACTTGTTGCTGGCAGACACTACTCGCGGGGCAGCATAGCAGGTAACACGTGATTGCGCCCATCTTCCCGGATATTGTGAGCCGAGGCGACTGCGGGCGCGTCAATAGGCTCCCCTTGCAGGGACTTACCGGGGCGGAATATAACTAGCCGCCGCCACCGCTGGGCTCCCCTTGCAGGGACTTACCTGGCCGGACGATAACTGCAGCTGGCGCCGTTGCCACCAGAAGAGCCCACACGCAGCTCCGCACCGCTGGTGACGTCATCGTCTGGAGTCAGCTGGCGCCTGCGCCGCACCAGCCGCACCGTCAGTCGACACCACTGAGCGTACACTGCGCTGCACCGTCAGTCGACACCACCGGGCGTGCACTGCTGCGCACCAGCGGCACCGTCAGTCGACACCACCGGGAGTGCACCGCTGCGCACCAGCCGCACCGTCAGTCGATACCACCGGGCGTGCACTAGCCTCACCGTCAGTCGACACCACCGGGCGTGCACTGCTGCGCACCAGCCGCATCATCAATCGACACCACCGGGCGTACACTGCGGCGCGCGTCGGCTGTGGGCGGCCACTGCTGGACGGCCACTGCTGTGGGCGGCTACGGCTGTAAATGCTGGTCGGCGTTCGCTCGTGTGCGGTGAGGGGCGACCTTAACACACGACGCCAAGATCATTGTGTCCAGCGCCGTCAGCGCTCCTCGATATCAGTGTGGATTGGCGACGTGCATGCCCGGGACTGGGGGACGAGTAGCCTAGGGGTAAGTTGCTCGTCTCTCAATCGAAAGATTGTGGGTTCGAGACTCACCTGTCGCTACTCTTCGCCCGCGACCAATCGGCGTGGGAGATTGGCGGCGGTACATGACTCAACGGTCGATATGTCGTAAAGCTAATAAGCATGCCCGGGACTGGCACAGGGATCGGCAGGCTGAGCATCTGACACGGGAGATCCGACACTGGGGAGGAGTTGGGAGAGGGGTACATTAACACCTGACACGTGGAGACCTGACACCGGGGACCAGTTGGCAGAGGGGTACGCTAACACCTGACACGTGGTGACCTGACACTAGGTGCACGGCATCGGGACCATGATTGAGAACCCGCTAATGGGGACAGGACACGGGAAAACCCAAACCGGACATCGAGTGTTGGGAACCTGACACTGAACATCTGGCACTGGGGACCGGATACTGCGGACAGGGGACGTTGAGGATTTGGATCTGCCATGGTCATGAATACAAGCCGATGTACACACTCGCGGACTGTGACCAGGTCAGGGGTCAGTCCCAGACCAGAGGTGAGGTCCGGGCGGTACACACACCCACAGACTGTGACCAGGTCAGGGGTCAGTCCCAGACCAGAGGTGAGGTCCGGGCGGTACACACACCCACAGACTGTGACCAGGTCAGGGGTCAGTCCCAGACCAGAGGTGAGGTCCGGGCGGTACACACACCTGCGGGCTGTGACCAGGTCAGGGGTCTGTCCCAGACCAGAGGTGAAGCCCGGAAGGTGTACATACCCACAGACTGTGACCAGGTCAGGGGTCAGGCCAGGAACTGGTCCGGGTGGTGTACGCACCTGCAGGTCGTGATGGGGCGGACAGCTGCTGGGTGACGGCGGTGGTGAGCAGGTGGTCAGGCCGTGGTGAGCCGGACAGCTGCTGGGTGACGGCGGTGGTGAGCAGGTGGTCAGGCCGTGGTGAGGCGGACAGCTGCTGGGTGACGGCGGTGGTGAGCAGGTGGTCAGGCCGTGGTGAGGCGGACAGCTGCTGGGTGACGGCGGTGTTGAGCAGGTGGTCAGGCCGTGGTGGGGCGGACAGCTGCTGGGTGACGGCGGTGGTGAGCAGGTGGTCAGGCGTGTGAGCGGGTAGCAGGTGTCAGGCCGTGGTGAGGCGGACAGCTGCTGGGTGACGGCGGTGGTGAGCGGTGGTAGGCCGTGGTGGGGCGGACAGCTGCTGGGTGACGGCGGTGGTGAGCAGGTGGTCAGGCCGTGAGGCGGACAGCTGCTGGGTGACGGCGGTGGCGAGGCGGATAGCTGCTGGGTGACGGCGGTGGTGAGGCGGACAGCTGCTGAGTGACGGCGGTGGTGAGCAGGTGGTCAGGCCGTGGTGAGCCGGACAGCTGCTGGGTGACGGCGGTGGTGAGGCGGACAGCTGCTGAGTGACGGCGGTGGTGAGCAGGTGGTCAGGCCGTGGTGAGCCGGACAGCTGCTGGGTGACGGCGGTGGTGAGGCGGACAGCTGCTGAGTGACGGCGGTGGTGAGCAGGTAGTCAGTGGCGGCCGGTGGCGACGCTGCCCCGCCGGCTACTGACCGACGTCGTCGACGGCGGCCCGACCACGGCGCGCCGCCGCCCGCGGCCAGCCGGCCCGGTCAAAGGTCACCGCTGGTGTCGGCCGTCTGCCGGCTGGCTGGGCCAGGCCGCCGCTCTGTCCGCCTCCTCTGTCGAGGTAGCGCCTCTGCCGGCTGGACAGGCGTCATTGGCGCACTGACTACGGATAGCACTGGACGCCGGTACACCTCACTTCGCGCGCTTTCCGGAACGTTTCCGCTTCGTCTCGTGTTTTTGTTTGCAGGCTGGTTTTATGCTAGTGTTGTTGTTTGACTGGAATGGTGATGGTTTTGCGTTTCATGGGTGTGTGGTGGTGGGGTGGGGGGGGGGGGGGGGGGGGGGGGGGGGGGGGGGGGGGGGGGGGGGGGGGGGGCGGGTGTTTACTCGGCGCCGTCGGGGTTTTTGCAGTGTGTGGTTGGGGGCACTGTTTATTGAAGCCTGTCGGGGCGGGCGCCCACCCCCCACTCCTTCCCCCCCCTCGGCCCTTACTTTCTAATTGGCAACTACAAGCTGTCGGTGCGCATCGAAGTTCAATTCCAAGTTATATAACATATTGTTTCAGCATATTATTGATCAGTTATTGTCACGAAGATGCCCGCGACACCTCGAAGATAGCGTCCTGCAGGTTCCTGCGATGGCGGTGAAATGTTCACGTTGAACAACCCTTTAGGCATACACAATTGTTCGTTGCTTTTGTTTTCGTTTTTGTTATGACGTGATGGCGCAATTCCTAAGATTCCGAAAGCTCGAGGTGACATCCAATCATGTGTGTGTGGTTAATTACATTTACATTAAACCATGCCCTTCTGCACTGCAGCTCTATGATTGGACGTTATGTTTCATCCATAGTCGTCTATCAGCTCATGGCCTGTTTAAGTTTTGCCCTCTGTTCAATCAGGCCCATGCTGTTCGGTCCCGGGCCCTCGAAAAATGATGGACCACGCAGCTCGGTTAGGTATCGGCTATTGGACCTTTCAGACATGGTTTAACCCCTGTCTCTGAATTGGTCATTTTACGCCTCCCGCCTCCAAGGTTTTCAGCGGATGGTGAAAAACGGCACGCTGTCTCGTGCCGAGATTTGGCGTACCTTTTCCTACATCAAGTTGACATTTGTAATAACTTTGGGGTCAAGTCAAGTAGTCAAGGTCAAATGAGGCCACCTCCAAAACAGTTCAACCAATCGTTACTCTATAACTGATAAGGATATTGGAGTGAAACATTCAGCGTTTGCTTATCTTTGAGGACTGAACAAAACGCACTGGAGGAAGTGATGAATTTTTCCGTTTTTTATGGCATTTGTTTTGAATATTTGCCTATACTGCTAAAATCGAAGATTCCGGTTAAATTAAGCGCTTGTTATGAGGCTAAGTTGATTTAGAACAACGTTTACCGGTACGCTTTACCTATTACAAAAGAAAAATTCAACAAATGAAGACTCGGTGTATTAACAGTTTCCAAAACATAATATGTTGAATTTTGGGTGGACAAACATTATTGGGGCATACTCGATTTCGCCTTCCTTTTATATTTTCAAATATTTTTGTTTTGTTTTTTAAATCTCCGTAAAAATTAACTGGAATCCCAGAGCCAAGACCACGTCAGTCGAGATCCCATAGACCCGCTAGTGACGTCAGTTTTTGAGGGGAGGGAATTTGGAGGGTGATTTCTAGCCCTATCCGTCGAGCGCTTTTCGATGACGCAACTTTCGCTTTCATGCAACACTTAGTTTGGAGATTAGAGGGGGACATAACCGGACCCACCCACCCCGAAATTGGCGTGTGAGGACCTGACCGGAAAGACGGGGTTAATGCAAACAATTCTGATTCAGTCGTAGTACGGAAATCAGATCAAGCTGTTCCCGGTGCTCCATGTCATGCACCATCTACAGTGTGTTCGACCTGGATTTACAAATATGGGCGGCAGATAAACAAGAGGCGCGTGCTGCAGTGCGGCACTTGGCTGCACAAGAACACGGTCGTGGAACCAGTGACCACAACAAAACCCACCGCGCCACCCGCCCACCGTGGCCGAGCGACTCGCCGTGCTCTGGGTGGTGGCAGATAGATGCAGGAGCTGTCGGCCGGCCGCTGATCAACGTCCAACGTCCAGTGAGCACCGATCGGCGGCCGTTGCTCTGTGTGCGTGATACGACGTCACTGGCTTGGTGTGCGTGATATGACGTCACTGGTGAACATGGCAGCGGTGGGTGTGACGTCACGCGGGTGGACTCCGTGGCCGGCGGCGGTGCCGTTCGGGTGTGGACCGGCACCGTCACGAATTGGGCGCAATCTCCATGCCGGGGGTGTGATTTGCGGCTCTGGTGCTGTCTGGGTGTGGCCTTGTGCTGTGGTGTTCATTGAACGTGATTTACATTGACAGTCGTGTCAGGCGTGTATTCATTTCAAGTGTTAGTGTCTGTGCTCTGGGCGTCGGGATAAATATCGTAATGTTTCGAACCAATCGCTATAACAATAAACACCACAAGCAGAGCGACGGCTCGCCCTGAAATATAGCCAGGAAATGGCCAATGGGGAAGGGGGGGGACTCGTACGAGGACTGCACAGCCTATCCCCCCCAAGTTTTAAAACTCTCTAGCATTCCGCCACTTTATCTTCAAGAGACAGTTTGTTTTTAATGAGACCTCCGAGGCGAATGTTCCAATATATCTCCGCCTGCTTTCTTTCAGTTGCCGTATTTCGTACAGCTTCAGGGTCTCTTTCAGCTGCATAGGCGCCCGGCATTGGCTTTGGCTACGTCATTGGGTATAGCCAATAGACTAGTGTTGACTGTTGCACCTTCTCCGTGCTTCCTCAGAATGTAGCTGAAGCAGGTAGGGTGCGGCTACAGTATACTGGGGCGGGCTAACTGCCTACCAGGGGCAGACGTTTGGCCACCTGACGAACATGTCGGCGGGAAATGCAGCATCCTTGCATGTGTCGAATCGTCGTGTGTAATGTGTGAGACACGAGTTCTGTCGGTCTGTCACACCCGCGTTTGTCACGAGCGAGGCTGAAGGCGGCCGGGCCTTCCGCCTGACCACCTGACCTGACCAGCCCGGCCGGATTGGTCACAGTGCCTTTGACTGGCTTATTATTTCGCAACGTCCTACCATGGGCCGGGAATAAGTTTGGACATCAGCTCCATTCTTTATGAGGTATGCATTCGAATTTACAGAACTGGAATCCGCGACTTTTTCCTGACGTATTTTTATACGCACTGTCTCTTTATACGCAACATGTTTTCGAGATTTGACACTTTCATTCAGCTGGTTATTTAGTGGCGTGTGGCAATACCGCAGCAAGGTGCAGCGAGAACATATGAGCGTTGCGCTTGGTGTACTCTGGAGTCCTCGGATGTCATACGATGGGATAAAATGCAGTTATTTTTTGGTGTTTAAGCACACACTATGCCACGTTACACACCACTCGCTTCAATGACTGAATTGGTGTAATTAGTTGTAACGGGCTCCGAAATATCGCAAGGCTAACTAAGAAGCATTTCGCAAGACTCAAAATGTGAAGATTTGACAATTATCTGGCTTCATTCATCCCCTGCCCAGCAATGTGCTTGCTGACAATATGTGTATGCAAGTTGTAATATTATTCGTGGCATTGCTAAACTGCCACAGTAGTGTACTATAACGTGCAGAAAAGACACGCCGTGTGGTGGATCTTCGTGGATTGATGAGTTGTTCTGCGTGCGTGAGTCTGCTGGCTGGTCTGTGTTCGGCTGTACGCATGTCTGTGTTCTAGTTTGTCTGTCGGGCCGGTGTCTGTGTCCGTCAGCTATTCTCGGTCTATCTCTGCTGGTTGGCTCGAACGCCGCATTGTGTGCGATAATGTCGTGCGCCCGTCAACAATCATATGTGAAAACATCTCCCACACATTTTGTGATCGTTCATTAGTGGAACGATGAAATTCGCCACGACGGTGAATATTATCCGGGGTGAATAGAAATATGTAGTGGTTTTGCTCCTATTCTGAGGAAACATTCCCTGAAATCCATGTATATGGATCCATACAATACAAATATAAATGTCCCAGATATATACGTAGGTGTATGCGAGTAGTACCGTTCAAATCGGGTTTCTTCTGTCGGTTGTTTAGACAAGAGTAGGATGTTTTACGGACACCGCTGCTCGGATTGCTGGCTGTGATTAGCTACACCTGTGGAAGCCCGCAGTACAGCCGTGCATTGCGGGTCAGTGTCGCGAGCCTGCTTCGCATCTGCTCTGGTGGGGCTGTATGCTTGGAGACCCGCAGTAAAGCCGAGCGTGGCGGGTCAGAGTTTCAAGCTTACCGGGCGTCTGCTCTGATAGGGTTGCATGTTTTGAAGCTCGTGACACAACAGCACATCATTTAGAAGCGGTACTGTGGGTTGGTATGATGATCTGCTGGGCGACCGTTCTGATTTGTTCACATTTGTAGAGGCACACACATGCACTGCGCGTCAGTATCAGGCTTCTGTTGCACACCCTATGCGCGTTTGTAAGAGGGATGGGAGGGGTGGGGCATTTTATGCCTTTTTTAATGTGATATCGTCCGAACGAACGAAGCCGCCAACATGACATTTTACTACCTTCATGAATACAGCAGCAATCTTCAGAGGAAATAAAATTGGCTATGTCATGCCAGTCCATGCGAAGATGTCATAATGCTTGTCGTAGGAGGCGGATTTGTGTTTTTTCTTCTCTCCCCGTTCGATAACAATTCCAGAATTATCATGTGGCAAGTAATGTGCCATGAAGACATTCATGGCAGGGTAAGGCCACTGGCGTTCTTACCGTAGGTCATGGCTTAATAATGTACTTCGATGCCATTTCAATTTAGAGTTGAAATAGGGGAAATTATGACATACCGGTGCTGTCTGAGGACACTCCGTGGCGCGCAAGAGCCTCTGAGTGCTATACAACACAGCATGAAGTACATAGGGTGATCTTCATGGTTCAATCATGAATATGTGCATGCAAATACGATCCAGTTTTATTGCAACCTTAGGGCAGCCAGCCGTACAAGAAAACGTTCCGGTGACAAATGCAAACACTAGCAGCATTCTTGGTTCTGCTAGGTCATACTACGTCATGTTAAGCCAAGGTCACCACCATCCGTTGATGTTCATGACCTTACCTGGCCTCAGGAGATGCGTGACGTCACCTTACATTTTATGCTGCAGAGCGAAAACGAGTCATATATTTCAAAACCACCTGTGGTACTCTACCAACGAAACCACGGCAGGCCCACCACTACAGGACAATGCAGTTCCACCTCAGCTGACCTAAGGTCATGGCTTGATCTAATGCGAAAATTCGTGCGTCAACATTTGGTCGTTACATAACTTCCGTTGAATTTCACCGCGAAAACATGTAGGATGCTATGCGTACCACAGTTCATTCGACAACCGACTGACCTGATTTTGACGTCTAGCATTTGCTGATCCGGATATTATGAAACAAAGCCGATCAGGCCTGGACAATAGCAATCGGCTGCTGAGGTGTCGTTTTGCTACGTATATGACGCATGTGACGATTGTGATCGACATCAGTTTTTATCTGTGCACGCGCCACGAGTTGACCAATCACAGTGCATAATTCTTATGACAATAAAAAGAATAGTTTTCGTGGAACACAACTCTATATAACGCAGCAGAATCTATATTCACATATCAAATTCCTCTCCCGGAAGCTTGGCTGGCTGGGTGGCGCGTGGCTGATGTCATTTTCAACTAGTGAATTTGGCTAAAGCAAAATCGACGATTGATCAACGGATTTCGAAGACACTTCGGCGGAAGCTAATTAAGCTATTGCTACTAAAATGGTGCACCGCGATTGGCTAAATTTGTGCGCGCACAGATATAAAACTAATATCGATCACAATCGCCAAACGCGTTATACATGTAGCTAAATAACACCTCAGCAGCTGACGCTATTGCTCAACCTGTCTCGATAAGCTTTGCGACAAGGCCTTGACACAAGGACAAAATTTAAACAAAAACAATGATGACAACCAACTGCAAGCCAGTTGACAAATTTACCTGCCGGCGTGGGACGTCGTGCCAAGAACACCAGCGCGACCTTAGGTCAGTTCAACCCGTGATGATTGCGATCAGGAATAAGGAAGATCAAATTCTTCCGAGCATGCAGTTGAAGACCATCCCATGCATTGAGCATGTGATAAACAAATGTTCCAGAATGTATCGAAATACCTTTACTTGACCTGACTTGGTGAAAATATCAGTGACCTCGAAGGCGCCAAAAAGGACACTGTCGGGGCGTTCGACCCAGAGCTATCGATTGTACTGTGAATCGGCGACATGTGCCGGCTGGTTACTGAGAAAACAGGGGATGGGAAACTCCCACTTTCATGTCATAAATAAACCGCTCCAAATGCGGGAGGTTATATAATGCCCATTTTTTTCGCCCGATGGATGATCTCAGTAATTACTGAGTGGATGTGGTTGAAAGATGCAGCAAAAGATGTCCTTTAACCCGCTCACGTCCGGGGGGCAGATATTTGCCCCTCCGGTTTTTCTCATTTGCCGCCAAACTAATCGGGTTAGCAAGGCCAAACCTCGCATAGCTGTTCATTGGTCTTTTCCGCATATTCTCATACATTCTTAATCCTGGGTCATCTCAGGTTAGGTCACCAGGTCAGGCGAAGTGACCCAACCTTCCACACAATAACCCAAACTTCCACAATAATTGGGCGATTGATTTCAAACTTATGACATGTCATGATTTCATCAGGGACCATAATATCTATATCGGGTTTTTTCGTAGCATTGACCTTAGGTCAGGTTGCGGCCATGGCTTTCGCATTATAGGGCTACGGTAAGATATACAAATGTTCCCTGGTTACATATTTGCGCTCGGAATTATCTCACAATGGTTGTGGCATGTAGATGGAAGCTATGCTCAATGTTACCGCTGACATTTTTGCTCAGTGACCTCACCAAGGTCTCTGAGGTCACCTAAGATCACTACACATTTCTGCGTATTATGTCGCACTGCATTGAGCTAGATGGCTGAAATTACCGTCATTGTGCTTGTATCGCCAAAACGCCAATTGATACATTACATGACCTCCCTATGCGATTTTATGACCTTGACCTGAGGTCATGACTTCATGACCTTGACCTGAGTTTCGGTTGACCTGACCTTAAATTACACCGCCTATTGTCGGTAGCGCATTTTAAGGACTGTCGAATAGCGTTCGCTGTTTGTTTCTATCTATTACAGGTCCTGAGATATGTGCCAATATCTGAGTCCCACCCGATCTGATCGAATTTTACCTATGATGGTCCAGTGACCTGGATGTTGACGTGAGCGGAAAAAATGACGCGAACACTTTCGATAGAGCCCGTTACCTGCTGTCCAACGCCGTTTTCCGTTTGTCGCTAGCTAGCATAGTTCTAGAGATCTTAGGGGGGCAGACATCTGCCCCCCCCCCTCGGACATGCGAAGTTGGCGCTGACAGCCGGACGTGCGAGTGTTATGGCGTTGAAACGCCATAACACTCGCACTAATGTAGTGGTTTTTGCATACAACCGCAATGCATATCTCCATTCAAATGTCTTTAACTGGCCTCCAAATGGCGTTGAAACGCTGTAATCACAGCAATACAAAATATTGTTATGTGTCAATGATAATGACATGCATCTATGCTATTATTACCATGCATGGGCATTTATTGCCCTATGAGGACCACACGTGCAATTTCAGCAGAGGCGCAGCCACGGGGTCCCGTCCCCCCCCCCCTGTGCGAACCAACAATACACTAGGTAAAACAATATCTTTTAAGATTTTTGTCACGCAAACAGGAAAAATTTCTGGGCCCTTCGCGTATTTTTTTTCAATGACAATTTTGCTTTCCGTCGGACCCTCCTTAAAATCCCGTCTGCGCTACTGCACTTCAGTTCGCTTTTCATGACGATCAGTGTCTCCTCACGTTTATGCTGCATGGGCACAAGCATGTGAACTCGGTTGTCGGTATGGGGCCGACTTGTTGATGTCAGTTGTGCGTGTTAAAGCTGTATGTGTGTGTGCGACATGAGCTGTGTGTTCCAGGACCACGTGGCGGCGGCGTTCGGCTCGGGCGCGCCGGCCGCATGTATCGTCGACATCGGAGACCAGAAGACCTCCATCTCCTGCGTGGAGGACGGCATGTCGATACCCGGCACACGGGTCAGTGAGGCTCGGGCCACATTGATGCTTATGTATGTATATAACCTGGAGCATAGGCGCATTCCCAGGCATAGAAGAAGTAACTCAGAAACATGGCAAATTTAGACCTAAGAGGATCCCGACTTCACTTAAGTTTTAAATATACAATGCTATTCATTATTCCTTTTAGAAGGATGCGAGGTCCTGCGCTGACGTTTAGCTTCCGCTCCGCCACAAGTTGGACCATGTAGGTATCCAGAGGACTATGTTGAAGTGTTTCGTTTGAACACATCCGATGTCGACGTCTGATGTTCAGGTCACAATTTCGTATCATTGACCCAAAATGACACACGTAGAAGTGCGCCCTGAAGCACAAACTCACCACTACCACCACAATTTCACATCGTCAGCCCCATGCTCAAATCTAATCACGTTGGGTGCTAAATGACCTCACAGTCGGCGCGCCCTTAAGCCCAAATAATCAATCAAACTAATGACGTCTGTCTATAGCAAGACCAGAGCGTTCTCTCTGACCACATCTGTGTGCTCAAATATGTCCAAGTATTGGTTGCATTCATTGCGCAAGTCTTCTAATTTGTCTTTACCATGCATGACTAAAGTCCTGCACATTCCTGCGCGCTGTTAGTCCATGTGACCCTTTCCTGTCATTGAGGTTCTGTTATTTCTAAGTGACTGTATACACTTTCTGAGTAATCATCGACGTGCTTTGCGCGACTTATATTGCATGACGCAGGCGGTGTATCAACAGGTCGCAGGAAATGCTGTCCAAAGTACGGCGCTCATGTGACATCTGCGATGGTGTGCGGGGCGCGTGATGCCGCACATGCCACCGCCTGGCCTCGGGTTTCCCACTTTACAGCACTGTGGCCAGGCGGCACGGTGCCCTGCCACCCGTCTGAGTGAGCCTCTGAACTGTCTCGCTTCGGCAGATCCACCTGGAGTACGGCGGCAGCGACGTCACACACACCTTCTACTGGCTGCTGAAGAAGAGCGCCTTCCCCTACAGGCAGTGCGTGCCGACGTCCCGGCTGGACGCTCTGCTGCTGCACAAGCTGAAGGAGATCTACTGCCACGTGGACCTGGTGACAATGCAGGCGCCACGCCGCCCCCGTTCTCGGTCGTCATTGTTGACGTGTTGACGTCCGCTGACGTGACGCGACGTGGCGTGACGTGATGTGATGTCATGCGACTTGATGTGACGTCATGCGATGCGACGTGGCGTGGAGTGACGCAGCGCGGCATGACGTAACCTGAGGTGATGTGATGTGATGTTAAATGACTTGATGTGTCTGCCAACGTTCCCGACCACACTGGCCAGGCGCGGTGGCGAGTGTTGCGATTACCCAGTGTTATGACTAACCAGCCCTGGCTTGTTGTCGGGACTCAGCGTTCCCCACCACCCTGGCCAAACACAGTGGCGAGTGTTGCTACTGACCAGTGTTGCGACTGACCACCCCTGGTCTGCCGTCAGAACACAACGTTCCCCACCACCCTGACAAGGCCCGGTAGAGAGTGTTGCTACTGACCAGTGTTGCGACTGACAAGCCCTGGTCTGCCGTCAGGACACAACGTTCCCCACCACCCTGGACCAAGCCCGGTCAGACAACGTTCCCCACCACCCTGGCCAGTGGCGAGTGTTGGTACTGACCAGTGTTGCGACTGACAAGCCCTGGTCTGCCGTCAGGACACAACGTTCCCCACCACCCTGGCCAGGCACGGTGGGAGTGTTGCTACTGACCAGTGTTGCGACTGACAAGCCCTGGTCTGCCGTCAGGACACAACGTTCCCCACCACCCTGGCCAGGCACGGTGGCGAGTGTTGGTACTGACCAGTGTTGCGACTGACCAGCCCTGGTCTGCCGTCAGGACACGTGCGGGCCACAGGAGCACACGTTTCGGGTCAGCAAGCCGCACCACGCCTCGCTGCAGTACACTCTACAGCTGGGCGACGAGTGCATCATCGCACCGCTCAGGTCGGTGGTGCGGACAAAGACATCGCCCGGAGGACGTACGATAATGATCACCGCTTACGACGTGGTTGGATCGTGTCATGGGGCAGCATGGTCACTGTATGACCTCTGCAGTCGATGCGCCCCTAAACTACTGCAACATGGTCAGACTGTGCTGCGGTTGCGCCTCGTAGTCGGAAAATTCAGAGCGATGGTGCCAATGTATGCACCAGCACCGGCACGAGTACCGGTACGTACAAAGGCAAACACCAGTACCGACATCGACGTTCAACAGGTGAACCTAACGGGACGTTTGCTCTGTGAACGTCCACCTGCATCTGCCAGACATCAGTTGTCCGGCCGATATCACCTGTTGGCCTCCGTCACCTGACGTGACGAATCGCTGCCGTTGGCTTACCTGTTGACCTGGACGTAATGAGCTGCTGCCGCGGACCCCGCCCGACGTCACGGCGAAATCCGCATCCTGCGCGCTTGTCCGTATGTTTGTTGTCATATCTACTTATCTGCGTATCTGTCTGTCCGCCCGTCCGTCTGTCTGCCTGTCTGCCTGTCTGCCTGTCTGCCTGCCCGTTTTCCCGTCTGTCCGCTTGTCTGTCTGTTCTTATGTCTGTCTGTCCTGTCCTGTTCACTT